>BDMV01000004.1:31740045-32115166 GCA_008326285.1 Oryza officinalis | reverse complement strand
TGAGTGCTTCTCGACGGCACGGAGAGAAAGTGCGTCTCATCCGGCCGGAGCAGTGAAATTGTATCGATTGATTCTTGTCGGCACGAGAGGCTCCCTGCCAATCGTTCACCGACCCGGCTGCACCAACAGCCACAACTCACACACGCCGGTACGAGAGGCTCCCTGCCAATCGTCACCGACTCCGGCTGCTTCAACAGCCACAAGTCAACACATCGGTACGAGAGGCTCCCTGCCAATCGTCACCGACTCCGGCTGCTTCAACAGCCTTAAACCAAGCACAGAACGGAAAACTTCACACCAACAGCAGTTCACAAGGTGTTCAATAAAACTACGCTAAGGAATCACCTCACATCCGCCCATGACCGTGGGCACGGCTGTTCGAACAGTTGTTAACCTCTGCAGAGGGGGTACACTTTACCCACACGACGTTACTAACCCCGAATCACCCAGCCCGCGACCCTCGGTCACGTCTGGCGACCTTGAGGCTTTCACGACAAGGCATTTCGAAAGCCGACTCAGGGTATCTTATGCCAACGGGAGGGGTCCCACGGACCAACACCAGGTTAGGTCCCAGACCATACTGTGCCAGGAAGCCCAGGGGTCCTCCCCGACACCACCCCGGCGAATCCACTTGTCCCTTGGCATCAAGATTTCCCTGGCCTAGCTAATTACTCAGCCAGGGGCGTCCCATATCACCCATGTGGTCGTACTTGACATATGCTTGGATGTAATTCCCAAGGAACGGTCCTTAGAGCGAGAACGGGCAGACCGTACCTCCAGTACGTCTCCCGTACCGCGAGTTTTAGAAACTCACTTTAGTTTTCAAGACACCGACCCAAGTGTCGGGTTTTCCAAGCATTTTGTAAACTCAAGTTTTACCCAGGTGATCAATTTTAAAGTTTGAGGGGAGTCCCGATATTCGTACAGAGGTACGGATACCGAGGCATCACCTGAGGGGTGACAAGGGTGTTAGGGTATTCAAATTCAAGGAAGGTGAATGCAGCAAATGGGTAGGGCCTGCCGGTTGTATTGCAAACCGAGGCCAGTGCCAAGTGTAACCTAAAATGCATAGTTTGCGGAATCAAAATACTTAATTTAAATTATGGGTTCAATTGATCAAAGGTGACTTGCCTTGCTCGAGATCTTGAGCTTCTTCCTCGAAATCCGCGCACTGCGGGTCTTCGGGCTCCGAGACTACACGCGAAACGAGACGACTCAACAAAGCGATAAAAGAAGCCCTATTAAAGACCACTAAGCGTGCCATTGGATAGATCTCGATTTTTACGGATTTAAGGAGGTGGAACGGAGTCAATCGGACGAACGGTTGAAAAGATATGAATTTCCGAAGATTAAAGGATTTTCTGGAATAAAGAAAAGGAATTAATAATTAATTAATAATTCCCTGGAAAAAGAAAAGAAGGAGGGCTGAAATTAGACTTTATTTTGGGCGGCTAAGGGCAGCCCAAAGGATTTGAATGGGCGCGGCCGAAATAATTGGGCCGGCGGCCCGAAGGGAATCGGCCTAGGCCGAGCAAGGGAGGCCGTTGGGCCAAGGGGACTGATGGACCGGCCGATGGCCCAAAGAATTGGCCCACGGCCGATCGGTGAGCGAGGGTTGGCCGATGGGCCTAGCGGCCGATGGGCCGGAGGCCGAGCGGCGCGCGGCCTGGTGGCGCGGCCTGGTCCAGTCAACGAGGCCGACGGACCGGACCGAGGGACTCGGGCCGATGGCCCAAGGGGGAGGAGGCCGAGTGGCCGATGCGGGCACGGGCCGACTGGGCCGAGTGAGAGGGGAGGGGGCTGATGGGCCGGTGCAGGCCGCGGCCTACGCGGGTGGCCGATCCGGTGGACCGCGACCACCACGCGGGTGCTAGGGCGGGGCCCGCCTGGCAGCGGCGCGGTCTACGCAGACCGGGTGCACGGAGGGGAAAGAAGGGGTGCGCCGGCTGGCGCTTGCGTGGCGCCTGCGTGGCAGCCACGTAGGCCGGCCGGGCAAGAAAAGGGGAGAGGGCGCCGGGCGACGGCGGCGACGGCGGAGGGGGTGTTCCGAGCGGTGCGGTGCGAGGCCGGCGACGGGGATTGGCGCCGGAGCAAGAGGGGAGCGAGGGGATTCGATCCGTCGGCTCGGATCGAGCCGCGGGGGAGTGACGGCGGCTGGCGACGGCGCGATGCGACGGCGGCCATGGCGGCTCGGGGAGAGGGCGGAGAAGAGGGCGAGGGCCTCGGCGGCGCCCGGGAGGGGCTCTACGGCCTACCTAGCGGCCTAAACACGAGGGGAAAAAGAGAGGGGGAGAGGAGAGGAGGTTTACCGCGGCGGGGCGGCAAGCCGGAGGCCGACGGCGCGGGCGCGGGCGCGGGCGAGGCGGCACGAACCCGGGCCGGGGAAGAGGACGAGGGCGCCGGCTCCTCTTCTCGCGGCGGCGGATGGCAGGAGCGGCGGCGCGACGGGTTGGAAGGGGGGGCGAGCTCCGGGGCGGCAAGGACGGCGGCGGCAGCGAGGCGGAGTGGAGCGGGCTCGGGTGGAAGCGGCTATGGCGGCCCGGCGGAGGGGGGGTTTTGTAGGGGGGTTAGGTCGGTTTCGGAGGGGAGGAAGGTCGGTTTGGCGCGGCGAGGGGACCGCGCGGGCGCTCCCCGCGCTAGCAGCCAAGCGCGGCAGCGGGTGACGTCGGCGGCGGTCGGCCGCCGGGGAAAAAGGAAAGAAAAAGGGGGGAAAGAGGCCTTGCCCCCTTGCCGATTCGGGTAGGAGAAGAGCGGAGAGAGGAGGGGGGCGCGCTCGGTGCCTTGGCGGCATGCGCGCGCAGCGCAGCGGCGGGGCCGTGGCGGGGGACCAGCGGCGGGACGGAACGGCGCCGGCGGGGGAAGGCTTCGGGAGGGAGAAGAAACGGGAAAGAGAGAGAGAGCGTGAGCTGCGGACCGGCTCGGGCGCGAACCGGGCCGAGCGGCCTGGCGCGGCCCAGCGGGGGAAGGAGGCGGCCGGGCAGGCGCGGACCAGGCCGGAAAGCGCGGCCCAGGGAGGAGGAAGGGCGCGGGTGGAGGCAGGCCGAGGGGGAATCAGCCCGAGGAGGAGGGAGGACTGGGCCGGCAGCAGCCCAGGAGGGAAAGGGAGAAAGAAACAGGCCGGGAAGGGAAATCGGCCCAGGACAAGGGAGGTAAAATGGACTTTTCCTGAGAGATTGAAAGAAGGACTTTGAGGGCTCGGATTTGAAATCCGATTTCGCGGTTTTCTCCGGGATTGAAGTGAGAGGGGAAACACGAGACCTTGGCACACGACAAGACTCAGCCGAAGAGCAAACTTTCGCAAATATGGTTTTTAGCGAAATAGTTTTCCCGCTAACGCCGCGACAAAACGGGCGTTACAGCTTTGCTTTGCATCCGGCGTACAGAGGCGTCTGCGAGTCACTGACCAACCTGCTGAACTTTACGGAATCTCTCTCGTTGTAAGCTAGATCCTCAACGTCACGTAACATGTCTTGCAACAGATCATGATCAACATCAACCATTTCACCGCCTAGTGGAGAAAGTACAAACATGTCACGCTCATCTTCATCTTCCTGATTTTGCGCACCAGTACTGTCTGCAGCAGCACCACTTCCTGATTCCTGCTCTCCATGCTTAATCCAACATGTGTAGCCCTCCATGAATCCTCGTTGTATCAGATGAGTGTGTACGTCCATTCGGCTATCAAACATATTTTCATTCTTGCAATCTGCACATGGACAACACATGTAATCGCTGTTTCTTCTTTTCCTATCCTCCTCCGCGACGTTAATAAAATTTAATACCCCATTTCTATACTCTTGACTATGACATTTCACAAATTTCGCATACATCCAACTTCGATCCATCTCTACAGAAATGAAAAAAGAATCAGAGAAACATCTTATAAGATAAATACCGCTAAATTCATAAGAATTGATGAATTTTCTAAATTAATGATTATTATTTGTCACTTACCTTTATGAATTTACTGTTTTCTTTGGGAAAAAAAAATTCGCCCCCTCCAACCTCCCACCAGATTTGTGAATAGTGGGATACAGATACTCTGTGGTTGCGGCTATTTATAGTATGCACTAACTATTGGGCATATAAGGTATCTTTATCGGGCCTAAAAAAAGCCCGTCACAGAGGAGTGCCATCTTTGACGGGCTTTGTAGATATCTCAAACGGGTATCAAGATGGAGCCCGTCACAGATGATTGTCATCTGTGACGGGCTGCAATTACAGCCCGATGAGATATTTAAGGTTATCTCAATCGGACCTTAAGTTGGGGCCCGTCACAGATGATTGTCATCTGTGACGGGCTCCAACTACGGCCCGATTGAGATATTTAATGTTATCTCAATCGGGCCCTAGTTTAGGCCCGTCACAGATATGTGTCATCCGTGACGGGCTTCAGTTCTATGTACATTTAACATGTCTCTCCGACCATATCTCAATCGGCCTCTTTTTAGGCCCGTTTGAGATGTTTTCTTTGTGACGGCCCGCAAAATCCAATTATATTACAACCCGTCACATATGAGAGGATCTGCACTAGTGGTACTAGCATAATGAATGGTTGTACGTCCATTGTTCAGTTACCTCTTGGAAGGCAAATGCCCAAGGTAAGCAAGATTTGAGCGCATAAGAAGCTATATATCCTGGCTTGACAGGTGACACTTCGTTGTGGGTCAGCACGAAAGTGTCATTACGTTTATGTATTGTATCAAATCATCATACCAATTCAGGATGCTTTCAGAGAAAATCCAATTGCAACTGATGTAGTACAATCATCATACCAATTGAGTTTGATATCTTGCCAACCGGTCCATCCAAATGGTAGACCGTTGTATTTCTCACAACATTATTTTCACATATACTACATCAGTTCTTAATAAAAAAAATGATGTCCTAAAATACGTATAGTCAAGCCTTAAAATTTTAAATCATTAGTGATGAAAAAATATATTAGCATTTAAAATACGAAAATTATGAGAACCACAATATAGAGCGTAGTGCGCCGTTTAGCGTAAGTAAAACACCTCACAGTATTGAATAAACATTGTGTAATAGACTTGGAATCAACAACAGATGAATCTCGGTTCATACAATCTGGAATACAAAAGCCATTGCTAAGTTCATATGATTTAGCAAAATCCAAATCAACAACTCGATATTCATCCCTGAACCCCTAGAAAGAAATTGCATGAACGAGAATAAGAACATAGTTAGAGAAGGAAGAATGGAACGGAACTAGAAACCGAAACTTTCTAGTGCTTCATGTTGGCTCTGACGGAGGAGTGAATGAGGCCATTGCCATCACACTACTGATATTGCCCATCCACGCGACGAGGTAGCTTGGCGTGGCCCATTCGCAAGCGTTGCTCCGCCACCATGCCATCTGCCATGAGAAAAATGAGAGAACAGATTTAGGTGCATGGAACAAAAATCAAAAGTCTGTAGACTCCAAGAACCAAGATACGGATGACATGGCTGCCTCCTCCACTCAGACAGATCTAGTGTAAGCCCAATACACAGTGAGTGGATGACAAGGGGTGGTGGGGAGCCAGATCCAACGGCCCCGAGCTAGAGCTGGTGACGGGGAAAGTGAAGGAGGGCAATGACGCGGTGGAGAGGTAGAGAAGTGAGCACGTTGAAGGCTCAAGTCTTCGCTTTGGTCGACCAACAGAGGGAGAGTGGATGGAGGGAGTGGTGATATCTTCATGTCTCCGTCAAATGGTCTTACGACTGGGGAAATGGCGTGGGGAGTCATTGACACTCTGATTGCCAGAGCCCAGGGACAGGCCAGCAAGCCGTGGAGGAATCCTCTTCTTGCTCCAAGAATCCCACCACCGAGGACTATAGGAAATGCTATAGCGGCGCATTGGAAGGTAATGCAAGATAAATCATTCCTTCAACAATTCAACTCCATAAGCGATCCCCTGTTTCTTCTTCCGTTCCGGTGAGACCTAGCTCTCTTCAGGTGGTGAACTTGGCTTCTCGATCCGAAATTGAGGCTTTTCCTACACTTTCGGGTAAATAGCATATTTCGACTTTTGAATCTATTACTTCAAAATTAAGGGCGAATTCTCCTCCAAAGCCTATGATACCTTTTTGGCCCATACCCGTGCTGGTTTCTATCTTTGCAAAAATCAGGACTACTCAGCGGCTGGCTAGGGCTTCAGTTCCATCTGTGCTGCCGTTGTATGCCGAAGTAGCTCGCCGAAAGATGGAGAGGAACAACGACGCCCCCAGGCATCGCCAAGCACAGGAAGGGGGTGACCAAGCTGGGTTCATGGCTAGGGGTGGTTTTCACCCTGGCTATGGAGGAGGCAGTGGTTTTTGAGGCGGAAGAAACAAATTTGGCAGGGGAAGGTTTGGTGGTCGGAATTTTGGTGGCCGTGGAACAAATCAGTGGCAAGGAGGAATTGGTTGGCAAGGCATTGGTGGATAGCAATCCGGCGGGAGGCCTAGGAACTTTCAGCCGCAGGGTGGTGCTGGGTTTGGTCAAGCAAACCATTGGCATGCCGTCTACAGTTTTGGACAAAAACAAGGCCAGTAATTGCAGAACCAAAGCTTTGGGCAACAAATGAATAACTTTGGTCCTGGTCTCATGCATTCAAATACATATGGGGAAGGTTTTGGCAAGAAGGGATGTGGCATGGGCACTGGCATGGTGCCAAACCCTGGCATTCCTGCCATGGTGCCGGCTCCTGGTGCTCCCGGCATGGCAGTGGCGGCAACAAAGCGTTGCGGTCATCGTGCCGGCACTACACCAGAACCCTACATCTGTGACGGCATACCAGTGACGGGCCTACGGATTGGTCACAGATGACCGTCACCTTTGACGGGTCCTTATGTTTGCCGTCATCGGTGAGACATCCGGCTGCGGCCCGTCACAGGTATGACCTCACCTGTGACGGCTTGGAACAGTAAGCCGTCACTGAAATACCAGTGACGGCTTCTAACTACCTGGCCGTCACAGGTATCACCTCACCTGTGACGGCCAGAGAGTTAAAACCCGTCAAAGGTAGTTGGCCGACATCTTTGACGGGCTATATTTATTTAACCCGTTTGAGGTGAGTTGGATCTCTATAAATACCATCTAACTGCCAACTGCTTTCCATCCCGACCAGTGCACTGTTCACAATTCGGTTGGGAGGGTAAGGGGGGCGAATTTGTGCTGAAATTAAAGGTAAAAAATACATTATTCTCCCTTCATTCCCAATTGATCATCATATAGTTTTTTTCCTATGTCGTTGATTGCAGATGAATCGTAGTTGGATGTACCATGTTCATCGTTCGTCTAAAGAGTATAGGGAGGGGGTCACTGAATTCGTCACATTTGCGGACAATGACAGAAAAAGCAGGATGGCCATGCACATATTGTGTCCATGTAACGACTGTAAGAATGAACAGATGTTCCATGATAGTTCAGATGTGCATTCTCATTTGATAAGGAGAGGTTTCATGGAAAAATATACATGTTGGAGCAAGCATGGAGAGCAAGAGGCACCTGATGTCGCAGTTGAAGAAGGCCCGGATCAGGATGTAGTGAACGCCGCTGCAACTCGAGAAGGCATGTTTGTACCTTCTCCGTTAGGCGGAGAGACCATAGATTTGGATACTCAAAGTTTGTCTGAAATGTTGCATGACGTTGAAGACGCAGATGACAACGACAGAGATTTTGAGAAGTTTAGTAAGTTGGTGGAAGAATGTCATATGCCTTTGTATGATGGATGTAAGTCGAAGCACAGCAAATTGTCATGCGTGTTGGAACTCATGAAGCTTAAGGCAAGTAATGGTTGGTCCGACAAGAGTTTTACAGAACTTCTTGAGCTGTTAAAGGACCTGTTGCCAGAGGGGAACAAATTACCGCATACGACATATGAAGCAAAGCAAGTCTTATGTCCGTTGGGCCTGGAGGTGAGAAGAATTCATGCTTGTCGAAACGACTGCATTTTGTATTACAAGCAATACGCTGACTTGGATGTTTGCCCTGTCTGTGGGGCTTCTAGATACAAACGAACAATAAGTGAAGGTGAAGGAAGTAAGTCAAAGAGGGGAGGCCCCGCAAAGGTGGTGTGGTATCTCCCAATTGCGGAACGCATGAAAAGAATTTTTGCGAATCCAGAACAAGCTAAGCTAGTGCGTTGGCATGCCGAAGAACGGAAAGTCGATAGTAAGCTTAGGCACCCGGCAGATTCAGTACAGTGGCGGACAATCGATAGGATTTACCGTGAATTCTCAAATGACCCAAGAAACATGCGTTTTGCCATGTGTACGGACGGCATTAATCCATTTGGTGATTTGAGCAGTCGTCATAGTACATGGCCAGTTCTTCTTGTGAACTATAACCTTCCTCCCTGGTTGTGCTTCAAAAGAAAGTACATTATGCTTGCCATGCTAATTCAAGGACCGAGACAACCTGGCAATGATATCGATGTGTTCCTTGAACCGATAATCGATGACTTTGAGAGGCTGTGGAATGAGGGCACACGAACATGGGATGCATATGCACGAGAGTATTTCAACCTCCGTGCGATGTTGTTTTGTACCATCAACGATTATCCGGCCCTTGGCAACCTTTCTGGCCAAACTGTCAAAGGGAGATGGGCATGTTCGAAGTGTATGGAGGAAACAAGGAGCAAATGGTTGAAGCATTCACGCAAGATGGTCTACATGGGTCACAGGAGATTTCTCCCAAGGTATCACCCTTATAGGAATATGACAAAGAATTTCAATGGACACAGAGATACAGCTAGCCCCCCGACAGAGCTAACAGGGACAGAGGTGCACAACTTAGTGATGGGAATAACCAACGAGTTTGGAAAAATGAGGAAAGATGGAAAGACAAAAGAGAAAAGCATGTGGAAGAAGAAGTCAATATTTTGGAGACTACCATACTGGAAGGATCTTGAGGTTCGTCACTGCATAGATTTGATGCATATTGAGAAGAATGTATGCGAGAGTTTAATGGGATTACTGCTTAACCCTGGTAGTACAAAGGATGGTCTCAACGCCCGGCGAGATCTGGAAGACATGGGTGTTCGTTCAGAGCTACATCCCATAACCACGGAGTCGGGCAGTGTGTACCTTCCTCCAGCCTGCTACACTCTCTCGAAAGATGAGAAGATGGATTTGCTAACATGTCTGAGTGGTATAAAGGTTCCATCTGGGTACTCATCAAGAATTAGTAAGTTCGTTTCAGTGGAAGACCTTAAATTGATAGGGATGAAGTCGCACGATTGCCACGTCCTTATCACACAGCTGTTGCCTGTTGCAATAAGGAATATTTTGCCTCCTAAGGTGCGACACACGATAATGCGATTGTGCTCCTTCTTCCATGCAATTGGCCAGAAGATCATTGATCCCGAGGGACTAGATGAACTACAGGCAGAAATTGTCAGAACCATATGTCATCTTGAGATGTACTTTCCTCCTACTTTCTTTGATATAATGGAACATCTTCCCGTGCACCTTGTTAGACAAACAAAGTGCTGTGGTCCTGCTTTCATGACGCAGATGTATCCTTGCGAAAGGTACATGGGGATCCTGAAGGGTTTCGTACGGAACCGATCCCACCCCGAGGGGAGCATCATTGAGAGTTACACCACCGAAGAGGTCATCGAGTTTTGTGTTGACTATATGTCAGAAACCTCTTCAGTTGGATTACCACGATCTCATCACGAAGGAAGGCTTGATGGTGTGGGCACTGTTGGAAGGAAAATTGTAAGGATGGATCGTAAGGTGTATGATAAAGCTCATTTCACGGTACTCCAGCATATGACCGAGGTAGTGCCGTACTTTGATGAACACCTACGATTTCTCCGACAGGACAACCCAGGGCGATCAGAGAGTTGGGTTAGAAAAAAGCACATGTCTTCTTTCAACGAGTGGTTCAAGAACCGAATTGCCAACATGCCGAACTTGTCAAGTGAAACACTGCAGTGGTTGTCACAGGGTCCTGAATGGAGTGCTACCACCTGGCAAGGATATGACATAAATGGGTACACATTTCACACGATCAAGCAAGACAACAAATGCACAGTTCAGAACAGTGGGTTACGCATTGAGGCCGCTAGCGACGGTGGTCGGCGTGATCAGTACTATGGCAGAGTTGAGCAAATATTGGAGCTGGATTACTTGAAGTTCAAAGTGCCATTGTTTCGTTGTCGATGGGTCGATCTTCGTAATGTAAAAGTTGATAATGAAGGTTTCACCATTGTCAATCTGGCTAACAACGCGTACAAGGATGAACCGTTCGTTCTCGCCAAACAAGTTGTTCAAGTATTCTACATAATTGACCCGTGTAACAAGAAACTGCATGTAGTTCGAGAAGGGAAAAGGAGAATAGTTGGATTGGACAACATTTCAGACGAAGATGATTACAACCAGCACGTGCACGGCATAGGTCAGGAAATACCTATAGAATTGGAGGAAGAAGAAGATGAGGTTCAACATGCACGCGTCGACCACGAGGAAGGATTATTTTTGTAATTTATGTCTATTTTGTCTAGTATATGTATGACTCTAAAATGTTTGCAATGATCATTAGTGCATTGCTTACGAAATAGTTCATGTAAGTCAAATGAAATATTAAGCACAATAACTACTATAAGTGAAATAAAATAATTAAGTAAAATAAAATAATGAGGTAAGCCATCGCAGCAAATCTAGAAAAAAAAATTGGGTTATATCTTCTGAGGAGAGGAGTGGACATAGTTGTTACCTACAGGTGTTTATGAGTCACCTGTGACGGCCGTTTAGTTGGAGCCCGTCACAGGTGTTGTCACCTGTGACGGCCGTTTAGTTGGAGCCCGTCACAGGTGTTTTCACCTGTGACGGCCGTTTAGTTGGAGCCCGTCACAGGTCTTGTCACCTGTGACGGCCGTTTAGTTGGAGCCCGTCACAGGTCTTGTCATCTGTGACGGCCGTTTAGTTGGAGTCCGTCACAGATATGGTCACCTGTGACGGCCATTTTAGTTAGAGCTCGTCACAGGTGTCGTAACCTTTGACGGTCATTTAACTTAGAGCCCGTCACAGGTGTGGTTGACTAGGGTAAGATTGCTGCCTTTTCTCGATCCAGATCCACTAGGGTAACATTGCTGTCATTTTACTTAGTACTCCACCGCTTCCGCCGCCGAACTCGTCCTCCATCGCCTTCGCCGCCGAACTCGACCTCCACCACCGCCGCCGCCGAACTCGTCCTCCACCACCGCCGTCGCCGAACTCATCCTCCACCACCACCGCCGCCGCCGAACTCGACCTCCACCGCCTTCGCCGCCGAACTCGACATCCACCGCCGCCGCCGCCGAACTCGTCCTCCACCGCCTTCGCCGCCGAAGTCGACATCCACCTCCTCCACCGCCGTCGACCTCCTCCAGTGCCGGCCGACCTCCTCCTCTGTGCAGCCCGGAGAAGAAGCCCTTCCCCCCCTCTTTGCTACACAGTGAGAACTCGTCTTCCCCTTTGATCCATTTTTTTCTAGGGTTCTTGTATATTGATAAATTGGATTATATAGGGTAGTTTCTGTGATGGATTATATCTGTGATGTGGTAGTTTCTGTGATGGATTATATCTGTGATGTGGTAGTTTCTGAGATTTATATAGAACATTTAGCATTTATATAGGGTTCCAATAAATTGGTAGCAAAATGCATGCAATTAATTAATTGTACTAGAGTTAAGTATGTGTTGCAAAAAAAGTTTTTTACTAGAGTTCTTCCTATAAGCATCGAATTTTATCATTTTTTATTAACCTCGTGTATTAAATTTTTACTAAACATTCTAATAAGCTATTATATTTCACTGCAATAGCAAAATGAAGCATACATTTATTTTTGTTTTTTCACAACAAGTGTTTGAATCATACATTTATAAAGGTATGAAGTACAATATTATTTGCATTAAGATCTCTTTGTTTAGCACAAATACGTGGGAAACATTTTATGAATATCTTCCATTGTCACTGTCATGTCACTGGGCAGTTACAATACTCCCTATGTGACAGCGGTAAATTTCTTTATGGATTTACTGTTAATCGCTAGAACTTAAATTAATTACATGATTAAAGTTTTTAAAGTAATAAACATTTTTTAGTTCGCATGATCTTTTTGTCATGTAGTTCGCATATATATTTCACATCCCTCATATATATAATAGTTCGAAGCGTATTCAAATTAGTGAAATTAGTGAAATGATAGGAAATTTGTAAGCGTATTCAAATTGTTTAGTCGATGACAACGCCCGGCGCATCCCCGTCCTCAACGACGCCTGCGAGGATACAGGTAGAAGCAGACCCAGCCATGGTTTCCTCAGGTCATCCGTCGACGATGGCAGCCGAACAACCCGAACCTCGTGGTAATTTATAGGATAACTTTTCAATACATGACAACAAAATTTGTACCTACCACCCCTTAGCAAATGCTCCTTCTGTCTTAGCTGCAGAAGTGCCTCAAGAACAACAACCGTCGCCTTCAGCCGGGACAAGTGCATCTAGGTCAAGTAGAAATCCCCGGACACAAAATAGATGGCCGACCACAGTGCAGGTTATAAGAGAGGTCGACGCAAGTGGTAGGCCCACGGCGCCGAGGACTGTCATAGGAAGATGGTCTAACTGCTGCGGGCTGGCAGCACGTGAGAATTTCGGCATCCTCCACAAAAATATCGGAATGGTCCCAGAAGCTGAGATGGAGCGAGCTTGGACGGCTATGGAGAAATGGTTCACATTTCCGGATGAAGCAAAGGAAAGGCTTAAGCGGAAGGCATTCCATAAGATGGGCAAAGCATGGAAGAATTGGAAGTGGAAACTCTTCACGGAGTATGTCATCCCACCCGGCAATCGTACTCCGTTCGTTGAGTACCCTCAAATAACGGAGACGGTGTGGGAGCAATTTTGCGAGATGAAGAAAAGCGAAGATTTTAGGCAGTCAAGCGAGGCACATCGCCTACTGCAAAAGCGGAATGAGCACCCGCATCGACTGGGCACGGCTGGGTACATCGGCAAGGAGCAAATATGGGCCCAAGAGGATGCAGCCGCTGCTGCAGCGAATGTCCCTGCCCCATTCGCTGACATCCCTGAACGAAGAGCTCGCAACTGGGCGAGGGCTAGGGGTAAGGTCAACCCTGACGGCTCCATCACATTTGACAATCAAAGTGACGCCAACGTCTATCAGGAGCTGGTGAGTTCGCTAATTAACCTCATTAATGTCCGTTCATATTAAGCAAAAGATTTGTAACAAGAATCCTGTTTTTTATAGTTAGGGTTGGTTGCCGAACAAGCTTCGCAGAGCGAGGTCGAGTCCGCGCCGAAGAGACGCGAAGATGACATCCTCACGAAGGCGCTCGGAACCAAAGAACATCCTGGCCGGACTCGGGGAATTGGCGTTGATGTGCCCTGGAAGCATGGCCTGCCCGAGTACAGCTCCCAATATAGGAAACGAAAAGTCTCCAAGGAAGAGAGGGATGCTCGTTTGAAGGCCGAGCTTAAGTTGGAGGTCATTCAAGAACTCCAAGCAGACATGGACGCCAGGGTCGAAGAAAGGGTTCAGAAGGTCCTCGCCGAGATGAATATACGTCGACCCGCAACACAAGTTGTCCAACCAACTCCTCCTGCACAGCACGAAGCGAGTCCGTCACAACACAAGAGTAGCTGTGCATCCACAGAAGTGCCGGCCCCTCATCTCCCTGTCACACCACTAGATGCGGTGGACAACATAGAGGTAATCGATTATATCCGATCCATATCTACTCAAATACCTTTACATGTTCCAATATTAAATTGATACTTTAAAAATGCAGGACGTAGAGCAGTGTGTCCTAGTGGTGAGGGTCCACCCAACTTTCGCGGCCGAAGTCGCTGAGGGCATGGCTTTCAATCCCTCGGACACAGAAAAGGTGCACGGCGTAAACCTACGTCAAGGGTATGCCAAGGTGTCCATAGATTCAGTCAAGGACAACTGGTCAGCCTTTCCGCTGCCTGTGCCCCCTAATGATGAAATCACGACTTTGGGCGATGCGTGCAAGACGTACATACAATGGCCCAAAGAAGACATAATTGTGAAGATGACTCCTCGCCCAAGTCGACCGACGGAGCGAACACCTTCAACGTCTAAGCTATCAATTGAGGCTCCCCGTGGACCGGCGTTGTCAGAACCCCATTCACCTGCCGCAGCCGATATGGATTTGACACACATAGCTCAGAACCTGCCTCCAATAAAGACCACAAGGAAGGCTGATAGCTCGCCACCCATTGTCAAGGGACAAAAACGTGAACGCGGGGGTGCTACAGGAAAAGGGAAGGTCGAGGAGTCGGCGCCGGTGAAAAAAAGGGGGAAGGCTGCAGCGTCGGCGCCGTTGACCAAAACGGGGAAGGTCGTGAAGGCCCCGGCACAATTTGAACTAGGCATGCCGTTGGTGGAGGACAATGTGTTGGCCGTGATGGGTATTGCTTGCCGAGAGCTACACAAACAGTACATGGAGCTAAGCAATGCCAAGCGGAAAATGAGGGAGTCATGCATAGTTGGACATCACGACCACCAGCCCTTCCTATCGTCGCCTGCCTATGTAACTATAGGCTTTGATGACCTCTTCGACCTATTCAGGATTCGGAAGTTAGACACAGGACTTCTGAAATGCTACTCCTTGTAAGTGCAAACCTTCCTCCTTGTGATATTAATGGACTATCGTCTAAATTAGTGCTAATACGTAATTGTTTTAAGGTTGTGTTGGATCGAGGGTCGTCGCCTTGGTAATCAAGTTGGGTTCCTTGATCCATCAATGGTCAATGAGGTCAATCTGCAAAATAACTTCAATGAATTGGTTGACTACGTGAACCGGTGCTTATGGGCCCACCAAGACAAGGAGTACATCATGTGCGCGCACAATCAAGAGTAAGAAGACAATAATCATTTCGTGTATATTGTTGTTGAAGCTAAGTTTCTTATTACTAATGCTACATAACCACCGCGTAGGCGACATTGGGTTCTCCTAGTCATCGTACCTAAATGGAGTAGGGTCTACTACCTTAACTCAAGTAAGGCAAAGGATTATAATTTCACTGAAATCATCAAGGCCTTAAATATGGCTTGGGGACCATATGTGGAAAAGGGTGGTAGGTACAAGGAGGGCAAGGACCAACTTTATCATGACACCAATTTCGCATGCGCACAACAGATCGGGGACCAGTGCGGTTTCCACGTGTGCCACAATATGTCGACACTTCTAAGAGAGGTCAAAAATTTCGACCCTGAGGTTGTTGCTAATGGCAAATTCAAACATTTCAATACCAAATATTAATCTTATAAACGTGCTAACTTATGTATTATTGAACAGAAAGGTAGAGCTGGCTGGAAGGTTTCACCCATCAACCCTCCTGCTATCAGAGGCGAACTGTGCGCCTTCATTCTCGCCCAAATAATGAACAAGAAAGGACGTTTTCACGTGTAATAGACGATTGAACTGGGCTACTTGTGATGTCGTGAACAAAACAGTTATCCAATTTTCTGTGATATAAAAATAGTTGTTTCTATGGTTCTGTGGTACGGTATGCTATGTAATTTACTTTCACTGGATGGATATGGTCACCTGTGTATATTTTCTTAGAAAAGAGATTTAAAACTGATTTGGAACATTACCTCTTTACTACTCCCTCCATTTTCAAATTATTTGTCGTTTTTTATGACATGCGTATTTTGCGTTGCCCTGTTGTGTCGTTCATTTGGATGGACTTAAATGGCCAGTGATGAATAAGAACATATTATCTACACTTGTCCATTTTTAGGTTTTATTGTTGGTTGTCTTATGCATAAGAACAAACTATCTACACTTAACCTTTTTGTCGATGCTTAAGAACAGACTATCTACACTTGGTCTTATGCATAAGAACATATTATGTGCACTTGTTTTTTTGGGACACTTGCTTCTCCTTCTGTCTTAGCTGATTCCCTCTGTTTTTTTGTCCTTGATGCAAATGATACTAATTGATGCAGAACAGAACAGAACTGAGGCCATAGTGGATTTGAAATCTAATGCTTTTTGGGTGATTTTGAGGGAAATGGGATGCAAATGATGAATGAATTGATGAATGAATGGATGCTTAAGAACAGACTATCTACACTTGGTCTTATGTATAAGAACATATTATGTGCACTTGTTTTTTTGGGACACTTGCTTCTCCTTCTGTCTTAGCTGATTCCCTCTGTTTTTTTGTCCTTGATGCAAATGATACTAATTGATGCAGAACAGAACAGAACTGAGGCCATAGTGGATTTGAAATCTAATGCTTTTTGGGTGATTTTGAGGGAAATGGGATGCAAATGATGAATGAATTGATGAATGAATGGATGCTTAAGAACAGACTATCTACACTTGGTCTTATGTATAAGAACATATTATGTGCACTTGTTTTTTTGGGACACTTGCTTCTCCTTCTGTCTTAGCTGATTCCCTCTGTTTTTTTGTCCTTGATGCAAATGATACTAATTGATGCAGAACAGAACAGAACTGAGGCCATAGTGGATTTGAAATCTAATGCTTTTTGGGTGATTTTGAGGGAAATGGGATGCAAATGATGAATGAATTGATGAATGAATGGATGCTTAAGAACAGACTATCTACACTTGGTCTTATGTATAAGAACATATTATGTGCACTTGTTTTTTTGGGACACTTGCTTCTCCTTCTGTCTTAGCTGATTCCCTCTGTTTTTTTGTCCTTGATGCAAATGATACTAATTGATGCAGAATGCTTGAACAGAACAGAACTGAGGCCATAGTGGATCTGAAATCTAATGCTTTTTGGGTGATTTTGGGGGAAATGGGATGCAAATGATGAATGAATTGATGAATGAATTGATGAATTGATGAATGCATGTGATATTGGCGCTGGCTGGCATGTATCTGTGATCTTTCTGTTTTTCAGAGGGCATGGCTAGCAAATCCTGAGGCTAGCCAATATTTAGTATTTATTTTTTTCGGGATTTAACACATCAGTGACGGGTCATAAAAAAAAGACGTCACAGGTAATCATCCTGTGACGGATTCGTAAACCGCGACCGTCAGAGCTGACTCTCCTGTGACGGGCCTTTACTTTCTTGCCCGTCACAGGTAGCCCAGCTGTGACGGATTCTAACTACCGGAGACTAATACCTCTGACGGCCTTTTGTTTATGTGTCCGTCAGAGATGAGATACCTGTGACGGGTTCTAACTGGTCCTAAGCTAGCGGGGACCAACACCTCTGACGGACGTCTATTTATTTTCCCGTCAGAGATGTTTGTCACCTCTGACGGCCGGCCAGCCGTCAAAGGTGACAGGACTCACCAGTGACCACTGATCACTGACCAAGCCCAAATCCGTCAAAGGTGCGGGTTTGGGCCCGTCACAGGTGACCTTATCTAGTGTAGTGCGGCAGCTTCTCAGCCGCTGAATGGGCAAATGGCACCACTTCCTGCTGTCGACGGCTCGTCGACATCTCAGGAGTATGGACAGCAAGAGAACCAATTGGCACATACAAAGCGAAATAATGTTCCGGTGGACAAACAAAGTGGAAAAGCAAAGGTGGATATACCTACAGGTGGCAAAGGTACAATGAAACCATATTGTTATCGATGCTATACAAAAGGTCATACACTGCAGGAATGCACATCAAAGTTTTATTGTGAGATTTGTGAAAGTGAGGAGCATGTGGGTTCACGTTGCCCTATTTTTAGATCAAACAATAAACGTTTGGCTGAGTTGTGTGGATATGCAGTTGATGGTCTTGGGTTTTTTCACATTCCTCTCATAGCTGGTTAGAAAATAAAACATGAGCCAAAGGAAACGTTGGTTAAAGTATCTGGAGACCAAATGACCGTGCAGAATGTAATATCTGAATTGGAGAGGCTAATTCTTGGTAAATGAAAGTGGGAGGTGGAAGACAATGGTGACAACTCTTTTCGCACTATTTTTCCTTCTGCTGCTGAGTTAAAACGCATGATGGAATGGGGTACAGTGCATACCAAGGTGGGAGAGGCTAAAATGAAGATAGTTGAAAGGGGTGTTGGCAATGAAGTTAAATATGTAATACCGAAGGTTTGGGTTCAGTGCAAAGGTTTACCTTTTGAGTTAATAAAGTTCTTAATTATATGGGCAAATGGTTCTATCATAGGTATTACTAAAATGGTTGATATGAATTTTACTAGGAGGTATGACATAGCTTGTTTACATGTTGTAGTTCTTGATAAAAGCTGGAAGGAACGTGGAGAATCAGCAGGTCAAAGGTAATTTGCAAGTTAATGACTCTTTTCTACAATTTTCAGATGATGCAATTTCTACTTCTCTTGATAAACTTGGAATTATCCTTACATATAAGGATGCTAATTTTGATAATGCTATTGATGACATAAGGAGTTTAGAAAAATCTAGATTGGGTGAGTTTTCAAGTTTGAAGGATAATCAAACCCATAGTTTAAATAATGAGACAGAATTGATAGAGGATCAATTAGAGGATAATTCAACATTAGAACAATTAGTGACACTATGTAGGAGGTAATGGATATGGGTGGTGATTATGCTAGTAATCTAAAAACCACTCCTGATTTTATGGTATCTTCTATGAAAAAATGAAAAAGGTAAGAAAGTGAAGGGTAGAAAGTGATATAAAAATAGTTTATAATGAAAGGAGTCTTTTGGAATTGTGATGGGTTCAAGGACCCAAAAAAAGTCAATTCATTTCTGATCTTACTAAGGAACAACTTGATTTTATTGCCTTATCAGAGACTGTTAGAAGAGAATTTACATCTGTTGCCCTTAAAAATCTATGTGTTGAGAAAGATTTTTTGTAGCATTGTAAACCTCCTAAGGAGAGATCTGGTGGCATACTGTTAGGAATTAATTTACAAAGTTTTGATATTGGTTTAATAGATGAGGGAGATTTTTACATAAAGTTCCACTTATGTATTAAAGTAGATAAGTTTAAATGGGCTTTAGTTTTGGTTTATGGACTTGCGCAAAATGAATTTAAGTAACATTTTCTAGCTGAGTTAGTTCATATATGCAGTCATGAAACTTTACCAATTCTTATTGGTGGTGATTTTAATATATTGCGTAACCCTGTTAAAAAAATAATGGCAATTATGATGACAGATGACCCTTTCTTTTTGATGCAATTATAGATGGTCTTAGTCCTAGAGAGCTACGAATGTCTGGTAGAAATTATACATGGGCAAATAATTTAGCGATACCTACTTATAAGAAATTCGATAGAATCTTAATGTCGACGAAGTGGGAACAGAAATTTCCACTATCCTCAGTGTTTGCTCTAGATAGGAATATATCGGATCATACTCCTTTACTGTTAAATACAAACTCTTCAACACCATGTGATAGCCATCAAAACTTCAAGTTTGAGTTAGGTTGGTTGTTGCGGGATGGCTTTGTGGATATGGTTAAGGAAGTTTGGTATAGTGTAGACGAAGGTAATAGCCCGATCGAGCATTGGCAGGCAAAAATTCGTAGATTAAGACAATATTTAAGAGGTTGGGCTAAACACTCTAGTGGTACATACAAAAAGGAGAAAAAGGAACTTTTAGATAATCTTGATATACTTGACAAAAAAAGTTGAAATGATATTATTGACACATGAGGAGCTTGATACTAGACAGTTATAAGGAGTCGTTTAGCATTTTTGTTAAGAGAGGAGGAAATTAAATGGTATCAGCATGCTAAGGTTAAAGATATTTTGGAAGGGGACTCAAATACTAAATATATTTTCATTTGGTAGCAAATGGTAAGCATTGGAAAACAAGAATTTTTCAATTACAGGATGATGACCAAATAATAAGTGGTGATGCAGATTTAAAATCACATATCACAACTTATTATAAAGGTTTATTTGGTCCACTCAATAATTCTCTTTTAACCTTGGATGAGAGTAGAATAGATGATATTCCCTAGGTGTCTGAATTGGAAAATGAGGCTTTAACACAAGAATTCATTAAGAAAGAAATTCGAGATGCAATTGCTCTGAGTCCGGATGGATTTCTAGGTGAGTTTTACCAAGTGTTCTAGAATGTGATTAAATCGGATTTGCTAGATTTATTTAAAGATTTTCATAGTGGAGCATTGCCTTTATATTCGCTAAATTTTGGTACTATTATATTGCTGCCTAAGTGTATGGAGGCCATAAAGATTTAACAATATAAGCCTATCTGTTTACTTAATGTAAGCTTTAAAAATTTTACTAAGGTTGCTACAAATAGAATCATTGGGGTTGCTCAAAAAGTCATTAGCCTAACTCAAACAACATTTATACCTGGGAGAAATATTATGGAAGGAGTTGTTATATTACATGAAACAATTCATGAAATGCATAGAAAAAGCAGAGTGGGGTAATTTTTCAAGATTGATTTCGAGAGAGCATATGATAAAATAAAATGGTCTTTTGTGCAACAAACATTGAGGATGAATGGTTTTTCACCAAAATGTTGTGAATGGATAGCTTCTTTTATTCAAGGTGCGCATGTTGGTAAAAAGTAAACAACCAAGTTGATCCTAATTTTCAAACATATAAGAGTCTAAGGCAAGGTGATCCATTATCTCCAATCCTTTTTAATATAGTTGTTGATATGCTAGCTATATTAATTAAGAGAGCTAAGTAAGATGGTCAAATTAGTGGGGTCGTTCCACATCTGGTGGATGACGAGTTATCCATTCTGAAATATGCAGATGATACTCTTTTTTTTGGAGCATGACATAGAGAAAGCTAAGAATATGAAGTTGTTATTATCCGTATTTGAAAAGCTTTCAGGCCTAAAGATAAATTTTCACAAGAGTGAATTATTCTGTTTTGGCCAAGCAAAAGGATGCCAGGAACAATATTCCAATATTTTTGGGTGCAGATTAGGAAATTTTCCCATCGGATATCTTGGCAGTTCCATGCATTTTAGAAAGCTTAGTAATAAAGATTGAAAATTAATTGACCAAAGAATTGAAAAAAACTTGGTAGTTAGAAAGGTAAGCATATGTCAATAGGGGAAGATTGGTTTTGATTAATTATTAGGCAAGGTGATGACCATAAAAAAGAAGTATAGACTTGCAAGATGGGACATTATACGTCAGCCAGAAATTCAGGATGGACTTGCAGTTCATAATTTAGAAATTCAAAACCAATGTTTATTGAGCAAATGGTTGTTTAAGTTAATAAATGAGCAAGATGTTTGGCAAGACTTATTAAAAAGAAAATACTTGAAGAATCAATCAATTAACCAAGTTGAGAGGAAAGAAAGGAATTTCCATTTTTTGTCGGGACTTATGAAAGTCAAGAATGATTCTTAAATATGGGTTCCTGGATAGTTAATAATGGTGAACAAGTAAGATTCTGGAGGATAAATGGATAGGAATACCTCAAGTAAGATTTTGGGAGGATAAATGGATAGAAAATACCTCCTTTAAGGACAGTTACCCATTTTTGTGCTTTATAGTTCGAAGGAGAAACTCTTCGGTTACAAATGTTATGAGTTCTGTTCCGTTAAATGTGTCTTTTAGAAGATCATTAGTAGGCCAGAACTTAGTCAATTGGCATAACTTATGTGTTTTAATTGTGCATATTCGTTTGACCGAAGGAAACGACATATTTAAATGAAATTTTCATCAAAATAGTCAATTCTCGGTTCATTCTATGTACTTAGCTTTAATTAATAATGGTTATATTGAGAGAAATAAGATTATTTAGAATCTTAAGATGTCTATTAAGATTAAGATTTTTCTGTGGTATCTGTTTAAAGAAATAGTGCTAACTAAGAATAATTTGGCTAGGAGAAATTGAAATGGTAGTATGATATGTTGTTTTTTATGAAAAATGAGACGATCTATCATCTATTTTTAGATTGTCATTTTTGACAAGATTCCTCTGGAGAGCAGTACAAATTTCTATTGGTCTATATCCTTCACATAATATATCTCATATATTTGAGAATTGGCTTGTGGATATTAATAAAAAATCCAAAAAACTTATCCTTGTAAGAGCATCTACTAAATGTTGGGCTCTATGACTTAGTAGACATAATATAGTTTTTGAGAAATCACCGTCCAAATCTTATATACACGTACTTTTCAAAGCAACTTACTGACTCCGGTTTTGGGCACAACTAAAATGGTGTGATGATGATTGCAAACTTATGCACACTGCATGCCGTAACCTAAAGGCAATGGTTATGCAGAATTTTGCCAATTTCGGATGAAGATTCACAAATATGCTTCAATAATTGTGGGGTCTTTGTTTAGTGTTGGTGAACATTGGTTTGTGGTTTGCTTCCTGTTTTTCGGGTGTGCTATTATGGACTAGTTAGTGTGTACTCATTGCTGAATGGATTTTTGTAATAATTGGCTGTAACTTTTCGAGCAAAGGCTGAAATTTTATTTCATTATCTTAACAAAATGTACTTTGCTCGATAATCATCTTCCTCAGAAGAGAGAATATGAAAATATTAAATCTTCCCTCGTACAATTTCCCGATCAGTAGCAAGATCAAGGCTGCAAAATGTGTTCGTTCTGTTGAAATATTATATCGGATGGAAAGTAACCATCTACATATACCAATCTACATCATGCTTCTGATGTGAGAAAACACCTAAACTACAGCTAGCACAAGATATCAGCTAGAGTTCTAAAAGATATTCACAGCGCCCGCGTGATCTTAATTTCAGAATAAGCCGAAAAAAACTGAGACAAGTCATTTTAACAGCTGATCATTCAGCTTTATGATTGAGCACACAAGATCCACGCACTTTCGGAATTTTGTAAGCCAAATATAGTTATAAATGTCTACTGAAGATGATTATGTGTATATATAACTGGATATGATGACTACAATAATTAACATTGCTCATTTTTGGTTTCTCAAATTACAGAAACTTTAACTTAAGCTTGTAAGAGAAGCGCTTGAATGGGAAGGTAAGAGAATCAGACGCAAAACACGTACCACCACTGTCGAACCTGAATGGCTGAATCCGCCCTTCCCCGCGGCCGCTCTCATTCCTTGATTGCGATCCTGATGACGCAGCAACACATCCTCGTAGGGCAACCCGCATGAGAGCCTGATGACGAAGGTCTCTCCGATGCCCGCGTCGTCCTTCCGTTGCCAATGACGACCAATTAGATCTAACCCCGGCAGGCTCGCGAGATCGATCAGGAGCATGCATCAAGCGGGAGGAGAAGCGAAGGATGGGAGGGAGGAGAGGCGAGATAACGTTGCGCAGGAGGGGTCCTGGCTGTAGCTCCGGCCGCCGCAGATTCGATGAGGAAGAGCGCCGCCCGTCGGCAGTGGGTTCATCTCATTGCACAACACAAAGAGGAAGGAGATGGAGATTGACGATGTAAGGTTGGTGGGCTGTAATTGGGGCGCTCACGTCACCTGGAATAGAAAGGGCCGTGGACCTGAAAGCTGAGATGGCCCGACTCGGTTTCTAATGGGAATAACCAGGCGGAATAAGTTAATTTGAGATTCCTTAACTTGTCAACGAATCCGATTTTCGTCCTTCAACCGGAAAACTAGATACAACGGGTCCCTCAACTATCAAAATCGGTGCAAAATAGGTCAAGACGGTTTGGATGACGGTTTCAGCTGACGTGACACCTACGTGGCTAATTTGACTCGGTCTTCATCTGATGTGGCATTGACATGGCACTTACGTGGCAATTTGATTTGGAAAATAATAAAAATTATGACCCCACATGTCAGTTACACCAAAAAAATTAATAAAAAACTGTGGGGCCCACATGGGCCCACATGTCATTCTCACCCCTCCTCTTTCCCTATCTCCCCTCTCTTCATCTCTCTCCCCTCTCCTCTCTCCAGGCGTGACGAAGAGGCAGCGGCGCGCGGCTACCGACGGGAGAGGAGGGAGCGGCGCAGTGGCGGAGGCATGGCTCCGGCGGCTGTGGGCGGAAGAGGAAGGGGGTAGGAGCGGTCCTTCTCCCAGCCGGCATCCACGACAATGGATATGGAGGAGGCCGGCGAGCGGCACGCCGACGAGGCGGGAAGAGTGGTGGAGGACCGTGGTGTCGGGCGCTCTCCCTTCCCCGATGACGAAAATTAGATGACGACGGCGGCGACGTCCCTCCAGAGGATTGCGGGGAGGCCGAGAGGAGGCGGGAATCGGCGTGGGCGATGGCGAAGCAAGGCAGTGGTGATGGGTGACCGTGGAGGTCGGGGAAGGCGAGGTTGGCTTCCAGGATGCCGCCACCGACGAGCACCGTTGCCTCTGCCGCTGCCGCTGTTCCACCACCCACCTGCCGCTGCTTGTCACCCTCTGCGCGCGCTCGCCGGCGGACCGCGGACTCAACGGTGGCAACAGTGCGCGAAGAGGCCGGATCGGTGACGCTCCTCCCTTCCCGCCCCGTCCCCGCTCGCCAGCCTCCGCTGATTCGGCTTCCACCGCGCCTTTCCCGATTCCGCCTCCGCTCTTGCCGTCCTCGCTGTCGGGGGCTCTGGGTGCCATAACGAAGGATGCCGTCGAGAAGGAGAGGATGCGACGGCGACGCGCACCGCGAAGGATCAAGCAGGCCACAGCGCAGAAGGAAGAGTCAGCGGCGGTGGGGCCGAGGTCGTGCAGCTCCTCTCCCATCGACTGTTGCGTGCCACTCCCTCCTCTCCCACCGACCGCCACGCACCGTTGCCTCTTCGTCGCACCTTGAGAGAGGGGAGAGAGATGAAGAGAGGGGAGATGGGGAGAGAGGAGGAAGAAGAGGAGGGGTGAGAATGGCATGTGGGGCCCACGTGGGCCCCACCATTTTTTATTAATTTTTTTGGTGTAATTGACATGTGGGGTCACAATTTTTATTATTTTCCAAATCAAATTGCTACGCAAACGTCATGTCAATGCCACTTCAGATGAAGACCGAGTCAAATTAGCCACGTAGGTGCCATGTCAGCTGAGACCGCCGTCCAAACCGCCTTGGGACCTATTTTGCGCTGGTTTTGATAGTTGAGGGACCCATTGTATCTAGTTTTCCAGTTGAAGAATGAAAATCGGATTCGTTGACAAGTCAAGGGACCTCAGATGAACTTATTCCTAACCAGGCTGTGCCTGTCGGGCCAATAAAAACCTAGGTTTTGTTGCAGGCTTTCAGATAAAAAGATTCATAGCAACGTATCAATGCATGCAGAAATGCAGATTGTAGCATGGCGTCCTCCACTAGTCGTCGAATTCATCTCGGTAATCCTTTCGTCAGAGGGATGGCTTTAGGTGATGTCCCTCATTTTGTTTATGACAGCTAAATCTATATCTATCACCCTGCACATCCTTTGTCTATCTCAATGTCCGTCTCACCTGGAGAAGCCAACAGAATCGAAATCAAAAGCATGAACACAAAAACAGATACAACCCAAATTCTCTCAAATAATCCAATCTTGTAAACAAATCGAGCCTAGATACATGTTTATGGTAACTGAATTCGAATCCAAAGATAAGATAAAGAAAAATCGAGTCGGGGAAGAGACATAATCAAATATAAACTCACGAAATAAAAACAAATAGGAACTGATCCAGCTAAGGGAAAAATCGCTCCGTTTTCTTCAAATGAGGTGAAGGCCTGCAAGGAGCGGCTGCACTCAATCCGCATCACCTGCGCGCAATCTAGGCTAGGACGGAGGAAGAGAGAGCAAGGCGAGGGTGACAGGGGCCTACCAAGGAGCTAGCCGGCCCATGCAATCTTGATCTGCACCGCCGGGGACCTGGCCTGCCCACGCTGCCCCGAATCCACACCATGGACTTGACCGCCGGCGAGCTCTTCGACTCCAGCACAACAGAGTTAATGTTGTCGAGTGAAACCAGTTGTTCCAGCGAGCTCTTTAGCCCCAGGTCCAACTCCCGTGAGCAGATGAGGTCTCCGGCGAGGGAGAGAGTCATCTGCTTCGTCCGCTCGTCAGTTGGAGTGAGAAGAAAGGGGAAAAACTATTCGGATCTGACTCACCGTCTCAACGCCTCATCCTCTTCAGTAAGTGGAAAAAAACAAAGATAATTAGGTAATTAATGGGGACAGAGAAGGGCCCAATTCGGTGGAAAAATAATGTAGACAGCTTAGAGAGGCTGAGAAGTGGGCCAACAAAGTACATTTGCAATTAATTTCTTCCATCTAAGGTTAATACTATAAAAGCTTTTGAGAAAAATAATGATATCTATACCTCTATACCTAATAAAAAAATTCGTAAGGCTTCAGAAATGTTTCGTCCGTTGCCTATCGCTCGCGTCATCACGCGTTAGCCTACATCGTGTGCGATGCGGTAATCAGCTTCCCGCTTTGTCCATTGCTCATGTTGTCCTCCCCTGTTCAAACAAAATCGAACAAAGACAGAGAGGGCGGATACCATGTTTAACATGAAAGAGATATGTGGATTCGATTTGGACTAAAAAACGAATGAAATCAACTCCATAAATACAAGAAGGATTCCACAAGGTTGCTACAATAACCAATCGAGCAAGACACAAAGCAATTGGTGAGATCTAACCTGATTTCATGGGGGCGGCTTTGACTTGCGGTTTCGAGCTCCAAGCGGCAATGCACGGCTTCGACGAGCGGCGGAAGCTCGATGGCATCTCCCCACAGATGGTCATAGGCAGCGCCTAGGTCGTGAGGACGATGGGGCTTAGTGGGCCTTGGGCAAGGAGGCGACAGGGCTCCAGTGGGGCGGAGGGGGCTCCTGGTGGCGGCGGCCCTCACCGGCGAGGCTCTTGGACGTCGGGGTGTTGAGGGGGCGTTGACGGGGCCAGATAATCGAAGGGGGCGGCGAATCGGGAGCCGATTCCCCGCAGCAGCGGCTCCCACGGGTGGCGATATCGAGAAAGCAAGCGGCGGTGGCGGCAACTTCGGGAGGCATGGAGAAGTATGCTCGGAGGCTCGGTAGTCAGCCGAGGGGCACGACAGCAAGGCAGCGCTCAGCGTGGCAAAGGAGCGAAGAGAGAAGGACAAGAAACCAAGGATGAGAAAGGGGATGATCCGGATCTGTTGACCTTATCGGGACTGATTTTTTACTTGGAAAAAACTGACCAGTATTTATTTTAAAAAAAGTGGAAACTGAATATGTGTTTTACTGGAACAGAAAACCAACCGGTGTTTTTTTAAAACATGGAAACTGATATGTGCATGGCGTCAAACTTCACACAATGGCTCGGTTCTTTTTATCTCAATTTTTGTTAGCACGTTTTTCAAACTTTTACGTAGAAGTTGCTTCAAAATACCAAATAAATTTATTTTTAATTTTTTTAATAATTAAAACTCAATTAATCATGCACTAATGAATTTTACTCAGAGAGGTTTTCTAAAAAAATGTTCTTTTTATCTTGATTTTTTGTTAGCACGTTTTTCAAATTTTCTATATAGAAGTTACTTTAAAATACTAAAGAAATTTATTTTTTAATTTTTTAATAATTAAAAATCAACTAATCATGCGCTAAAGGATTTTATTCAGAGAGGTTTTCTAAAAAGAAAAAGGAACAGTTTGGTCCGGGTGGCACTGTTTGGGGTTAGTTAGTTAGAGCATGGCACTGTACTATTGCATTATGATTATAATTAATGCATTGTTATAACAATCATCGATTGCGAAAAAAATTATAAAAGTTTCATAAAAAATGTAATTTAAAATAATTAATGATCTTCTAAAATTTTATTATTGACTTCTACGCAAAGGTGCGTTGTTCGGCTGTCCATTTAAAATAATTAATGACCTCCTAAAATTTTATTATTGACTTCTACGCAAAGGCGTGTCGTTCGGCCGTCCGTTTCTCCAATGCTACAATAGCATGCGTCAAGAGCCATCATCCACATCTTGCACTTGTAGAGCGGACTAATTATCCAAGCACAAATATGCCTTTGTGATAACAGTGCATGTCGCCGATACTTATTATCATACTTAGATGTTTCAATAAATCACTTCATCCACCTAACCATTACCCTACAGGTTTTTTATTCTGTCATCCACGTGTGAATCATGACACGATTCGTCTTCATATGAGTCCGTGTTCGATTTTGAAAATAATATCACACACTTGCCACGCGAGAGTTGATAGAGAGATAGCGCGCGTTATGAGAATATGAGTATATTAATATGCAGTAGTGTTTTTTATCTGTCCTGGTCATCATTAGTCCAATGAATAATTTATCTATCTTGAAACATTATTATATAAATGTTAGTTGTGTACTTTATAGCATTTAACTGTTCCTTTACCCATAACGAAGTATAGACATTTTGCTAATCTTTAACTATTATAAATATTCGTAACTTTCCATTCGTCCTTCGTCCGTAAGTACCAAGGAGGAGCAAAAGTAGACTTCTGTTGTGACTTTTTTCCTTGGCCCGATTGAAGGAAGGACGTAAACTGGACATCAGAAATGACGTGGGCCGAAGAGAGACAAAGGGAAAAAGGTCGGTTTGCGAAGGGATGTCATCTGGACTCGACTCTTTCTAGAGAGAAGAAAGGTTGGACTGAATTTGGTCTAGATCTTGGAAAGAGAATTAAATTACTTTTTTAATCTCTATCTCTTCTCTGCTATTTAAAAAGACAAAAAAGTTTCCGTCGTCCATCCAAAAAAAAGTTTACTAAGATACGTAGAAAAAAAATTCCGCACAACGTTAAAAAATGATCCGATTTAAAAAAAATTGGTTCAGCATTTTCTGCTTTTTCAAAAATTTCTCAAACTCAATTCGGAAATTTAAAAGCAAATTTAATTTTCTCTTTTCGAATTACTTTTTTTATCGGTCTTCCTGTGTTCAAAATTCATTCAAATTCTCATATATCAAAATCCATCTAAAGATGTAAAAGTTTATATAAACTGCGTGAGAAAAAACATCGTTTATTAAAAAACCGCTCCGAAAAAACTGTTAGAAAAAACGCCGTTTATAGGAAAAAGATAAAAAAACCATCTGATTCATTGCGAGAAAAAACCATCGTTTATAAGAAAAACGCTTTAAAAAACCGTCTGACTCAACGCGAGAAAACAACACCATTTATAAAAAAGCAAAAAAACAAAAAAGGCATCCGTAAAAAAAATTTAAAAAAATAAAAAATATCCGATTTATACGGCAACGCAAAAAAAGTCTATAAATACTGTAAAATTAACATTGTTAAAGGCCTAAGTTAAAGGTATGGTGAACTGGAAAAACGGACTTTTATTTTATTTTGTTTAAGGTATAAACTATTTATCAATTATATAGCATGAGGTTTTTTTTTTTTGTTACCGGTAGTAACGCGGCATTTTTGCTAGCCTAAAAATTCGAATTTTTCCGTTCGTGGCATTGCTCTCTTCGTCCGTCATCCGATCGAGGGTCCGACTCGTGCACGCGCCCACCGCCCATTTCAGATCGGGAGAACGCTATGAACAGGCGCGCACGGGACGCCATGTCCAGGCCCACGTACAGATCGATTCGATCGCGTCTGTACTGTGCGTCAGTACAGACCCGCCACAAAACAATCACGGCTACATAAACGGTCTTTTCGTGCGGATCGAAAGACATCTTCTTGTGCGAAAGGCCTACCCACACGAACGAAAAGATCTGGGAAAAGACCATTTTCGCGTGCGGGCGGCCCAACCGCACGGGAAGATCGATTATCCCGTGTGGTCGGCTTAAGCGGCCCGCACGGGATAATGGATCTTCCCGTGCTGGCCGCTTAATCCGGCCGCACGGGATAATCGATTTTCCCGTGCGGATAATTAAGTGGACCGCACGGGAAGATGACAGCAGCATTTATTTTTTTTTTGCATATATTATTTTTTTTTTCATATATTGGCTTATCTCCTCCTCTCCCTCCCTCTCTCCCTCTCTCTCTCAGTAATAGTATATATACACATCGCACGTATTAAGAATTAAACGTAAATAATTATTTTTTTATGGAATTAAGATATTAAATTGTACGCCTCACATATATACATATCGTCGCGTCCCGCAATTTACAAAATGTTCAAAAAGCCACATAAAATATATACTTAAAATATGTACTAGCTAGTATACATACGTTCTTTTTCCCACTCTCTAAGTCGTTTGAAGGCATCCCCCGTCGCAAGCTGGCTCTCCGGATCGTAGAAATCGCCCAAATGGTTGCAGACATCGTGACGGATGAAGCGGCAAATATCTGCACACAAGTTTCGTATGGTTCGATCGTCGAACCGGTTCGCTACAACCGGAACGGACGGGATCTGTTTAAGAAGGAATACACATTGTTATAGTTAGAAAAATTATACAAGATCTTATAATGTGTAAAAAGATATTTTCTCTGAACTTACTTCTTCAAACTTTGTAGTGTATCTCCCGTTTATTCTAAGCATCTCGTATACGTAGTATCCGCATAAACTAGTCCCTGATGGTTGCTTAAAACACTATGTTGAATAAAACTGTATACATCAATATTTTGAGTGAAACAAGCATATATAGAAAATTTCATTATAACAGACATGTAATTACCGGCCATCTTGTCTTCACAAGAAGTTTTTTCTTTTCTGGATTATTGATTGGTCCACCGTGGTCTACGTAATATCTGTGTGCTCTATAAAGACAAAATAATTGTTTGAGTCAATTATGTGTCTTCGAGAGTACAACAGCCAATATTTAGTACATGGTGCATAACAGGACTTACAAATTTAATATAATGAGAAACTCTTTAAATGTTTCCTCGCCATAGTGTGCCGGATCCAGCACTATGGCCAAGTGGTCCCGCGGATATACCAAAAAAAGTATGTAGTGATCGCTGCAAAGAAGATATGTTAATCGTAGGTGACATCGTACTAAAATATCAGTAGTACGGAAGAATATTACGTACCGCAGTACATAAGGGACCAAGAGGACAGTTTTGTCTTTGTGCGCGACCATCGCTTTGCCCAAGTACAGTGCTACGCTGACCATCTTTTTCTTGTGCATTTTTTCGACGACCTCTTTTTTCTCGGACGTCGTTTTACCTTTGAGCTCAGCGGAATCAGCACGAATATTCACCGTGTGTTCCGTCCAGCAAACCCTTGTTGGGTTGATGTATCCAACTGGATGGTTGGCCTTTTCGGCGTCGTGAAATTGCATCCTACGTAATGCAGCGGGTAATTTATAAGAAGTTAGTTAGCAAATGAATTCATTTATGACATTAAATACTCTTGACTTACAGGCAAAACGCAGCAATGAGATTTATATCCAATTTGTCCAGCTTGAATAATGCGTGAAGGTCGTTGAAATCGATTACCAGCATCCCATTTGGTCCACTGATGAAAGCGTTATCGGGACCTTCACAGTAATCATTTGCAGGCCCTTTTTAGTCGCCTTCACATACCAGTCATGCATCAGCCTCATTTCCCAAGGCAGGCCTTCCATGATATGCGGCGGCAGGAACGGCTTTCCGTACGCGTACCTTGTTGGCACTTCGTCCGAAGTCCAGTTTTGCAGGTCCTTCATTTGATTTTTCACCGATTTTTGGGAATCCGACAACTGGGGAGTATCATCCTGCTTCTTGTCAGTCGGCGCTTCCCCTCTGAAAGCCTAAAACACTAACCTTTCCTCGTACACGGCCATTTTTTTCTTATCATAAGTTGACCTAATCATTGTTGGGATAAGCTGACGAGGTTCAAGCTTGGTCGGACTTGGAAGACTTGTGCTTCTCAGGAGAGGCCTTTCAGGTAGCGCCAATGCTGACTGTGGTGTCGGAGGAGGTTGTTCTGCATGGACTTCAGGGGCCGACAGATGTGGCAAATCAGCACCTTTTGGTATAGGGGAGGAGGGAGGTGAGGAAGCAGGCCGATTAGGTGGAGGAGGTGGGGAAGCAGGCCGATTAGGTGGCGAATCTTGCCCTGGTGGAGAAGGCGGTGCAGGCGCAGCAGCAATCTTTGGAGCCGGCGGGCGTGGGGTTGACGGCGATGGACCGACCAGCAGGATATCTCATCGATGCCATATTATAAACTGATTCAATGCATCCCCAAGCAATTGTATCCCTTCCGGTGTTGGAATATCTATCTCTAAACTAGTATGCTCTGCATGCACCTTGGCCACTTGCACCCTTGCATATTCTTCAGCGATTTGACGCCCTGGTATCGCAAGTCCTGTACCACCTCCTTTCTCTTCCCGGCCCTTCCTATCGGCACGAGCAGACTGCACGGCGTCGGGGCAGTTATGTTATCTACTGGATAAGGTGCGATGTCTACTGACCCGACACTGCTTGGCGCTTGTATTGTGGGTTCTTCAGATTGCTGGAACAAGTTTGGGAAGGCTTGACGATTTTGAGCAACAAGAGAGTAGAAATGTTGTTCAACTTGTTTTGCTATCTTCTCTTCCAATTTCTGTTTGTACCTGTCCCGTTTCTTATAACCCGTAGCTTCCTCTGGAAACCCTTCCTTCCAGCTCGTCCTTGACGATAGACCCCTTACTCGTCCGGAATGTTCAGGGTTGCCTAATGCAGCTGTTAGTTGATCATTTTCCCTTTTGGCAATGAATTCCCCTGTTTTCTCTTTTTCCACAATCTCCTTCAGACTACTGGTCACACGCTCGATATCCGGATCCTCGAAACGGATCTCTCCCTCATCGGTGACTTGGCTCGTGCTCCGTGCCCAAACCCAGTTTTTGCTTCTTTCCTTCAATGCATCTACAAGCAGGGGCTTGCCTTGGGCGGCAAACTTTTCTTCAGTTGCTCGCCACTTCTCTACGTGGCCATCGTAGCCGCTCGAGCCCAACCGATGCGGGTATTTGTTCCTTTTAGCTAGATCGGACATCTTTTTCCTCCGCGCTAAGGCTTCCGGGCTTGTCATCTTTGCCACGAAGGTGTCTCATTCGGCGGGCGTAATACCACCGTAGTCGGCGAATGGAGTCTTGTTCTTTTGCACGTAGTGAGTGTTCATGTCCGATTTCCACTGCCTCCACCGATGCGCCATCGTTTTTAGGGCAAACTCTTTTCCCAGAGCCTCTGAACCTGGCGGATATACAAGCCACTTTTGCAACTCGTTCCACATGAAGTTCTTCATGTTGTCATCCACCTGCTCCCAGGAATCTACATTTAAAGGGCCGTGGGTTCTGGCCACTACACCGCAGGTGGTGCTGAATTTTGTCATTGCTACCTTGGGCTCTACTGGCTTCCCATCCTGGTTCAGAGAGGTGATATAGTATGTCTCCTTGGGGGTTTGGGTCTTACTTCTCTTAGCACGTTTTCTCTTTTCACCAGGCGTTTCTCCGGTGTCGGTTTCTACCGGACCGGACGTTGCCGTGTCCGTCTCGGCTTCAGCTATGAAGGCAGACTTGGCAGCCTTTCTTTTTGACTGGCGTCTTGTTTTCATCTGTTCGTACATCAGAAAAAGTTAAACGCGACCGAGAGGGAGACGGATTAGTTTATAACACTACGGCTCGACTTACTGCTTGCTCCATAGGAATGTAGTCGGGGTCTTCTTCAACCAGTGGTGCTGGCGTAACTTCGATATGGCACATCGGATCGCTTGGTGTTTGCCATGTGCCTTCGCTCGAAACCTCTTGCGTTGGTTGGATGTTGGGTGCATCGGAGGGAGCTTTCTCGGTCGACATTTGATCTACGGTTGGTCGTAACACAATTAATTTTATTTTTATCTTATTTTAACTAAAATACCAGGCGGAAGAAATATTATACATAATATTAGCATTTTTAGAGTATTAAAATTTGGGGCAAAATTTACAAACAATGCTAATATTATGTATAATACAAATATTATGTATATTAAAAATGCTAATATCATACATATATTAAAAAATGCTAAATATATATTAAAGTATATTATACATATATACATAAATAAACATCTAATTTACAAACATCACATATATTATACATATGTATAATACAAATATTATACATAATAATACGTTCACAGTTATTAATTCTCAATAAAAGAAATTTTGCAACATAATTAAGTTTTTCATATTTCAGAAATAAATCTCAACATATTTCCATTAATCAGTAAACCTAAAATCTAAAATTCATCAAAAAAATTCACATCAACTAATGGAAGTGCTGAATTCATGATCATCACAACTTTTATGTTTTCCTTTAAAGCTAACAAGTTTCCTTTTCCTTCTGTTTTTAGAAAAGGAAAAAGGAATGGTGACCACACTTTATACATAGGAAGACAACATAGAATTCATGAAGGCAACTCTTCAAGAACTTTTCATATTAACACTATCACCAAACTAGCAGAATGGCAAAAACTACTCTAGGATATAAAATATGGGAGTAAGCACGCAAATTGTAAGATTCTCATTTCGACATACATCCTTTGTATTCTCTATACACATCCCCTAACTAACATTTCAGGCAGAACATTGTATTCTCTATATACACCCAAAAAAACAATTCAGGCCATCTGATGTTATTGGCCAAGAAGGTTGGTGTCCAAATTGACCTACAGCTGTGCCTGGCGGACCTTCTACTTTCTTTGAAGAATACAAGCTTGCAAGCTACACTGTTTAACCTGTTTTCCAACAAAATCATGAAGACTGTAACATATGTTCTACTACGTCACATGCAAGTTTCAGATTTTCGTTCACATATACGATCAACTTGACTTAGCAGGAGCTGTAAAAATTGGAGAGCCATTGGCATCGATCGGTCCATACATGCATGTATCTGCAGGAGGCAGCACCACAGAGAAACAATATCTAAATTGAGAAGGAGAAAGAAAGATGACCTAGAGAAGAAGAGCTTACGTGCGTCGGAGCGGCGTCGGGGAGCGCGGCGGCGGTCGGCGCCCGACGTCGGGCTCGGTCGGTGGGGACGGCGGCGGCCGGGTCGAGGGCGGCGCGCGGGGCGGTGGGAGGAGGCGTCGGGGTCGAGGGCGGCGCGCAGGGCGGTGGGAGGCGGCGTCGGGGAGCGGCGGCGGTCGGGGTCGGTCGGTGAGGACGGCGGCGTCCGGGTCGAGGGCGGCGCGCGGGGTGGTGGGAGGAGGCGTCGGTGAGGCCGGCGGCGTCGGGAAGCCTGGCGACACGGGTGTAGGGTTTCGCCTTGTCACGCCCCAAACTGGCCCCGGGCGGAGACCAGCATAGAGCGGTCCAGATTAACCTGTATGCCTGTACCAGTCCCAGGAAATAGCGCTGGTACAACAGGAAGACTGAATATCACAACAACAGCGGTCTCTTTATTTAAGAGTAGGATTACAACCAGGGTTGGAACTGTGGACAGAACCCGAGTTCACAACAGCATTACAAAAAGGCGGAAGCGGAAAGCGGAGACTAGCCCTAAGCCACAAGCAAAGCCTTGGGGAAGGCCGAAACCCTACTACTGCTCGAAGTCTGCTTGCTCCTGGAAGAACTCTTCATCAGCAGGGTCCACCTCTTCGTCTTCGAGAACTGGGGGGGGTTTAATTACATAGAGCAAGGGTGAGTACGGGAGTACTCAGCAAGTCTGGGGAATTAAGTGTTTGATGCAAGCTTCAAGGGAAAGCCAGTTATTTTTCTCAATTGATTTTAGTTTAAGACTTTTAGAAACATCTAAGTGAGTGCTTCTCGACGGCACGGATGAGAAGGTGCGCCTCATCCGGCCGGAGCAGTGAAAGTGTATCGATTGAATCTTGTCGGCACGAGAGGCTCCCTGCCAATCGTTCACCAACTCCGGCTGCTCCAACAGCCACCAGTCAACACATCGGTACGAGAGGCTCCCTGCCAATCGTCACCGACTCCGGCTGCTTCAACAGCCACCAGTCAACACATCGGTACGAGAGGCTCCCTGCCAATCGTCACTGACTCCGGCTGCTTCAACAGCCTTAAACCAAGCACAGAACGGAAAACCTCACACCAACAGCAGTTCACAAGGTGTTCAAAATAAACTACGCTAAGGAATCACCTCACATCCGCCCATGACCGTGGGCACGGCTGTTCGAACAGTTGTTAACCTCTGCAGAGGGGGTACACTTTACCCACACGACGTTACTAACCCCGAATCACCCAGCCCGCGACCCTCGGTCACGTCTGGCGACCTTAAGGCTTTCACGACAAGGCATTTCGAAAGCCGACTCAGGGTCATCTTATGCCAACGGGAGGGGTCCCACGGACCAACACCAGGTTAGGTCCCAGACCATACTGTGCCAGGAAGCCCAGGGGTCCTCCCCGACACCACCCCGGCGAATCCACTTGTCCCTTGGCATCAAGATTTCCCTGGCCTAGCTAATTACTCAGCCAGGGGCGTCCCATATCACCCATGTGGTCGTACTTGACATATGCTTGGATGTAATTCCCAAGGAATCGGTCCTTAGAGCGAGAACGAGCAGACCGTACCTCCAGTACGTCTCCCGTACCGCGAGTTTTAGAAACTCACTTTAGTTTTCAAGGCACCGACCCAAGTGTCGGGTTTTCCAAGCATTTTGTAAACTCAAGTTTTACCCAGGTGATCAATTTTAAAGTTTGAGGGGAGTCCCGATATTCGTACACGGGGTACGGATACCGAGGCATCACCTGAGGGGGGACAAAGGTGTTAGAGTATCCAAATATCAAGGAAGGTGAATGCAGCAAATGGGTAGGGCCTGCCGGTTGTATTGCAAACCGAGGCCAAGTGTCAAGTGTAACCTAAGTAATGCATAGTTTGCGAAATTAAAATACTTAATTTAAATTATAGGTTCAATTGATCAAAGGTGACTTGCCTTGCTCGAGATCTTGAGCTTCTTCCTCGAAATCCGCGCACTGCGGGTCTTCGGGCTCCGAGACTACACGCGAAACGAGACGACTCAACAAAGCGATAAAAAGAAGCCCTATTAAAGACCACTAAGCATGCCATTGGATAGATCTCGATTTTACGGATTTACAGGAGGTGGAACGGAGTCAATCGGACGAACGGTTGAAAAGATATGAATTTTCGAAGATTAAAGGATTTTCTGGAATAAGAAAAGGAATTAATAATTACTTAATAATTCCCTGGAAAAAGAAAGGAAGAAGGGATGTCAATTAGACTTTAATTCGGGCGGCTAAGAGCAGCCCAAAGGATTGGAGCGGGCGCGGCCGAAATAATTGGGCCGGCGGCCTGAAGGGAATCGGCCTAGGCCGAACAAGGAAGGCCGTTGGGCCAAGGGGGGCCGATGGGCCGAGGCCGATCGGGGAGGCCGATGGCCGAGCGGCCGAGTGGGCCAAGCGGCCGAAACCGAGGGACACGGCCTGGTCCGTGCGGCGCGCGGCCTGGTCCGGTCAACGGGCCGACGAGCCGGACCAAGGGACTCGGGCCGATGGCCCAAGGGAAATGAGGCCGGGTGGCCGATGCGGGAGCGAGGCTGAGCGGCCGAGTGAGGGGGAAGGGGGGCCGATGGGCCGGTGCAGGCCGCGGCTAAGAGCGGGTGGCCGATCCGGTGGACCGCGACCACCACGCGGGTGCTAGGGCGGGGCCCGCCTGGCAGCGGCGCGGTCTACGCAGACCGGGTGCACGGAGGGGAAAGAAGGGGGTGCGCCGGCTGGCGCTTGCGTGGCGCCTGCGTGGCAGCCACGTGGGCCGGCCGGGCAAGAAAAGGGGAGAGGGCGCCGGGCGACGGCGGCGACGGCGGAGAGGGCGTTCCGGGCGGTGCGGTGCGAGGCCGGCGACGGGGATCGGCGCCGGAGCAAGAGGGGAGCGAGGGGATCCGATCCATGGGCTCGGATCGAGCCGCGGGGGAGCGACGGCGCGGTGCGACGGCGGCCACGGCGGCTCGGGGAGAGGGCGGAGAAGAGGGCGACGGCTACGGCGGCGCCCGGGAGGGGGCTCTACGGCCTATCTAGCGGCCTAAAACGCGAGGGGAAAGGAGAGAGGTGGAGAGGAGAGGGGGTTACCGCGGCGGGGCGGCAAGCCGGGAAGGAGGCCGACGGCGCGGGCGCGGCACGGCGCGGCGAGGCGGCACGAATCCGGGCTGGGGAAGAGGACGAGGGCGCCGGCTCCTCTTCTCGCGGCGGCGGACGGCAGGAGCGGCGGCGCGACGGTTGGAAGAAGGGGGGGAAACGAGCTCCGGGGGCGGCAATGGCGGCCGGGGGCGAGGGGGGTTTTTAGAGGGGGTTTAGGTCGGTTTCGGGGGGGGGGAGAAATGCCGATTTTGGGCCGGGAGAGGCGGTGCGGCCGAGAGGCGGAGCGGGGGACCGGCGCAAGCGGCCAAGCGGCCGGGTGACGTCGGCGGCGGTCGGTCGCCGGGGAAAAAGAGAAAGAGGGGGAAAGAAAGAGGCTTGCCCCCTTGCCGATTCGGGTAGGAGAAAAGCGGAGAGGGGAGGGGGCGCGCGCTCGGCGCCTTGGCGGCATGCGCGCGCAGCGCAGCGGCGGGGCCGAGGCGGGGGCCAGCGGCGGTCGCGGACGGAACGGCGCCGGCGGGAGAGGGCCTCGGGAGAGAGAAGAAACGGAAAAGAGAGAGAGAGAAGAGAGAGGTAGAGAGGGCTGGACCGGCTCGGGCGCGACCGGGCCGAGCGGCCTGGCGCGGCCCAGCGGGAGGGAGGAGGCGGCCGGGCAGGCGCGGACCGGGCCGGGAGGCGCGGCCCAGGGAGGAGGAATGGCGCGGGTGGAGGCAGGCCGAGGGGGAATCAGCCCGAGGGGTAGAGAGGACTGGGCCGGCAGCGGCCCAGGAGGGAAAAGGGAGAAGGAACCAGGCCGAGAAGGGAAAACGGCCCGGGACAAGGGAGGTAAAATGGACTTTTCTGAGGGTTTGGTTTCTGGGAGGATTAGGGCTCGGATTTGAAATCCGATTTCGCGGTTTTCTCCGGGATTGAACTGAGAGGGGAGACACGAGACCTTGGCACACGACAAGACTCAACCAAAGAGCAAATTTTCGCAATTAGGGTTTTTAGCAGATTAATTTTCCCGCTAACGCCGCGACAAAACGGGCGTTACACGCCTGGACTTAGAAATTTTCGGCACCAGCGCGTACCATTTATAGGCGGAGACCATCACGTGCGGGCGGCTTAAGCGCCCGCACGGAAATATAGTCTTTCCGTGCGGGCCGTGTAATCCGCCCGCACGGAAGTACTATATTTCCGTGCGGTCCTTTTAAGCCGCCCGCACGGAAAGAGGATTTTGCGTGCAAGCTCTTAAGCCGCCCGCACGGGATAATCGCCGCCCTTATATTAAGACTATAAAACTAAAAATAATATGAATGCACATAAAATAATAAAAAACATATTTTTGAATATATGTATAATATAAATATATGTATAATATATGTATATTATATGTATATTATATACATATAATATAAATATATACATATATTATAAATATATGTATAATATGTATATATTATATACATATATTATTCATATATACCTATAATATAAATAATATGTATAATATATTAATCATCCACACAAATACCATAACTTCGATATAAAACCACACATTCACTGGTAACACCATAAGTTTGATATGTATACATTCACTCGCAAAAACATATAATATACACAAAAAACAAACTAGTGTTTCACAATTTTTGAATTAACATCCTTCCGCACGGATGCAAACTTTGATTCGTCGAGGACACTCTCAATGCGTTTCATCCGCGTAGGAAGATCTGTGAATAACTCAATGGCGTCGTATTGATTATAATCGCGTGCGTCTTGAATGTTGTCAATACCAATGATGTGTTGGTTGCCCGATACAATAATGTCCATCTTTTCATCGGAAGGATCCTTCACATAAAAAACCTGTGCAACACGCTCGGCAAGGACCCATGGATCATCCTTATGTCCAATTTTACTCCGTTCAGCACACGTAAATCCAAATTTATCTACCATGCTGTCTTTCACCCATTGGCATCTGAGAACAGGGATCTGAATGTTTAAACCGTAGTCAAGTTCCCATATTTCTTGTATGATCCCGTAGTAAGACTTGTTCTGCCCTGTTGCGTCCAACGCTTCGACACGAACCCCACTGTTCTGCGCTGAGCTTTTCCTATCTTTGCTGTTTGTGTAAAAAGAATATCCGCCGATGTCATACCCTTGCCATGAGGTCACAAGGCTTGTTGGGCCAGCTGCAAGTCTTTCTATCGTTTTCTCCTCGATTGATTCTCCACACGGTAGCTTTTGATCCTTCAGCCACTGGGGAAAAGTGCGCTTCTGTTCTTTCGAAACCCAATCGTCGAATCGCCCAGGATTGCATGCTCTGATCTCGGAAGTGTGTTGCTCAATGTAGGGCGCAACGATGGCGAGTTGTTGAAGAACACTGCTGTGTGCATCTGATACCGCTTTGTAATCGTTGTCGTAGAAGCATTTTTTTCCCACAGTACCCTTCCCAGATAACCTTCCATCATGTCGAGGCATCGGTATCCCAATGGGGTTGACATCTCTCAATAATCTAGGCAACACTCGACAGCCTCCTCAGTTGTGTAACCCTCTATCATCGAGCCCTCCGGATGAGCACGATTACGGACATATCCTTTCAGAACGGCCATGTATCGCTCGTACGCCCACATTTGATGTAGGTATAGAGGACCAAGTTCAATAATTTGAGGGACAATGTGAACAATGAGATGTTCCATCATGTCCCAGTACGATGGAGGAAAAAACATCTCTAGCTGGCAAGCTGTCTCGACTCGAATTTCTGAAGGGGTCCTAATTCTTCTGGATCAAAAACTTTCTGTGAAACTCGATTAAAAAAATAGCATAGCTTTGTTATCACTACCTTGGTGTGCACTGGTTTCACCGCCCTTATAGCGATAGGGAGGAATACCGTAAGCATCTTATGACAGTCGTGAGCGTTGTATCCAGAAATCGACAAATCTTTCATTGATACTAGTTTCCGGATATTCGATGAGAATCCAGTCGGCACTTTCAATCCACGAAGACATTTACAGAAAGCTTTTTTCTCTTCTAGTGACATTGAGTAGCATGCCGGTGGAATCTCAATCTTACCATTCGTTAGCTCTATCGGGTGGAGATCTTTCCTTATGCCCAAATTGACCAGGTCGTTACGTGACTTCAACCCATCCTTTGTTTTACTTGGGATGTCAAGTAAAGTCCCGATGGTGCTGTCAAACACGTTTTTCTCGAGGTGCATGACATCGATGGCATGGCGAATCTCCAGGTCTTTTCAGTACGTCAGGTACTTGAAAAAGATTGAATGTTTCTTGAAGGGCAGTGTGTTTTCTACCACTTCTTTTTTCCTCTTGCCTAAAGTTGTCTTTCCCTTGCCGAACACGACCTTTATGTTCTTTGTCAGCTTGAACACCGTGGAACCATCCTTTGCTTCGGGGGCAGTACCTTCCTCAACAGTTTTGTCAAAAAAGGTAGCCATCGCACGATACCTATGCTTCTGTGGTAAGAAACGACGATGACGCATGTAAACTAACTTTTTTGACGAGGTCAAGTATATGTACGATGTGTTGTCCAGACATATAAGACATCCGGTCTTTCCTTTAATCTATCCTGAGAGGGAAAAATTTGCTGGTAGATCGTTTATAGTAATGAATATGATAGCACGCAGAGTAAAATACTCCTGTCGGTACGCATCAAACAATCGTAGACCCTCTTCCCACATTTCTTGCATATCCTCCATCAAAGGTTCAAGAAACACATCTAGATCGATGCCAGGCTGTTTTGGCCCTTGTATAAGGATAGTCAACAAAATATACTTTCGCTTCTGACATAACCATGTCGGAAGGTTATACATGGTGAGCAGAACAGGCCAAGTGTTGTGCGAGCTGCTTAGGTCACCAAACGGATTCATTCCATCCGTGCTCAACGAAAACCTTACATTTCTCGGATCATTTGCAAATTCTGGGTGCTTCGAATCAAAGTTTCTCCATTGTCGATGTAACATCCTGAATATTTCGACTTTGGAATACGGAATTAAAAATTCAGAATAACCAAAAATCTTTTTCAAAATACATTCATGCCTGAACTAACTCAATTCGATCTGTCGTTTTTCGTTTACACGTGGGCTAATAGACGAACGTCTGAGGATACGTCAGTATTTGATTTCAAATATTATTCAAGGAGCTATGATTTGCATATGCCAATTATTTTCGAAAAACAAAAACCCTCGGGCATATTTACTTTATAAATAAAGCTATATATCTAAATGTATCACCATTTTGGATAAAACCCATTAAGGGATAGTTTATTAAAACAAATATTGTTCCACTAAAGAAATAGCTTTGATTATTTTCTATGCACCTTTATATAGAGTGATAAGCTTTTGGAAATTATTTGCAAAATAATGTCTATTGGTAAAGTATTTACTAGAAACCTTAATTGCGAAATATAAATTCCTAATAGGCTATTGTCAAGGATATGACCTCCTCAGACAAAGTCTAGTCCTCAGGCATAATTTTAGTTTGCTTGTTTATTGTTTATTTGTGTGTGTCTAGAATCTGTGCCAAAAGATCTCGATTAAATCCTTTTACCGAAAAGGTTGTCCTCTGTACAAATTCTATCTCAAACCCCCTTCAAATTTCCAAATTTCATATCCCAAAGAAAATATTCGAACATCCTATTTCTTTGGGCCACATTTCCCTCTGTTAGCCCAACCCATTCCGCAAAACAAGTTCATTTCAACTCCCTCTACCGTGGCCTTCCTGCTGGGCTTTTTCTGGAAAAGTCCATGTTGCCTCCCCGAGCCCTTTCATTCCTATTGGGTTGGTAGTAAAAATAAAGTCTAATTCGCCCCCCCATACTGTTTTCGTTGGCGACGTCGCCGCACGCCGCGCCGCTACGACGAGGCCGCTGCGACACCACCGGCTGCCATCTTCCGCTCCCGTCTCACCGGCGAGCTTGCCGGCCATTCCACGCGCATCCTGCTCAACCTCGCACCGCCGCCAGCCATGCAACAAGCTAGTTGTGCATGTGCATGCATGCAAGCAAGTCAGCCACGAGCATGCACCATGCAGCTGGCTAGCTATGCGTATGCCTGCATGCAAGCGGCTAGTCGAGCCTAAGCTGGCATGCGCACCAACCCACGTGGCCGTTGCAACCACCCTGTCCCCGTCTTCATGGCAATTCAAGACGAGCCCCGTGCGGTGGAACCTATATAAGCGTCGTCGCGGGTGAGCATGCAACCGTCCCTCTCCATTCTTTCTTCTCCTCCTGCTCGTTCTGCATCCTCTCAGCCACTTCCTCCCGCGCACGCGCTGCCGTCTCTCCGCTTGCTCCACCACGGCCGGCTCCGGCTGGGCCTCAGTTGAGCAAGAGGACGGGTAGGCCGCCGCGCCGTCATCTGAACCCCGAGAACGACTAACTTATCAAACGGCTAACCTCTAACATCTAACATTCGACTCATTGACTTACTAACCCGTTGATCTCTAACTCACTAACCCGCTAACCTCTAACTCGCTAACCCCTAACCCCTAACTTGCACTAACCCGCTAACATTTATTCCTTAACGTTGTGTGTTCGTTTGTTACCATCGATCGAACACGTGGTGTGCGAGGACGATCCGCGGGTCGACCATCCCCAGGCTGTACCTCGACGACCGTAGTTCGTGCGAGGACCGTCGCCCGGTACGCCGCTACCCGGCTGCCGCAAGGTGAGCTCCTCTCCTGCTCTTCCTCTTGCTTTTGCTTCCTTACCGCATTCCTCGTCTACCGTTGTTGCCGCGGCGCGGTGACGTCGTGAGGCGCAACACCATACCCGTTCCTTGCGCGGCCGCCCTCCGCAACGATCGCCGCTTCACCACCGGCCATGCATGTGCCATACAACAAGCTAACCGTGTGCATGCATGCATGCAGGCAGCTCACATGCATGCAACTAGCTAGTCCTGTGTATGCATATGCATGCATGCAAGCAGGTCACATGCATGCAGCTAGCTAGCCGTGTGTATGCATATGCGTCGTCGTCGTTCGGCTGAAACCCCGGCCGGCGTCGCCCCTGTCCGGTGAGCCGTTTCGGCCTCCACTCCGCCGTGCCGTCCGGTGCCAAGCAGCTCGCGCACGGCCGACGTCGTGGCCAGCACGTCGTCTCCTGCCGCGGCCGCCGAGTCGTGAACCTCGGCTACGCCCGGCCATCGCGCGCGCTCTGCCGCACAGCCGCCCCCGGCCTCCTCCAGCCCGGCCGAGCCGCGTCACCCCTGCGCCCGGCCGATGCCGTGGCCCAGCTCGTGCCGAGCTGCCCCGGCCGACCACCTCCCTCCCGCGGACATCGGCCAAGCGCGCGCCACCAACCTCCTGGCCGTGCCGCGCAAACCGAGCCAGCACCGACCCGCCTCCCGGCCGCCTCGGCTGCGCGCCGCCGCCCCTGCCGTGGCACTGCCGCGCCGTGCCGCCATGCTCGGCGCCCCTCCAGCCGCCTGGCCCGGCCGAGCGCCGGCGCACGCGCGCCGCGCCCCTGGCCGAGCCCGGCCACCACTGCCGCCTTTCCCGGCGCCGCCTCCTGGCCGCGCGACGCGAGCAGTGCCGTCCCGGCCGGCGCAGCCTCCCGGCCGAGCGCCGTGGCCGGCACCCACGCTGCCGCGCGCCACGGCCGGAGCCACCCGCCTGCCTGGCCGCAGCCCGCCGCGCCGCCTGCGCGCTGTCCCCGGCCTGCACCGCCGGCGCCGCTCCGCCCTGCCGAGCCGCGCGCCGCCGCCCCCGGCCGAGCCGCGCCGCCCGGCCGCCGCACGCGCGCGCCGCGCCACCCGCGTGCTGCCACCGCGGCCCGCAGCCGCCGTGCCGCCCGGGCCGAGCCACCGCCGTTGCCTGCGCGCTCCCAGCCGCGCGCCCGTGCCGCGCCCAGCCGCCCCACCGCCGGCGCCCTCTCGCTCGGCACCCTCCTCTCCTCCCGGCAAGAACAGCAGAGGAAGCAGGAGAAAAGAAAGAGAGAAGAAGGAGAGAGAAGAAGGAAAGGAAGAAAAAGAAAAAGAAAAGGAAAAGGAGGTGGGACCCACTAGTGGGCCCCACATTTATTCTCTCCCCGCGGGCCCCACTTTGACCTAGAACTTGCGAAAGTCTATATTGACTCCCTCACGATGTCGGGCTAAGCCCATGAAAATCCCTACAAGTCTACTTGATGTCCCTCAACTTCATTGGGCTAGCCGACCTGATATTATATCCACAAGTCCATGTAACCTCCCTTTGGTTCCTCGGACCAAGACCATGAAGTCACTTATAGAAGTCTATACAACGTCCCTACTCATCCATTGGGCTGCCGACTAAAAAGTCGACATTAACTCCCTAGCCGACCTCCCTCATCTCTGGGCTAAAGCCCAAGCCCTCCCAAAACCAAGTCCACATTGCCTCCCTCTTACTTCACAGCCAAAAGAATATTCTTGGGAATATTCCTTTCCAACTTAATAAATTCATTTTCGCATTCCAGAAAATCCATTAATCTTCCAAAATTCATATCTCCTCAACCGTAAGTCCAATTGACTCCGTTCAACTTCCATAATTTTTCTAAAAATGTGATCTATCCAATGGCACAATTAGTTTATAATAGTTATTATCTGCTCTATAGGGTTTCAGATGTTTTTCACTTTTCAAGCGCGTAGTGGCCGTTTCGGAGATGCAACGAACGCGGACTTTCTCGAAGATTTGTAGACCAACAATAAGGCAAGTCACTACGCCCCCTTCCTCGAACATGTTGATCCTATTTTTATAAGAGTGTTGATTACAAATAAAATTGCATGCTAATTATAAAATACGTACCTACATTTGTCTAAGCCTTACCTTTGATGTTGTTTATCCATGTGTATTTACACCCCTTCGTTACCTAAGTCTATTATTCACGCATGGTTATGTATCGATACTGCTTAGCGTTGCTATGTGTAGACGTTTATACACTCCATACTTGTATACGATTATGGATGTGGATGTGGCGATCACTTGGTGGGAGTGATTGTCGGAAGACGGGTGGAGACATGAGCGCCACCTGCAACACTAAAACCTTTGCGAAAACCAAAAACTTAATAAAACAAAACTATTTCGACTGGGGCGGCATGGATAGAATATGGGTGGTTCTGGAAACGGTAAGCCGCCGACCCTGGTCAATTAAGGACCTAGTCAAGAAGCTATGCGAGAAACGAACAGAGTACGACCGCATTTCTCGAGTGGGGTATGACCCGGTGGACTAGGAAATTCTCGTGGGGTGGCACCCCAGACATGGTAGGTTCTGGATATTCGTTGATGTGTTGATGAAGTGTTGTGGTTTAGATCGCTTGGGTCGATCTATTGAACGCCGGCAAAAACTTAAAATGCACCCTAAGTATATATTATGTAACCCCCATAAGATCTCGGGAGCGCCAGGACTCCTCTCACAACCGACTCGAGGTAGGAATGTGGCGCCGGGGGTGCAATGGGGATTCATAGTCCTTGGAGCGGGTGCCGCCATGCGAGGGTAACTGAAAAACCGGGCCGTGGCAAGTCTCATGTGTTGGGTGCGTTACGGAGTGCGGGATTAAAAGCGTACATCCACTGCAGTGTGAGTAAACTAAACTATTCGAATAGCCGTGCTCGCGGACATGAGCGCCGGGACTTGTACTACTCTTGACTAGCTTCATAAATTTTGAATACTGCTTAGAATAGGATGGGTATGGAAGGTGTGACCTTGCCCGATGTGCGGGAAGGTCGTAATGGTTAAAACTGTGGAAATTGGATGCGAGGGTAAACCGGACCAAGCGAGGCTTGGGGAAGGTGGATGAACCCTCGCTGGTTAATGGCAACTTCAACCTAACGATCGTTTTCGGTTAAAACTGCTACGTCATAGGCTTGTGAAATAATTTGTGAAAACTAGCTTTATGCAAATAAACCAAGCCATCCTTGAACCCCTATGAACATTATGTGCATTCTGTAGTGGTGGCTTGCTGAGTACGGTTGGTACTCACTCTTGCTTATTTAAATCTTTTAGAAAGGTGTTGGTGTCGACCTGTACACGTGCTATGCTGGCAAGGAGTTACCGAGGATGGTGGAATAGGGACCTAGGTTCACCAGTCGATGCGTGTGGGATAAGATGGACCGCCGCTGCTTCGCTTCCGCTACTTTATTTATTTGTTTGATATTTTGTGTTGCTATCGACCATACTTGGTCTATTCGGGTTCCATTTGGGCTACCCTTGTATTACTAATATATTGTAAGACCTGTATGACGATGTCAGCTTGAGATATACAATTGTGCCATGTGTGTACCATCTACTGATCCAGGGAATGGTATTGTAATACACATGGGGTTCTCGGTATACAACGACCGGGGCTCACAGTCGAGCATCGGCGGGGTGTCGAATCATACTATCTGTTTTCCGACCCTCTTGATGCCATCTCATCAACTCGGCGTCGGCGGGGTTCGAGAACAATCGCTTCATGCAATCTTTCACTGGCAAGTACCACATCACCATGGCCGGAATCTTCTTTCCTGGCTCGACCAATGCATTTGGTTCGGCAACATCACTATCGGTGGCACTGTTATCCTTTTTGTACCTACTCGCCCCACAAGTTGGACACTTGTCCAGGTCAGCGTATTCATTGCGATAAAGTACACAGTAATTAATACATGCATGGATCTTTTCCACACCAAGTGATAATGGACATATCAGTTTCTTGGCTTCGTAGGTGTTAGCTGGCAACAAGTTAGGCTTAGGAAGCATAGCTCTCATGAGACCCATCAAGTCGTTGAAACTAGTATCAGACCATCCGTGCCTGGCCTTCAATCTGAGAAGTTCTAGCACCGACCGCAACACTGTATACTCCATGTCACATCCCTTTGATTGATCGTACAAAAGATCTTTCGTTGATTTCTGCAACGCCTCCCAATTGTTTAAATCTCTTGCTTTCCCTGTTAGGACCTCCGGTTCAGCGTGCCGCAACATATCCTCAAGATCAAGTTCAATATCAACCTCTGCGGCGTCAAAACCAGAGCCGCCAAAATCACCAGTCATTTGACGGGACATGTCCTCAATTATAAAATCCTCTGCCTGATCGAACCAAATATCAGAAATCTCTACAGGAGGGACGACTTCCCCGTGATAAGTCCAAACTGTGTATTTCTCCACAAATCCACGCTGAATTATGTGTCCCAGAATTACATTCGGATCTTTCCACATCTTCTGATTCTTACAATCCACGCAAGGACAAAAAATATCCTTCCTATTCTCCCTCAAAGCGTGTGCCTTAGCCTTATCAATAAATGTTGATGCTTCTCTTATGAACACCGGATGAGTTCTACGTGTCTCATACATCCATGTCCGATCCATCTAAAAAAATTCACATCATTAATTAATATTATATTGCCGGTGTTTTCTAAATAAACAAATTATACTTAAATCCTACTTTTGTACTAAAACCTCATTCACAGCAAATAATAATACTGAGACAATATTAGCCACCAAAAATTGGTACAATAAAAAAAAACAAAATATTTGACCTACAAATTACAAACATAGCACAAAATAACAATTCACACAACTTTACATATCTTCGCATTCAACCAATGAAATTTTACAAAAACGGAAACAAATGAAGGAGACGATCAAGCACATTACCTTTTATATTGATTTCAATCGAAGATTTCAACTCTAAAACCTCCCACCAAAAGAAAATGTCTATTTTTGGAGAGAGAAACCGAGTTAAAAAAACTTCAAATATCTTCACATTAAACCAATAAAAATTTTTAAAAATGGAAACAAATGGAAGAGAAGTACAAGCATGGTACCTTTTGTATTGATTCCAATTGGAAAATTCAAGTTGAAAACCTTCTCCCCTATAATTGCCTTTTTTTTTGGAGAGAGAAACACCAGGTTCAAAGCGACACTGTCAGGGCTGGAAGCTGCTTTATGGTGCATCATCGCGTGCGGTCCACCTAACGGACCGCACGGGATAACGTATTATCCCGTGCTGGTTCGGTCCGATTAAGCGGCCCGCATGGGATAATGCGTTATCCCGTGCGGTCCGTTATGTGGACCGCACGCGATAATATCCCGTGCGGTCGCTTAAGCCGACCGCATGGGATAACGCATTATCCCGTGCGGGCCAACAACCGGCCCCCTCGGGAGGGGACCGGTTTTTCCAGGCGCGACCACTTACGGCCCGCCTGAAAATTATTGGGGGCCTCGTCCAGAAAGACCGTTTCTGTAGTAGTAAATGCTTGCTTTGAATCAATCACGCCGACAAATTCTCCTACCTTGCCGTGCACGTCGGCCTCCTGGGACAAGATGCTTGGAAAACATCTCCAAGTTCAAGTGTCTCAAGTTGATCCGCGCCCACAACAACTCCATCAATGTCGAGGCCGCCGCCGACGCGCACTTCTCCCTCCCCACCGGTGCTTTTGATTGGCAGCTGCCGTAGTGCCAGCAGCAGATCGGCGCTCACGGCACCGGCAGATCGGCCGCGCCTCGTGGAGTCGGCTGCTCACTGCTTCACCATGCCGGCACTGTCTGAGTCGGTCCTCGCCTCCTCGGACGGAATAGCTCAGAGCCCTGCGCTGCCGCATGCGTCGCCACGCGTTGGCCGTTGCCATGGCGCCGCCTCAGCCCGTCAACGGTTTGACTCTCGCCAACGCCATTGGGATCGAGCTCAAGGCTGTACCCATGGCGTCTCTGGGACTGGGTTGGGAGTGGTGAGGGGATCACGGTGAGGTGAGCAGCGACGCCAACGCAGGGGTCGGGTGTGCATACGCGGCCGGCCGGGTCGGTAGAAGCCTCGGCCTGCGATGTGAATGCGAACAACATGGCCGTGCTGTGCCTGTACGTCGCTGGTGAGCGGCGACCTGGTGTGCACAGGCTCCGCTGGCAAGACAGCCTGTGACACCGACAAACGAGCGGTGGTGGCGCTCTTGCTAGGGTAGGCGACTCAGCATAGGCCACGAAGACCCCGTGAAAATGCATCCAGGCTAGCTGGTGGATGGTGTACAGTGGAGGGCTCGACAACAACTGAACAGCACCAGAGTTTGGTGGCCTGGTGGGTGCCCAATGGTTGGATACTGGAAGGCCAGGGCATTTAACTTTTTGTAATTTTAAAATTGTCACTCACAATATATTCATTATGGGTTCAGTGACAAATCAAGAATTTGTCACTTGTAAAAGTGACGAATAGTTAAATATCTCTATATCTCTTCTTGTCAGGTCAGATCGTCAGATCAAAAATGCGTTCTTGATTGTGTTGTGGATTAGATCATTATTTGGATTATTATAGTAGTAATATATATATATATATATATATATATATATATATATATATATATATATAAGAACTACTCTAATCTTCACCCCCTATTGTCTTGTTATTGCACAATTTCTGCGAGACGAGGCCAACAAAGAGGTGGGCATGGGGGAAGTGAGCAGGCGGGTTTGATCGAGATCTGAGCGACGAGAGGACGCTTTGACCATCCTTTGACCGAGGTGGGAGGTGGGTTTTGGATCCTAGGAAGGGTGGGGGAGGTGGGGTTGGCCCATGGGAGGGGAGGGGTGTAGAATAGATTCCATAGATACACACATATATATACACACACACACAACTATTACATGGCACACTACGTGCTAGGTAGTTTCATAACGTGCTAGGTAGTTTCATAGCACTCCTCACAGCACCTTCTCCCTCCTCATCCAAAGAGTAATTTTTTTATTTGTGCGGCTCCAACAGCCACCCTCACCCTACCATGTCCCTCTTTGACCATTAGTAATTTTTTTACTACCCCAAAGAGCCTCCACTTCCCACCTATATGGATCGATTGATCAGGATGTGAAGAGTAATACACCTGCCTATATATGTAGGCATTTGTATGGTATGATTTATATTCCCAGAACATTTCATCCACCTTCACCGATTTCTCCAGATTTGGAGGGGCAGCGAATGGCGCATCGGCACCACTTGGGAGGAGGCGTTCATTGGTGTCGGGGGTACGTGGTGGTGGGTGCCAAGATCTGGCATGGAGTTGGCAGGCGGCAGCGATCCCCTCATCTTCTACGCGTCCTAGGTCACCTACAGCCGTCTTGGGAGGGAGGCAGCATGATGGCTGACCCGACGGCTATTGCCCTTACTCCGGCGTGCTGCCCTTACTCCTAGACTGGGTTACCGATGCTGGTTGCATCCATCAGCAACACTAGCGGCGCTAGATCTGGAAGACTCCTGCTAGCTGTCTCTCCTCCTCGTGGAGGAGATGCGTTTCTTTTTTTCTCCTCTTTCGATCTGTATTTTTTACTGTAGAGAGTATGATTGATTTGCATGATTGAATAATGATGATTGTGTGTGATAGTATACACCATAAATAGATGCGAGTAAAAATATTACTCTGAACACACCAAAAAGTGATATAAAAATACACTAGTAAAAATTTTACTATTACCACTCATGAAGTGTTGAGAAAATATTTTACTCGGTGCTGAATAGAACGATGTGTGCAATCAAATTAGAACAGAGATGAGGTAGTAATTTGTTTACTCATCACTCAAATTAGAGCATAGTAATTTCTTTACTCAGGGTTCAATAGGACCAGGTGGGCAAGAAAATTATAATTGATAGATGAATCGGCAATTTTTTTACTGTGGGACAGATATTACATGTTGACTAAATGGAGGTGGTTTTGTTTTTAATAGTGCTATAATCACTGTGGGACCCATAGATGCAGGCAGAACAAGAAGTAGGAAAAAACCGGAGATAAGATCGACGGGTGAGGGGGACAAAAAAACAGACGCTCGGTGTCGCGCTACTCCCTCCGTGGCACGCTACACGCGTCATGTAGTGTCACCGTGTGTGTGTGGATATACTATACTACAGATGGGTTGTGTTATAGCTAGAACACAACCCACCCACCCCCACCTCCCCTCCCTACCCAGCCTCACGTGTTGACCCTCTCCCCGCACTCATCTATTATCGTAGTAATTTTTTTACTGGACATCACACATCTTTATTTTTGCACGGTATATATATATCTTGGTCCAAGGATTCTAACAGAAATGAACTACCCATTCAGTTTCCCCCCTTTTCGGATCTAGAGAGAGGCGATGGCAACGACATTCGGTGGAGCAGTCGCATGCCTACGGTGGCGGCGGCGGCCTGCGGCCCGGCAGTGGCAACCTCCAAGTAGTAGCGCGGCAAGGAGGAAAGGCGACGGTGACGGCAGCGGTGGGTGACGGGCTCGGCGGGGCTGTCCCCCGCCCGGATCCAGCGGCGGCGGCCGTCCCCCTCCAGGAACGGCAGCGGCAGGCATCCCTCGCCTGGCGCCGCACGGATCCACCGGCGGCGGCGAGAGGAGAGCTGTGGGCGGCGGTCCACCTTGCAGTCCTCCTCCTCCTCTTCATGCTCGACACCGGCGCCGGCCCTGCTGGACAGTTCGGAGAAGAGATCGGCTTCCTTGCCGCCGCCGGCTGGCAGGCCGATGCACCGGGAGACCATGGCGTCCATGTCCGCTGACGTCTCGATGGCCTCCACATTCATCGGGTCGTCGCAGCAGGAGGGCATGCAGTTGAGGTCAGCGAAGAGCGGCACATGGGCGACTAGGGTGGTCGTCGACCCCGCCCCCTCCTGCAAGTGGTAGCAGCAGTCACCATCATCGTCGTCGTGGAGATGGGGATTTGCGACGGCGCCGGTGCGTGTAGGAAAGGAGCGGTGGCGGCACCGGCACACAAAGGCTGGGAGGGGCAACAGCGCCGGTAGTATTGTGGCTACATGATGTTTGTATTAGCAATTATGTGGCTATGTTAGTCATTTGGAATTTGAAATTAGTTCTAAACACTTAGAGAAGCAATGTTAGATACTATTCTTCTTGTTCAGTATTGTCCTATTGTCCACAAAATAGGACATTATGTCGTCACGTTGTGTTGTATTTACTAATGGGCCAATTGCGATAGGAGTGAGGGAGGAAATAAAAAAAACATTAGTAACTTAATTACTTATGGGCTAACAACCTCAGTAATCCAGTTCTATAGACTTAGTAATCCTTTTACTAATGGGTCAATTGTGATAGGAGTGCGGGAGGATAGAAAAAAAACATTACTAACTCAATTGCTTATGGGTTAACAACCTCAGTAATCCAGTTACTCATGGGCCAGTAAGACAAGCAAACTGATAGGAGTGCAGGAGGAAAAAAAACCGTTAGTAACTCAATTACTTATGGGTTAATAGCCTCATTAATCTAGTTACCCATGGACCAGTAGACAACCAAACTGATAGGAGTGTGGACAGAAAAAAAAATGGGATGAGGAATGGTGCGGGATGGTTTGGGGTGGGGGGTGGGTGGGTGGGGGTGCGGGGGGGGGGGTGGGTTGGTGGGGGTTGGCCGAGGAGGGGTTGTATATATATGTATATATATATGTGTGTATATATATATATAGATATATATGTGATTATTATAAGCTACTATCAGGTGTAGCTACTCCCACCCTAGTTGATGTTCTGCTCTTTAGTGTAGATTTTCTGCTCTATCTAATTGAAATTCTGCTCTATAACTAGTTGATTTTCTGCTCTATTTCGAAATGAATAATTTTCTCGATGTTTTCAATTGGTAGATGGCTCGTTTCATGTTCATATATATACTGCTTTTTTCTACCTTATGTTCTGCTCCTTGTCAAGAGGATATATTGATATTCTTCAAGTAAATATATATTCGGCTTATTTTTATGTTCATATTCTGTTTCTTTCCAAGCTTATTATTTTCTGCTTCCTATCAATATGAAAACATACCGAGGATAATCATCATCATATGATATTATGGGAGTAGCTACTCCTGTGGTAGCATATAGGTATAGGTACACACACACAAAACGCATGAATGCACCACATGTAAAACAGAAGATTAGGAAACACATGAAACTTTATGTAGATGAGTGTTTGGAATGCAGGAATTTTACTTCAACTAACAAGACAATAAGTTTCAGTTTATGGTCCTTAGTTCTATTGAATTTTGTTTGGAAATCCTCCATCCCAAACATGCCCTTAATTATTGATCCGAAAATGTTATGTCATTGTTTTCTTTCCTAGCTAATTCCTCGATCAACTTATTTGATGTTTATTTTAATTTTATTTTTTTTCGTTGTATCTCACGGACTCTAGTATATAGTTATATGAAAAAAATTTAAAGACATGCTCCCACCGTGAAAATGAAATATTGCTTACCCCTAATCCATGATGCAACATTCACTACTACAGAATTCATTTTTCTAGACGAGACTTTCTTTAGATTGCTGATGGGCCATAACTACTCTTGCCTATAAAAATCGCTCCCCCGTGATCGGTTCATGGGCCGCATGCGAAAATTAATTTTTGTAGGTGAGTCTCTTAACAGGTCTGTATGCCAAAATAAGCATGTTAAGTGACCCGCATGCGAAAATATCCCCTATCTCTTTCCCTCGTTTTTTCTCCCCTCCTTTCTCTCCTACTCTGGTATCTCTCCCTCTTCTTTCCCCAATCCTTTTTTTCTCCCCACTCTCCCACTCCTCTTGTCTCCTCCCACTCCCTCTCCCCCTGTACCCACTCCCAGCGACGGCGGTCTCGGGCGACAGCGGGAACGGCATTGGCGACGTCGAGAAGGGCGATGGTAGTCTAGAGTGACGACAGGAGCAGCGCCGGCAACGTCAACGAGGGCGACGGCCTCGGGCGGGATCCGTTGCCGCTGGGCCGTGGGCTATCGGATCCACCGACGTCGGGCCTAGCGTGCGCCGGATCCGCCGCCATCGGGCCTCGGGCGCACGGGATCTGCCGCCGTCGGGCCTAGGACGAGCGGGATTCGCCACCGCCGGGCCTCGGGCAACGGCAGGAACGGCATCTCCGAAGACTTCGAGCGACAATGACAACAGCGGTGACGGCGTGGCCTCGAGTGAAAACCACGACAGCGGATCCCGACGCGACGACGGTGGCAGCTTCGGCATGACAACGACGGTAGCAGATCCGACGTGACGACGGCGGCGGATTAGGGTTTCTTGATTTTGGATATGTGGTTTTTGTACTTTTGGTTTTTGGAAATTTTATTTTTTGCCAGAACTATTTTTGCATGTGGATGGCTTAAGCGTTTGCCTGCGAAAATCGGATTTTCGTAGACACCTGGGTGCATGCGGGCCACCTACCGCCTGCGAAAATTGGTTTTGACAGTTTGCGAAAATCTTTTCTGTAGTACTGATTATTGGTTAAAAAATTTGCCAGTGTGATTTACTCTTCTTTAAAACTTGTGGACTAGTATATTTATGCAAATGAAGAGAAGAAATAAAAGGAAGCAAAAAATAGAAGTAAAAAGAAAAGGAAATGGAGAAAAATGAACAAAAAAATTTAGTGAGTGAGCAGCTAGGGATGGCAACAGGATAGGGCGGGGTATGGGCGGGTTCGGTAGGAACGCGCCCGCCCCCACTTTCATGCGTGTTCACCCGCCCCCTGCCCCAGAGAGAAGAGCGGGGCAAAATCAATCCCCGTCCCTGGCCCCTCCAGGGCCCCGCATCCTGACTAGGGCCCTGCACGAAGTCAGCTTGGAGACAAGGTGGCAAGGCGGACGCACGGCGAGTCGACGACGACGAGGCAGCCCACGACGAGACGACGAGGAGGCGTGCGGCAGACGTTGAGGCGGCACACGACGGACAGCGAGGTGGCGCACGAGGGATGAGAGGTGGCATGTGGCGAGGCGACGACAACAAGGGGAGGAATGGCTAAAGGCCGCATACGACTGTGAAAGATGAGCTGCCGGAGCAGCTGTCACAGTCGGCCCTTGCCATGGTTGCGTGATTTGAGTGTTGGACTGCTGGTTGAGAGTTTGGGGGCTGAGGTGATGGGGGCTGGGTGAGGATAAGGTTGGAGGGATGGGGAATTAGGGTTGGAAAGTATTATATATGTGCAAATTAGAATGGGCCAGTTGGGCTTATATCTAGAAATGAATTATTTTTAGAGGAAAGCTCACATCCCCGAGGCCCGCTAGGTCACCCGCATGTAACATATCATCCCTGCTCTCGTCCCCATAAATTTACAAGGCCCCGCCCCCACTAACCCGCGGGTGAGAATATGCCTCCGCCCCCGGCCCTGTAGGGTCCCCAGCCCCAACGGGAAAATTGCGACCCTTAGCAGCAGCCACGTCAACACCACATAGGGTCTCAGGGGCTGTGACAATTCGGGACGGCAATGGCATGCTTTACAAGTTTTAGGATCTAGATTTGTATTTTGATAGTATGAGAAACTAGATGACAAAGGCGAATAAGTTTATATAAAGATCGGCTATGCATTTTACTCTATATAAAATGTGGTGTATATTTAGTTGAATGCTTGTGCTTTGCTATGAATAAATAATAGTACAATATTGAGTTAAATAAATATAAATTACTATATCTTTTCATAAAATGTGTTTCCCATCTTTTTACTATGGGAAATATTCACTATAATATGATTTTATATGTGGATATCTAGTTAGATTTGCTATTTTTTTAATATTAAGAAGTTTAGTGGGTGATTTACAAAATTTACAACGGAAGTGGTTAGGAGGATTGATTCGTTGTCATCACCACTAGAGACTTCTCAAGGAATATAGATCAGGGTTTAAAATATCGGTTTAAGCTATTTTTATTGGGGGATCCCATAGACCCTAAATTTCTTTCCGGAATTTCGAACCCTGTAGATATATATGCTGCCAAATGTTGTTGTATCATGTGCACAACTAACTATTACTTACAGATCATATAAGACTAGTATTCCAGTAAGGAGAGGTAACCAGAGCAACAAGATTTATTTCCCGGTACCTCTAAACAAGATGAAAAAATGACTATAAAAGTATAAAAGCAAGACGATACTCTCAACCTTCTAGCTAGCTTAGTTAGCTTGCTATAGCTTTCCGGAGAGCTTCGGTAATCATCCCAGGTTCGACGGCCGCAGATGAGGCAAACTGCGCGCATGCAACAATATGGCCAATATCAGAACTTCAGACAGACGTAGATAGAGAGATTGATAGGTAGATTGATAGATAGATGCTGCATTTCTGCTGCGAGCTCTTAGCCGCTGACCTTTGCTTGTATCTTCAGTCCAAGGAGACCATCCGATGTTGATGCTTGCACCGAGAGGACATCCAGGGAGACTCCCTTGATCGCGTCGAACACTCTTGTCATCAGCAATTCCTTCCACTGGCATTGCACCACGAGGAGAACCTCCTTGTCCATGATGGTGACATTCACGTTGCTCACACAATGGCGCTCCCCGTCGGTCTCGTCGTCGCTGGCCACCTCCGGCGCTGACGCCTTTCTCTTGGCTCCTGCAGAAACCTTCTTCCCGGTGATCTCACTGCACTTTCGCCTTCTTGTTTCCAATGCACACGGCGATAGTTGGCTGCTTGATTCCAGCTCTTCCACTCTTTTCTCCAGCTCTTTGAGGTAGGCTATCGTTTCTGCGAGAATGGATGCTTTGTCCACCTGCAGCGCGCGACATCTTGTGAATTCAGATCGTCTTGTGAAATTCCGTTTTGGAAGCACTAATTAAATAGTAACTCTAATTACCTTGTGAATCTGGTTCTAAAAAATTACTTGTAGTAATTACCTTGTGAATGGATGGGACAACTGATTTTAGAATCAGGAACATCTCGTTGAGCTTCTCCCGGCGCCTTCTCTCTGACATGACATGGTTCTTGATGCTGTTTCCCTGGGTCATCGCCGCGCTGCCGTCGCCATTGTTCATCCAGGCACCGGCGCCGGCGACAGCTTTCTTCAGCAACTTCTGTGGCGGCCCTCCGCTGATGAGCGGCACGGCCACCTCGTCCGAGTCCGCCGTCCTCTTCCACGCCACAAAACACGACGGCGACCTGCAAGATCGATCAATGAAGCTACCGTCTAAAGCGACGACGACGTCGTCGATGTCAGTAGCTTCCACCGCCGGCGCCTCCGGCGGAGAAGACGTCGGGACGAGCTGAAAAGACGACCAGGGGTCCACGGCCCAACTACTGTCGTCGTCGAGAGGGCGCACGACGTCCAGCTCCTCGCAGAGGCTGTAGAGCTCGCCGATGTCGTCCATGGTGATCTGCTCGAGGTCGTTGGCGTTGGATTCGCACTCGACCTCGCCTCCTACCGCGCGTGGCTCCCCCGGGACCATCGTTGTCGCTTCGACGGCGGCGTTGTCATGGTCATGGTCGAGGTCTTCGAAGACTATGTGGGCGTCTCCCGCCTCGTCGACGTTCGGCGGAGGGCTGGAGCTCGGAGCCTCCGACGAGAACGCGACCCGGAACGGCGTATCCCAGAACGACGCCGCGATACGGGCGACGAGAGCCGGGTCCTCTGAAACCTAGCAAATTCAAGAGCAGTAGCACTTCATTTGCTAATGTTTGTTAATTCGAATATTTCGAAACAAGATCCGTCGAAAATTAATTTGATCAAGGCCGGCCAGGCAGGGGAGCACGATCGAGTTACTGTGAGAATAGCAATGAGAATTCATGCTTGCTGTACTGCTGTTCATCAGCAGCCGATCATGCTGTACATGCATCAATGCATGCTCCATTTTTAGGTCTTGTATTTTTAGGCGGAGTAATTAGAACTTACCGGATCAGTGGTCCCGAGCTCAAGGACACCATGCATAAATGGCACGCAGACGATTGTCTGTAAAACAAGTTACAGCTGCAATAAGAAACTGTGAAAGTACACTTCAATACAGCTGCTAGTCAGCTACTCCCTCCAATTAATCACAGGACAATATCGGTTCAAACTTTTTGTTTTTTTTGCACAAATAACAAAATAGTTATACACACTCACTAGATGTTATAAAATCTTCATATAACAAATTAACTTAGCTGTATATGTTGTTTTCACATGCCCAAAACCTGTATATTCAAAGTTAAACTTATATTGGCTATATATATTTTTTAAAATGACGTTATTTCGTGATGGAGAGGGTAGCATACACTAGTATACATCTGCATGCAGTATTTCATAGTATGACGCATGAAATTAAATTAATTACGTACCTTAATAGATGCACTCTGTGAAAGTAGGTCAGCAGCACCATCGTCGTCATACATAATTAAATACAAAAAAATTAAGTAATTGAAAGATGACATGCAGGCTAATATCGCATGAACGGGAGATTATATACATATGAAAATGGAGTAGAATATAATACAAATTCTTAATTTAGAGATATTGCCATTCAGAGCGCAAGTATTGGTAAATGGTACTAGTTCATGCAATACAGTACAGTATATAGGAGTTCGTTGTACCTTTGCTATGAGCGCGCGCTGGAATAGTTTCCTATCTGCAGACTGAGCGTTTGACAGCCAAACAAATTCATTGCTTGCGAAGCATTTGCCTGGCAACCTGACACGATTCATCAATGGTAGCAAGAGAACAACAGTTCAGTACAGTATACTAGTACAATCATATCAAGATAAGAGACTGGCAGCAGGCTGCAGGTTGACCAGCTAGCAGCCTCAGGCCAAAAAAAAAAAAGGGGAATTTGTCTCTCCTCCAATCTCATTTTTAATTTCAAGCCTCTTAATGAACCTTGTGGCAGGGTTTTCAATTCTGAAATTGGTTTTTTTGCCAAGGGGTTTGAAATTTTGGAAATTTTGAAAACTTCAAAATTTTTTGAAATTTTGACTGAATTTGAATAAAATTTGATCAAATTCACAAAATTTTGCAAAAAAAACCAAAAATTTTGGACGAGATATGAGCTTGCTGGTGGGGGACGAAATTACCGAAATTGCAAACCCTGCCTTGTTGGGGTGGGTTCAGGCATGAATGGCACGTACCTTGATCGCATTATATGGTCTCAACAAGAGCAATGTCAACAAGAGAGCCTCTTATTGGCTCCAAAAAATGACCAGTAACTAACGTCTATAATAAAAATACTGTAACAAAAATATTTTATTCTTTTAGTGGGACACACCATCTTTCCCATCTCTCCCGCTCACCTTTTCTCTTTCGGACGACGGAGACGGCACACAGATGCACCGATGCAGTGGGCGACGGCGGTGCCCGTCACTAGTGCAGATCCTCTCATCTGTGACGGGCTGTAATATAACTGGATTTTGCGGTCCGTCACAAAGAAAACATCTCAAACGGGCCTAAAAAGAGGCCGATTGAGATATGGTCGGAGAGACATGTTAAATGTGCATAGAACTGAAGCCCGTCACGGATGACACCTATCTGTGACGGGCCTAAACTAGAGCCCGATTGAGATAGCCTTAAATATCTCAATCGGGCCGTAGTTGGAGCCCGTCACAGATGACAATCATCTGTGAGGGCCCCGAATTAAGGCCCGATTGAGATAACCTTAAATATCTCATCGGGCTGTAATTGCAGCCCGTCACAGATGACAATCATCTGTGACGGGCGCCATCTTGATGCCCGTTTAAGATATCTACAAAGCCCGTCACGGATGGCACTCCTCTGTGACGGGCTTTTTTTTAGGCCCGATAAAGATACCTGATATGCCCGATAGTTAGTGCACACTATAAATATCCGCAACCGCCAGAGTATCTGTATCCCACTATTCACAAATCTGGTGGGAGGTTGGAGGGGGCGAAATTTTTTTTTCCCAAAGAAAACAGTCATAAGGTAAATAACAAATAATAATCATTATTTAGAAAATTCATCAATTCTTATGAATTTAGCAGTATTTATCTTATAAGATGTTTCTCTGATTCTTTTTTCATTTCTGTAGAGATGGATCGAAGTTGGATGTATGCGAAATCTGTGAAACGTCATAGTCAAGAGTATAGAAATGGGGTATTAAATTTTATTAACGTCGCGGAGGAGGATAGGAAAAGAAGAAACAGCGATTACATGTGTTGTCCATGTGCAGATTGCAAGAATGAAAATATGTTTGATAGCCGAATGGACGTACACGCTCATCTGATACAACGAGGATTCATGGAGGGCTACACATGTTGGGTTAAGCATGGAGAGCAGGAATCAGGAAGTGATGCTGCTGCAAATAGTACTGGTGCACAAAATCATGAAGATGAAGATGAGCATGACATGTTTGTACCTTCTCCACTAGGCGGTGAAATGGTTGATGTTGATCATGATCTGCTGCAAGACATGTTACGTGACGTTGAGGATCCAGCTTACAACGAGAGAGATTCCGTAAAGTTCAGCAGGTTGGTCAGTGACTCGCAGACGCCTCTGTACGCCGGATGCAAAGCAAAGCAGACCAAATTATCAGCTACCTTGGACCTAATGAAGCTGAAGGCAAGTAGTGGATGGACAGACAAGAGTTTCACAGAGCTTTTGGGAATTTTGAAGGCCATGCTGCCTGATGGGAACACATTGCCCGAGACAACATATGAAGCAAAGCAGGTTTTGTGTCCCCTGGGGTTAGAGGTCCGTAGAATTCACGCTTGTCCAAACGACTGCATATTGTACCACAAGCAATATGCGGAGTTAGATGCTTGTCCTGTATGCAAGGCCTCTCGATACAAGCGTAAGAAAAGTCCTGACGAAGGAAAAAAATCAAAGCGGGGTGGTCCCGCGAAGGTTGTGTGGTATCTACCTATCATTGATCGTTTCAAAAGAATATTTGCAAACCCCAAGGAGGCAAATTTAGTACGTTGGCATGCCACGGAGAGAAGGAACGACGGTATGCTAAGACACCCAGCGGATTCGATTCAATGGAGGAATATCGATCGAAAACACAAAGACTTTGCTGCCGACCCCAGAAACATGAGGCTATGTCTGTGTACAGATGGCATGAATCCTTTTGGAGACATGAGTAGTACTCACAGCACCTGGCCAGTTCTTATTTCAAACTTTAACCTACCGCCATGGTTGTGCTTTAAAAGAAAATATATTATGCTGTGCTTGCTAATCCAAGGACCGAAACAACCGGGCAATGATATCGATGTGTTCTTGGAGCCTGTTATGGACGATCTTGAGATGCTCTGGAAAGAAGGTGTGGAAACTTGGGATGCATATGGTCAGGAGAATTTCAAGCTACGAGTTCTACTGTTCTGCACCATTAATGACTATCCCGCCCTCGGTAATCTTTCTGGCCAAACCGTAAAAGGAAAGAAAGCATGCTCCGACTGCATGGAACATACACGCAGCCGGTGGTTGAAGAAATCACGAAAGATGGTTTATATGGGTCATAGGAGGTGGCTCCCGCTACGTCACGCATTTCGAAGGAAGAAGAATATTTTCAACGGTAAGAGAGAACTTCAGCCTGCTCCCAAGGATTTGTCCGGAGATGAGGTCCACAACTTGGTCAAGGACATTACCAACGAGTTTGGGAAGAAAAGAAAACGTAGTCAGGCAAAGGACAAGGGTATGTGGAAGAAAAAGTCAATATTTTGGCGATTACCTTACTGGAAAGATCTTGAGGTCCGTCATTGCATTGATCTCATGCATGTAGAAAAGAATGTGTGTGAGAGTTTGGTTGGCCTGCTGCTGAATATTCCCGGCAAAACAAAGGACGGGTTGAACGCGCGCCTTGATTTCAGTGAAATGAACATTCGTAGTGAACTCCAGCCCGTAACAAATGCTGAGACAGGTAGAGTGTACCTCCCTCCAGCTTGCCACACACTGTCGAAGGATGAGAAGATCGCAATGTTATCATGCCTGAAAGATATTAAAGTTCCATCGGGCTATTCAGCGAGGATTAGTAAGTACGTCAAATCGGAAGACCTAAAACTGGTTGGAATGAAGTCGCACGATTGCCACGTGCTAATCACACAAATCTTGCCAGTTGCTATCAGAGGCATTCTTCCACCGAAAGTCCGTCATACAATCCAACGTCTGTGCGCCTTTTTCAATGCCATCGGACAGAAAGTTATAGATCCCGAAGATCTAGATGGGTTGCAGACCGATATTGTCAATACCCTCTGCCACATGGAGATGTTTTTTCCACTGTCTTTCTTTGATATCATGGTTCATCTCCCTGTTCATCTTGTGAAGCAAACAAAATTATGTGGCCCGGCTTTTCTAAGAGAAATGTACCCGTTCGAGAGGTACATGGGAGTTCTGAAGGCATACGTTCGGAACAGAGCAAAACCGGAGGGGAGCATCATTGAAGGCTACACGACCGAGGAGGTCATTGAGTTCTGCGTGCATTACATGTCCGAGGCCGAGCCTATCGGAGTTCCAGCGTCTCGTCACGAAGGAAGGTTGTCAGGTGCTGGCACAATCGGGAGGAAAAGATTTAGGCCCGATCAAGCTTCCTACGGGCAGGCTCATTTTGCTGTGCTCCAACATATGGCAGAAGTTAGCCCATACTTTGAGGAGCACTTAGCCAAAATCCGGCAGGAGAACACGGGTCGATCTGAGACGTGGATTAACAGAGAACATAACTCTCGGTTCAACGCATGGTTCAAGAATCGTGTCACCATGTCGACGGATATCCCAAATGAGACTGTACAGTTGTTGGGAATGGGACCGTGTTGGGCCATAGACACATGGCAAGGATACGATATTAATGGATATACATTTTACACCGTCCAGCAAGATGACAAAAGCACAGTGCAAAACAGCGGAGTCCGTATAGATGCCTTCCAGGATCAAGTGGGGTCGAACACATACTACGGCCGCATTGAGGAGATCTGGGAGCTGAACTACGTGAAGTTCAAGGTTCCTTTGTTTCGATGCCGTTGGGTCAATATACGCACTGGTGTTAAAGTCGATAAGGAAGGCTTCACTTTAGTAGATCTATCCAAGGTTGGATACGCCGACGAACCATTCGTACTTGCGAAACAGGTCGAGCAAATTTTCTACATAAAGGACCCCGCGAACAAGAAGATGCACATCGTGAGGGATGGCAAGCGCCGAATTGTTGGTGTTGACAACGTCGTCGACGAAGAAGAATACAACCAGAATCTTCATGTACGACCTCAAATTGACCTTGACGATGATCCACAAGAGCCTGTGGCATATACTCGATCAGATCATACGGAAGGCATAACCTTGTGACCCAACCCGTTGTACACATGAAGTATTTTGTATTAGTAAAAAAAGCTTAGGTAAATTGGTGCAACTTGTAATAATTTTTATTGCGAATTTAGTGAATTATTGTACTTAACTTAATTATTTGGGATAATAAGTTGATTATTGTGAGTAATGAAAAATTTGTGAACTTTCATTGTGAAGTATTTTTTTGCTGTTATTTATTTAAAGTTCAGGTCAATGATGAACAGGAGTCAAATCTCATCCGTGACGGGCTCTAGTGTACGCCCGATAGAGATGACGTCTTCTCTATCGAGCCTGCACTACGGCCCGTCACGGATGACAGCATCCGTGACGGGCCATAATTTAATGTCCGATAGAGATGTCATAATCTCTATCGGGCTTTAAATTAGGGCCCGACACGGATGCTATCATCCGTTACGGGCCCTAGTGTAGGCCCGATAGAGAAGACGTCATCTCTATCGGGCGTACACTAGAGCCCGTCACGGATGAGTCATCCGTGTCGGGCTTTTATTTACGCCCGATTGAGATGTCACAGAACACTGCATCTTCATCTGGATCTGGATCGAAAATTTTTCTAAGTCACAGAACCCTAGCAGAGGCCACTGCGAACTGAGAGCACGAAATTTTTTCTAAGTCAGAGAACCCTAGCAGAGGCCTCCTCGTCCGCAAGCGCCGCCGCCGGTCTCCTCGTCCGCCACCGCCGCCGCCGGTCGCCTCGTCCGCCACCGCCGCCGCCGGCCTCCTCGTCCGCCACCGCCGCCGCCGGCCTCCTCGTCCGCAAGCGCCGCCGCCGGCCTCCTCGTCCGCAAGCGCCGCCGCCGGCCTCCTCGTCCGCAAGCGCCGCCGCCGGCCTCCTCGTCCGCAAGCGCCGCCGCCGGCCTCCTCGTCCGCAAGCGCCGCCGCCGGCCTCCTCGTCCGCAAGCGCCGCCGCCGGCCTCCTCGTCCGCAAGCGTCGCCGCCGGCCTCCTCGTCCGCCACAGCCGCCGCCGGCCTCCTCGTCCGCCACAGCCGCCGCCGGCCTCCTCGTCCGCCACAGCCGCCGCCGGCCTCCTCGTCCGCCACAGCCGCCGCCGGCCTCCTCGTCCGCCACAGCCGCCGCCGGCCTCCTCGTCCGCCACAGCCGCCGCCGGCCTCCTCGTCCGCCACAGCCGCCGCCGGCCTCCTCGTCCGCCACAGCCGCCGCCGGCCTCCTCGTCCGCCACAGCCGCCGCCGGCCTCCTCGTCCGCCACAGCCGCCGCCGGCCTCCTCGTCCGCCGCCGCCGGCTTCCTCGTCCGCAAGCGCTGCCGCCGGCCTGCTCGTCCGCCAACGCCGCCGCTGGTTAGTCATTTTAGTGATTTTAGTGTTAATTATACCAACACTAATGTAGGTTATTTTAGTTTAGTGATTTTAGGGGAAATGTAGGTTATTTTAGTTTAGTGATTTTAGGGGAAATGTAGGTTATTTTAGTTTAGTTTTTTTAGGGGAAATGTAGGTTATTTTAGTTTAGCTTTCTTTCCATTTTCACTGCCATGTTTGCTCGTGCAATAATTCTTAATCAGAATATTGTTGATTTGATTCCGTATGAATACTCTGGTCTTGTCACTTGGGTTTATATCGGACTTGTAGTTGGTACGATCTGTATGGTCATAAAGATTTCCGGTAACATAATAATTTACAATGATATGAGGCTGTTGGCAGCAAGTAGGAAGGATCTGTGAGTGCTGACTGATCATCCAAAAAGAATACAGTTTAGTTAGGGTGGTATCATACAGAAATTTAGCGTATTGTTAGTTTTGAATGATTCACTGCATATTTCCTTTTTTTTATTTTTTTGGTTGTGACGATTCTAGTTTCTGTTATTGATTGTTTCTAGCTTTTGAGTTCAACTCCGCCGTAAGTTTGGAGATTAGTTTGAACCTTTTGATATAAGTGTTATAATGTTACTTGTATTACAGTTAGTCAGTTATATATGAACAAGGGGAATTACTGAAGTTATTCTGTTATCTCTGTAACTTCATTTCCTTTTGAAACTTTTATTGGTTATTATATTATTCTGTTAGCTTTCTTGCAAGTGAGCCTTAATACTGCAGCGCGTCATATCTAGAGAATTGCTGATGTTTTTTTAACCAGCATTTATCTGATTTGATATGCCTGAAATTAATTTGCCATATTGTGTTGGGCAAACAATTCAAATATTAAGTGTGCTTGGCACCTCAATATTTGCTATGCAGCCATGTTCATTTTGAAATTATAGTTATGCATCCAATCCTGAGTTGCAACAGAAATGAGGCTGATGCAATAGTAGTCCAGCAGCAGCAACAACAGAATTGCTTTGTGCACTTTTTTTTTTGCAAACTTTGATCTGTTGTATAGTGTGAAGAAGAAGAGGAGCAGTAGCCATGCTGTCAATTCTTTTTGCATCTTTTGATCTGTTGTCAAGAAGAGTAGGAGCAGTAGCCCTTGCTGTCATTTTTTTTGCAAAATAAAGCCAAACAGTCACATGATCCTATGTTTTACATTAGAACATCATCCAAATTTAATGAAAATACTTTAATTTTACATGATTTTAGTGATTTTGAATTAATTTAACGAAAATACTTTACTTTTAGGTTATTTTAGTGATTTTAGGGGAAATGTCGGTTATTTTAGGTAAGTTTAGTGATTTTAGTGATTTTGAATTAATTTAATGAAAATACTTTAATTTTACATGATTTTAGTGATTTTGAATTAAAAAATACTTTACTTTTAGGTTATTTTAGTGATTTTAGGGGAAATGTCGGTTATTTTACGTAAGTTTAGTGATTTTAGTGATTTTGAATTAATTTAACGAAAATACTTTACTTTTAGATTATTTTAGTGATTTTAGGGGAAATGTATGTTATTTTATCCGTATTTAGTGAAATTCGTATTTAGATATGATGACACTTAGTTATTTTAGTGATTTTGAATTAATTTAATGAAAATACTTTACTCTTAGGCACTATTTTTAGGTTATTTTATCCGTATGTAGTGAAATTAACTTTGTTATTTCCTAAGTTATTTAGACGATGTCTCAGCAAGGTGAACCAATGTCGACGACAACCAGTGGGTCCTCAAGGGCACGGAGTCGTAGGACAGGGAACAAAATCCCTAAGGAACGATACACCATAGCAGAGGTGAACCAGGTTGGACTGCCGACGCGTCCTCGGACTGTCCTGGCCAAGTTTAGGTCGACGTGCGGTGTCCTAGGGAGGGAAAACTTCACAATCCTTGTTGATGACATCAAGCATGTGCCCGAAGCGGAGAAGAACGCAGCTTGGCTCAAATTCAAGGAACGCTTCGAGTATCCTGCAGCCGACGAGGACCGTCTCAAGCGGGCTGCTTTGAAGACTATGGGCAATGCTTGGAAGAACTTCAAGAGCAGGCTGGTCACGGAGTTTGTCTTAAATCCGACGACCCCTGATCCAACAGAGCAATGGCCCTTCATCACGGCTGAAGTTTGGGAGCAATTCTACGAGAAGAAGTCGACCCCAGAATCCCGGGCCAGAAGCGAAGCTTTTCGAGCACTGCAGGCCAGGAACGTGCACCCGCACCGGCTAGGCACCGCAGGATATGTCGGGAAGCTAGAGGAATGGCAAGAGGAGGATGAAGCGGCAGCAGCAGCGAACACACCGCTGGTGTTTGCCGATATCCCACACCCACGTGCAAGGAATTGGGCCCGGGCGAGGTACCAGAAGAATGAGGATGGGACAGTTTCGCTTCCAAATCCCCAAGATCAACAAGTGTACGATAATATAGTAAGTGCCTAATCTCAGTATTTGTTCGCACTGTTTCAGCCTGAACTTTTCATTGAATCCGATCTCAATTGAACTGCAGAAGGAGTTGGTTGCCTCCCAAGAAGCCTCGCAAGAGGTCAGCTCTCAAAGACGCGAGGACGACATCCTCAGTAAAGCGTTGGGCAACAAGGAACACCGTGGACGGACAAGGGGACTTGGCGCAAACGTACCATGGAAATTTGGATTTCCAGACTACGCGTGGCAGTACAAGAAGCGGACAGTCACGAAGGCGGAGAAAGATGCCCGCCTTGCCGCCCAGATCCGGGAGCAGGTCAGAGCCGAATTGAGCTCTGAATTCGATGAAAAGCTTGAATCGATGAGGGCTCGTATCAGGCAAGAGATTCGAGAAGAGCAACATCTCCCGGTGGCTGCCGCTGCTGCTACGCAACAAGATTTAGCTAGTCCCACGCAGAGGCGCAGCAGTTGTGCATCAACTGAGGCGGGGGAAGATCCGCCATCGGTCCCCGCCGCCGTCGACCAAATAACGGTACGATAATATAGTACGCATGGAGTTCTTAACGATTCCATATGGTAAGTACTATTCTAACAATATTTATGAATCTATCGCAGGAACCAACTAGCTGCACCCTGACAGTAAGGGTGGTGCCGACCTTCTCTGTTCCTGCAGCTGAGGGCCTTGCTTTCAAGCCGACCCCGGAGACAAGAGTGCATGGGGCGCAACTTAGGGCTGATTATGCGAAAGTGCAAGTTGACTCAGTGAAGCCCGAATTCGATCATTTCCCCCTCCCTCTGGCACCGAATGACGAGGTCCTAACCCTTGGAAATGCTCGTGGAACCTTCATCCAATGGCCCAAGGACCTCATTGAGATAAGGGTGATCCCCAGGCCAAGCACTGCACCAAGCGGTCGTCTAATAGTACAAACTACCCCTGCTCCTTCAGCCCCTCCAGCTCCCGGTCGTCATGAAATTGACGATGTCCAGTTGCAGTACGACACGGACTTTGGGGGCGAGCCTATGGAGGTCGACAGCACGGCGATCACCAAACCCCCACCCATGAAGAAGAGTAGGAAGGCGCATTCTTCCCCGCAGAGAAGAGTTATCGAAAAACCTGCTGCAGGGGTGCGAGGAAAAGGAAAGCTGCACCTCTCACGTCTTGCTCCAACAAAGTTAGATCTCAGCAAGGGGCCCGTCACACATAGGAAGCCCGTACCTCCATCGTCCTACCAACTAGGCATGCCATTGGTTGGAGACGACGTGCTAGCAACGATGGGCACCGCTTGCAAGGAGCTACACATGTACTACATGGAGAAATCTAACGTGAGGAGGAAGAATAGAGAAAATGATATAATAGGCGAACACGCCAGAGCGCCATTCCTTGGGCCATCAAATTATATCGTGATAGACTTCAAGGATCTGTTCGACCTCTACAGGCTCCGCTCGGTGGACACAACCCTCCTCAAGTGCTACTCCTTGTAAGTACTCTTGCTCACGAAAATTATTCATCTCAATCCGTGTAACATGCTTATAAGAGCGTTTGGCTTGCGTGTAGGTATAGTTGGAAGTGGTGTCTCAAGAATGCACCGGAAGTTGCCTTCCTTGATCCTCAGGTAGTCAATGTCACAAATCTTCAAGGGGACCGTAGTGGAATGGTAAACTACTTATTTGACACCTTCTGGGCCCGACAAGACAAGGAGTACATCATGTGCGCCTACAATCAATAGTAAGTGTGTTCCCTAAATACATTGTATTACACGTCTAGCTTTAGTATTAACCTTAACTAATTTAATGCCGCAGTGGACATTGGATCCTATTGGTAATAACGCCTAAGTGGAGTACATGCCACTACTTAAACTCCAAAATTGACAAGCAACTGTACGATTGGACCCCGATTCAACTCGCAATAGATGAAGCGTGGGGCCAATATGTGCAAAAAGGAGGCCTTCGAAAGACAGGACAAGACACTCTTATCCACAAGAAGGACTTCCCAGTCAAACAACAAATAGGCGACCAGTGCGGATTCCATGTCTGCCACAACATGCGCCTTCTGTGCAAAGAAAAGGTGAAGACTTTGGCTGAATTGGAGGTTTGTAGTCTCATTCCTGATATGTTGTAACTAAATTGAAGTATATATATATATATATGTATATGTATGTAAAGATCGTTCGACTAATTTCGAATTATGTACATGTAGGACAAATTTTCAGAGGATCCGCGTAGCAGCTTTGAGGACATTCGTGAGGAGATTGCCGACTTCATCCTCCGCGAAATTATTCACCCTAAAGGAATGTTTAGGGTTCAGGTGTAAGTGATGAACATTTTTTAACGTACTGTTTGAATTGTCAAACACATGTTATTATGTAATATTTATGTTTATTATATTTGTTATTTCTGTAAAATATATGTGAATGGCATATGTGAATGGGGATGCTGGGATGTATATGTGTGAACGGCATATGTGAATGGGGATGTTGTGAATGGCATATGTGAATGGGGATGCTGGGATGTATATTATTTCTGCTTCTGTTATTTTGCAGCGGGCATGGCTAGCACAGGCCTGAGGCTAGCCAAAAAAACAATATTTATTTTTTTTGTGGTCATACTCATCGGTGACGGGCTATAAGTTAAAGCCCGATTGAGTTATATCAACCGTGACGGGCTATAGTTGGGGCCCGATTGAGATAGACAGACATCCGTGACGGGCACTAGTTGTAGCCCGATTGAGATAGGTCATCCGTGACGGGCTATAGTTTGACCGGTCGTCTGGGTCAAAGCTATCGGTGACGGGCATTAGTTGAGGCCCGATTGAGATAGCTTCATCCGTGACGGACTTATGCCCGTTTGAGATGATTCCTCACATCACTGACCTTTGCGCTGTGTCGGACGCCATACCCGACACAGATGTCGGTTGCAGCCCGACACAGATGAGGGTTACCGTTGTAGTGCGTGGCGGCATGGGGTGGACCGTGGACAAAGATGGCAGCTGCGGCAGAAGAGGGCGACGGTGCGATGACGGCACCCATGGTGGACGAGAGCGGTGGCGGCGGAGGCGACGCGACGAGCGCGATGGACGAGAGCAGCAGCAGCGGACGCGACGACGATGATGCAACAGCGACGAGGGCCATGACCAAGGCGGACGATAGCCAGCCAGGGTGGACGAGGACCGCATCGGTCACGGAAGAGGGCGACGACGCCGATGTGACAGCCGCGGCGGAAGAGGACGATGGCGTGGCGGTGACGGCCGCTGTGGACGAGGGCCACGACCAAGGTGGACGAGGGCGTCGGTGGCGACCTGGTGGAACATGACGACGGCTGGTAGAGCGCGAGGACAGCCATTGCAGTAGAGCACGACGGCAGTGGCCACGGTGGGCGAGGGCGGTGGCCAAGGCAGACGCTGGCGACGAGCGCGGAGGACGAGGGCGGCGGTTCGAAGGGCGTAGGTGATGGCAATGGGCGCAACGGACTAGGGCGGCGACGGACGCAATCAACGATGACGGTAGCGACAGCGGATGTAGGCGACAGTGACGACGGCCATGGCGGAGGAGGGTGGCGGGGGCGGACGTAGACGACGGCGACGACAACGGCGGCCATGTCTGACAAGGGTGGTGGCGGTGGGCGTGACGGCGGCCATGGTGGTAGAGCTCGCCTGATGACGGTGGATGCGGGCAACGGCGCTTGCGCGGGTGCACCCATCGTTGCGTAGCGTGCAGCCAAGTGACTAATTAGGCCCTGTTCTTTTCTTCTAAAACAATAGTGCGGATAAAAGATAAAGTTTCGTGGCACGCTTTTCAATCTCTCAAATGGTACGTTTCGTGCAAAAATTTTTAATATGAAAGTTGCTCTAAAATATCAGATTAATCCATTTTTTAAGTTTGTAATAATTAAAACTCAATTAATCGTACGTTATTGTCATCTCGTTTTGCGTGAAACACTTTATTTTCATCTTTATCTTTATCTTTAGGACTTTCAAACATGACCTTAGTCGCCCGCTTCTTCTCTCTCCCTTCCCGTCTCTCTTTCATCTTATCAAAAAATCCTACGTGGACCTTATACCGTTTATTATTGTGTCTGTACATGAACCTTATATTATTGTACTTCTCTAATATATTTTCTTCCTTTTCTAATATAATTACTACATGCAACAATTTTTTGGGCTGCAGGTAAAAATATACTTCTAGTAACAATTAATCAATGCGTGAGAACTATAATTTCTCTTTCAGTGTCTTAAGGGGTTATAATTTTCTACTGTTCTGTTCAATAAAATAAAATAGTTAGTACAGTCTCGTGATGATTCATTAAAAAAAGGACTATATACCAGTTCTCTAGTGGATTAATTAGTAGCATATGCAAACGAAATGATGGTGCTTCTTGGAGTGAATTAAGTTACCATACACACCGTACCCTTGGCCAAGCCGGAAGGCGTAGGTCATGCAGACGACGTAGTACCATTCCGTGTCCCCGAGATCTTCCGGCGACAGCGCAGCGACGGGCCTCCTCGCTCGGTGGTCGCACTCGCCGGAGAGGAGAGAGTCATAGAGCTCCCTCAGCTTCTCGCTTCTCTGCAGGACTAGCTCGTCGGCCGTGAGGTTCCTTGAGTTCGTAATTTTCCTCGTCTTTATCTCGCCGTTGTAGAAGCCGTCCTTCCAAGTCAGAACTCTACAACAAGCTAGCGACGAAATTATATGTACGAACTGGATTAATTTTTACAGCCCAATTTACATGTGTGTGCAGTACTGTACATGCATGCGTGCACAACCGTTTGCTCGTCATTTCTATGGTATCAATCAAATAATAATTACAAAACCTTTTTTGAAAAAAGATGACAACATTTACGGAATAATCGTCTATACCATCTTTTGTAAAATTTCAAGTACAGATATTTATACATGATACATGGATTATGTAGAGATGTAAAGATTTCGGGCATTTAGGTAGAGGAAACAAAGGTGCCATGATATAGAGTTTTTTTTTAGAAATAATACTTTTTTAATAGATAATTGCAAAAATAGAGGTCGATTGAATAAAATTGCAAGTTTAGCATCCCATCGAACAACCAAAGTTCGACAGGAGACATATCGAACTGCGGCAGTTCGACAGGCCCCCGTTGAGGACCTATCGAACTGCCACAGCTCGACAGGATTGGCGAGCCCGAAAACAGTGTCAAACAGTGCATGAACAGTGTCAAACAGTGTTTCCTATCGAACTTCCTGAGTTCGACAGGCCCCACATGAACAGTATAAAACAGTGTCAAACAGTGATTTTTTTTAAAAAAAACCTTTTATCCCCCTGTCGAACTGCCGCAATTCGATATGTCCCTTGTCGAACTTTGGTTGTTCGATGGGATGCTAAACTTGTAATTTTATTCAATCGACCTCTATTTTTGCAATTATCTATTAAAAAAGTATTATTTCTAAAAATATGATCTACTAGACCATAAATAGTTTTACATTTTCCTTGGCTTTTTGGCAGACACTATATGCACATATGCACCATATATGCATTATATTAGAAATTTTACGGTCCTTATAACAAAAGTACCTGTAAATACCAAAAATCTAAACTAAAAAATTATAGTACCTCGAGATACCTAATTTTTAAAGATATCAAGTTTTACACTAAAAAGTGATGTCTTATGATACCTTCTTGAAAATAATAAAATTATCCATATTATATTTCTTTGAATTGGTAGGTACAAATTGACACTGCTTGACGCTTATTGGACTGTACGTAAAATGGTAAGAACGCAGCTTGATCTGACTGATGGAACTATATTATGCTAGCTGCAAGTTAATTGGACTTGGAAAACTGATCAACTGAATTTATATCATATACTATGTACCATATATTACCCTGGGCGGCTGGCTGAAATGGACCAAAATATGGCATAAGTCCAATTGATGCTCCTCGCTGCAGCAGCAAGCTGGCTCCTGAAGTTCTTCCCGGATGGCAGCGGAGTTTCTTCCATTAATTAATAAGTAATTGTATACTTTACCACACACTGTTGTATATATTTTTCCTGCTTGTATATATATATGTGCATGCATACGGTAGTAAACTGAGGTTAGTACGCAAGCAAATGATCAGCATATGTAGAATTAAGTCATGAACAAATTTATGTAACCCATTCTATGATAGGTCTGCCTCTATGTGCGTAAGGCTAGCTAGTGCATGCATGCGCTTATATTAAAAAGATCGAACATAACTTGAATTACTTCCAATTAATAATTTGTATGCCTCTATGTGCGTAAAGCTAGCTAGTGCATGCATGCGCTTGTATTAAAGATCGAACATAACTTTAGTTACTTCCAATGAAGCTGTGGTTAGGTTTCTTAATAAAAAACCAAGAACTAATTAATAACAAACTAAAAACTAAAAATATAGGAACAAATAAAGCAATAACCTGTAAATTCAGATACAGCGACTATCAATGAAATTGGCACGCTGCTGCTGGTTCGTTCAAACAATCCTCCTCGTCAAAACAAAGAAAAACTCTTCCTTAAGAAAAACAGCAAGCTAGAGAAACTTACTTCTACAGATATAGAAAATAAATTAAGAGAATTAGGGTATAGCGTACCTTAATTGCAGACGCTCGCAGACCAAGACCTCGCGATCAGGGGGTGATCGCAACCAGTGTCGTGCGTACGTTTGCAGAGGAAGATGGATTGAGCTATATAGTGAGTACTCCTCAGTACCAGCAAGCAAGAATCTCTGCCGACGAATTGAAGTAGACTTGCATTGACACTGACAGAAGCATACAGCAGAGTAATATAAAAAACACATAATTCTGACGAAAATACAAGTGTAAAACGAAAGATTGCAAAATAAAAAAACACAAGAATGATTATTTGATTGCATCACAGGAAAACACAGAAATCGAATAAGAGAGATAACCTTAAAGAAATTTTTTAAGAGATTGGACCTCTTACTAAATTTTCTTTAAAACTTACGTATAATGAGTCATTCAAGAGAAATTCTATAGGATTTAGAAAACTCTAATCCTTTAAATTAAATGGCTATATAAAAAAATTTTCTATAGAATTTTAATCCTATAAAATTTGTTCGTAAATCCTTTAATCTAATGTTTTGCAGATGTACACTAACAGTATGCTGGTGGCCTAAGGCTGTGTTTAGTTCCCTAAATTTTTTTTCAAACTTCCAACTTTTCCGTCACATCAAATGTTTGGACATATGTATGGAGCATCAAACGTGAACGAAAAAAAAAACCAATTGCACAGTTCGACTGTAAATTGCGAGATGAATCTTTTGAGCCTAATTACGCCATGATTAGCCATAAGTGCTACAGTAATCCACATGTGCTAATGATGACTTAATTAGGCTCAAAAGATTCATCTTGCAGTTTACAATCGGAATCTGTAATTTATTTTGTTATTAGTTGACGTTTAATACTTCAAATGTGTGTCCGTATATCTGATGTGATGTTTTTGTCAAAAAAAAAAATTTTGCATATTTTTCTCACTGCGCTTACGCAAATTTCATAGCGACCGGATCTGAAGGAGCAGGAGCGCAGATCGAGCAGGGTATTTATGGCTGATGGAGAAACGTGCTATTTCCTCCATGCCTAAAAGACTATTATGTTAGCTGGCTTTGTTCTCGTTTGGATGAGACTAAAAAGGTACTTTTAGTCCCTGTCACATTAAATGTTTGTACACTAATTAAAAGTATTAAACGTAGACTAAAATTAAAGCTCATTTTATAACCCTGGACTAATTTACGAGACGAATCTATTGAGCCTAATTAATTTATGATTAGCCTATGTAATGCTACAGTAAATATGTGCTAATTATGAATTAATTAGGCTTAAAAAATTTGTCTTGCGAATTAGCACTCATTTATACAATTAGTTTTATTATTGGTCTATGTTTAATACTCTTAATTAGCACTCAAACATTCGATGTGACAGGGACTAAAGATTAGTCCCTGATCCAAGCACCCCTAGCTAGTTAAAAGTAAATATATTAAACAAAAGACTAAAAAACTATCATATGCCCTTCAATCATATATACGGAGAGACAGAGGAGAGGAAGGGAGCTATATATACCATTGGTTCGAAAGCTAAAACAAGAATAAAACGTTGAAGTATTATTAAAAGAGATCTAATGAACCTTACTTAAAAAGATAATTTTTATGAGACAAAATTTTAAGCTAAAATTCCCCTGAAATCAAAATTTTAAGCTAAAATTAAAAAGACAGTCTTCCAAGATAGAGGGAAGACCCCACTCCAGTGAAAGAACCACCGCTGGTTGTGGTGTGAACTTGTGACAGAGTAGCCGGGGATCGTTTTCGATGTAATGAATGCGTGTCTGGATCGATCCTGCTTAGACCCCATATTTTTTTTTTTCAAAGTATAAATGTTTCCTCCGTTTTAAAATATAGACATCTTAATTTTAATTTTTAAATTAAGATTGAAGAGAATTTAAATGAAGGATAATTGTGATTGATTGAGATAACAAAATACATAGAGAAATTAAATAAGATATATATGGTTGTAATTAGTTTATACGAAAAAGTGGATAAAAGAATTAAATAACAGATCATAAGTTATGATTGGCCGATATAAGAGAGTATATTTTAAAACAAATGATAAGATTGTTGTATTTTGTGATGGATGGAGTAGTTGTCATTAAGATTTAATTTGGGATTTGAGTATTAGACTGAGCATATATACCCAAAACGGCGGCTATATGTGCATGAACAGAGAAATTAAGTACCATTTTATAATATCCAGAGCGTAACATTTTATAATATCCAGAGCACGTGTCTGTTAGGGACTTGACCACTTTCGCAGCAACATTCAATATCAATTATAGTGATAGACTTAACTCCACAACAACCGCACAACTGCAAAGAAATCCGATCGACATCCTTCATTTTGCCATCACAGGAGTAGCAACACATACCTATCAGTGAAATAAAGCGTAGATTTTTTACAATTTGGTTTTTTATAAAAATTTATTTTATAAATAGGTCCTTGAAAAAACTTATCTTAGGAATGCTCTTTTTTGAAGCGTCAGAGTGATTGGCGCCGTGGTTCAATGTGGCGCCGTCCCCCTGCCACCGTGGCACACCCAACACGGACATGACCGAAGGAGGGCGCCAGCAATGCTGGCGCCGTCCCCCCTCCAATCTTTCTCTTTTTTCTCTCTCTAGTGTAGAGAAGAGAGGTGTAACTTTTTTTTTATTTTATTTTTCTAATATTTTTTTCACACATAGGAGCACGTAGGAACCAACCATAGAAAATTTAAGCTCGAACGAATGAAATATGTGGTCCGTAGAATTTTTCAAAGTTCTATCGAAATGGGTCCCGAAGCTTCTCACCTCAAAAACACAATCTTGCAAGCGAAATTTCGAGATTTTGATTTCGCTGAACCCGACAAAGCTGGGGAGCAACGGATGTAACTTTTTCTATAGATATATTATATATCTGATTTCGAATCATATGAAAAAGATATGGCTGTTTTATCGAAGGACACTCGAGTCATGACTGTTTTGACGGCAGACTCAAAGACAATCGGATTCCAAGAAAGAAACAGATCTTACACAAACGGAAAGAGATTTAGTGGGTGGCACCGATGGTAGTAAGGGCAGCAATAGTGATGATGACGGCAAGAACTCAAAACTCTAAACGACGGAACGCTAATACTAGCAACTCGACACAATGTTTTTACAGAAAACTTAATAAGCCCTAACTAAGTAGTACTAGTAAAAAAGCCTTAAAGGTTTATAGAACTACAAAAAACTAATCTATTAATTTTTTTTTGCTCTTTTTGAACTATAAAAAACAACGAAAAATATGATGCGCGCCAGCGATGATGGCACCGTGGTGGTGAGGGCGGCGCCAGCAGTGCTGGCGCCCTCCTACTGCCATGTCAGCGTTGGGCTGCCGGGTTTGCCACGGTGGCAGGATGACGGCGCCAGTGATGTTGGCGCCGTCCCGTTGGACCACGACGCCAGTCACTCTGGCGTCCTAAAAAGAACAATTTTTAGGATAAGTTTTTTTAAGGGTTTATTTATAAAATAAGTTTTTGTAAAAGATCAAATTGTAAAAAATCGCCGAAATAAAGCTACCATGCATATGAGGGATCGTTTAACAGTGGCGGCTCCAGAAAAAAATTGTTAGGTGGTCCTACTCCACACTTTAAATTTTATAACGCCAAAAATTTAATACATGCATATAAAATTTACTCAAAATATGATACAAATATAGCAATAATATCTTATAGTATTATCATCTACTAAAATCAGCATTTGAATCTAAAAGCTATAAAAATACAACATAAATAGTTTAATAGACTATACGTATGAAATGAATTTGGGCCAAATTTAGAAGAGGGGGTCCTTCTGAACCAAAATTGAGGGTGATCCAGGGACCACCTGGACCACCTGTTAGAACCGCCCTTGTCGTTTAGGAATTCAAGTCAATACAAACAATTCTATATAATGTGTTGATAATCATTGTCATTAATTTCAAATCACATTATAAAAAATGTTTAAAAACAATTGAATCAGTGATGAATTGAATGAAAAATCTAATAATCTTTGTTCACATATCAAATCTTAATGTTTATTCATATATAATGAGTTAGAATTTTGAGATTGGATTGTACTATCTACGTGTAACAACAGCGGAGTGCAATTGACCACTTCTTTTCAACTGTTTTTTGGTTGTATAAAACGATTGATTATGTACTTTATGATTACTAAATTTCTTAATTAGGTCCATAAATCAAGATATCTGTGCTCTGAGCATCGGATTTAAATTAGATTTCCAAAATATAGGATGGTCCAGTTCAAAATGGGGAACCGCATGAAACAATATAAATCTATACCTAATAAAAAAATACGTAAAAATTCCATATTTTTTTACGTTATCCGATACGGCCCTGCTGCAAGCGCTTCCTTTCCTTCTACGGCCATCTCCTCCTTGGCACCCCTCCTTCGCCACTCTCTTCGTCGGCAACCCTCTCATCTCCCCTTAGTTCCCTCCCTCCTCCCTGGCAGCCCTCTCCTCCTCGGCACTCCTTCCCTCCTCCCCAGCGCATCCTCCCGAAGTGCGTTGGCTTCGACTGGGAAGATGATGAGCAATGTTAGTCGACCGTCTTCCATTCCTCCTGCGTGTTCAAGAAAAACAAAACCCCTTCGTCCGAGAACGCATTTTGACGCACTCACCCAATCGTTTCTCTCTCTGCCGAAACCACCTCATTGCCGGCCGCATTTTTGCTGTTTTAGTTTTCTTCGTTGCCAACCATCATTATCTATGGATGAGTCACATCATGTGACACGTCCAGCCACCTTTCTCACTGTCGTTTGGACGCCGGAGCACCGGCGCCCATCTTTCCTCCTCTTTTGTTTCTTGCCTTTGGCTTGGGAAGACGATGAACAGTGTTAGTCATTTTTTCTCTGTTTTTCGTTCCTCTTGCGCGTTTAAGGAAAACAGAACCCTCTCGTCTGGAACACGTTTGCGACGCTGTTAACAGCAGATTTTCGTAATCTACTTGGAGAGGAAAGAGAAAACCGACGCAGAGAAGAAGGAGCGACTCGAGTCGGATCGGTTGTGCTATCGGACCAAGCCGGAGTCGGACCAAGTTCCATGTCGGACTCAGCGGTGCATCGGACCAAGTGGAGCGCCAGCAAAGGGACCATATCGGCCGATGCGGGTTCAATGCGGCCATCGGCCGATGGAAGCAGGAAGCTGATGGAAGCAGCGTGGGCTCGGTTTGGGTTTGAGTTAAGCTTTAAAGGAGATTGCCAAATAGGGATAAGGCCCGGTTTTAGTCAATTGTATCTCTTAATTAGGAAGTTAGAGTAGATTCGATCTGATCTATGGCAAGAGTCCGTCATAAGGACTTGTTTGTTAGTTAGAGATAAAATCGTGTCCTATATAGACAATGTTGTAAATCGCGGGTATAAATATCCCGGTAGTCTGTACATAGAAACTCTCTCAATTCAACAACAAACAACACAATTCAATCTACTCTCGGCGCATCGCCACCCTCGCAAGAGGTTAACTTCCGGCGAGTTCTTGCTTCCCCAGAGCAGAGGTAAGAACTCGTACCCGACGATCTACATCGTCGGGGCTAGCGTGTCGTTTTAGACACATTAAGCCTTGATGATGTGATCGTCATTTATCATGTCTTGGATGATCTTGATATGGCATCTTAATTATGCCTCACCAGCGATAAACTCGTTTTAGGGTTTGTTGCTGATGATGGTCTAATTATTCTGCTTATCTAGATCCTTCAACGCATCTATCATCCCTAAAAGCGATCGACAGCTTGATTTTCTTTGTGTTAGCTCTCGATTCACACTTTGAGTTGCTATCGACCTTAGTCCTGTTTTGAGATCTAACTCAAAGCCTGTTTTCGATCATAATTAAGGATAGTGCCGGGGTTTCAACCGGTCTTACCTAATATATGTGATTACTTTATGTTTTCATATGTATTTGCCACTTGTATAAGTAGATTGATGGATATAAATATGTTTGTCGCAGATTGTTCTCAGGATTTCTCTGTGATTAGTATATTTATATAGGCCGATTGGTTTATACAAGTTTGCATTAGAATATTAGCTAGTGTATTCACCTCTTACATTCCCCATCGGCCGATGCCATAAGATCAACATCAATATGTTGATGAAGGCCGATGGGATTAGATCTGTATTTTAATTTTATTCTATTATAACTTCAAGTAGGCCGATACAGCTTTGCCCTATCGGCTAGGCCCTCACGATGTGACATTGGCCTATCGGCCGATCGGCCATCGTCTTCTAACATGGTTTACTTGTTTATTCTTGTTGATTGTAGATCAAATCAACTGGCACGCCCTGCACGCACCTAGGCAAGCCATTGGACCTGCACTGGAGTTAAGCAGATCTCCCAGGCCGCCGTGGAAACGTGGAACCCGCTTTGACGGTGGGCGGGTCGAAATTCTGCGCCAACAGACGCACTCATCCGGTCATGTTCACCACCAGAGCTCGCGTTGTCGTTGCTCTCTCTATCAGGACTACGTCGTTACCGGTCGTATTCCTGTTGTTCTGGTTTTCTTTGTTGCCAACCTCCACTATCTATGGACGAGTCACATCGTGGGACATGTCCTACCACCTTCATCACCGCCGTTTGGTCGCCGGAGTACCAGGGCCCATCTTCCCTCTTCTGTTTCTCGTCTTCGGCTAGAAAAGACATAAGCAGTACCTGTTGCACACTATTCCTTCCTGGTCTAGTCCAACCATGTTCTTGGACCACATTGAGACCATAGAAATATGAATAGAATATGAAAATTCTAATTTATATCAATCAAACGGGTATCCGTTCAGAATAATTGAATCAGATTTTTATCTATGGGCTAAAATAAGTTATTTTTGAATTTCTAGCTAATTTTATTTTTTTCATTTACAGTATTAGTTTTAGCACTATTTGATCCATTAAAAATTGTTAAAACTTATATTTTTTTCTTCGCATTAAAATATTTATAGCTAAATAAAAAAAAGAATTTAGTTATATAATTTTCATGATATTGAATTATCGTTTCGGCCAAAGTTATTTGTAGTTTCATGTTGTTATTTGTATGATTATATTTTTTTTATCATTTATGTTTAATTGTGATATATAGTTTAGGATTTTAATTTATGTCAATGAATATTATTTAGAACCCATCGTAACACACAGGCATTATGTTAGTTAAAGTTAAAAATCTATTTTTCATTATAAATTTGAATTAGATTAATTAACCACTTTAAATGATGCAAAAGGTAACCAATCCATCCATCAAATAAATTGTACTTTTGCCAATATAGCTTTTATTGTGTGTCGTGCATATATAGTAGTGTCGAAACTTGGTTTCGGCAATAAGAAATTATGGGTAGCAGTCAAGCGCCAAACACGATGGGTTAGTGTGCAAAGGAATTTAGACAGATTCAAGCCTTCTATGAAGAAGTAATATCCTACTCCTGTTTCGGGGATTTGATCCGCCGAGTGATTTATTGATCTCGTGATCTCTTTATGTATGGCTTAGCTATTCGCAATTGTCTCCTATCCCTTAAGGGACATCCTACCCTACTTATATAGGTTTAGAGGGTAGGCTCACAAGTCAGAGACCTAACTACAATCAGTATCGGACTCCATATGACGGAGCGTGAAACTCCTCACCAGGAGACCGTGCAGGTCCCCCTTTGCCGGTTCGGCCGGGGGCGCAAGGTGAAATTCTTAGCCCCTGATCTGTGGGATCTCAGTGAGAAAAACGCGTGGACGCATGCGATTTAGACAGGTTCGGGCCGCTAAGAAGCGTAATACCCTACTCCTGTGTTCTGGTAGATCTGAGAGTGTGATGGAATCTAGAGAGAGTCTAGCCAGCCCCTAGCCCAAGTCAGCCTGAGTCCTCCTTCCTTTGTTAGGCCTGGGCCTTCTTTTATATGGCAAGGGGCTACCACATGGGCCACGAGCTGCCTAAGAAAGAAAGCATTCTTTTACATTTAGGGCTATCCTATCGCCGAAAGCAGCCTCTGACAGACGTCGCAGCACGCCTTCGTTCGGTCAGTCGACCCTTCCAGGGGACGCCCCTTTCAACCTTCATTAAACGGCGGGCGACTTCCGCGTCTCGCCTGCGCCGGCATCGGGAAAGCATCTGACCGGAGCTGGCACGCCAACTCCGGGAGTTGGCATACCAACTCCGGCTGAGAGATGAGAGACCGAGGGCTCTCATCATTCTGATGGGACGAGGCATGGCGTGCAGCAGGCCGCCTGGCGCGCACGCGGCGCACAGGCATCCTGGCACCACCTAACCCGCGATCTGACCGGTCTACGACCGGTCACTCACCGTGACCGGTCACGGACCGGATATGCACGTGCCGCGCCGCATTAAATGCGGCGCCGTGCACCTGTCTGAACCGCCATAAATGTGGTTAGGTGGGCTCCGTCGAGCTCACCTAACCTGCGCTCGTGGCACCAAAGCCACAGGGGGTCGGGGCGCCCCAGGCCTAGGGGCAGAAATAGGAGCGGCCCGACCCCGGGGGGAAACTGGGAGGGCAGTCGCCACGTCACCCTTGGGCCTGACCCCCCCTGGAGGAACGGGTCACGCGGATCCCTGTGGCCGCCCTTCCCTTTGGTCTCGATACCCCCAGTCCCATGTCACCGACAGTAGCCCCCGGCGTCACACCCGGGGTGGCCACACTCAGGGGGGGGCACCCAGGCTTGACGCCACCCCTCGGTCCTGGTGACAGGTGGGACCGGCCCCCAAAGGCGAGCAGGACTCCTACGGTCGTGAGCCGCGCATATCGGCGAAGAATGCCAGTCGACATTAATGAACGGTCTCCTGATAACCGCAACATTACTCGAGGCAGCGCGCGGATCAGGACACGTCGGTCCACTTCGTCTGGGGACATAATGACTGGCGCTTTTCGCGGTAACGGAGCGCGATTAATGCGCGCACAATCTGCCCCTCCTCAACCGCCACGGTCGCACGACAAACGCGTGCGCCGTAAGCGGGCGAGTGGTGTTAGTGGAGGCGTGGGCGCGAGAAACGAGGGGGCAAGGAAGTGGGCGCGGGAAACGAGGAGTCGAGCGCAGTGGAGGCAAGGGCATAAAAGGCGCTGAGGAAAGGATTCATTTCCTTCCTCTCTCCATCTTTTCCTTGCCTTTGCCATCCGTGCTCTGGCTCTCTCGTTTCCCTCACCTTACTCTCGCCACACGCTCTCGTCCTCAAGCTCCCCCTCCACCGGCGTCATGACGCCGAGCTCCGCGCCGCTTGACAGTAGCGTGCTGCCGCCTTCTCGCATCACCAGCGAGAGGCAGGCCGGGCTGCCGCGCCGGTTCATGCCGGAATCTGCCACCCGGGAGGTGGTCGAGCTGGACGAGGGACGCCCGGCGCCACTCTACCCGGAGCAGTCTATTTTCTTTCTCTCCTTCGCCATGGCGGGCTTGATCCCGCCGTTCTCCACCTTCTTCATGGACGTTCTGGAGTTCTACGGTCTCTAGATGATGCACCTCACCCCCAACGCGGTGATGATGCTGGCCATCTTCGCACACCTGTGCGAGATGTTCATCGGGGTGCGCCCATCCCTTCGGCTGTTTCGGTGGTTCTTCACCGTGCAGCCGGTATCGCCGCCGACGGTGGTCGGTGGCTGCTATTTCCAGCCGCGGGGGCAGGTGTTGAACCACTACATCCCGTGCGTCCTTCGCAAGAAGTGGGACGACTGGAAGAGCGATTGGTTCTACAGCCCCCTCCCCGACGAAGCGCGCCTCCGACTCCCGAGCCAGCCCCCAACGCAGGTGCCAAGCTGGCGGGTGACGGTGGATCTGGGGGACGGCTACGACGCCGTCCTAGACCGCCTGGCGGGCCTGCGAACCCAGGGGCTCACGGGGGCCATGGTGTTCGGCGACCACCTCCGCCGCCGGATCGCGCCGCTCCGGCGACGCGCCCGGGGCGCCTGGGAGTACATCGGGACCGAGGACCTCCTGAGGACCCACCAGGGGCGCAAGTGGGATTGGGACCCCGAGGACTTCAGGATGGTGGTCCAACGGGTGCTAAACCTTAGCTCCGTGGAGTCGTCCCTCATCCCTCGGGGGATCCTTCCCCTCTGCAGCGACCCGGAGCGCGCCAATATCCTGGCCATCATGCAGGTGGTCGGGGCGTCGGGGGATCGGGCCCCCCGAGGCCATGATGGCGCGGGCGGCAGCCGCAGAGGGGATCAATCTACCCCCGGAGGGGGCCATGCCTCTAGGCCCCACGGCGAGGGTTCAGGGGGTAGCCGCCCTGCCGACGCCAAGGGAAAGAGGAAGCAGGATGCGACCCCTCCTCCATCTCCTCCTCGAGGGGGCGGGGCGGTGCGTGTCAGCGGCAGACACCCGGACGACGCCGCACCGACGCCCCAGCCCGAGGGGGAGCGGAAGATGAAGCGGCTCCGCAAGATAGGGGAGACCAAGCCATGCAGGGGGAGCCTCATCACGCCCCCGAAGTGGTCGTTCAGCCGGCCACCCCGCAGGTTCGACCTCTCACCCTCAGCGACCACACTCTTATTCCCAAACCCCCAGGGCTCGTCTTTACTTATCTCTTTCTGTTTCGTGTTTTTCTTCTGCCCCAGCGAGATCCCGTCCCGCCCCACGTGTCACTCCAAGGCCGGCCGGTCCGCGGGCAACGAGGCCAGGGAGGCGGTGGCCGCGAAGGCTCAGAGGCGGGAGGCCGACCTGCAGGAAGCCGCAGTCCGCCTACGGGAAGCTCAAGAGGCCGCTCGGGTGGCGGCCCGAGTCCGCCAGACCGAGGAGGCTGCTCGGGAGGCGGCCAGAGTGCGCCGGGCCGAGGAGGCTGCCCGGGAAGCCGAGGCGGCGCGCGCGCACGAGGCGCCGGCGGCCGAGGCTGCCACCCAGGTCCCCGACCCGACTGTGCCGGAGGCGGAGGCCGTCACCGAGGCCGCCCGTGACGACGCCGAGGGGGCACACCCGGGGCCCGACGCCCCAGGCGGCGCAAAGGATGAGCCGGCCTTGGGAAAGACCCCCTAGGCCAACAAATCGACCGACGAGCCGAGCCGGACTTCACCACCACAGAGGTGGCCTTCCCCCCTTTCTTCCGCCGCCCCGCTGAGCGCAGAGAGTCTCCTGTAGGCCTTGGCCACGGCCAACAGCACGGTGCTGGACTGGCTAAGCGCCCAAATGCAGGCCCTGCAGGCGCAGCGGGCGGAAATCAACGCGGCGTGGGCGCGCGTCGAGGAGGGACGGTGCTCCATGGAGGCCATGGTGGAGGTCGGTCGTAAGGCGCACAGCCTGCACACCTCGCAGCTCGAGGCTCGTCGCAGCACCTTGGCGGAAATCGCCCGGGAAATGGAGGAGGAGCGGGAGACCGCCCTCATCGCCACCGCCGTGTTCGACGGGGCGCGGGACGACCTCCGTCTCCAATACGGGAGCCAGATGGCGGAGCTAGAGGAGAAACTCGACGCCGCCCGTGGAGTCCTTGACGCCGCCGCTGCCCGGGAGCGACGGGCGGCGGAGATCGAGGTGGCGACCCGCCAGCGCGAGGAGGCCCTAGAGGCCCGAACTATGGCACTGGACGAGAGACTCGCTACGCTCGGCGGGCGGGCCTCGCGCTTGCTCGCGCAAGAGGCCGCCATGCGCCGGCGGGCCAAGGCCCTTGACCTCCGCGCCCGGGAGCTGGAGGCGCTGGAGGAGCGCGCCCGCGTGCTGGAGGCGAAGGAGGCAGCGCTGGCGGCACGCGAGACCGCCGCCGCCACATGGAAGGCGACGCTGGCAGTGCACGAGGCTGCCTCCGCTGAGCAGGAGTCCAAACTCCGCCTCCGCGAAGATGCGCTCGCCGAGCAGGGGCGAGCCCTCGAGGAGGCCGAGGCCGTGGCGTAGCGGCTGGCGGACAGCCTGCTCCTCCGCGAGGCGGCACGGGAGGAGCAGGCACGCCGCAATCTGGAGAGCGCCCGCGCCAAGAGGGACACGCTGAACCAGCGGGCCTCTGAACTCGAGGCGCGGGCGAGGGAGCTGGACGCGTAGGCGCGCAGCGGCGGGGCGGCCGCAGGCCACGGCGATCTAGCCGCCCGCCTCGCAGCCGCCGAGGACACCATCGCCGAGCTGCAGGGCACCCTAGACTTGTCCGCCGGGGAGGTTGAGGCCTTCCAGCTGTCGAACGAGGTGGGGCCCGGCATGCTTCGGGACGCCGTCTACCGCCTCGATCGCGCCGGGCGTCTGGCGGGCATCTGGAGTGGGCGGTACGCAAAGTACGCCGCCAACCAAGGGGGCCTCGCCCAACGCCTCTCGGAGATGGCCGGGGACCTTGAAAGGCTCCCCGAGGAGATCGAGGAGACGGTTAAGTCTTCCTCAAGGGACCTCGCCTGGGGGGCGATGGAGCTCGTGCTGGCGAGCTACCAAGCCCGGGACCCCGACTTCTCCCCGTGGACGGCGCTGGAAGAATTCCCCCTAGGAACTGAGGCCAACGCGCGCGCCCAAGTCCGGGATGTCGCCGGTCAAATCATCCATGGCTTCGAGGGGACGGCCTCTCGGCTCGTCTTCGCCCTCGACTCTGACGAGGAGGAGTACGGCGACGATGGTGCCGACGACGACAGCGACGGCGAGGCCGGCGACTCGGGCGCGTCGGAGTGAGCCCCCGGGCCCCCGCATTTCTTAACTTTTTACTCATTCATCTTCTAAGGCCTTTGGGCCAATGCTTGTACATACTGGCTTTATTTTAGCTGCAATCAAATAAGATTTCAATTTCTATGTTAGTTATGTTTGCTATATGCTCGTGATAAGGATGGTCTATGTCGCGATCCCTTTGTATCTTTGGCTTGAGCGAGGGCTCGTGCTCGAGCCCCAGCCTCAAGCGGCGCGGGTCGGAGCTAGTGCCTGGGGAGATCCGCATGTCGAGACTGGCCAGGCCGGGAGCGCGGTGACCGAGGGTTATGGGGACCCGATTGTGGGTCATTGCCGATTCCCCCCGGAGTTCACCGCGCCCTGGGGCATGGCTCGGTTCTAGGCCTCGTTTGGCAGTTTAGACGACCCGGGCTGCCGAGGGCAAGGCGGGATCTCAGCCATCCAGGCGATCAATCTTGGGGGGCCGGGCTTGGCCCCCCCAGGTCCCGAGGCCTGGACTCCGACGGGCCTCGGGGGCTGCGCAAGCGCGTCCGTCTCGCCTAGGGGGTCGGGTCGCGCCGACGGCTGGGCCAGCCTTTCTTCAAATGCGCCCGGTGGGGTCGGGGCTCGCGATGAGGCGAGCCTTGAGAGCTCATCGACGACCGTGTTATCCCGTCTGGGCACGTGCCGAAGTTCTAACCCGTCGAAATGGCGCTCCATACGCCGTACCTCACGGACGTAGGCGTCTATCTACGGGTCGGAGCACCGGTACTCCTTGGAGACCTGGTTAACGACCAACTGGGAGTCGCCTAGGACCAGGAGGCGGCGGATCCCCATTCCAGCCGCCACTTTGAGTCCCGCAAGGAGTCCCTCGTACTCCGCCATATTGTTGGTTGCCCGGAAATCTAGGTGAACCAAGTTTCTGAGGACGTCTCCGCTCGGCGAGGTCAAGGTGACCCCCGCGCCGACGCCCTGAAGGGCCAGGGAGCCATCGAACTGCATGACCCAGTAGGTGGCGTGAGGCAGCTGCGAGGGGCTCGTGTTGGCCTCGGGGACGGAGTCCGAGATCGGGCTCGGGAGCCGGGGTCCACTCCGCCACGAAGTCGGCGAGGGCCTGGCTCTTGATCGTGTGGCGTGGTTCAAAGCGCAAGTCGAATTCAGAAAGTTCGATTGCCCATTTTACCACTCGTCCAGTACCCTCTCGGTTGCGTAAGACTTGGCCGAGGGGGTACGACGTGACCACCGTGACCCGATGCGCCTGGAAATAATGACGCAGCTTCCTCGAGGCCATCAGAATCGCGTAGAGCATCTTCTGGGCCTGAGGGTATCGGGTCTTGGCATCCTACAGTGCCTCACTAACGAAGTAGACGGGCCGCTGCACCTTTCAGCGGGGACTGTCCACTTCGTTGAGGGCACCATTCCCGGGGCGCTCGTCATCCGAGGGGCCTTGCCGGGCCCACTCGGCTTCTGTGCCGACGACCTCGGGGTCGGAGGGCGTCGGGCGCGGCCTTCCCGCAGTGGCCCCGGGGCCTTCCTGGGGGTCGGGGGCGTCCGGCGCCATCGGACGAGCGGGCAGAGGGCCACATCCGATCGTCAAGGGCCTTAGGCCGCCGTCCGGCTCGGGGGCCACTCCTCCCTTCTCTGTCCTGGGTCAGGTTGACACAGGGCGGGGGCGCGCGGGCCGAGGGCTGTCCTCGTCGCACTCCACAACCAACGCCGCGCTGACTACTTGCGGGGTTGCCGCCAAGTAGAGTAGCAACGTCTCATCTGGCTCCGGGGCGACCAGGATCGGGGGGAACTGAGGTATGCCTTCAACTGGGTGAGGGCCCGCTCAGCCTCCTCCGTCCAGGTAAACGGCCCGGAGTGCTTAAGGAGCTTAAATACGGGCAGCGCCTTCTCTCCCAGCCTCGATATGAATCGGCTTAAGGCAGCCATGCATCCGGTGACGCATTGCACGTCCTTAAGCTTGCTGGGGTGCGCATCCGCTCTATAGCTCGTATCTTCTCGGGGTTGGCCTCAATGCCTCGGGCAGAGATCAAGAACCCGAGAAGCTTACCCGCAAGCACACCGAACACACACTTTTCGGGGTTCAGCTTTATGCGGGCGGAGCGGAGACTTTCGAAAGTCTCCACTAAATCCGAGAGCAAGGTCTCTTGGTCGCGCGTTTTCACAACCAAGTCATCGACGTAGGCCTCAACATTGCGTCCTATCTGACTACCCAAAGAAATACGAGTAGTACGCTGAAAAGTAGGACCTGCATTCTTTAACCCGAAGGGCATGGTTGTGTAACAATAAGTTCCTACAGGGGTAATGAATGCAGTTTTTTCCTCATCCTCCCTAGCCATGCGAATCTGATGATATCCTGAGTATGCATCTAAAAAACACAAAAGGTTGCACCCCGCGGTGGAGTCGACAATTTGATCTATGCGTGGCAGGGGATAAGGGTCCTTAGGACATGCCTTGTTGAGGTCGGTGTAGTCGATGCACATCCGGAGCTTGCCGTTCACCTTGGGGACGACGACCGGGTTCGCGAGCCACTCCGGATGGATGACCTCACGGATGAATCCGGCCTCCAAAAGCCACGCCACTTCTTCACGGATGAAGGCTTGGTGCTCCGGGGCCTATCGCCGCACCTTCTGCCGGACGGGCCTTGCGTCCGGCCGCACGGTGAGACGGTGCTCAATCACCTCCCTGGGGACCCCGGGCATGTCCGCCGGTCTCCACGCGAAGACGTCGGCGTTTGCCCACAGGAAGGAGACGAGCGCGTCTTCCTATTTGTCGTCCAGGAGACCACCAATCCGGGTGGTCTTGGACGGGCCGTCGCCCAGGGCGACCTCCTTCACTGGGACCTCGTCGCCTGAGGCCATCTGCTGCCTCGGGGCAGGCGAGGTGGAGGTGCCGAGCCTCTCGCCGTCGCCCGCGGGCTTGGACACCGCGGCGAGGCGGTCCGCGCGCTACTCCATACAAGCAAGCGCGACTTTAAGGTCGCCGTGGACAGTGATGGGGCCACTTGGGCCCGACATCTTCATCTGGAGGTAGGAGTAGCGGGTGGCCGCCATGAACTTCACCAACGCGAGCCTTCCCAGGACCGCGTTGTAGGGCAGATTGAGGTCCGCCACATCGAAATCCACCCGCTCGGTGCGGAAGTTGGCGGGGCCACCGAAGGTGACCGGGAGGTCAATGTGACCTAGCGGCCAGGTGTGCCCCGGTGTCACGGCAATGATTGGCTGGGACGGCCGGAGCTCCATCCCCGGGGCCTTGATGGCATCAAAGGCCGCGGGGGAGAGGATGTTGAGAGCTGCGCCACCGACTATCAGGACGCGCCCCAATTTCACATTGCAGACGGTGGGGGAGACCTCCATCGCGATCTGTCCTCCCCGGGTAACGCATGGCGGGTGGTTGGTCCGGTCAAAGGTAAGGGTGACCTCTGACCAACGCGCCCGCCGCGCCGCCTCATGGGTAGGGACCGCGGCCAAAAGCTCTCGCTTCATGGCCTTGAGGCTCCGGCGAGAAGCGTGAGCGCATGCTCCCCCATCAACGGTGGTGACGGTGGCCTCGGGCTCCTGAAAGCCCAGGTCATCATCGCCGTCGTCGACGTCCTCAGCGGGGGCCTTCTGTTTGGCCTCACTTCGTCGATTGCCGGTGGGAATCGCCGGGGCCTTGCCCTCACGACGTTCCTACCTCCTCTCCTCCTCCCACTTCCTCGTCCACTCGGCCAAGCTTTTGACCGCGCGGCAGTCGGCGAGGTCGTGGAGGGAGGTGTTGTGCACAGTGCACCACCTGTCGGCCGGGCGTTCTCTGCCGGGAGCGCCGGCCTCCTTCTTTTTGTCACCCACGGGCCTCCCCTTTCGGGGGGCCCACGAAGCGTCCTTGGCGGCGAGGACATGATACTCGTCGTCGGAACGGGCCGACCTTTTCTTCCTCTTCCTGTCCCGTCGCCCTGAACGAGCGGCGGACTCGGGGGCAGTCGGAGCCGCCGCTCTAGAGCCGGAGGAGTTCCAGGTCTAGGCCTCCTCCTTGCGAGCCACACGGTCCGCGAGCTCGAAGAGCTATGCGGTGGTCTGGGGCTCCTTGGAGGCGATCTTTTCGAGCATGCGGTTGTGCCGCACGGGCCCCCTGAATGCGTAGATAACCGCATGTGCAGGGATGCAAGGTATGGTGTTGCGGACTTGACAGAACCGCTGGATGTACGAGCGAAGAGACTCATCGTCCCTCCGCTGTACCGCGTGCAAGTCCGCCTCTTCGCCTGGGCGCAGATATGTGCCTTGGAAGTTCGTGGTGAACTGTTGGCACAAATCCTCCCAGGAGTGGACCGACGCGGGTGGCAGGTTCATTAGCCAACCCTGCACCTGGCCCTTCAGGGCCATGGGAAAGAAGTTCGCCATCACCCTGTCGTCACCCCCCGCGGCTTCTATTCCAGTCGTGTAGATCTGGAGAAACTCGATGGGGTTGACGCTTCCGTCGTATTTTTCGGTGATGGTGGGCCGGAACCTCGGGGGCCAACGGACATTCCGGAGGCTCGCCACGAAGGCTCGACAGCCGGCACCACCAATCGGGGACATGTGGGGCCGGCCCCCGTGACCAAAACAGAGCGGCGCCCCAGAGGAGGAGGCGCCTTCCGTTGCATGGGCGGCGCGACGAGCGTCGCGCCGGCGCTCGATATCGAGCCAGGCGTCTGGCCCCTCATGCATATTCTCATGAGTCAGAGGCGTTGACGAGGGAACCGCGGGCGAACGGCGGATGCCGGCCGTCGCCCGTCGTCCCCTCCGCCTCGACGACGTAGAGCCGGTGGTGGCAGCGCCAGAGGTCCCGGTGGCGGAAGACCGCCTGCCGGTGCCTAGGCGCTGCTGCGCCGTCATGACCAGGTTGGCCACGTCATCCAGCCAACGCTGGGCCGGGGTCTCTGGATCAGGGACGACGGGCGGGTGACGCAAGAGCGCGCCCGCAGCCTGGAGCACGCCTTGGGGCGTGCCGCCATCACCATAGGTGAGGCGGCGACGCACCCCACCTTGCCGTCCTCCTCCGTCGCCTGCTGGCGGCAAGGTCGCGGATCCCTCGACTTCCTCTGGCGCCTTCCCCCGCCCAAGATTTCGGCGGGAGGGGGACGACGGGGTGCGAGCCCGACGACGCGGGTTCAGCTCCCTGCCGTCACTGCTGGCGCTCAAAGAAGGATCGTACGCCACTGCCTCTTCAGCCATAGGGCTTACCTGGCGAAGCTTGGCGCACACGAAATGAAATGGGGGCTCAGAAAAAACACGCGCGCGCCCCCAACCTGGCGAGCCAGATGACGGAGCGTGAAACTCCTCACCGGGAGACCGTGCAGGTCCCCCTTTGCCGGTTTGGCCGGGGACGCAAGGTGAAATTCTTAGCCCCTGATCTGTGGGATCTCAGCGAGAAAAACGCGTGGACGCAGGTGATTTAGACAGGTTCGGGCCGCTAAGAAGCGTAATACCCTACTCCTGTGTTCTGGTAGATCTGAGAGTGTGATGGAATCTAGAGAGAGTCCAGTCAGCCCCTAGCCCGAGTCAACCAGAGTCCTCCCTCCTTTCTTAGGCCTGGGCCTCCTTCCAGGGGACGCCCCTTTCAACCTTCATTAAACAGCGGGCGACTTCCGCGTCTTGCCTGCACCTGCATCGGGAAAGCATCTGACCGGAGCTGGCACGCCAACTCCGGGAGTTGGCATACCAACTCCGGCTGAGAGACGAGTGATTGAGGGCTCTCATCATTCTGATGGGACGGGGCATGGCGTGCAGCAGGCCGCCTGGCACGCACGCGGCGTACAGGCATCCTGGCACCACCTAACCCGCGATCTGACCGGTCTGCGACCGGTCACTCACCGTGACCGGTCACGGACCGGATATGCACGCGCCGTGCCGCATTAAATGCGACGCAGTGCGCCCGTCTGAACCGCCATAAATGTGGTTAGGTGGGCTCCGTCGAGCTCACCTAACCTGCGCTCGTGGCACCAAAGCCACAGGGGGTCGGGGCGCCCCAAGCCTCGGGGCAGAAATGGGAGTGGCCGACCCCGGGGGGAAACCGGGAGGGCAGCCGCCACGTCACCCTCGGGCCCGACCCCCCTGGGGGAACGGGCCACGCGGATCCCTGTGGTCGCCCTTCCCTTTGGTCTCGATACCCCCGGTCCCATGTCACTGACCCCATAATACTCAGGACTATAAGCCGTTCCTTATTACAAAAGGTAACGTAATACTTAAGTCCTAAGCCGATTACATATTCATGAATCATAACCTATCCCTTATAGCTAGTCGGATAAGCCAGCCATGAGGGTATACGGTACCCATAATCTCCACAGTAGCCCCCGAGACCTTCACAGTCGACGAGATAATTTTGCCTCGAACCATAATAACACATAGCCGAGTACCTCATTAACCGAGTGCTTCCATCATCTCTGCCTGAGTCTCCCGAGTGCTTTATCATCCAATAAAAAGGCTATGAAGGTGTTGACGCCAAATCCGTACCACCGATGAGGATCTGACGTGCGGACACACGAAGGCCTGGGAGATCTGCTTAGCTCCAGTGCAGGTCCTAAAATTAATGAAGCGCAGGCGTGCCAGTCAGTTTGATCCTGCCACCGACAAGATATGCAAAACAACAGAACATATAGCGTATCAACCTATCGGCCGATAGCAAAAACAGCCTATCGGTAGATGAGCCGATAGGGCAGAAACAGCCGATCGGCCAATGAGCCGATGGCGCGATTCCAGCCGATGCCGATGCCAGCCGATGCAGTTAGGGTTTCGAATCATCGGCTGTGTACTGAGCAAACATCTATATAGAGGCAATCGGCCGACGATAACATGATGATATAGCAATATAATATAGCATAATCCAATCATATGATAAATATTGATCTGAGGATTAAAGCACACATCGGCCAGAAGTCCGATGGCATAAACTCTCAATAAGCAGATAAACAATAAATACTCTGTTACCATCGGCCAGATCCAATCTATCTGTAAAACTCTTGGGCCGATGCAACATCCATATAACTCATCGGCTGAAACCCCGATGAAACCCTTATTGGTAGCCAACAAGCAACTTAGAGATTACGGTTCTAATCACGACTTAGTAGGTCAAACCGAACTGATGCAGCACTAAGTATGAAAAGAAACGCAAGATCTAGACAATCAAGCCCTCGACTGATTTTCGGGTGGTGGATACCTTAGTGTTAACGCCAGAATTTGGTAAGCCCCAAAGTCATCATCGGCCTAGTTTGTATCTCGGCCTCAAAGTCTGTATCGGCTTCGGAGGTCTACAAGCGGCCGATAGGAGTTATCCATATTTTCAGCAGTCAGATTCTTGTTAGATTCGGTTTGGGAGGATCTTATCCAGAGAAGACCGAGTTCAAGAAGGATGCGGCTTGTATCTCTTAATTAGGAAGAGTTTGTTAGTTTTCTGTTTTTATCTTTAGGAAAGTGTGTTAGTGTCCAGCAAGGACTTTATTTGTTTCTTTTTATCTTTAGGAAAGTTTGAGTCGTAATCTGTTAGGATCTTTGTTAGTCTATGGGTATAAATATGTAAGCCCAAGGTTCATGTAAAGATATCTCACGATCAATACAACTTCGGCGCATCGCCAACCTTTACTTTTCGTCTTCTTCGGCGAGTTCATGCCCTTCCCACGAGGGGTAAGTCTCGTTATGGCTGCCTGCGCTGTCGGGGCTAGGGCTTCGACGTTCTGATCTCGTCAACGTAAGCACCTACTATCATATATCTTAGTCAATCTGGTTTGGCGTCTCAATTTAGTCATATCGGCCGAGATTCGTTTTAGGGTTTATGCCGGTATCGACTAAATCGCTTTGCTAGATTAGATTGGCTAAGGTATCCACCACCCCGAAAATCAGTCGAGGGCTTGATTGTCTAGATCTTGCGTTTCTTTTCATACTTAGTGATGCTGTCATGATTAGAACCGTAATCTCTAGCCTGCCTGTCGATTGCCAATAAGGGTTTCACCGGGGTTTCAGCCGGTGAGTTATCTGGATGTTGCATCGGCCCAAGAATTTTACATACAGATTGGATCTGGCCGATGACAACAGAGCGTTTATTGTTTATCTGCTTATTGAGAGTTTATGCCATCAGATCTTTGGTCGATGTGTGCTTTAATCTTCAGATCAATGTTTATTTTATATTTGGATTATGCTATATCACGTTGCTATATCATCATGTTATCATCAGCTGATCGATTGTTTTGGCTATCGGCCTATCGGCCGATATGTTTTTGCCCTATCGGCCTATCCGATAGGCCTTTTGTTCTGCTATTTTGCATATCTTGTCAGTGGCAGGATCAAACTGACAAGCACGCCCGCGCTTCATCAATTTTAGGACCTGCATTGAAGCTAAGCAGATCTCCCAGGCCTTCGTGTGTCCGCGTGCCGGGTCCACATCGGCGGCACGGATTCGGCGTCAACACTTAGCCAATCTAATCTAGCAAGGCGATTTAGTCGATACCGGCGTAAACCCTAAGGCGAATCTCGGCCGATAAGACTAAATCGAGAAGCCGAACCAGATTGACTAAGATATATGATAGTAGGTGCTTACGTTGACGAAATCAGAACGTCGAAGCCCTAGCCCCGACAACGCAGGCAGCCATAACGAGACTTACCCCTCGTAGGAAGGGCATGAACTCGTCGAAGAAGACGAAAGTAAAAAGGTGGCGATGCGCCGAAGTTGTATTGATCGTGAGATATCTTTACATGAACCTTGGGCTTACATATTTATACCCATAGACTAACAAAGATCCTAACAGATTACGACTCAAACTTTCCTAAAGATAAAAGGAAACAAATAAAGTCCTTGCCGGACACTAACACACTTTCCTAAAGATAAAAACAGAAAACTAACAAACTCTTCCTAATTAAGAGATACAAGCCGCATCCTTCTTGAACTCGGTCTTCTCTAGATAAGATTCTCCCAAACCGAATCTAGCAAGAATCCGACTGCTGAAAATATGGATAACTCCTATCAGCCGCTTGTAGACCTCCGAAGCCGATATAAACTTTGAGGCCGATATACAAACTAGGCCGATGATGACTTTGGGGCTTACCAAATTCTGGCGTTAACACATGCCCCCTAGTTTTGGAGTATGAGAAGTCATGCTTCAAAATTATTCAAAATTATTCTTGTCTTGATCGCCCCGAAACTGATTCTTCTCTTCTTCGTGACATCGGCTCTCATAAGCCGATACCGTCTGCACTAGATGAGCTAGGCTGTCAAACTCATAGAAGAAAAATCTGCCTTTGATAGTTTCTGACAACCCCTGGAATGCAAGTCCTACTAACTGCTCATCATTTAAATTCAAACCATAACATCGGCCACGGATATTACGAAATCTTGGAATATATTCCTCAGCCGATTCTCCTTCTTGCTATTTAACTAAAATCAAGTCTGAAAGCTTCAACTCATCAATTCCAGCAAAGAAGTACTGGTGAAATTGCTTCTCAAGATCGGCCCAACCTCTGATAGAATTTGGTGGCAATGATGAAAACCATGTGAAAGCCGATCCAGTCAAAGACAATGGAAACAATCTAACTTTCAGAGCTTCTTCAGCCGATGCCTCCCGACATTGGGCTAAAAATTGGCTGATATGTTCCCTCGTAGATATATCATCTTGCCCTGAAAATTGGAAAAAGTATGGAATCTTGTATCGGCCTGGAAGTGGAACTCTATCAAACCATTCAGGATATGGCAGCCGATACACAGAAATATGTTCCTTAGGTCTAATTCCAAACTGTTCCTTTATTACTTTTGCAATCATATCGGCCCAATCTTCTTTAGACTGATATCTTTGAGTTTCTTCTGGCCGATATTGTTGATGTGGCTCTCCAGGCTGATGCTGATTTATTTGCCCCCCAAGCCAATGTAGTTGTTGCCGATACTGAAATTGTTCGTCGATTTGCCCCTCAGTCTGATTTCTTAAGGCAATTACTCTGGGAACTATCTTCTCGATCAAACCATGTAATGTACTCACCAAAACTCCAGATTGATCAAACACAGCACGACGAACGATTTCATCAACTGTCTTTTGAAGTGTCTCATCGTCCATCGGCTCTTCTTCTTCCTTTATCGGCTTGAGAGACTGTTCTTCCTTGGCCTTGACTTCTTGATCAGACATATTGTTGCAATTGTGGGTTCCACGAGCCGTGTAAAAATCTGTTGTCCAAAACACGGTCCCCTCGGGCGTGCCAAAAATGTGTTGACGCCAAATCCTTACCACTGATGAGGATCCGGCATGCGGACACACGAAGGCCTGGGAGATTTGCTTAGCTCTAGTGCATGTCCTAAAATTGATGAAGCGCAGGCGTACCAGTCAGTTTGATCCTGCCACCGACAAGATATGCAAAACAACAGAACATATAGCGTATCGGCCTATCGGCCGATAGCAAAAACGGCTTATCGGCAAATGAGCCGATAGGCCAGAAACAGCCGATTGGCCGATGAGCCGATGGCGCAATTCCAGCCGATGCCGATGCCAGCCGATGCAGTTAGGGTTTCGAATCATCGGCTGTGTACTAAGCAAACATCTATATAGAGGCAATCGGCCGACGATAACATGATGATATAACAATATAATATAGCATAATCCAATCATATGATAAATATTGATCTGAGGATTAAAGCACACATCGGCCAGAAGTCTGATGGCATAAACTCTCAATAAGCAGATAAATAATAAATACTCTGTTGCCATCGGCCAGATCCAATCTATCTGTAAAACTCTTGGGCCAATGCAACATCCATATAACTCATCGACTGAAACCCCGATGAAACCCTTATTGGCAGCTAACAAGCAAGCTAGAGATTACGGTTCTAATCACGACTTAGTAGGTCAAACCGAACTGATGCAGCACTAAGTATGAAAAGAAACGCAAGACCTAGACAATTTAGCCCTCGACTGATTTTTGGGTGGTGGATACCTTAGCCAATCTAATCTAACAAGGCGATTTAGTCGATACCGGCGTAAAACCTAAGGCGAATCTCGGCCGATAAGTCTAAATCGAGAAGCCGAACCAGATTGACTAAGATATATGATAGTAGGTGCTTACGTTGACGAAATCAGAACGTCGAAGCCCTAGCCCCGACAACGCAGGCAGCCATAACGAGACTTACCCCTCGTAGGAAGGGCATGAACTCGTCGAAGAAGACGAAAGTAAAAAGGTGACGATGCGCCGAAGTTGTATTGATCGTGAGATATCTTTACATGAACCTTGGGCTTACATATTTATACCTATAGACTAACAAAGATCGTAACAGATTACGACTCAAACTTTCCTAAAGATAAAAGGAAACAAATAAAGTCCTTGCCGGACACTAACACACTTTCCTAAAGATAAAAACAGAAAACTAACAAACTCTTCCTAATTAAGAGATACAAGCCGCATCCTTCTTGAACTCGGTCTTCTCTGGATAAGATCCTCCCAAACCGAATCTAACAAGAATCCGACTGCTGAAAATATGGATAACTCCTATCGGCCGCTTGTAGACCTCCGAAGCCGATACAGACTTTGAGGCCGATATACAAACTAAGCCGATGATGACGTTGGGGCTTACTAAATTCTGGCGTTAACAGAAGGGCTGAAAATATCTCAAGAATTATCAAAAATATATACTTAGCTGCATCAACTAGATGCACCTAATTAGGTGTAGCCCCCAACTATGTGTTTAGTTAAACAAACTAAGCATATAGTTAAGAACTATAATAATCATACTCATCCGAGTGAAATAAATGCCTAGCCTAAGCCAAAAGCAATCATGAAAAATCATATAACACATAACCTTATAAACAAGGCGTAGTGTATAATGACCCCGAGTACTGGTAAGCTCATGCTATCCGAGTCGTTATGCCCGAGTCCTCTCAAAGCATATAACTCGTCCATCCTTAGGAATATGTTGTATAAACAATTAAAAAATCTGAGTTAATAAACCTTAATAGATTTATCAATCATCTGAAAAATATGACCAAAATATTAAATAGCCTAAGCCATAATATTGGTCTTAATCAAAAAAGCACACCAAGATGGCGAAATAGCATTGATATAATATAAAATCAATTGCTTTGTAAAAAACCAAATAGCTCCTGCAACCTATAGAAAAGTTACCAGGACAGTTATAAAAATTTTTACTGTTTGTCACCTTCCAAGTTGCATTGTACCAACCCTCAAAAAGTTGTGTAACTGCTATATGAAAGGATTTTGAAGGCATCGGGCAATAAAACACGCGCATATTGCCAAGGCAAATCTACTTAAGTCCCTAGAGACACGTGTCAAGCCACACCTGAAATATGGGCCGTAAGCTTCTCATGGGTCTCAGCCCAAATTCGAGAAAGCCTACCGATACCCTAAAAATCACTGAAGCGCCGTCGTTGTCGAGCACCCAAAAATTTATATTGTCCGGTGTCATTTGTGATCACCACATGATTTTGGGAGAGTGGGATCCATACATGCATTATAGCCACTCAAGCCTCAATGTGCCCCATGATCACAACTAATCACCATTCAATATAAGTAGCGTAGTGCCGAATATTGAGCAAGAGAGACATTGCTGGGACTTAGCGTGCCAGTCAACTTCAGCCTGAGACGTGCCCATCAAACCACACGAAGGCAGTGACCAGATGTGTTACACATCCCAGGAGACTTGACAATTTGCTAAGCTCTACAACACCTCGTTTGCTCAACATCCATACTCATGTCTGGATAGTTCTATAAGTTAGAACAACCCTAGACACTTTCATCAAAGCAAATGATATTCATAAATGTCTACTAATATACCAATAACTTAGAATTCAAGTCTAGAATATAAATATGGCCGAATGGCCTTATAATTAAAGGTTCACACGAAAGCTTAGTTACCCAAGACCCATAAGCAATCCGACTAGGGGTAAACCCCTAATGAACCGTCCTGAAGAGATCAACGAAACCCGTAGCACTCAACTAACCTGCAAAACAATTTGGACAAACAACCCACGGAAGATACAAGTGTCCGTACATTAACGATGTTAATGTACTAGCAAGGCAATACAATCCTACATACATGCAAGCTCTAAATATCAAAGAATGACTATTTATAGGTTCATTTGCATAAAGCTATGTTGTTTCACAATACTTCGCAAACGATAAATTTTGTAAAGCATGTAGTAAAGCATGGTGATCCATATAAGTAATTATAGAAATATAATCATCATTTCTCCTCCTCATCATCATCATAAACCATAAACATCAACTTGCACCTTCCCTGGTAACAAGCCATCATTATCATCAAAAACATCATCAAATTCCCATCATCAACCATTATTATAAAGTAATTTTAGAAAAGATAAAATTACACTCATGCTATTTCCCCAAGTCGCTCTTGACCGTGAGCACGGCTAACCGGTTAGTTTTAACTCTGCAGAGTTCGTACAAACCCACATGATGCGATAAAAGCCCGGAGGCTACACTCTAGTTGGTTTGGTGCTGGCCTAGCACCCCACACTCTACATGTTGAGTGCGGACTAGAGGTCACAACTTAGTCGTTACATTGCCTAGTGTCTAGCCTTGCATCAGCGACGGCAAGTGTGAATCCACCCTAGGAATGACCCAGAGTCGTTAGGTGGCGGGCCCATGCCTTAAACCTAACGCCGTGGCAGCGAACACATCCGTTCCCCCACGAGGCACTTAACCATTGAATTGGATAGACTTAGACGCCCATGCTGTGAGGCGGACCATCCGTCCCCTCATAGAACATACCCAGCTAGTCATGTTGCTAGCATTATAATCAACACACACACATGGGTAGTTCCTATGAATCATCGTTCAGACTAATTCATTCTACTCCGGCCTACCAATATGCAAGGCTAAACACTGGACAACTTAAGAAGCTAAGGTCATCCCATACTAACACATGTGGCAGTACTGTATACTTAGTTGGTAACATAGAGTTCGGTCCTTAATCGACTCAGGCGAACGCTCCCCCTATCGGTGCACAACTACTACCATATGTATACCACTCGCCGCCCAAGTCTAGAAATATGTTTAACTCCATTTTATTTCACAAATAACCAGAGGCTTCACCTCTGTCAAGAAGTCATAAATTATCCATTTTCAAATATATAAGGTGATCACAATCTCTGAAACCATTACACTAGGCATGGCTAAGCATACGACGTTATATTAAGCAATTATAAGCCCAGTTGAGCACATGGAGAGTACTCTAAACCATTCTAGGGTTACAAACATCAAGGATAACAATTCTCAAGGAGGATTATGCAACAAATAGGTCATAACTATCATTTCATCACTTTCAAATAATTTTCCCAAACATAACTATCTAACGTATGCAATAGAAAACGTTTGCCCAATAAAAACATAGGATCAAAGGTTTCAAAGGAGAAGGATACTTGCCTTAGTTAGAATCTCCCTCATGGTCAACAACAGAACCCAAACTTCTCACCGAAAGCGATATCGTTCACTATATGAAATAACGATAACGATATAAACACCAAATCATACAAAAATCCAAAAATGCTTCTAATATGCATAAACTCATTATAGTAAATAGGTACTAATTAAACATGACTTAGGGTGAAGGAATTTCTATTTTATCACTTTGCTTTTAGTGAGTTATAAATTTTCAAAAGATTAGTACTAGCACTAGACTAATTAAGCCCTATTAGTTTTTAGGTGCATTTTAGGTCCAAGTTTTGTAAAGTGTTGGCCTGCTGCAGTGAGGCCCTGGTCTCCAGGAGTTTAACAAAATTGGTTTCACAATTTTTCGAGTTAACATGATTTTATTATGAATTTTATAAGGTAGGTGCCACATTGTACTATTTATTTGATATATAAAATTTTAGAAGCATTTTTATTACAGTACATGTCATATCTTAATTCATGATAATTAAGTTTATAAAATTATGGATCTAACAAAACTAGAATCACCCAATTTGGAATTGGAATCAATTTCCTATGAATTTTACAAGTTCTCATATTAATTACGGCTATTCACGATTATTTAAAATGTATGAAAATATATATGTTGGTTGCTCTATAACTCAATTCACCTAAATTAAGTTGAGAATTTGATGATTCTAACAAATTTTAGTTCAAGTTATTTAGAGCTAAAATTAATTTCCTGCAAATTTTATAATTTATATTGTGCTTTATGCAAATTATTCTTTACACAAATAATTAGAGATATTTCTTCTACTATAAGTGGTAAGTTTTATACTACCATATTAAAGATCATAATATTGTGAGTCATCTGGAATTTAGTTCACTCAAAATGAAGCTAAGATGAATTTTCTAGGAATTTACAAATTTTGATGACTTTTCGAATAAACAATAATTGCTTTAATTATTTTCTTTATATTTTCTAGATTTTAATAGCAATGGGTCCACTGGTCAGTGACTGGTAGCTTTGCAGAAAACCCCCTATGGTTCTTGAATTAGAACCCAAGGTCCTTAGCACGTGTTGAATGAGAATTCTTTAAGACTGATCATTGTTTTCCTTAATTACAAACAGGTCTTGGGTCCACAAGTCATAGGCTGCAACTTTACAGATAGAACCCTACATGTTTTAATTTCCTCGGACTACATTTTATATGCCCTAAATAAGTGGGCCCTACCTGTCATAGGCTTAGTGGGGGAGAAGGCAAGCAGCCACAGTAGCAGCAGAGCTCACCGGCGAGCTTGCCATCGGCGTCGGCGACCAACGGTGGTTCCTTGGACAATGCGGCTAAAGGAGAAAATGGAGAGGGGAGCCTTGCGAACCCAATGGTGGTCGGCTCATCGGCTGCGGTGGTCGGGATAGGTGTCGACAGTGACACGAGCGGCGGTGGCTCTCGGGGTGATGTGCCATCTCGAGCTACGGCTTGATTCGTGCCGATTACATGCATGCGCGCGCAACTACGAAGTCCCTGGAGACTCACCCGACACTCCCCGTGGCTTAGGGAAGGCTGGACAGCGGCGGTGACGTGAGAAACTCCCCGGCGGCGGCGGAAATGACTGAGCGACGGCGATAGCTTCCCTCGGTCTTCAAGCTGCCAAGGAGAGGAGCGGGGTAGCTCAGAGGAAGCCTAGGGATGCTACTAATGCAAGGAATCGGACTAACTCTCACCGGAGCGGAAGGAAACGTCGGCGGCAGTGGTTGACCGGAGCTAGGGAAGATGATGGCGATCTCCCTCGTTGGTGGACGATCCTCGGGGATACTTGAGGGGTTTTGGAGAGGACCTTGAGGCGGTGTTGATGGCGCTACGGCTCGGCCTGAGGTAGTCCCCTTCATGCTGCGCGACAACCATGCCGGCGGCGGTGACCTTCGGTGCGTGCTCTGGAGCGTCGTTGGCACGGTGGCGTTCCCGTTGATCGGCTGCACGAAAAAGAGCGAGATCAGTGGGGATGGAAGCGGCATGGTGGAGAGATGATGGAACGCGAGAACGGAGAGGCAACCGTGGCTCCATGGCGATGGCGGCCTTCATCTTCCTCGTGGCCGGCAGCGGGTTTGAGGGTGACGGAGGGGCTAGGGTTTCTCTCCCTCGAGGTTCACGGCTTTGGATCGACGACTGGAGACGGGCGACGCGGTTGGGGGAAGAAAAGGGAGGAGCCCAGCGTTTCCACGTCGAGTCTACGCGTCGAGCAGGAGCCATGCCTACATCGACCAAGTCCACCGCCTTGATCTCTCTCTCGGCTGTGTACTCTGGATGCAATAGATGAGAGGAGAGGTGGACCGGGTGAGGGCAAGCCGATGAGGCTGCCATGTGGGCCCAGCCGATGGGAACTAGGTGGGTGAGAGGGGTATGGGTCAGATCTTTAGTAGGGTTTAGAATTAAATCGGATTTTGACTTCTTTGACCAATTTAATTGAGGGTCTAGATGTAAAGATAAAATCATGCCAAAATTTCAGTGAGTCTAACATATTGATTAGCATCCACATGAATTTTTCCATGATTTTATCCTACACCAATTATTTTTAGAAATTCACTAAGCTTATCTTTACATATAGGTTTCCTATTATAAAATATAATTAAAGGATTGTAAAATTATATTTAGATGATTCTTGACCTGACATGATATTGTTGAGCATGATTTATATTTTAGTTACTCAACTTTATGTTTTACATGTATATACATTCTTGTAAATATATATTTAGTATTTGCCTCAAAGTTTTTAATTTATGCTCATCATATTATGAAATGCTAGTAAAATCCAAAAACAAGCAAAAAGACTCAAGTCACAACAATACATTATGCAAATATATGCAGACACTATGTTTTATTTTCTTCTTTTGAGCTATCAAGTAAAGGATTTAAATTATTCACAAATTTGTATATTAAAACTGGTCATATTAGACTCACCTAGGTTTTTAGTTGGAAAATATTAGTATTCCTATTTATGAAAAATATTCTCGACATTTTTAGATGCAAAATTTGAAATTCAAATTTTGGGTATGTTACAGTCGTCTTTCCCGCCGCTTCATCTTCTGAAAATTTCCCCTTTCGCACTCCTGTTCACAAGCTCTTCCGAAGAAACCTAGAACTCGAGCGCATCCAAATCCATCCATCCAGAAAGCTCAAAACTCCATCAAGATCCACCGCGTGCACCGAGCTCCCATCATCTCCTCCGAGAATCCTCGATCCCAACACCAGATTCGCTTTTCCTCAAACCGTATCCATGGCAGAGGAGAGAGAAATCCCCTTCGACCAATGGGCAACATCAGATGTGAAAGAATCAACCCTGCGGGAAATGGTGAAGGACGGAGTTCTTCCTGCCAAGGAGATCATCGACTGGCACCCGGCGTACGGCGAAGAGTTCCCCACTCCAAACACCGGTGAGATTGTAGTTTTCACCCACTTCTTCTATTGTGGATTTGGTTTTCCCACTTCCGAATTCTTCCGTGGTATCCTCGATTAATACGGTCTTCAAATCCATCATCTGAACCCAAACTCCATTCTGCTCATCGCCATCTTCATCCATGTGTGCGAAGCCTTCTTGGAAATCTATCCTCATTTCAACCTCTTCCACCGCATGTTCTCTCTCAAGGCACACCCAACTAAAGATAACTCTTGCGTTGTTGGTGGCGCCGGATTTCAACTCCGCGGTACTCTCCGCAAAGACTATTTCCCTTTTCCCTTGAAATCTTCTAATAAGGGCTGGCATGCGAACTGGTTCTATATCTGAAACCCAGCCCCTAGCTTGCCCAACTTCATTGGTCTCCCACTAATCCAACAAGCCAACAGGAATTCTCTGCCAGAAGTCCAAGATTGGATAGAAGCGAACAACCTCCTGGCTAAAATCCTTGAGATGAAGAATAAGGGCCTCCAAGGAGAACAGATCACCCGGCACTTCATCAAGTGCCGACTGGCAAATATCAAAGAAAGGTCGCCAGCATTCGAATATGAAGGCCAAAGCGATCCCAATCGGGAAGACCGAGAATCCTTGAACTTCCAGGTCTTGTGCGCTCGGATGTACAAGATCTTCTCTTCTGGAATTGCAGTGGATTATAGCAATAAGCTGCCAGTCGTTCCCTTCAATCTTCATCGACCACCTCCTCCGATAAGTAAACTCAACATCTTGAATCATTCTTCAATCTGTTCATGTTCTTCAATGTACCTTAAGAATATCGCTTGCAGGCAAACGCTCTGATTATCTCTCGGCCATACAAAGTGTTTCATGGAGTGTCGGTGACATGGGACCGGGGGTGTCATGACTAGAGGCTTGGGTAGCCGCGGTCCTCCACGTGTCCCGACCCCCTCGGGGGGGTCGGGCCCGGGGGTGACGTGGCCACCCCTTCCTCTGTCTCCCCGAGGGGTCGGGCCGCTCCCGTTTCGGCCCCGAGGGCTGGGGCGCCCCGACCCCCTGTGATTTTGGCGCCACGTGTGCGGGTTAGGTGAGCACAGCAGGGCTCACCTAACCGCATTTATAGCAGATCAGGCGAGCGCACCACGCCGCATTTAATGCGGCGCAGCGCACGCTTATCCGGTCCGTGACCGGTCGCTGTGTGTGACCGGTCACAGACCGGTCAGATCGCGGGTTAGGTGGCGACAGGCGGCCGATGGCACGCCTCGCCCCGTCCCGTCGGAATGATGAGAGCCTCCTGGCTCTCGTCCCTAGCCGGAGCCGGCGTGCTAACTCCTGGAGTTGGTATGTCAGTCCCGGTCAGATCCAATCCAGATTTCAGCGCAGGCGTGGCGAGGAAGTCGCCGGCTATTGAATGAAGGTTGAAACGGGCGTCCACCGGGAGAGCTGGCGAGCGGGGCAGAAGGCGTGCACCGTGCTTGTCAGAAGTCGCTTCCGGCTGTAGACTAGCCCTGATTGTAAAAAGAATGTTTCTTTTCTTAGGCAGCTTGAGGCCCATGTGGTGACCCCTGATCAGATAAAAGGAGGCCCAGGCCTAGGAAAGAGGAGGAGGACTCCGGCGAATACGTTGGAGAGTAAGATTTCCCTTTGTATTGTTGGAGACCCTCAGATCCACCGGAACACAGGAGTAGGGTGTTACGCTTCTCAGCGGCCCGAACCTGTCTACGTCACCCGCGTCTTGCGCGTTTCCTCTCTCGCTGACGTTCCTCAGATCGAGGGCGAAGAACCTCACTTAGCGCCCCCGGCCGAACCGGCAAAGGGGGGCCCACGCGGTCTCCCGGTGAGGAGCCTCACGCTCCGTCATGGAGATATACCAGCACAGCCGACTACTAAGAAGCCAACTGGCGGCCCAAAGATCAAACCTCAAGTTAAAGGCAAGAGAGCTACTGCTACTGTCAAAGAGACTAGCAAACGTGCTAGCAAATAAAGGAAATTGGTCGTGGATGACTCGGATGAAGAGGCTGAGGAAATCCAGACTCCAAAAGCCAGCACAAACTCTCCCAGGCCATCCACAAGATCCGTCCCAAAAATCAGGAAATCCAACAGGTATCCTTCTCACAACCGAAGTTATCTTCTCGTTGAAATTCTGCTTGACTCCATCTTGATCATCTTTATCTTCTTTTGCAGAAAACCTCAAGACATAGATCCCACCGGGCAGACAGAAAAAATAAATCCATCCACAACGCCAGAAAAACCGAAGTCTACAGAACAATGGTCCTAGAACCCTCTCCCGTGTGAGGACATCCCCGAGGAAGAGCCCCCAAGTGCCACTCAAGACACCCCAACTGAAAACCAGCCAGACAAGGACAAACAAGGCTCATGCAGTCAAGAAACCCCAGTTAAAGATCCAACTCCAAGGACAGGTAACCTTCGACAGTCCCAAAACTCTTGTCTTAAACACATCTTCTAACTTCCATCTTCATTCATCATCCTTAGAGCAAACAACCGAAGAGGAGGAGATTACTCGTCTGAAGTCCACAGACGACTCAGTACCTCCGATCAAAATTGAGTGGCGAGATGTCGAAGGCAAAAGGCAGGGCATCGTGTTGAACAAGCAAAAAGAAGCTGAAGAACACGATATGCTCGTTGCTAGCCTCAATGAAGCAACTCGGCTGATGAATGTATGTATAAATTCCTCATATCTCAACCGCATAGTCTTGTTTAATCGACTGACTCAATCTTTATAATGCAGAGAATACATCGTCGCTCAATGACTAAGTCAGACTCTCTAGAGAAGCTGGTTCCTCATGTCAATTCTATAGGAGATGGCTTTGCTGATGGCACCACTGATGAACAAGCCTTGGAGCTAATCAACGAAGCACAAGAATCGGCGAAGAAAATCTCTTCTGATATAGTTGAAAACTTCCAGGGATAGCTTCTCTGATGTAAACCACTATTGTAACACAACTTGTAATTACTCAGTTTATTTATGTTTATGCCCTAATTTGAGTCTTCGCATTTAATTTCTTAAAAAATTTCGTCCGACTGTCACCAAGCCTAGACTTGATTAAGCCATCAAAAAATTTTTAGTCCTTATTTACTCAACTCAAACCAGAACACTAAACAATGATAAACCAAGTGTGAACAAGTCATTATTGATAAAAAAAACATCACACTTTATTGATATGTATAGCCCTGACTGACAACTCAAGAAGGCAACTTACTTGAAGTCGGCAGTCGAGAAGAACATGATACAATAAGTCTAAGTATAATATCTACAAAGGTGCTCAATATTCCAAGAATTCTCCACCATGGTCCCATCTTCACGCTTCAAATGATATGCTCCTGGCCGAGTGACCTCAGCAATTATATAAGTGCCTTCCCATAATAGAGATAACTTATATCTATCCTTTGTAGTCTGAATCTTCCGTAGAACCATATCACCAACAATAAAAGATCGTGACCAAACGTTTCGGTTGTGATATCGTCATAGTCCTTGAAGATACCTCACCGACTGAACCAATGCAGCCTCACAAGCCTCTTCCAGCCGGGTCAAGTCGTCAACTCTGTCTTGATCATAGCGTTCATCGTTGAAACTACGAACTCGAAGAGATTCGAACTCCATCTCACTTGGCAACATTGCTTCAGCCCCATAAACCAAAAAGAAAGGTGATTGGCTAGTAGCCCGACTGGGCGTAGTCCACAATGACCATAATACCGAAGGCAACTCTTGAACCCATCTTTCAGCGTAAGGTCTTAGCCTGTCAAACACTCGGGCCTTAATGCCTTGAAGAACCACACCATTGGCACGTTCAACCTGTCCATTGCTTCTGGGGTGCGCTACTGACGCATAGCAAATCTTGATTCCAAAATCTTCACATAATTCTTTGAAGACACCTCCAGTGAACTGAGTCCCGTTATCGGTTATAATCCTGTTTGGAACACCAAACCGGTGCACGATATTTAAAATAAAATCTCGCGCCTTATCCGCAGTTAGTAGCAACTGGCTTAGCCTCAATCCACTTGGAGAACTTGTCAATTGCGACGAATAAATGCGTAAATTCTCCTGGAGCCTTTTTGAAAGGACCAACCATATCCAAGCCCCATACCGCAAAAGGCCATGACAATGGGATTGTTTGTAACTCTTGGGCTGGAACATGGCTTTGCCGAGCGAAGAACTGACAACCTTCACACATGCGGACCACCTTGTCAGCGTCGAAGACTGCCGTGAGCCAGAAAAAACCTTGCCTGTAAGCCTTGCCCACCAAAGTACACGCCGCAGCGTGACTGCCACAAATTCCCGAGTGAATATCCTGCAACAATTGTCGTCCCTCCTCAGGCGTGACGCATCTCAACAAAACTCCAGACGGGCTTCTTCTGTACAACTCCGAATCAACCATGACATAACTCTGACTGCGATGTCGGACTCGCTCCGCATCATCTCGGTCTTCGAGTAGCTCCAGCTGAGTCAAAAACTTGATAAACGGTGTCCTCCAATCGGTGTCAAGCATGACGACCTGGTCCGTAACTCCTTCATCGGTAACTGATTTTTTTAGCAATAGTTGGTTCGTAGAGGTGTTCTACAAAAACATCAGTTGGGGCTGCTTCTAGCTTGGACCCAAACTGTGCCAATTCATCCGCCGCCTCATTGTTGTGCCTCAAAACATGAGATAACTCCAGGCCGTCAAACTTGTCCTCCAGCTTGCGAACTTCTTGTCAATAGGCTACCATATTATCGTCTAAGCAAGACCAATCCTTCATTACTTGATTTACCACCAACTTGGAATCTCCTCGTACTACCATCCATTGTATGCCGAGTGACACAGCAAGTCGTAGGCCATAAAGTAAAGCTTCGTACTCGATGACATTGTGTGAGGCAGGAAAATGTATATGAAGAACATACAGTAGCCTCTCCCCAGTCAGGGAAATCAAGACAACTCCTGCTCCCAAGCTGATGACTCATTTAGACCCATCAAAATGCATGGTCCAGTATGGCAGCTCCTCCCTAGGTACATCTTCTTGACGCTCGGTCCACTCGGCCATGAAGTCCGCCAAGACTTGAGATTTTATAGACGTTCTGGCTTTGAAGGAGATATCTAGCGACATCAATTCCAAGGCCCACTTCGCGATGCGCCCAGTAACCTCCCGGTTATGGATGACATCGCCAAGTGGAAAAGATGTGACCACGGTAACCGAGTGACTCTGAAAATAATGGGCCAACTTCCTGACGGTAATTAAGACTCCATATAGCAATTTTTGTACCTGGGGTAACATGTTTTGGATCCGGCCAGCACCTCGCTGACGAAGTAGATTGGCCTTTGAACTTATTGAGCTCATCCTTCCTCCTCTCGTTCGACGACCAGGACCGTGCTGACCACCTGGTAGGTTGCGAAAACGTAGAGCAATAGAGGTTCTTGAGGGTAAGGCGATGCCAACACGGGTGGCGTTGTAAGGAAATCCTTAAAGTCTTCAAAAGCTTTCTGGGCCTCCGGGGTCCATTGAAATTCGTCGGTCTTCTTGAGCAACTTGATAAAGGGCATGCCTCGTTCACCAAGTCTAGAAACAAAATGGCTCAGCATTGCTATGCAACCAGTAAGCTTCTGGACGTCCTTCTGGGTACTCGGGGCTTCATATTCCGGATAGTATTGATCTTCTCTAGGTTAGCTTCAATGCCATGATGAGATACCATAAAGCCAAGTAGTTTGCCTGACGGCACGCCAAAAGTGCACTTCTCCGGGTTCAACTTCATTCTGAAGGCCCGAATATTTGCAAAGGTTTCTTCTAAATCGGCTATCAGGTCCTCTTTCTATTTGGTCTTGATGACGACATCGTCGACGTAAGCTTCCACGTCCCTCCTGAGTTGATTCTGAAGGCATCTCTGAATCATACGCTGATAAGTAGCTTTGGCGTTCTTGAGGCCAAAAGGCATCGTGATGTAACAATAAGCTCCAAATGGGGTAATGAATGTTGTCTTCAGGCAGTCGGACTCCTTCAGGCTGATTTGATGATATCCCGAGTAACAATCCAAGAAGCTCAAAAGCTCGCAGCCGGCTGTTGAATCCACGACTTGATCAATACGGGGCAATCCAAAGGGATCCTTGGGACAAGATTTGTTGAGGTCGGTGTAGTCTACACACATGCGCCATTGCCCTGTCTTCTTCTGAACCAGAACTGGGTTGGACAGCCAGTCGGGGTGGTAAATTTCCTTGATAAATGAAGCCGCCAAGAGCTTGGCGAGTTCTTCCTTGACAGCATCCTTTCGATCTTGAGCAAAACGGCGGAGTCGTTGCTCTATAGGTTTCGCATCCTCTTTAACATTCAATGAGTGCTCGATCACCTCTCTAGGAATACCCGACATATCAGACGGTTTCCAAGCAAATATATCTTTATTGTTTTGTAGAAAGGTAACAAGCGCGCTTTCCTATTTGGGATCTAGCTCGGCGCCTATTACAGCAGTTTTGAAAGGATCAGAGGGATCAAGGGGAATCTTCTTTGTCTTGGCGTCGCCTTCTCCCGACTTGACTATCTTCTTTGCTGGGATCTCGCCTTCGCCTGATGTTGATGCAGCTAATCGGATTTCTTGTTGGCCGAGTAATCTCTCACGAGTTTGGGCCATGTCGCAGCTCTCCTAGTCGCAGGTGAAGGCTTGCTTGACATCGCTACGTAGGGAGATGACTCCATTGGGGCCGGGCATCTTCATCATGAGGTAGGTGTAGTGAGGTACCGCCATGAACTTGGTGAGCGCAGGTCTTCCGATGATGGCATGATAAGCTGCTTCGAAGTCGGCAACCTCAAAGCTGATGTTCTCTGTCCGGAAGTTTTCCCGAGTGCTGAAGGTGACTGGGAGGGTAATTTGCCCGAGTGGCGTAGATGACAGCCTTGGGATAACTCTGTGAAAAGGGGCTGAGCTCGGCTTCAATTCTGATCTCGGGATCTGCATCTCGTCCAAAGTCTTGGCGAAAAGGATGTTGAGGGCGCTACCGCCGTCGATGAGGAAACGCTTGAGCTTGACGTTGCGAACCACCGGGTCTAGTACTAGGGGATACCGCCCCGGGTGAACCACTCGGTCAGGGTGATCCGAGCTGTTGAACGTGATACCACCTCTGACCATCGTAAGTAATGTGGGACTTCAGGTTGTACAGCATTGATTTCTCTATCGGTCAGCTTCTGCTTCGTCTTTGACTCGTACGCTAGCGGTTCTCCAAAAATGTGGTTTAACTCGGTCCTGTAATCTTGAAAAGGCTCTGAGCCACCAGCAGGGTCGTCCCTCCTGGTTCCTGAAGTGCCGGCTTCATCTGACGGCTTCTGGTGCATTTGACTTGCATATTGCTCGGCGAACTGTTTGTAGATGAAACAATCTTTGGTCGCGTGCTTGTGTTTCGGGTGATGAGTGCATTGGGCGTTCATGATCTTGTCGTAGGCGGCGACTCGGAGACGCTGTTGTTGGTAGTTAGATGTTGCAGTGACCAGATCCTCGGGCTTACGCTTGCGATCCTTTTGGCCGTTGTTGCCGTTGCCGTTGTCCTTCTTGGGGCGCCAGTTATTCCCGGATCGCTTGTCATGCTTGTCTTGTCATGAGGCTTTAATTGCATCGTCCGATTTGGCATAGGAGTTGGCTATCTCGAACATCTTCTTGACAGTCCACAGAGGTTTACGCCCAAATTTGCCGATCAGCAACTCGTCGCGGACGCCTTTCTGGAATGCGGCTATGATGACGTCGTCGGTTATGTCAGGGATCTTGTTTCGCTTCTCCGAAAAAGGCCGAATGTAGTCTTTCAATGGCTCATCGGGCTTCTGAATCACGTTGTAGAGATTGAAGTGGGTCCCGAGCCGTTCAAAAGTGCCCAGGAAATTGGCGATGAAGTGGTCTTGAAACTCGCTCCACGAATCAATCGAACCTCTTGGTAAGCTTGTGAGCCAGTTCCTGGCTGAATCGGCGAGATCAACGGGCAAGTAGTTCACAATAGCCTTGCTGTCTCCTCCTACTGCGCGGTTGGCGAGGGTGTAAATGGTTAACCATGACTCGAGGTCGGTTTTGCCGTCGTACTTGTCAATCTCTGTGGGCTTGAATCCACTCGGCCAATCCACTCGACGCAGGTACCGAGTGAACGTGGGTACTCCATCGTCATAGTTGTGTTGGCGCAGAATTTTGACCCGCCTTGCAACCAAATGGGTTCCGCGTTACCACGGCGGCCTGGGAGATCTGCTTAACTCCAGTGCAGGTCCAAATGGCTTGCCTAATCGTGTGCAGAGCGTGCCAGTTGATTTGATCTGCAATCAACAAGAAACAAGTAAACCATGTCAGAAAACAACGGCCGATCGGCCAATAGGCCGATGACACATTGTCATAGCCCAGCCGATAGGGCAAAACTATATCGGCTTACTCATGATAAAGCAAGATTAAAGCATAGATCTTATCGGCCTTCAACAACATTTTGCTGTCGATTAATGGCATCAGCCTATAAGAACAATAAAGATAACTACACTAGCTAATACTCTAGTGCAAATCTACATGAACCAATCAACCAATAAAAACATATCAACCACAGATAAACCCTAGAGAATTATCCATAACAGATGCATTCCTATTAATCAATCCATTTAATGTAGATGACAGATACACATGAAAACATTATAATAAACACGTGTATCAGATAAAACTGGCTGAAACCCCAGTTATATCCTTAATTACAACCGAAAGCAGGCTTTGTGTTAGATCTCAAAATAGGACTAAGGTCGATAGCAACTCAAAGTGTGAATCAAAACTTAACACAAAGAAAATCAAGCCGTTGATTGCTTTTGGGGATGGTAGATGCATTGAACAATCTAATCAAGCATAATAATTAAACCGTCGTCGGCAATAAACCCTAAAACGACTAGATCATCGGCGAAGCATAATTAAGACGCCTGTCAAGATTACTCAAAACATGATAGACAACGATCACATCATCGAGGCTTAACATGCCTAAAGCGACACGCTAGCCCCGACGATGCCGATCGTCGGGAACGAGTTCTTACCTTTGCAACAGGGTCCTTGTAGGACACGATCTTATCTCTAACAAACAACAAGTCTTTACGGCAGACTCTTGCCACAGATTAGATCTAAACCTACTTGATTTACAAGATACAATTGCCTAAAACCGAGCTTTATCTCTATTTGGCAACTTCCTTAAAGCTTATCTTGAGCCCAGACCAAGCCCACGCTGACTCTGTCAACTTACAACCCGTATCGGCCAACAATCACATTGAATCCGTATCGGCCGATACGTCCTTTCTGGCAGCACCTCCCCAGTCTGATACGGTTACCGAGTCCGATACGAAACCTGGTCCGACTCCAACTCAATCCTTCTTCTCTGCTTTGGTTTCCTCTTTCACTTCCAAGTCGATTACCAAAATCCGTCGTTAACACATGCCCCCTAATTCCGCTTCATTATATAATGTGGTGGAATTAGCTCCGAGGAACCCATCGACTTCCTTACTAGAGCTTGGCTGAAAACCGTGCAAATCCAGATTCACATCCCTCCGCCGCCGATTCGACAATCCCTTCGCGTTCCTCAACTCCGGCGACCCCTCGGCGTCCCGTCGACATCGACCCCCTCAACAGCGACCCCTTTCGACGACAACAATGGCCTCCGCTCCGTTCTACGCCTCCGAGGTCCCTGTGGTAAGTCAATCTCTTCTAAATCCACATTCTCACTTTTTCGCCGATTTCTTCAAACTAGGGATTCAAAATTTTGCCTCCCGGGTCTTATATTTTCATCGTCGTTCTTATGACCTAGGTCTTCAAAAACCAAATCCTGATCCCCATCGACGACAAATCACATCGCTTCTTACTAGGCCCCATGGGTGACTGCGACCCAACTTGGCTGATTAATGCTGAAACAGACAGAATCCCCTTTAGGCAAGCCAAGCCCAATGTTTCTTCATGGAAACATACCTTCAGATCTTGGCCGTCGAAGCTTAACGGATATAGAACCTGGCATAACAGAATCGCTGCAGCCAAACAAATCCACTGGGACGAAATAGGAATCGGCCAATGCATTACTTTATCCCTGGCCGATGCCAAGAAAAACGAGCCACTCATGTCGGCCGCCAGTTACTTCTGGTCTAGTACCTTAAACGCCTTCCTGTTCAAACAAGGTCCGATGACCCCAACTCTGATTGATGTCAAGATACTAACAGGATTGGATATTGACTCCGAAATCAATCCCTTCAGCCTCCTGGTGAACAACAGTCACAAATTGAAAACCAAGAAGATTGGAGGCTGGTCCGGATATAGCTCCGAACACATGGAACAAGGATCAGTCTCGAAAAGAGAATATGTGGCTTTTCTGACACTGTGGTTGGAAAGATTCGTCTTCTGCGGATCGACCTGTGGCCCTACTACAAATTGTCAACACTTGGCTCAAGCTTTGGCCAACAAGAAGCAAATCCCTCTTGGCCGATACCTCTTGGGAGCTGTCTATCGGCTACTCCATACCTCCACTCAAGACTTAATGTTGAAGCAAACTGTGGCTCATGGAGGACCATGGTGGTTTATTCAGCTTTGGCTCACCATCCACACCAACACCATAGTTGATCGGCCACCACTATCGGACTCTTGCTTCCCATCAAAATATGCCGATCATGAAGATCCCAGGACCAGAAGATGCATGTCCTATGGGGAAGCAGCCTCCGTTTATCCAGGAGCAAACCAATCGGCCGAAGACATGTCTACATGGTTCATCCGATTCTACACCGGCCCTCCATCAGTTAGGATGGACATGTTCATCTACACCTCGGACCGAGATTTTGAACTCCCTGACGATCTTCAATTGAGCTTGGTAAATGATGACATGGAGTCAAGGGAACTATTCATGATCGGCCTCACCCCATGCCTGCTCCCAGTAGGCATATTTCAAGGAAGAAGCACCAGCCTGTCTTACGAGTTTTACAATCCAATGGTAGCTGCTAGACAGTGCGGGCTTGGACAACTCCCCATCAATTTGTATCTTCATAGACTCCTAGAGAGCAGAGGCACTGTCCTATCGGCGCTGGTCATGAGCAAAGCACTAGAAATCAAACTCCCAAATCTTGGCGACTGCGACCGATTGCATTTGAGCGCCTTCGTTCATATCAACTTCCAGTCATGGTGGCAAGAATGGGCCGCTCATATTTTCCACCAATCGGCTAGATTTTATGTGACAGAGCTTATCCACGGTATCAGCCCTCAAGTCCCAGACGGGCCGACACCATCCGTGAGCAACAGTGGACGGAAAATCTTTTATGCTCAAGCCATAGCTCCATCAGGATCAACTATCCTGGAATCCATCATCGGCCTTACTGCCCCAAAGGTTTCAACGCTACTTCAAGGGCCGATGATTAAAGAAAATCCCAAGAGGAAAGCACCAACCAAGGGCAAATCCCAAAAATCCAGCAAGAGGGCCAAAACTGACGACCAAGCCGATCTCGAAGAGCTGGACCCCCCCCATGGAAGAATTCCTTGATGAACAAGTGATGGAGGAAGAGATCAATGCAGCAGCCGCCGACGTGTCTGAAGAAGAAGATTCGTCGGCTGAGACCGTCAAGAAACCATCGGCCAAGAACACCACAATCCCATCGGCCGATGACCAAGCCGGTGCTGCCCCACCAAGGAAGACTAGACATGCAGTCCGCAAGGTTAAAATATTTCTTTTACTGGACTTCATGCAATCCCCTTCTTATTGGTATGCTATAATTTGACATCTTTTCAGGCTGCTGTGTCGTCTATACTCAAGGAGAGAACCCAATCGGCCCCTTCAAGAACCAAGAAGGCAACCTTACAGAAGCGTGAACGAGCTAAAGCCCGATTGAGGACCCCTTCTCCTTCTCCGCCACCCTCGCCGATTGCTTCGGTAAGAGTTAATTTTACATTGTGCCTCTAGTAACATAGATCTGTTCATCAATTTCTTGTTTTGCTCCAGCCAGGAGCCCCATCACCTGCACCACATCGGCCAATCCCCTCGCCTATTGTTTCATCACAACAAAAGGAAGCCGATGCAAGCACCACTGACGCTCCAACACAGGTAACCAGGATTACTCTGATCCTTTTTTCGCCGATCCTTGCTAGACAAGGCTAACCTTGACCCATATTGATATTTGCAGAACCTAGCCGATATGTTCTCCTTTGACATCGGCCAGTTCCTGGATGACAAGGACAAGGAGCCTCCTGCCATAGCCAAGACATCAATCTCCGACGAGCTAAAGAACCAGCTAGCCAACATTGCCAATCGGCTGGAATCCTCGCTAGAGTTCTTGGTGGAGGATTGTACTTCCATCAGAGTCAGGGTACAAGAAATTCAAGACCAACTGCCCGAAGATCTGATGGATACCCTAACACCGGCCATCTTCTTGGAACAATACCGCTTCAAGCTTCAGAAAGCTAAAGAAAGGATTGTGGAGAGGCAGGAACGCGAAAGCCTGGAATCGACCTTATCCGCTAGCAAGGCTCAAGTCAATTCTGACAAGACTAGATTGGATGAGCTAGCTGTGGAGCCGATTGTCTTGAAGAACAGACTTGAAGAACTCCAACGCCTCGAAGCAGACCTCATCTCCAAGCTAGAAGCAACTCGCAAGGAAATCCAAGAAGTCCAGGCCGGGATAGCTGCATCACCCAAGGCTATAGAAGACCAAACGGCAAAGTTAAAGGCATCGGCCAAGTACCTTGCAACCCTGAGCAAATCATTGAAGCCAATCCCAGGGTCGACGGCCGATGACGCCCAAGTCATAGAAGATATCGAGCAGATTCGCCGTAGAGCCATCACAGCTATTGCAGATTTCATCGGGTGATGTAACATATTTAGTCTTTATATTATATAAACACAAATCTCATCGGCTAAGCAGCCGAATTTGGTCTAAATGGATCTGAAGACATTCCAGCTTAAAAAAATTTTTGTGAAGTCCATCGTACAAACGGATATCCCCTTATTACAATCAATCTCATCGGCCAAGCAGCCGAAGTCGATCTCAATCTGAAAAAGGCCAAGTCTGAAAAATTCCTTGAAATTTCGAAAAATTCTGCAAAAATTCTGCAAAAAGTCATATATATATATGCCCTCCAAATTTTAGAAGATGAGGGCTCATGTTGTAAAATTTGAACTAAGGACGATAGTATATATCAGCCATCTAGAGATGATGCATAGCACATCGGCTGTTATCATAAATCGGCTGAGGGGCCGATCATGAATCAATCTAGACGCTAGGATAATATTTCTTTAAGTACTTGCCATTAAGAGCTCGTCCATAAATCTCACCATCTAGCCCCTTCAGCAAATAAGCATTGTGAGGGACACATCGATGAATCTGAAAAGGACCTTCCCAATTAGGTGACCACTTGTCGAATTTATTATCTCTGGAACCAATCGGCATTATTAGCTTCCATACAAGATCCCCTTCCTCAAATGACTTGGCAACAACCTTTTTGTTATAATGACGAGCCACTCTGTCTTTCTCACGTTTAATTTTTTCTAATGCCCGTAATCGGACATGCGCCAAGTCATCTAACTCATCGACCATAAGATTATGGTACTCATCGGCTGTCAAGTCGTCTTGCAAAGCAATCCTTCTTGAGCCGATGTTGGTTTCCCATGGCAGCACAGCTTCATGTCCATAAACCAACTGATACGGAGGCACTTGAATCGCACCATGGCAAGCCATCCGATACGCCCAAAGGGAATCGGCCAGCGTCGCGTGCCATTGCCTCGGCTGTTCGTCGATTTTCCTCTTGATTAGCTTGATTAAAGTCTTATTAGAAGCCTCTGCCTGCCCATTAGCTTGCGCGTAGTAAGGAGAAGAATTTAATAATTTAATGCCCACGCTGTCGGCGAACTGGACAAACTCGTCGGACACGAAGATTGATCCCTGATCGGTGGTTATTGTCTGAGGTAACCCAAACCGATATATGATATATTCCTTGACAAACTAAATCGCATCTTTGGAATCAACCTTCTTAAGGGGAACGGCCTCAACCCACTTTGTGAAGTAATCTGTAGCCACCAAGATATATTTGTGCCCCTTACTTGATGGCGGGTTAATTTGGCCGATCATATCTATTCCCCATCCACGAAATGGCCACGGCTTTATGATTGGATGCATAGCCGATGCCGGTGCTCGCTGAATTGCTCCAAATTTCTGAAAATTTTGGCATCCTTTATAATATTTGAAACAATCCTCTAGCATTGTCGGCCAAAAATATCCAAAGCGTTTCAACAGCCATCTCATTTTATGGGCCGATTGATGTGTTCCACAAATCCCTTCGTGGACCTCGCTCATAACAATTTTGGTCTCCTCAGGACCTAGACACTTGAGCAAGACACCATCAACCGTCCGATGGTATAAGTCATTATCTAACAGAACATACTGCAATACTTTGTATTTCATCTTCCGTGACGCCAATTGGGAAGGATTCTTCAAATAATCAATGATAGCAAATCTCCAATCGTCGGCGTCCACGGCGGCGACTCGAACCCGTACATCCTTGGCCATCGGCCTGTATCCCGATGCCCCCTGAGCCAGATCATTGGCCTCGAAGTTTTGCTTCCTGGGTATATGCCTCATTGTCACGATCTTGAATGCTTGAAGCAACACCTTGCGCTCTTCATTGTAGACTTTGAGGATATCATCTTTGCATTCATACTCTCCAGAAAGTTGATTAATTACCAGTTGTGAATCACCAATGATCTCTACGGAATCGGCCTCGACTTTTTGTAATAACTGCAAGCCTTTAAGCACCGCTTCGTACTCTGCTTGATTGTTAGTATAATAAGGCTTGATAGTAAAAGCAAACTCAAAATTTGCCCCCCGAGGGGATATAATGACCAGGCCGATACCGCATCCGTATCGGCAGACAGATCCATCAAAATACAGCGTCCATGGTACGATATCTGCATATGCGACTGAATCATCTTGGTGTTGAACAATAAAATCGGCCAAGGCTTGTCCTTTGATCGCTTTGGCCGATTCATATCTGAGGTCAAACTCTGTTAAGGCAAAAATCCACTTTCCAATTCTTCCTTTTAATACAGGGGCCGATAACATGCATTTCATCACATCGGCCTTACTTACCACAATGCACTCGTTGGAAAGTAAATAATGCCTCAATTTAGTACATGAAAAATATAAGCACAAACATAATTTCTCCACCGGCGTGTACCTTGTCTCGGCGTCTAACATCCACCTACTGAGATAGAAAATAGCTCTTTCCTTACCATCAATATCTTGAACCAAGACTGAGCCGATAGATTTCTCATCGGCCGATAGGTACAGCCTGAATGGGACCCCTTTCTGTGGAGGGATTAGAACTGGGGGAGAGGTTAAATACTCTTTGATATCGAACAGCGTCTTCTGTTGCTTATCACCCCATACGAATTCGTGATCATCCTTTATCTTCAACAGTGGAGTGAATGGCTCTATTCTGCCTGAAAGATTTGATATAAAACGCCGGACAAAGTTGATCTTCCCGAGCAGAGATTGTAACTTGGTCTTGTTTTCTGGAGGCTTGATTTTTTGGATGGCATCAATACTCTTCTGTGTAATTTCAATTCCCCTCTCATGGACCAAGAAACCCAAAAACTGACCGGCCGATACGCCAAAGGCACACTTGTTAGGGTTCATCTTTAAACCATATTTCCTTGCCCTTACTAGTACCTTGCGTAAATCGGCCAAGTGCATATCATACTCTTTTGACTTTATGACGACATCATCTATATAAACCTCAATCAAAGAACCGATAAGATCATGAAAAATATAATTCATGGCCCTCTGATAAGTAGCTCCAGCATTTTTCAAGCCAAAGGTCATGACAACCCACTCGTACAGGCCGATTGCCCCTGGGCATCTAAAAGCTGTCTTATGAATGTCTTCCTTAGCCATAAAGATCTGATTGTAGCCTGCGTTTCCATCCATAAAACTGATAATCTTATGCCCAAATGTAGCGTCGACTAGCAAATCGGCCAATGGCTAGGGTACTCATTCTTTGGTGTTGCCTTGTTTAGATCTCTGAAATCGATACATACCCTTAGCTTGCCGTTCTTCTTCAATACTGGAACTATGTTGGAGACCCACTCCGCGTATCGGCAGGGTCTGATAAAGTTGGTGTCGTAAAGCCGTGTGATCTCTGCTTTGATAGCTTCATACATATCGGCCTTAAATCTCCTAGGAGATTGTTTAAATGGCCGATAGCCTAGTTTGATAGGTAGCCGATGTTCTATGATCGATCGGCTTAATCCTGGCATCTCATGGTATTCCCATGCAAAACAATCCATGAACTCTTTCAGAAGATTTATCAGATTATTCTTATATTCCTTTGGCAAGCTAGCACTTACATACGTTGGCCTAGGCCTATCACCTATTCCTATATCAACCTCTTCAAGTTCGTCGGCCGACGTGAAGCCTTGTCCCAATTTTCCATCTAATTCATCCACTGCATCGTCTGTGTAGGGACCAGCTTGTTCGTCTTGGACAGTGGATGGGACATCTTTGTTAAAGCAACTGCTTGTCTTGATCTTCAATCTTCTCGATATCGCAATCAGTTACTTTGAGGAAATCGGCGTCCCAGACTCGCCCGGACAAGCAATCGATTCCCTCCATCTCCCAAACTGCGAGATCGGCGTTGGGCACGTGTACTGACCGATCGGCCTGCATGATCTCGACCTGGTCCCCTTGCCATTGTATCAAACATTGATGCATTGTTGAAGGGACGCAACAGTTTGCATTGATCCAGTCTCGTCCCAACAACAAGCTGTAGGAACCCTTTCCATCGAAGACGAAGAAGGTTGTGGGTATCATCTTGCTGTCCACGGTGAGTTCCACGTTGAGCACCCCCTTCGCCTCAGAAGCGTTGCCACCAAAGTCTTTTAACACCATATTGGTCTTGATAAGGTCTTCAGGTACTTTTCCAAGCTTCCTGAAGGTTGTGTATGGCATCAAATTGACCGCCGCGCCGCCATCGACCAGCATCTTCGTCATCCGCCACCCGTTGATAAATCCCTTGATGTATAATGCCCGCAGGTGCCTGTGGTTGTCGTCAGCTGGCTTGTCGAATATGGCTTGGTCTAGTGACAACTGTAGTCTAGCCGAAGATTGTTCGTCGCCGGCCATTGCTTCATCGGTCGCCTGCACGCTGTATTCTGCTGGCAGAATAAAAACCATGTTAACAGACGCCGATGCCACTCCTTTACCTTTTGAAGCCACAGAAGCCCGAGCTGTATCGGAGGTGCCCTCATCGGCCGTGACCACCGTGGATTTTATCCTCCACTCTTTCTTGGTCTTGGCCGGCCGATGGGCTATTGTCGCCTGTTGCTCTTGGATTTGCTCCTTCCTCCTTAGTCTCTGAACCCGCCATTTTTGTGTCTTGCTGAACACATCGCTTGGGCACCATTGGGGGTTCTGGATCTGCTCCTTGGCTTCGATCTGTTGCTCTTGGCGCATCGGCCCCAGCCTTTCATGCACAGATTTTCTTTGCTTGGTCGGCCGATGCGCTTGCCTGCTTGAGCTGCCCTGATAGGAATATTTTGCCTCATTGCACGCAGGGCACTCCTGGATGGATGGCAACCTCATCCCCTCATTCCAGCAGAACCGGAAAAACTCGCACTCCCAATGTGGGTCGTAAGAGTTGTCTTGATCGGCGTAGTTTTGAGCTTGTTCTTCCTGCCTCCGCTGGTACTTTCTGATTAAGCCCTCAGAGGTCTGATAAGGTCGCTTGCCGGTCTGATGGCCACCGCCGTCGGCCCTGTCTGCCCGCACCATGTTGATTGGGAACGGGTGTCCTTCTATCTTCATCGGCTTCTTGGCGTCATCGATCTTAATTCTGCCTTGTTCGATAGCTGATTGGATCTGTTGTCTGAAGATCTTGCATTCATTGGTATGGTGTGAATAAGAGTTATGCCACTTGCAATATCTTCTCTTCTTGATTTCTTCGGCCGATGGCAATACGTGACCCACTGGCAGTTGAATTTGCTTTTCTTGCAACAGTAGATCAAATATCTTATCGGCCTTGTTGATATCGAAGTCAAACTTGTCTTCTTTGTCACCCTTTTTTGCCCACTGGCATGTTGTTGGCTTCCTCATCCGGGCCCACTCGGCCAGGTCGACATCGACATCTTCCGAATCGTCATCGTCGGAGGCATACTGATAGATCGTATTGATCTTCTTTGCAAACTTCTTTGCCTCCTGGAATCGTTGCTCGCGGGCCGATACCCTCTGTGCTAGCTGAGCTAGACTGTCAAATTCCTGTGACGAGAACCTCTCTCGTATCGGCCCGAGTAATCCTTGAAACGCCAGATCGACCAATTGAGAATCGGTCAAGCTAAGGCTGTAACATATGTTCCTTATGTCCCTAAACCTTTGGATATACTCTGGGACCGATTCGTCAACTCGTTGCCTAATGGCGGTGAGATCGGACAGTTTCATTTCTTGTACACCATTGTAGAAATATCTGTGAAACTGTTTCTCAAGATCTATCCATCTTCTGATGGAATTGCAGGGTAAGGATGAAAACCATGTAAATGCAGACCCTGATAAGGACAGAGGGAAAAACCTCACCCTCAACGCCTCGATAGCCGATGCTTCTCCGCACTGTGCTAAGAATCGGCTCACATGCTCATACGTCGAGACATTGTCTTGCCCGGAGAACTTGGAGAAGTCCGGGATCTTGTATCGGCTTGGCAATGGCACACTGTCAAATTCCTCGGGGTACGGGTGCCGATACACCATAGAATTCTCCTTGGGCTTCAAGCCGAACTGATCTCGCATCACTTCGGCTATCATATCAGCCCAGTATCCTGCGGGCCGATGCGGGAGGTCTTGCTGATATGATTGTTGCAAGCCCTCTGCCTGATACTGCCTGGGAGAGTACAGCTGGTAATGGTGATCAAGGTTCTGCGTGCCGTATTGCCCTATGGTATACTGCTGGTAGCCTTGTGGCGCGTTGTATGCAGCTTGTGGTGGAGGATTGTTGAACAAAGGGGCTTGTGGCTGTCCGGCCGATGGCTGGTTAACAGGAACTTGCTACATCGGCTCGATCACTGGTTGCTTCCCCTTGGTCCATTGTGCATATTGTTCTTCCGTGAAATGCTGAGGGCTCCCTCCTGTCTGCCTGGTGAGGACCAGTGGCAGTGTTGTTGTTGGCTGCGTCGATGGGGGTGGCATCGGCGCCGTCTGCTGAGTCGTGCTCAGGTCGTTCCTCAAGGTCCGATAGGCAGGAAACTTATTCTCCGGGAGATAAATTGGGCCTTGAGGCTTGTACTGGTGGATCACCCATCTAGGATCGATTTGACCGTATTGGTCAATGTGTTCACCAGGATCCCTGATTGGTTGACTAGCGCAGAGTGAACCGCGGAGTCAATCCTGTCTTGCAATGTCGGCGCCGCGGTATCCTCGGTCTTGACGGTGTGATCGTGTGCCGCCACCGACGTGCCAGCTTCATCTCCAGGACTCGGCATTATCACCTTAGACTTTTGAATCAAGGTGTCATGCCGAGTCCTACAATATGTCTGCAGGTACATATTCTGGAACTGCTCAACCAGCTTGTCCATCTCGGCTTTTTGTTCTGCGTTGAGCTGGTCGACGGTTACGGAGACGACGTTATCCTCGGAGATCTCGGCCTGCTTCGACATTTTGAATGTTCTTGTTGCTGTTGCAAAGCTTGCGTTCTTGAGGTCCCACCGGGCGTGCCAAAAGCGTGTTAGCGCAGAATTTCGACCCGCCTTGCAACCAAACGGGTTCCGCGTTACCACGGCGGCCTGGGAGATCTGCTTAACTCCAGTGCAGGTCCAAATGGCTTGCCTAATCGTGTGCAGAGCGCGCCAGTTGATTTGATCTGCAATCAACAAGAAACAAGTAAACCATGTCAGAAAACAACGGCCGATCGGCCAATAGGCCGATGACACATCGTCATAGCCCAGCCGATAGGGCAAAGCTATATCGGCTTACTCATGATAAAGCAAGATTAAAGCATAGATCTTATTGGCCTTCAACAACATTTTGCTGTCAATTAATGGCATCAGCCTATAAGAACAATAAAGATAATTACACTAGCTAATACTCTAGTGCAAATCTACATGAACCAATCAACCAATAAAAACATATCAACCACAGATAAACCCTAGAGAATTATCCATAACAGATGCATTCCTATTAATCAATCCATTTAATGTAGATGACAGATACACATGAAAACATTATAATAAACACGTGTATCAGATAAAACTGGCTGAAACCCCAGTTATATCCTTAATTACAACCGAAAGCGGGCTTTGTGTTAGATCTCAAAATAGGACTAAGGTTGATAGCAACTCAAAGTGTGAATCGAAACTTAACACAAAGAAAATCAAGCCGTCGATTGCTTTTGGGGATGGTAGATGCATTGAACAATCTAACCAAGCATAATAATTAAACCGTCGTCGGCAATAAACCCTAAAACGAATAGATCACCGGCGAAGCATAATTAAGACGTCTGTCAAGATTACTCAAAACATGATAGACAACGATCACATCATCGAGGCTTAACGTGCCTAAAGCGACACGCTAGCCCCGACGATGCCGATCGTCGGGAACGAGTTCTTACCTTTGCTCTGGGAAGGCAAGAACTCGTCAAGGTCAACCTCTTGCGACGGTTGGCGATGCGCCGAAGTAGATTGAACTGGTTTGTTGTATTGGATTGTGAGAGAGTTTCTATGTACAAACTACCGGGATATTTATACCCGAGATTACAACAGGGTCCTTGTAGGACACGATCTTATCTCTAACAAACAACAAGTCTTTACGGCAGACTCTTGCCACAGATTAGATCTAAACCTACTTGATTTACAAGATACAATTGCCTAAAACCGAGCTTTATCTCTATTTGGCAACTTTCTTAAAGCTTATCTTGAGCCCAGACCAAGCCCACGCTGACTCTGTCAACTTTCAACCCGTATCGGCCAACAATCACATCGAATCCGTATCGGCCGATACGTCCTTTCTGGTAGCACCTCCCCAGTCCGATACGGTTACCGAGTCCGATACGAAGCCTGGTCCAACTCCAACTCAATCCTTCTTCTCTGCTTCGGTTTCCTCTTTCACTTCCAAGTCGATTACCAAAATCCGTCGTTAACAAGTTGTCGGGTGATCTCCTTCGGTCTTTATAATATGGTCTGTTGCACTCACGATGGCGCCGGTCAATTACCTCCCTCAAGTCACTCGGTGGTGGCCTTCGAGAGCTGCTCTGGTAGTTGGAGTTATGACGAACCCGATCGTGGACAGGTGGCCGGCCGTGACCTCTCTCATGAGAGTCAGCCGATTGATCTTGATGCTTCCACGCTGCGTAATGACGAGGGTCTTTGGACTTGGCGGGTGTCTTGCTGAGCTTGGGTCTCCGGTAATCTTTAGATCGCATCGGTGGTAGGCGGCTGCCCTCGGGTGTCTTGGCGATGGACTCAGTAGATCTCCGCGTGGATCCTGTGGGAGCGCCGGTGGCTGTGGCCGCGACGATAGTCTTGACTTTGTCCAGAATTGGTGTTACCGCAGGGGGTGCCACTTCGATGACGGTGTCGATGAGGGTGAGAGCAGCGACCGTGTTCTGTTGAGGCGTGAGGAAGATGTTGGCGTTGTCGACTCGGGTCTGGAGTATGTCCTCGCGAGTGGAGCGCCTAGTCGCCCTTAGATCTCATTTTCTCTTGTCGGCTTCTTCTTTTCACCTGAGCTCCTCCTCCTTGCGCTTGTTTTCCTCCTTCATACGCTTGCGCTCCTGTTCGAACTTGGCTCGTTCCTCTTCGGCAACCCTATGGGCCATGGCCGAGTCGGTCTCGGCTACTTCGGCCATGAGGACGTTGAAGAACATCGGATCGTAGTCCTTGTTAAAGTCGGAGTCATCGAAGTCATCCGTGGAGATGTCATAGAGGTCGTCGAAGTCGGAAGAGCTGAGGTAATCAGCGATCTCGGTAGATGAGCATGACCCTAGCAGTTGAATCATGATGGCAATTTCCCTGGAGCTCGGACCGCAGCATGACAATGAGGAAGACTCTCCCAAGTGGATCGATTCCAACTCGGAAGATAGAAGATTGTGGTAGGTCTCAACGTCATTTGGTAACCCGAACGACGCCGAGTGGTTTCCCCTCCCGACTGGTCCGAATCCGAGTCAAGGAGAGAGATCTTGCTGAATTTGTCGGTCATGAAGTCGAGGCTGCCGAAGTGGAACGCCTGCCCAGGGGCGAAGGCGAAGTCGTCGATGCCTGATGAAGATCCCATCACGCTCGTCGGCGAGATGAAGAAGAAAACTTGACGCAGAGCCCCTACCTAGCACGCCAACTGTCGAAACTTGGTTTCGGCAATAAGAAATTGGGGGTAGCAGTCAAGCGCCAAACACGATGTGTTAGTGTGCAAAGGGATTTAGACAGGTTCAGGCCTTCTATGAAGAAGTAATACCCTACTCCTGTTTCGGAGATTTGATCCGCCGAGTGGTTTATTGATCTCGTGATCTCTTTGTGTATGAAGAAAGGCTTAGCTATTCGTTATTGTCTCCTATCCCTCAAGGGACGTCCTACCCTCCTTATATAGGTTTAGAGGGTAGGCTCACAAGTCAGAGACCTAAGTACAATCGGTATCAGACTCCATAATACTCCCGACTCAGGACTATAAGCCGTTCCTTATTACACAAGGTAACGTAATACTTAAGTCCTAAGCCGATTACATATTCATGAATCATAACCTATCCCCTATAGTAGTCAGATAAGCCAGCCATGAGGGTATACGGTATCCATAATCTCCACAAGTAGTACGCGTGATTTTCCATTTGAACCAACAACAATTGATTCACAAAGCCATCAATTTTCTGATCAAGACGATTACTACCTCGTGGCGAGCCACACCTTTCATTTTGACAAAATTAGCCATCAAACCAAATTAAGTTAGCTTCTTTCATATATATGTATGTTAGCTAGCTAGCCATTTTCACAGCTATTTTCACCAACATACCAAGATGTCAAAGCCATTATCGACTTCTCGCAGTTAATAATCTTCAGCAGGAGACCGCCACCTAGCTAGCTGCATGCGCCCCAAAACGAGGGAGGCCACTACATGCATGATTGTCCGAGTTAAATTGTTTGTCTCCACATGCTCTCTCAGACGGATTGACATCAATATCGCCGGGTCAGGAAGGACCGATGGAGAGAGTCGAGAGAGAGAGAGGATAAGGACGGAAGAGAGAGATGAGGAGGAGAGGATAAGGACCACTACAAGAGATTTTATGATAGGTGACATTTCATTTACGTTACGAAAATGGGAAATTACGTCACGTTTTCAAATCTGTGACGTTCACGTGACGAAAATTCGTTTGTCACCTATCATGCGTCTCTATTCATGTTCTGTGACGAAAATGTGTTTTTTCGTCATTAATCTAATGACGATTCTTCTTTCGTCATTAAATTTATGACACTCATTTTCGTCATTAAATAGCTCAAAAAACATCACAAAATACATGTGGCCTGTCAAGGTCCATTTAGGAAGAAAGCTATTTTCTGGGTAAGCCCAATTACAAGCCCGATTAAATTTAGACCCAATTTGTATTATATCCATTTGCGTTGGTATCAAATAAAGAATGGGCTAGGCCCATTTCAAAGCCATTATAAGCCCACATTACACCAAATTATTTTCAGCCCAATCATTTTATATCCTTTTGCTTTTGTATCAAATAACAAGTGGGCTACGACCATTTCAAAAACACATATAAGCCCAGCCATTATACCCAGTAACAACACATACGTGACAAAGGTTGGCCCAGTAAACATCCAATGCAACCCAACAAACATCCCATATAGCACAAAGCTTTATAGCCCAATTAACAGCCAAATACAACCACATGTCCAAATACTATCAGATCCACTGACCAATACAAATACCACAGGTTCACTGACCAAAACATGTTAAGTTACATCAGTACATTAACAATGTCCTAGATAGCAAAATAATCAGGTTCAACACATCACTTCAGTATGAGTTTTTGGTGCTTGCCCTTGTGCAGGATCAGCAATGATGGCTTCCATATCAGTCTGGCAGTAGCAACATAAGATTCAGTTGGCTATATAAGAATATAGAATATAGAGAGTGATTGTACATATGTATTAGTGACTTCTAGAAAATGCATGTTTTGGTTTTAGTGGCTCAAAGAAGACACAAAGTCAGAATCCAAACTACTTATGCATAATGCAAACCATAGAGCAATATTCTCATTTATTTCAAGAACAGTAAAAAGGAACTAACACAATTTTTCAATATCTTACCATGACATGGCGATGCACAATGTAGTTCCAAGAACTTGTCCTTTGTTGGTATTAAACATTCTCACGGTAAAGTTTGTTTTTTTCACACACTTGTGCTAAAAAAGGCAAACATTATCCATACAAAATATTAGTAAGACAAATAGCTTACTTATATCACATTTTGCTCTTTATCTTGAACACATGTAGCTTAGCTCTATCACACATACAGGAGATACATCCATGCATACACTATTTACCACCACAACCATACAAAAGTATGCACTAATTAACTATAAGCTTCTGCAAATGGAAGTCTAAGCACTAACATGCATAAAAGAAATTAATTGAACCAGCCAAAAGACACCCAATATACACATGGAATGAATTAGCTTAGGTATACTAAAATTGTAAGAGTTAGGCATACTAAAATTTATGAGTTAGTAAATGAAAAGAAGAATTTAGGTAGTAGGCAAAGCAAAAAATGCAACCTGAATTAGAGCATAGGCATAGCAAACAGAGCATAGGCATAGCAAAGTTATAGCAAACAATTGGGCATATGCATAGCAAGATGAGATTTAGGCATAGCAAATTAAAGAGGTACAGTAAGCATGGGAATTAGGCATAGCAAATAAAGAGATTTAGCATAGTAAAATCAGTTAACAGCAAGCAAAAACTACAAGACTTAGGCATAGCAAAATCCACGTAGTAAACTAATAAACTTAGGCATACCAAAATCTGTGAGTACTCAGATGAATTAGGCATAGCAAATTCTAGACTTGTCATATACTCTGGTGTACATTGGCATAGAAAAATTGTGTCCTCTAAATGGGTACATAGACATATCAAAATATAAACTTTGGCATAGCTAAAATAGCAATATGAGTTGGGGCACAGGTATAGCAAAATCCCGACAGGCATAGGCATGACAAAACAGTAAGAGTGTACAAAGAAATACATGTGAGACATAGGTCGATGTGTGGTGCTAGCTTTGTAGCTTGAAGTGTTGTCTCTCGTCTTTTGTTCCCTTCAGCAATGTTCCCCGGAATCTTAGTGCACAACCTTGGCTTATCCTATCCAATTAACATCCCATACCAGATAAGCTAACAATCATGAACAATTTCAGAGTTTAGGAATAGCAAAATTGATAAGTCAAATGCTAGCAAAACCCACTCCCCTCCACAGCAAAACAAAATATGATCTGCCCAAACCATGTACTGCTGCTCCCAAATCCCTCTCCAAACCATGTATATAGGCAGTAACAGTACTCGCCATGTATTCACAAGCAGAGAGTAATAATCTCCAAAAAAATAGTTTTTTTTAAAAAAATGAAACAAGAACACAGAGCACAAACGTCCTCCATGAACTAGCCGCACGCTGCTGCACATGTGCTACCTGCCGCCTGCGCCTCCACTGGCCGCAACGCCGCATGCCCGCGCTGCCCACAGCTACCGCACCCTTTCCCATTCCTCTGCGCCAGGTGCAGCCGGGCTACATTCCTTCACAACAACCCATGGGAAGAGGGAGATGGCAGGGGAAAGGTGAAGAGGTTTACCTTTGCGCAAGAAAGGAGGCATCGTCGGGGGAGATGCGAGATGGAGACGCCGCATCCTGATGGGGGTGATGGAGGAGAGGCTGCTGGCGGCGGAGGGGATGGATGTTGTGGACGTGGCGGCGAGCCGGCGACGAAGGGCACGGGTGGAGCGGTCTCATCTGCAGTAGCGCCTCGCTGTGGTGGTGGAGTGGATGGTAGTGGCTAGGGATGGTGTCTTATCTGATTTGGGATCAGCTAGGTTTGGGGAACCAAGTATTAAAACATTCGTCGATGTGATTTTACTATAATACCCATGGTTCATCCGTAGTTACCACTAAAATATCTGAACAAAACAGTCATTTCATGTTGAAATTTTGGTCTTCCTCCCGCCACACTGAAAGTTTGGCGCCTGCTGAAGTACCCTAATTTGCCTTCTTTTGGCCAAAAAAATACATAAAATATCCAAAAATAATTACTACAGAAAATAAGCAGTGTATTTATATACATATATTTTTAATAAAACGAAGATATACACATACTCCCTCCGTCGAAAAAAATCTCAACCCTAGATTCCCAAGGCAAATTTAAGAATAGTAGAAAAAGACCAAAATGCTAAAAATGGGTGCAAATTTTACCAAAAGTTTGAAAAGTGCAGTAAAGACAAAAAAACATATTTCATATTTGTGTGTACTTGGCTCCCGTGCACGCTTTGAGGCATTGAGCTCTACCGCGGTCGCATCGGAGGCAACACGCATGTCGTCGAGTAGCGGCTTGGCAGTGGGAGTATCGAGAGGAGGTGTTGGCGTTGCGGTGTCATAGCGGGGATAGCGCGGAGACGACGGGCATGGCGCGCGGGGATAGCGCGCTGGAGGAGGATGTCACGGTGTGACGGGTGGATGGATAATTGGTGATTTCACCATAGCATTGCAACAAAATACACACATGTCTGTTTTCAGCAGTTGAATAAGTAGATCAGATGGCTAAGAAAAAAGATGAGGTTGCTTTATGTACTTTTGGTTGGGTGTGCCAACAAAAAATACAACTCTTCCTTTTTATATTACTATAGATAACAATCATTTTTCTGTGAAACCATCAAATACATGGGCACATCTCATCCACTCATTCTGACCCAACCGCTAGGACCACCACCACCATGACATTGTTGAAATTGATGTGCTTTTTTGGAACATGACAGAACACATTTCTATACCTACTTAAAAAATACGTAAGGCTTCTGATTAATCCGTTTGGTACGTCACCAACTCCGTCTGCGTATGTAGCCACTCCTATGACTTCCTTTTTACTTTCTCAGTTTTTCTTTTCAGCTGTTGTTTTGGACGTTTCAGATTTAATTAGCTCTGAGATGGTTTCGATTATCATGCCTAGAAGCCTTGCACAGCCACCTGCTCGCTGTATCCCGCATGCACTGCACACATGCACAACCACCTTTCACTGTTTGTCCGGATGTGTTACCAGTTGTTGGGTAATCTTGAATGGTAACGAACAACATTGCCCTTAAGGTGAAGTACTCTCTTTTGTACGCATCCCACATCTGCACACCCCGGTCCCATAGAAACTTAAGATCATCCACTAATGGCCTGAAGTAGACATCGATATCGTTGCCAGGTTGCTTGGGCCCTTGGATTAGAAGTGACATCATAATATACTTACGCTTCATGCACAACCATGAAGGAAGGTTGTAGATAACAGTGCCACTGGCCATGTGCTATGCCGACTGCTCATGTCACTAAATGGATTTATCCCGTCCGTGCTCAGCCCAAACCTTATATTCCTAATCTCCTGCGCAAAATACTTTTTGTACTTTTTATCTATCTTTCTCCATTGAGATCCATCGGCAGGGTGTCTTATCATTCCATCCTTCTTACGCTCTTCGTGGTGCCAACGCATCATCTTTGCATGTTTTTTGTTTGCATACATGCGTTCAATCCGAGGGATTATAGGAAAATACCACGCAACTTTAACGGGCACTTTCCTCTTCTTCAGGACTGGGCCACCACTGTCATCATCAACATCATCATCATCGTTAACTCCACCCTTATACCGCGGTGCTCCGCAAACTGGACATGTATCCAAGTCTGCATAGTCACCTCGATATAGGATACAGTCATTTCGACATGCGTGAATTTTCTGCACTTCCAGTCCGAGTGGGCAGACAACCTTCTTCGCTCGGTATGTTGTTTCTGGCAGTACATGACCAGAATGAAGGAGGTCTCCAATCAGCTGTAGAAGCTCTGTGAAGCTCTTGTCACTCCAACCGTTGGTTGATTTCATCTGCAGCAACGAGAGGACGACGTGTAACTTGGTGTGCTGCTCATTGCATCCTGGATAAAGCGGGGTTTTTGAGTCTTCCACCATGCCCTTGAACTTCTCGTATTGCCTGTCATCGTCGTAGGCTGTCTCCCCGTCGCGTAACATCTGATCTAAACCATCTGATTCGTCACTATCATATCCACCTCCGTCAGCAGGCAACTCCACATTGTCTCCGTCCATTACTTCCGGATTCTCATCTTCACCATGATTGTCCTGACATGTGTAATTAGGCATAAAACCCCTTGTTAGGAGATGCTCATGAACTTGTTTTGCACAAAACTGTCTCTCATTCCTGCAATCAACGCATGGACAACGCAAGTGTTCCGTCGTGTTCAATGATCTGGATCTCGTGGCTGCGATCACGAAGTTGGTTACTCTCCTGGCATATTCCAAGGTACCGCGCTCCGCAATGTTCATCCCTCCTTCATCCATTGCTCCTACGAAAATTCTTAAATTAACCACTAACATACATATATCATTCTCTATATCTATTGAAATTCTGATATATGTTAATAATAGATACATTACTCATTGATGATTAATCTCTAAATTACTCCAATATTAATAAGTCATCATACTTTCTCATGCTTCTCATTCAACAAAAACAAATTGCAAAAAATAACTTGACAAATATTAGTGCGAATTCCATATAGAATCAACATATACTAACCTTTACGCATGCAAACACATAGATCTCTCGATATTTTTTAAATTTTTGGGCAAAACCTCCTTCCCCGTTTGGATGAGCTGAAGAGAAGCCTCAAAATCGTGAGTATACGGTGAACAAGGAGTATATATAGACTGGGGGATATAGGTATCGGTTCATGTTATGAACCGGCACCTATTTAGTTTCTTTCCGTCAGAAGCCATCACATAGGTGCCGATTCTTATTAAAAACCGGCACCTATGTGATAGGTACCGGTTTATTAGGATAAAGCGGTACCTTTTTGGCCGTAATGTAGGTGCTGGTTTTTATTACGAACCGGCACCTATGTGATAGGTGCCGGTTTGTAAAGAAGGTCGGCACCTTTTTTGGGCTCATTGGTGCCGGTTTTTCTTACAAACTGGCACCAATATACTTCTCCCAACCAACCGGCACCTATAAGACCTTATAGGTACCGGTTCGTGGAAAAATGAGCGGGAATTGTCTTTTAGGTGCCAGTTCTAGCAAATCCGGCACCTATGTGGCCGGTACCTATGGAGGTTTTTGTAGTAGTGACATCAGTATTCTTGCCTGTGTATAACACAAGATAATCCTCCAGCTCTCTCTTTTTGGTAAAAGTGATATAGTCCATCACGTGCATGCAAGGCTCATAAGCGGCCCACTGTTAACTTTGTTGGTTTGCTCTGAGTGAGTCCATGTGCACGTGTCAAATTATATGGGAATTTTATCCGTTATATTTTAACTCATTTTTGTCTGGTTTTCAAGGAACTTTTATAAAAAAAACCTAAAAAATCTTTCCTCTACTTCTCTTCTCTATCTTTATTATTCTTTGTATCTATACATATACACTAGTACAGATCCTCTTATCTCTGACGGGCCCTCACATGCCTGGACTATTGGGCCGTCAGAACCAAGTCATCTCAATCGGGCCTAAATTTGCGCCGTTGTAGATGTACTCTTGTAGTCATACTCCAGGCCCAAGTACACATAGCCCGTCACTGATGACACTCATCTGTGACGGGCTCAGCTTTAGGCCCGATTGAGATGACCCAGCATATCTCAATCGGGCTCGTCTACAGAGCCCGTCAGAGATGAGGATCATCTGTGACGGGCTCCAAATATGGCCCGATTGAGATGGATTTAAAGCCCGTCACCGATGACTCGTATCTCAATCGGGCCCTTCTAGAGAGCCCGTCAGAGATATGAGTCATCGGTGACGGGCTACAATTATGGCCCGATTGAGATGTGATTTAAAGCCCGTCACCGATGACTCATATCTGTGTCGGGCTTTTTGTTGATGCCCGTTAGAGATAACAGTGCACCCGTTAGAGATGTCGGTTCATTGGCCCGATTGAGATATATTTCGCCCACTATAAATAGACCACCCGACTGTTGTCTGAAGTTATCCCACTATTCACTATTTTGGTGGGAGGTTGAAGGGGGCGAATTTTTGTCATTTTTTTCAAAGAAAAACAGAAAAATCTTAGAAGTAAGTAAAAAGGTAGTAATATTTTTTTTCAATTTAGTAGTATGTTAACTAATATTTTATTAAATTTTGCAGCGATGGATCGAAGTTGGATGAATGCGACAACTCTAAAACGTCATTGCAAGGAGTATAGAGATGGCGTTTTAAGTTTTATGAACGTTGCGGAGGAGGATAGGAGAAGAAGAAATAGCAAATACATGTGTTGTCCATGTAGAGATTGCAAGAATGATATTATGTTTAGCGGAGAGGAGGTACACTCTCACTTGATACAACGGGGATTCATGAAGGGCTACACATGTTGGGTGAAGCATGGAGAGCAAGAATCCGATAGTGGTGCAGCTGCAGACAGAAGTGGTGCAGACAATCATGAAAATGAAGATGAACATGACATGTTTATACCATCTCCATTGGGCGGTGAAATGGTTGATGTGGATCCTGATATGCTGCAAGAGATGTTACGTGATGTTGAGGAGCAAGCTCACAACGAGAGAGATTCCATGAAGTTCAACAGGTTGGTCAGTGACTCCGAGACACCTCTATACGCCGGATGCAAGGCAAAGCATACCAAATTGTCAGTTACCTTGGACCTAATGAAGCTGAAGGCAAGTAGTGGATGGACAGACAAGAGTTTTACAGAACTTTTGGGAAAATTGAAGGTCATGCTTCCTGAAGAGAACACATTGCCCGAGACGACATATGAAGCAAAGCAGGTTCTATGTCCGCTGGGGTTAGAGGTCCGTAGAATTCACGCTTGCCCAAACGACTGCATATTGTACCACAAGCAATATGCGGACCTAGATGCTTGTCCTATGTGCAAGGCTTTTCGATACAAGCGAAAGAAAAGTACGGGGGAGAGAAAGAAGTCAAAGCGGGGTGGTCCGGCGAAGGTTGTGTGGTATCTACCTATCATTGATCGCTTCAAGAGAATATTTGCCAACCCCAAGGAAGCAAAGTTAGTGCGTTGGCATGCCGAAGATAGAAGGAACGACGGTTTGCTAAGGCACCTTGCGGATTCGATTCAATGGAGGAATATCGATCGAATGCACAAAGACTTTGCTGCTGATCCCAGAAACATGAGGATATGTCTGTGTACGGATGGCATGAATCCTTTCGGAGATATGAGCAGTTCTCACAGCACTTGGCCAGTTCTTATTGCGAACTATAACCTCCCACCATGGTTGTGCTTCAAAAGAAAATATATTATGTTGTGCTTGTTAATCCAAGGTCCAAAACAACCGGGCAATGATATCGATGTGTTCTTGGAGCCTGTTATCGATGATCTTGAGATTCTTTGGAAAGAAGGTGTCGAAACCTGGGATGCATACGGTCAGGATAACTTCAAGCTACGAGTTCTATTGTTCTGCACCATTAACGACTATCCTGCACTAGGTAATCTTTCCGGACAAACCGTGAAAGGAAAGAAGGCTTGCTCTGACTGTATGGAACATACACGCAGTAGGTGGCTGAAGAAATCAAGAAAGATGGTTTACATGGGTCATAGGAGATGGCTCCCGCTACGCCACGCCTTTAGAAGAAAGAAGAAAATTTTCAACGGTCGGAGAGAACTTGGAACTGCTCCCAAGGATTTGTCTGGAGACGAAGTCCACGACATGGTCAAAGACATAACTAACGAGTTTGGGAAGAAAAGAAAACGTGGCAAGGGAAATGATAAGGGTATGTGGAAGAAAAAATCCATATTTTGGCGGCTACCATACTGGAAAGACCTTGAGGTCCGGCATTGCATTGATCTAATGCATGTAGAGAAGAACTGCTGCGATAGTTTGCTCGGGCTACTACTTAATATGCCTGGAAAGACAAAGGACGGGTTGAATGCTTGCCTAGATCTGCAGGAATTGAACATTCGCAGTGAGCTTCAGCCTGTTACGGACGAAGAGACAGGCAGAGTGTACCTCCCACCAGCTTGCTACACATTGTCGAAGGATGAGAAGATCGCAATGCTATCATGTCTGGCTGATATTAAGGTTCCTTCGGGCTATTCAGCAAGCATCAGTAAGTACGTTAAATTGGAGGATCTAAAACTGGTTGGAATGAAGTCTCACGATTGCCACGTGATAATCACACAGATCTTGCCAGTTGCTATCAGAGGCATTCTACCCCCCAAAGTCCGTCACACGATCCAACGGCTCTGTGCTTTCTTCAATGCAATCGGTCAGAAGATTATAGATCCCGAAGATCTAGATAAGATGCAGGCTGATATTGTCAATACCTTGTGTCACTTGGAGATGTATTTTCCACTGTCTTTCTTCGATATCATGGTTCATCTCCCTGTTCATCTAGTGAAGCAAAGAAAACTATGTGGTCCAGCTTTTCTAAGGGAGATGTACCCGTTAGAGAGGTATATGGGAGTTCTTAAGTCGTACGTTCGAAATAGAGCAAAACCGGAGGGAAGCATCATTGAAGGGTACACGACGGAGGAGGTTATTGAGTTCTGCATCGATTACATGGCCGAGACTGATCCTATCAGAGTTCCTGCGTCTCGCCACAAAGGAAGGTTGGCAGGCCTTGGCACAACAGGCAGAAAAATAATTGTACCCGATCAGGCATCCTATCCACAGGCTCATTTCGCTGTGCTACAACATATGGCCGAAGTAACTCCATACTTTGAGGAGCATCTAGCGAAGGTCCGACAGGAGAACATGGGTCGATCAGATACATGGATCAACAGAAAACATAGTACTCGCTTTAACGAATGGTTCAAGAATCGTATCGCACGGAGTACCGATGGCCCAAGTGAGATAATACGAAGGTTGGCAAGGGGCCCAAGCTGGGATGTCGACACATGGCAAGGGTACGATATCAATGGATACACATTCTACACCGTCAAACAAGATGACAAAAGTACAGTGCAGAACAGTGGAGTCCGTATAGATGCATATCAGGATCAACATATACTATGGCCGCATAGAGCAGATATGGGAGATGAACTACATGAGCTTCAAAGTCCCTTTGTTTCGTTGCAGCTGGGTGAATATCCGCACTGGAGTAAAAGTCGACAGGGAAGGATTCACTTTAGTGGACCTGGCCAAGGTTGGATACGCGGACGAACCGTTCGTCCTAGCGAAGCAGGTCGAGCAGATTTTCTATATACAAGACCCCGCTAACAAGAAGCTGCACGTCATTAGGGATGGCAAACGAAGAATTGTTGGGATTGACAACGTCGTCGATGAGGAAGAATATAACCAGAATCTTCATGTGAGACCTCAGATCGACCTTGACGATGATCCCGAAGACGAAGTGGCATACGCTCGTTCTGACCATTCGGAAGGCATATCCTTGTAAACAGAGCCTTCGTAGTACTGTAAATTGTAAATAGATATAAGTAATGAAGTATTTTGTACCGGCGCCTAATGATCTGCATATTTTAAATTCATGTGTGTTTTAAAATTTAATAGCAAATTTACACTGTTTAAATAAGGCATAGGTTAACTATAATAATTTTTTAATATTTAATGGAAATTTTAAACTAATTTGATAAGGCATATTTTAATTTAACAGAAATTTTACACAATCTAAAAATGTAATAGAAATTTTAAATCGGGTACAAGTTAATTATAATAATTTTATAACTTAAATATCATTATTAAATACAACTGATTAGGAATATTTTAATTCTATAGTGGGATGAGCTTATCTCTATCGGGCATATAAATAATGCCCGTCAGAGATGATCTTATCTCTATCAGGCGTATTAGCTCTGCCCGTCACGGATGATTGTCATCCGTATCGGGCTTATTGTTTGTGCCCGTCACGGATGATTGTCATCCGTATCGGGCTTCTTTCTTGTGACCGTCACGGATGATTGTCATCCGTATCGGGCTTCATTCTTGTGCCCGTCACGGATGATTGTCATCCGTATCGGGCTTAATGCTTTTGCCCGATGGCAATGACCTACGACTAGGTTTTCTACCGATCCAGATCTGACTCTGGATCGGTAGAAAAACTAAGTTTTTCCTAAGCGCCTCACCGACTACGTTCACTCCTCACCAACAACTGCCTTCTCCCTCGAAGCGCCTCTTGACCGCCGCCGCCGCCTCCTCCCTCCAAGCGCCTCCCGACCCCGCCGCCGCCTCCTGGACGCCGCCGCCTCCTGCACGCCGCCGCCGCCTCGCCGTCGCCGCCTCCTGGACGCCGCCGCCTCCTCGCCCACCCCGCCCGCAGCATCTCCGACAACATCCACCGCTGCCACACCGCCGGCCGTCCAGATCTGGTGAGACCCCGCGGCTCCACTTCTTGTTGATTCCTAGCCCCCCAAAGTGCAAATTTGTGTACATACATATTGATCTGTATAGGAGGATTGTAGTTTTACATTTTGATTTTCATATATTGCTATTTTGTTGTTTTATTTTCATACATATTAATCTATTAGTGTACATACAAATTTGTTGTTATTTATCTATATGTATCATGCTGACATATAACTTGTATTAATGAAATTTGTTGTACTGACATTTAACTTGTACTGACATAGATATAATTATTTTCATACATATTGATCTATTAGTGTACATACAAATTTGTTGTTATTTATCTATATGTATCATGCTGACATATAACTTGTATTGATGAAATTTGTTGTGCTGACATCATACATATTACCTTGTTCTGCTCTGTCCTCTTCCTGCCACTATTACCCTGTGATTTCTTGATAAATGGCCAGTGATGAATGCTCAAAAACAGACCATAAGAACACACCATCTACACTTATTCTTTTTTTTGGGAACTACACTTGTTCTTTTTTCATACAAATAACCCATCGACACTTGTTCTTTTTTTTAGGAAGCTACACTTGTTCTTTTTTGCATAATAACAGACCATCTACACTTGTTCTATTTTTTTTTGGGGGGGACTTCACTTGTTCTTTTTGCATAAGAACAGACCATCTACACTTGTTATTTTTTTGGGGGGGGACTTCAGTTGTTTCTTTTGCATAAGAACAGACCATCTACACTTGTTCTTTTTTTAGGAAGCTACACTTGTTCTTTTTTGCATAATAACAGACCATCTACACTTGTTCTATTTTTTTTTGGGGGGGACTTCACTTGTTCTTTTTGCATAAGAACAGACCATCTACACTTGTTCTTTTTTTGGGGGGGACTTCAGTTGTTTCTTTTGCATAATAGCAGACCATCTACACTTGTTCTATTTTTTTTTGAGGGGGACTTCACTTGTTCTTTTTGCATAAGAACAGACCATCTACACTTGTTCTTTTTTTGGGGGGCACTACACTTGCTCTTTTTTGCATAAGAACAGACCATCTAAACTTGTTCTTTTTTTTGGGGAACTACACTTGCAAATGATTGTAATTGATGCACAATTTCTAAGCAAAACTGAGGCCATATCTTAACCTTAGCATAAGTTATATACACAACCAAAATAAGTTTTTCTATAAATTTTTCAACTTTCTTGCCGTACAAAAGTTGTATAGAAAATGTCGCAGCAAGGCGAACCCATGTCAGCGACTGCTAGTGGGACAACATCGAGCCGGGCTACTAGGACCCAATGTAAGATCCATAAGGAAGTGTACACCATAACAGAGATGGACGATCTGGGATTTCCGACGGCTCCTGCGAAAGCTATCAAAAAGTTCGCCACAATATGTGGAATCCTTGGGAGGCGGAACTTCACCACAATATGTGGAATCCTTGGGAGGCGGAACTTCACCATATTGAAGGACCACATCGATCTGGTCCCACAAGAAGAAAAAGATGAGGCCTGGAAGCAGTTCAAGGAAAGCTTCGAATACCCCCCAGAGGCCGAGGCAAGACTCAAGCGGCAGGCTATCCGCAAGATGGGCAACTTGTGGAAAAAATTCAAGACCACGTTGGTCACCAAGTACGTCCTCAACGCCGCCCAGCCAGAACCATTCGGGAAGTACCCGTTCATCTCACGGGTCGTGTGGGAAGAGTTCCATGCCGCAAAGTCAACCCCTGAGCCTCGGGAAAAAAGCGAGGCCTATAGGAGGTTGCAGGCAAAAAACGTTCACCCGCACCGGCTTGGCACCGGAGGCTACGCCGGGAAGCAGCATGAATGGGTCAAGGAGGACGAAGCTGCTGCTGAATCTAACACGCCGCCAGTACTTGGTGATATCCCGACCACCCGAGCAAGGAACTGGGCAAGGGCGAGGGTGAAGAAGACTAGTGATGGAACACTAACGTTCCCAAATCCCGAAGATCAAGCGGTGTACCAGAAAATCGTAAGTACCACACGTAGATTATGTTTCGGTAGGTTGTATCGTACTCTTGAATAAATTCGTCCTAACTGCATCGCAGGTCGACCTGACTGCTGAGAGACAGTCCTCCCAAGAGGTCTGCTCACAAAGACGCGAGGATGACGTCCTCACGAAAGCGTTGGGAAGCGAAGAACACCGTGGACGGACAAGGGGCATTGGCTCCAATGTTCCATGGAAGCTTGGGTTTCCCCAATACGCGTGGCAGTACAGGAAGCACAGGCTTTCAAAGGCGCAGAAAGATGCACGCCTGAAGGCACAACTTCGGGATGAGATTAGAAACGAGCTCCGAGACGAGTTCGATAACAAGTTGTTACAAGTGGAGGCTCGGGTGGAGGCACGCCTCAGGGAAAGCGAGCCTGCTGCCGCTCCCATAGTAGAAACGAGCCCCACGCAAAGGCGTAGCAGCTACGCATCTACTGGGGCGGCGACACAAGAAACACCAGCCCCCAATGCGGTGGACCACATAACGGTAAAACCAACACAAAACGTATATGTTCTCCCCTAACCATAGTACATTATAACATATTATAAAGATACGTATGAATCTAATGCAGGGACCCACATCGTGCACCCTAGTCGTTAGGGTGACAAAGGACTTTGCAATTCCTGCCGCAGAGGGTCTAGCGTTCAAGCCCACGCCAGAGACCCGAGTGCATGGGGGGCAGCTGCTAGCCGACCATGCAAAAGTTCAAGTGGACATGGTGAAGCCCGATTGGGTTGGCTTCACTCTCCCGCTCCCACCAAATGACGAGGTTCTAACCCTTGGAGCTGCACGCGGGACCTTTATCCAATGGCCCAAGCAGAACATTCAGATAAATTTAACTCCTAGGCCAGCACCAAGTGCTCGTCCGGCGCCGCCGCCGCCACGTCCCCCTCCAGCTCTTGTATCTGCCCCTCCTGCCGTTGAAAAAGGAGATCAAGATCTCCAATTGCAGTATGATACAGATTTTGGGGATGACGGACAAGAGGTCTGCAGCAGAGCGTTCCTCCCCCCAGTCTCCACAAAAAGAAAGAGGGCGGCATCTTCTCCACCCAAGCTTGGATCACGCAAAAGAGCTGCTGGAAGGGGGAGAGGAAGAGGAAATGTGGAAGGGCCGCTTCTGGCTCCAAAGAAGCTAGATCTTGGCAAGGCGCCATCAGCTCCTAAAGAATTACATTAGGCATGCCATTGGTCGGAGACGACGCCTTATCAAAGATGGGCCCTGCATGCAAGGAGTTGCATGGGTACTATATGGAGAGGTCCAACGCAAGGAGGAAGCATAGAGAGACCTCCATGACGGGCCAGCACGATAGACAGCCGTTCCTCGGCCCTGAAGCCTTTATCGCCGTAGACTTTCAAGATCTATGGGACCTCTACAGGGTGCGAGCGGTCGACACCAACCTCCTTAAGTGCTACTCCTTGTGAGTATTCTTGCATACGAGATATGGTAATAACTATCCTTGTATTACGCTTACCCTAATTCTTGTCTTGCTTCTAGGTTAACTTGGAAGCATGTCCATCGTAATGCTCCCATGTTGCTTTGCTCGATCCAAGTGTCGTCAACGAGACAACTATGAATTACGATCGAGCCAGCATGGTAGAATATATCAAGGACTGCTTATGGTCCCGCCAAGACAAGGACTTCATTATGTGTGCCTACTCTGAACAGTAAGCGTGTGTGGACCCCCGTTTTTGCAACAGGAATCACTCGTGTTCATAGTACCATTTCCCTGGATCAAGTAGTCTGGTACCCACGATTACATTGCCGAATTATCAAGAGTGCATACACAATCGTCTTACGCAAATTATTACAATAATAGGCCCGAAGGCAATAGTCTAGAACAGGGGACCAACTGGTCCGGAATACAAGCAAAAGCAGAGTTTAGATAAGGCAGCGGAACATTAGGCAGCGGCACGCCATTGCCACAGGCAACGACCGGGACTAAGACCTATTGCGCAGCATCGTCTTCCGTACCCTCCTGGTAGTACTCGTACGGGTCTTCGGGAACTTCATCGCCCACATCTGAATGTTTTGTTTATAGCAAGGGTGAGTACCAACCGTACTCAGCAAGCCACCACAGCAACGATGCACATGATAGGGGGATAACAAAGAATGGCTGTGGTTCTTTTGCGTAAAGCAAGTTTTGCAGTTCTTTTCACAAGCCTAAGACCTAGCATAGACTGATCAAGTTTTAATACCATAGTTCATTAAGCAACGACGGTTCTGTCCACCATCCATTGTGATCCCAAGGATAGCTTCCCGCCATTGTATCGTCATGGTTTTCTGGGGCCTACCCCTTCTCGCTTCTCGAGAAGTTGTACCACCAGCACATAAAAATCATTATGCATACCCATCCCAATCAGGTTAAGAATTTAGAGTCTAGCCAAGTGTAATACATGTCCCGGTGCTCAATGACCGCGAGCACGGCTATTCGAATAGATTTGATTTACTCACACTGCAGTGGATGTACACTTTACCCGTACTCCGTGACTTGCCCAACACATGAGCCGAAGTCCCAACGAATGAGACGCGTCACGGCAAAGCATTTCAATAACCTCACATTGGCAGTACCCGCTCCATGAACTTGTATCCTCATGCACTCTAGGCGTACACGGTTTCTAGCAGTGAGAGGAGTTCTGGCGCTCCCGGGAGGGAAGACTCACACATGCATTAAGTTATAATTAAGTTTAGGTTTACACATGGCGGCCCTACGAGTGGTTGCTCCACCGTAGGCCCCGCCTTCCACACACATCAAGAAAACCACTACGCAGGGATACTGCCTCCGCTCGGCCATTTACTCCGCTAGGTCTATACCCATTCGAGAAGTACGGTTGTACGAGGGTCGTTTCATGCTTAGCTTCATGGCTCGGTCCTTAACTGACCAGGGACGGCACTAGCCTTTACCGGACACCACCCAAATCATCCAGCCGCCCCAGTCGAAAATAGTTGTTTAGTTTTATTTTCCTTTCACAAATCATGTAATCATTATCATGGCAATGTGGCGCTCATGTCTCCACATGCCGCATATCAATTACCTTCCCTAAGGTAATTGCCCAAGCATATAGCCTTTGATAAATATGAGAATGCATGAATCTAAATTAGCATTGCTAAGCATTTGTCATAAGTGACTAGGAACATCACACGCATTTATGGGTACAAGGGAATAAGGTAAACAATAGTCAAAGGTATGGCATAATAACAAGTAGGATGTTCACCATTGCATGCAATTTTATTTGTAAACAAAGTAAGTTCGCAATTTGGGCTCAACATGTTCAAGGATTAGTGATGACTTGCCTTGCTCGAAGCCTTGCGGGTCTTGATCCTCAGGCGGACTCGCAACTCCCTCGGTGTCTAGAATTACGTGCGAAGGAAATTGAATTCGATTAGAATTCAATTAAAATCCATCAAAATCCGATTTAAGAAAAAGATCGAACGCGAGCGACGAACGCCGATACCAATTCCAATATTATTTAGGAATTAGCTCTATTTCGATTTTTAATATCTACGCCAAAAATGCTAGCGATAGCCGATTAGAATATTAAACCGATTTAATTTATGCGACTCTGAATAAATTAGATTCCCGATAATACTTAACCTAGGGCGATAATTAATCGACTAAATAACCGCGACGGCTAAATAGGTGGATAACCTAATTTACGAGAGAAGTTAACTAAATAGCGCCTAAATAGATATCTAAATAATAAACGGCAATGATTAATTTGAAAGATTTTAAAAATAATCCGACGAATAAAACCTCCGATTTAATATATACGCGAGTTCGCAAAACCTAAATAAAGTCTAAATAATCGACGAAACAACCCGCTAAAGAAATAATCAATTATATGAATAATCTAATTAAATAAATAGTCGCATTTAAATAATCTGATTTATTTCTACGAATTTCTAAAATAATCGACGACGGAATAATCGATTCAACCCGAATATAAATTTGTGTCTAAAATTTAATTTTCGATTTTCTAAATCCTCTCTCTCTATTTCCCATTTTTTTCTTTTTTCTAATTTCTTTCTTTTCCTTTTTCCTTTTCTCTCTTTTATTTTCTCTATTTTCTTTCTCTCTCTCCTCCCAGCTCTCTCTCTCTCCTGCTCCTTCTTCTCCCTTTCTCTCTTCTGTTCTCTTCTTTCTCACTTCATCCCACTCTCTCCCCCGGGCGGCTCCAAGCCGGGGCGGCGGCGCAGGAAGGCGGAGGGGGGGGCTTACCGGTGGCGGCGGCTTGGCGACGCGGCGACGCCCGGCAGCGAGGCGGCGGAGGCGGCTCCCAGCGGCGGCGCACGGCAGCGGGGAGGGAAAGGAAAAAAAAAGAAAGGAGGCGGAGGGGGAGTGGCGTGGGGAGGAAGGGGGCCGAGGGGGGGTATTTATAGGGTCGGGGGGGCGCGGGGTGGCGTCGCACGGCCGGCGCGGGGCGCGAGGCGGCCGGGCGCGGCGCGCGGCAGGGGGGGCAGACGGGACGGTGACGCGACGGCGACGGGACGACGCGGCGCGGCAGTGGCGGGCGCGGGGCGCGAGGCAGCCGATGGCGACGGCGACGCGGCGCGGCAGTGAGAGGCGCGGGGCGCGAGGCCGCGGCGATGACGACGGCGACGCGACGAGACGACGCGGCGACGGGACGGCGCGGCAGCGGCGACGGGACGCGACGGGCGCGGCAGTGAGAGGCGCGCGGCGGCACGGGGCTCCAAGCGGCCGAGCGGCGATGACGACGTGCGGCAGCGGCGACGCGACGGCCTACAGCAGCGCGGGGCGCGAGGGCGCGGCTAGGCGCGGCGACGGGATGGGCTAGGAGACGGGGTCGAGCACCTGGCGGCCTATGAACAGTAGCCTTTAGGTTTTTTTCCGATTTTTGATTTAATTTCAATCCAAAATTCATCCAAACTTTTGTAAATTCAAATAAATAAAAATTGTGCAATATTTTATTATTCCAAAACATTTCACTCCACATTTCCATGTTCTCAAAATTTATTTTTGTATACTTTATATATATATATACATATATATATATATATACATATATATATATATATATATATCTATATATGTATATACACCTAGAATTAAATATATATATATACCTATATATGAAATTCCCATGTGAATTTATATGAATTACCCTAAAGATTTATCCCATATTTTTATGTCACCAATTTTGTATTCAAGCAATATATATATTTATGTATATACCTATGTCTATATATATATGCATAGGTGTAGTTAACTATATATTAATTTGTATAAAATCTCCCATATAAATTATACTATTTACATAAATTTATGACATTTGGAAAATGTTTTATTTACTACCAACTTTACCCAACTTTTATTTTAATTTATTCCTTTCGCTTAATCGATCGCTTAGCCGATTTCCGGTTTTAGGGTTTGCACTGAATTAGATTTCGATGGATTTAATCCCGCAATTAAAGATTCAAATAAACGAGCAATAAAACACGGCATGATGCAATAAGATTTAAAAGTTTTTTGTAATTTCGTATTTTAGGGTTTCGATTTCGACGGTCGAATTTTCAGGGCGTTACAGCGTGTTCCCTACTTACAGTCAAACCTGCGACACGTATAGCTTTAGTATTTAACTTGCAATTTATTAATGTCGCAGTCGTCATTGGATTCTCCTGGTCATAGTGCCGAAGTGGAGTTTGGTATACTACCTTAACTCCAATATCAAAACAGAAATATACGATTGGTCGGCGATCGAGGCTACCTTGAACGATGCCTGGGACCAATACGTGGCAAAAGGCAGGAGGCATAAGGAAGGGCATCCCACACTCGGTCACAAAAAGGACTTTCTAGTACGTCAACAAGTTGGCGACCAGTGTGGGTTCCACGTCTGCCATAACATGCGGAGCCTCGCAGACAAGGTGACATTGCTCGACCTTGAGGTGTGTGCTTCAGTTGTTTATATACATTAGAGAGGAGATAGCACGATTCATACTAACTTTCCAATTATGTAGACTAACTTGATGCCTCGCATGCAGGAAAAACTTTCGGCAATTCCGGAAAACAACTTCAATATCATTAGAGAGGAGATAGCACAATTCATACTAGATGACCTCTTGTCGCCGAAAGGAATGTTTAGAGTCAAGTCCTAGCGGAAACAAATGATTTTGCGACAAACATTTGATTTTTGTAAATATTCTTTGTAATACAATTATGCACGTTTTTCTGTATATATTTGCATTTCTTAATTACATATATACTTGTTCCAATTTATAACTCAGTTTTATAGGTTTCGATGCATGTTGGCGGTTTTGTGAATTGGCTGTGAATTGGCTGAGAATTCTGTGAATTGGCTGTGAATTGGCTAAGAATTCTGTGAATTGGCTGAGAATTTTGTGAATTGGCTGTGAATTGGCTGTGAATTGGCTGAGAATTTTGTGAATTGGCTGTGAATCAGAAATGCTGGGAATGGGGTTGCTGGGATTGTCATTTTTTGCAGCGGGCATGGCTAGCAAAGGCCTGAGGCTAGCCAAAAAAACGAATTTTATTTTTTTTGCTGACATTGTCATCCCTGACGGGCATTTAAGTAACGCCCGAAAGAGATAATAATCCGTGACGGGCTCCTAAGAAAGCCCGATAGGGATATAGTCATCCCTGACGGGCTCCTAATATAAGCCCGATAGAGATAAGTCATCCCAACCAGGAATATTTTGAATCAACAGGTGGGGTCAAACCTATTGGTGACGGCCTCTTTGTTAAAGCCCGTTAGCGATTCTAGTCATCGGTGACGGGCTGAGTATTTTGCCCGATTGAGATTAGTTATCCGTGACGGGCTTTACCCAACCTGGTTTGACTTGTATTTCTTGGTCAATCTTATCTGTGACGGGCTGTATGGTTAGGTCCGATTGAGATAGTTTCTCACATCACTGACCTTTGGTCAGTGACGGGGGCCCTACCCGATAGTGATGAGGGTTAATGCCCGTTAGAGATAGCCGATCCCACGGTAGTGATATACTCGGCTTTTAATTACCGATGACTGTGCTCTTAAAATCTAATGCTGCTTAATTCTCTTGTGCTCGAAAATTTATGATTCTTCTTTTACCTACAAGCAATTGATGTGCTATTTGATTTTCCCTCCAATCAAATATTTTATGTTAGGACAATATTTTATCAAACTTTGAAATGTTTAGACTATTTTGAATAAGTTATTTGAGCAGCCTACATTAATAAGTTCTCTTTAAAAGCTCATATCACAAAAAATGAATTCTAATCATCCAAGGTTTATCATAATTTTAGTTTTTTTGTTGCAACGTACAGACACTTTTTCTAATATAAATAAATAAATAATAAATACCTTTCAAACAAGTGTGCTGTTAGCTTATTGGTAAGAGCATACTCAACTCGCTGAGGCACTATCGTTTTTAATTGGCCGATGCAAGGTAATGAGCCATGGTGGACTCCGCGCTAGGATTCTTAGCTGCAGGCTGGCAATAACGAGCCGTGATGGAGTCGACGCTAGCACCATCTACTGCAGGCCACTAGACTAATAACCCACTTCGGTAGACTGTTCTATTGCGGGCCACTAGTAGACTTTGCCTACTGAGGAAGACGGAGGCAGTAGTCCTCTAACAAGGACAGTATAATCACTTTTCCTTTTGAAAAAATAGAAAAAGAACTCACGAAAATTGGAAAAAAACTTATGACAAATAAACATTATCATAAAATTATGACATTTGTTGATTGGCCACTTACGACAAAATAATATTCGTCATTATATCCTATTGGATTAGTTTGTGACGATTTCTAGTTGATCTTAGTGACGAATAAGGAACTGTGCCTGCTCATCTCATAGTGAACGTCATAAAATAGAACGAAGTAACGACGAATAGCTCTGTGTCATGAGAAAATCGTCACAGAAGGTCAAATGTGTTGCAGTGGACGGAAGGCCATCGGTTCGACTCAGCTTGATTTTATGGGTGTCGGTTTTTAATTAACCGACACCTATAATATATTAGAGGTTTCTGTTTTTTAAAATCGGCATCTATAGTATAGGTGTTGATTTTAAAACTGACATCTATAGTTGCTTAAAGGTATCGGTTTTTTGTGTTTTCAGCCCATGAAGATAGAAAAAGGTATATAAATGTCGGTTTTATCACTTTCAACATCTATAGTGTCGATTTTTATGTGTCTCTTTTAAGTAGTGACATGAGAATGTACTCCTGTTACTTCCCCGCATAGATCTAGAGAGAGAGAATACTTGTGCTACTCAATTTGTGAGGAGATTTATTAGGTAGGATTTCGATACCTCTTTATTATTAATAACTTCATATTCTAGCTAGGATTAATCCTTGATGGGATTGTATAAAGATCTGCAACCAATGAACATCAGACATGAGCAAGATGTTCATATGCAAATTACTAGTTGGGACTAATTATATATATATATATATACCTTCTTTTTTGAATTTTAATTATATACGTACCTTTTATTTGCCAATCTGTTGCGGTGCATGCAAGCCTTGGGGAGGCCAATTCGATATGAACTAGTTACAGACTTAAGAAATTTTACAATACTTAAAAAATTGTCTTAAAAAATATCTCAAGGTATATAAATTCTACATTTAAAAATTTGATACCACAAAACATATAGTACCTGAAGATACCAAGTTTTACATTGAAAAATTCGGTATCTTCTGATATCTTTTCAACGATGATAAAGTTACTCTTCAGACTTAGGGTGTGTTCGGCATCATACTTCCCACTCATCTTCCTCGTATTTCGCGCGCACGCATTTTAAACTGTTAAACGGTGCGTTTTTTGTAAAAGTTTCTATACAAAAGTTACTTTAAAAAATCATATTAATTTATTTTTAAAAAAATTAGCAAATACTTAATTAATCATGTGCTAATGAGTAGCTCCGTTTTTCGTACGAAGAAATTTCTTCCCTACAGGGCAAACACAGCCTTACAGTACGTAAGCCTGTACAGGAGTCATCACTGGATTTTGGTTTTGTTATAAAACCAGCCCCGAAATCGATATCGGTAGCTAAATGCGAAAAAAACACCATAGGAGATCCAAAACCGATGATGATACTAAGGCACAATATTTAGTAACGGAGTTCAGCCGAAGCCTACATTTTCAGAACACTTATTACAAACGCTTCTTCCCGATCTTGCATATTACAGCGTATCAGAGTTACAACGATCCTCGATCGAACGCCGCCGGCAACCACTCCCTCTTACCTATGCTAAGTCATCATTGTCATCATATGCGGTTACAACAGGTCTGTCTCTCTATTTAAAAGAGATTTTAGGATAAAGTTCGACTATTACTCTATTCCTATACTTGATATAACTTCAAGTCCTAAATCGTAACCAACTACATACGTATATTCGACACCTAACTGGTTCTCAACTGTCACCGCTGATAAGCATCTTTCAATAATCCCTTAATTGCCAATCAATTTAATTAATCATCCCATTTTGTTTGTGGCTGCTAGCTTACAATCGACTTAAAAAAAAGAACCCAACAGTTCGTTGGTTCAATCAACTGTTCGTGACACGTTCACTAGACTGTGCTACTCTCGAATCTTCATCTACAGTCGATATGATAGTCACTTTGCATTAAGGTCTTATTCCGATGGCATCCACACTCTGGCGTAGAATATTAGCAAAGTGTACATGACATGCCATGCATATGTATGTTTTATCTCCAGCAATTTGATAGCAAAAAACTGTCTATCTACGTACTCCCATCATTTTATATTATAAATCGTTTGACTTTTTAAAGTTAAACTTTGAAGTTTGATTAAATTTATAACAAAATATAGTAATATATATATTCAATACAAAACAAATTAACATTAATTGTATCAAAATATATTCAATATTAAATTTAATGAAACTAATTTTGTGTCACAGATGTTATTAATTTTTTTAATAAATTTAGTCAAATCTAAAGAATTTTGACTAAGAAAAAAAAGACAAACAACTTATAATATGAAATGAAGGGAATATAACGACGTGGTCTGTTAGCTTTTAAAAAAAGTTGTCATGCTCTAAAATTATGGCATACATGAATCAAGCGTCATCCTTGCTTAATCAAACCTGCCTATACAATAATTCAAACAGTTACAAATGAAAGTGCACTATGGTGCTCGGCTGGAGCTTTGAAGCTCCGTGAGTTTGCCAGTATGCGTAGTAAAAAAAACCGAACAGGCAACGGTTGAACCCAAAAAAACCGAAACCAGCGATCTTGGCGGTTCAGTTCTACTGAAAGACCGTACCTGCAATCGAACCAGTAAAAAACGATGAACCGGGCGATTTTTTGTTTGGACCAATGAACCGGTGGCGGTTTTTTAAATCAAACCGGTTTTTAATTTATTCTATGGCAATATGGCATTATGAATTTATTATGTTACCATATTATATTTATTTTTTGATGTAGTGGCCATATAATAATAAATATACTTAGTCTATTTATACATATTTTCACCAATTTGTGATGGTTCTATATTAAAAGTAATACAAATAAAATATAATATTAATAAATAAAAAATGACGGTTTGACCGGTGACCTGACGGTTCGACCAGTGAACCGGTGAACCGACAACCAGAGTGGGTCGACCTCCGATCCAGTTTTTTGTACTATGCTAGTATGTCGCTAATCTTTAATGGGTGAGGAGGTCAATTTTTTTTCTATTGATTTCTTTTTTAATTAAGGTTTGGGTGTGTCGGAGAGTGGGCTCCTCAAGCGGGGGACTATGAGGTCCCCCTTTGTTAGTTCGGCCGGGGGCAGCAGGTGAAAATTTGAGGAATTGGAAACATTTGAGGTGAGATGTAGAGGGGGTCAGGCCCCCCTCGACAAAGATGAGACCAAAGGGATTTATACAGGTTCAGGTCGCTCGGAAGCATAATACCCTACTTCTGTGTATGATGATTTTTTTGAGCTTCGAAAGTCTTTGAAGCTCTGGTGTACAAGCTAGAGCTAAAGAAGCTTTCAGACCAGGGATCCGGAAATCCGAAGAAAAGGCCCTTTTCCCGCTGGGCATGGTCCTCCTTTTATACTTCAAGGGGATACCACATGTGCTGCGAGAGCTACCTAAGGGAGAGGGAAAACATTCCCTACATTAAATGCCTGTTTGGCGCCTTAACCCGAAAGCTACTAGCACGCCGGCTGCTGTACGGGGTCCACCAAATCACGCCGGCTGACACGGGGGACACCCCTGTCACTCACCATTTAATGGATGAGGATTTGGGAGGCATGCATGCACCGGGAACGAAATCCCGGGCACGTCCAATGCAGTCAAGCTGGCTTCGGATTGGATGAGAGGCTCAGAGCCTCTCATCATCATGATGGGACGGGGCATACCTGCCGCACGTCCCCTGACACATGGGTCAGGGCATGAGTGGCTTGCCGCCGTCCCCTCTGTCAATCGACCGGTCACGGACCGATCGTCGATCGGTCACATACTGGTCGCAGGCAGAGCAGGTGCGCAACACGCCGCATTCAATGCGGTGTGGTGTGCCCGCTCCGCCCGCATTGAATGCGGTTAAGTGGGTGCTGAGGGGTGCTCACCTAACCCCGTACGCGTTGCAGCCACATGGTGGCTGTGAGGAGGGATTGGGGTGAGCCGACCCCTCGAGCTCGGACGGGATGGCCGCTGCTCATCCATGGGCCCGACCCCCCTCGGGGGGAATGCCACATGGACGCCGGGGACGGCCTCTCCCCTCTAAGCTTGGTATCTCCGGGCCCATATCACCGACAGGGTGTGTTAAGGAGAGTTCAGAGTTGGGTGTTCTTCGCCCCTCTCCATTACATTCTCTTGCTTAATTTAATGAATGGGAGAAATCCATATATATACCTCCTCTAACTTTTTTTTGCAAGTACCTCTAGCACCCAAACATTAAAATGAACATACAAATTTTGCAATACCGTTCACACTACCCTCTAAAATGATTTTAGACAGTGATTTTGGGTATCGGAAGATTAACAAACGGTTTTGAATAATTAATGTAACATACTTACAAATTATTAATAATCGGTTATCAATATACTCGATGGTGATGCCATTCTAATATTATATCAGCAATCATTTTAAGTAAGAGAGAATGAATAAGTAAAAAAAAGAAAGATTTTATTGATTAGAGATTTTAACACATATATGTCCAATATTACATATGCCATCTAGTCAAATTCATTCAAGAATTATACAAATTAGATAAAAAAATCACCTTGGAGCTATATAAACGGTATTGAAAAAAAATCAGGGTATGTCCAATTTTAAAGTCCAGAGTGGTGGATAGACTTCCAATCAAAATTTAGGAGGTATATTAGACTTTTTTTTAATGAAAGACACGCAACTCTTTTGGAAAAAAAAAACCTGCCTATAAGACCCTTCGTTTCATATTATAAGTTGTTTGATTTTTTTTGTCAAATTTTTTTAAGTTTGATTAAGTTTACAGAAAAATATAAATATAGCAACATTTCTAATACAAAACAAACATGGTATCAAATATATTCAATGTTATATTTAATGAAGCTAATTTCGTGTTGTAAATATTGTTAATTTTTTTTATAAATTTAATTAAACTTAAATAACTTTGAAAAAAATGATTTATAATATGAAAGAAGATAACAGTAAAGTTTAGCGCACACAACCACCTTCCGAGCTAGCGTTGGTCGATGACACCAGTTTGCCGCCAAACTAGCTACCTGCGCCGGCGCCGTGGCTCGAATCAAACCTCACGAATCATGGTGCTACGTACAGTAGCCAAATGCGCGTTTAAATGCGACAGCAGCGTGTCATGAATTCATGACGTGGACGACGGAAGACGTCTGCGCGCTTAGTTAGTACTAGTAGCATGTGTAGGTATTAACACGGCCCTGCTTGTGCATGTGTTGTGTCCAATAATGGATGGATTATTTTAGTCATATATATGTGTTTTTTGATGATGGTGTCTGAGAATGGTGCAGACTATGCAGTATGCATGCTTTAGCTGTCTGCTCCAAGCATTGCTTATGCTTGTGCTTGAACCGTGATGTTCGTCGGTCGGTGAGCATGAGTACAGTACCATACGCTGTACATTTCTGTAATTGTGGAAGTTAGCAGAACCGTGTAACTCATCGGTATATATATGTACTCTGAAAAGTGAGCATGCATGTAGTCATGAGCCTAAATATTTGGCGTTTAATTAGTTCAAAATTCAATCTAAATTTTATATTATAATAAATTTATGATATTATGATAGTACTTTTATGTAAAAAAATATAATTTTAATTTAAGCATTTGAGAAATTATCGTTGATCAAAATTTTAACGATTTGATCGAATCTTGTCCTAAGCATCACACACTTAGAAGGGGAAAGTCATTTTTACCCATTAGGATATCCACTAAAATGGTTATGAAAAAAATTAAACCCGAAAGAGAACATTTACTTTCCGTTCTTCACTACTAAAAAAACACAAAGAATTCAGCACTATAGGTGTCGAAATAGCTAAAATCGATACCTATAATGTTTTTCCCACCTCAAACACACGCTTACGAAACGTCATTAGCTAGAACCGACACCTTTGTGAAGAAATAGGTGTCGGTTCTAGAGAAAAACAGACACCAATATTATAGGTGTCAGTTAATTAAAAGACTGACACCTATAATATATTATATAGGTGTTGATTTTTAAAAAACCGACACCCATAATAATCGTGCTAAGTCGGGCGGCCACTCATGAACGGATAAGTAGAGGGAGGAGCGGAGTGGGTGTCCTTATCCACTCGCCTCCTGTGGGCACCCGAAAATTATACCGTCCAGTGCAATTTGTGAACACCACATAATTTTGGATGAGTGGGATCCATACACGCATAAATAGTCACTCATATCTCAATGTGCCCATGGTCACAAATTAACACCATTCGATATAAAATTCATAATGCCGAATAATGAACAAAGGAGATATTGTTCGGATTCAGCATGTGAGTCAACTTCAGCCTGAGACATGTCCGTCAAACCACACGAAGAAGGCGACCAGATGTGTTACACATCTCAGGAGACTTGACTCTATTTGCTTAAGCTCTACAACATCTCAATTATTCAAAATTCATACTCATGCTTAGCTAGTCCCCAGGAAAAGCGACTAGCCTTACACTTTCATCGCAAGCAATTGATAAACATCACGAATGCATAAATATGGATAAAAGGACAGCAAGGTACATATTTCATAATGGGGTTCAACAACCCATCATACAACACAAAATATAGCAGCGAAAGTTTCATAATTTCACATAAGCAAAAGTAAGACCCGTGGTTTGCCAACCATCCCACAAGGGCAACCAACCGAAGCAAGAGCCAAGCTGAAAAGGCTACTCACTACCCTCACCGCCGTCGGTAGGGTAGTAAGAACAATCAACCATGCCGACATCCTCGTCTGAAATTTGCAGGCATCGGGTTAAGTACAATATTGTACTTGCAAGTCTTACACATTAATATATATACATATAGAAGAGAGGAGTATGCAAGCTTCTACCTTAAAAGATGGTATAATGGTTCAAGTTTTGCATAAAGCCAATTTAATTGAGCACGTAATCAGTTGAAAATATAGAATTTCTAAGATAGCATAATCTGAAATTTTGGACAGCCGGCATCTAAATCTGAAATTGAATCACAAATAAGCACAACCGGTGCTCTCATCACCATCCATGGGCTACCATTGCCCAACCATGGATTACAAACATAACTATCCCCATATCCAAGACTAAACCAATCCATTTAGCCCAAGTTTGATGCTAACAAAGACTGACTAACACATCAAGCAATCGTCCTATAACCATGGACACGGCTATTTGAATAGTTTTACTCTGATCAGAAGGGTACATCTTTACCCACACGAAATGAACAAGAATCAAATGCTTCACACGCACACAGGTGTGACCTACAAGTGATACAAGCTCATAACATGTCCTTTCCTAGTCACACCCCAACCACCTAAACCACGCCTAGGCCCCCGACGACTTAGCCACGTGTGTGTGATGTGGCTAAGGCGGGCTCACCATCGCGGGAGAAACCCCCTGATGTACACTAGAGTTCCCGACCTTCCGAAAGGTTCTGATAAACAACGATTTGGACGGAGTCGCGACACAAATCGATCCAGCTTCTTGAACGCGCACGCTCTTGAGCCCCGCAATCGCAGCACCACGTCTCCTCTGGTTATCACCCGTGTCGAAACGCGGGTGACCTCGTCGAGAAGGCTAATTCCTGTTTGCCAATCGAAGAACACAAACAAGAACGAGATAGAATACAACCAAAATTGCAGATGAATGATTAAGCTCACAAGTTGGGGTCTTACAAACCGATCTAGCGGCGAAACTGTTCTTGACAGATTAATCTAAGCAAAACCCAAAACCTAAAGATAGCGACGGCTACTGATATATGGAGTTTAGGGTCGTGCAAGCACCCCTTGACGCAAGCCTAATGGGCTCCAACACGATACACCGCCCAAAGGCCCAAATACGGCGTCGCAGCGCCGGGACAGATTCTGAACGTCAATTTGTTCGGTCAATTCCCGATGACTCGTAATGAATTTGGACATGGGACTAGAACCATTGGAAAGGTTATCTTCTTAGCTTTCCATCCATATAAAGAATGCCCCAATCCGAGCACGTATGCGACCTGGGCGCCCGTTTTAGTGCAGAGTGGACTCCGAATTGCACCCGAAGTCGACTTGGAGAAGGTCTTGGTTTGGTCCCCAATCAACTTCTTTGATATTCCAAGCATTCGTTATGCTCGGCTTCTTTTCCTTCATCCAAGCAAGTACCTCTGCAAACGAAAACAAACAAAACTCATTGTGTAGCAACGTATGTTCAAAAATATAACAAGTAAATCTTATGTAGAACTGGTTAACCTTTGGCTGATTAATACACAAGGTAGTCATGGTTATATCCGAGCTAGTTGTGTCCTCATCATCCTCCCCTTCTTGATTGGAAACCGTCCTCGGTTTCATCTTATCATGGAGCATTTTGAACTTATATTTATCTATCACAACATTCGATGAGGAACATTTCTTGATGGCCATATGGTTGGATCCTGATATCTTTTTAGTCGAAAAACCACAACACTCCCCTTCTTGCAAACCAACCTGTAACTCATTTAAACAACTAGAGGAACTTGATAGAGAATTACGTATACACATGCGGTCCTCTAGACAATACATTTCATCATGAAAAGGAGGTATAGTCAAATCCGAACAAATATATACTCGATGCACATTATATTCTCCTTTACTATCATAATTGCCAATAACATGAAAAATTACATCAGAAGGGCATGGCAATTCAAATCTAGCAAATAATTTCTTCTCTAAACAGTTGAGTGGACAAAGATCATCAAATTGAATATAACCCCAAGTATTTAAAGAAGATAGCAATTTAAGTTCTTCATTCTCGCTAGCAATGTGAATAACATGTTTAAACTCAACACATGGTGGCTCTACTATAGAACTAACATGTTCATTCACTAGTTGTGGCATGGATATAAGTGAAGCATCGCACAACTCTTCTTTATCAAAAGGAACATCAAGCGAATTGTTTTGTGACAAAGGTATTTCAACAATTGTTTCCACTATGGGTTGCTCTAATGTAGCATAAGTAGTGGACATAGTCGGCACATCATAACTATGCATACCTTGAGTAGTTGTAGCAACATTATCATTACCTTTTTTCTCACCTTTAGAAATTATAGGTGCTTGGTCAATTAAACATTCCTCAAACATGCATGGAGCTATGGATAGGTCTTTTTGTTCTTCGTCTTTCTTCTCTTCCTTCTCACCATGGTTGTTCTCAGCTGCCTGCAAAATATTAGTATCCAAAACAATAGGCAGAACATTACGTTCGTTTTGTAATAACTCAGACTTAGTTGAAGGCATCACAATATTATTATTATTCCTGGTATCTCTGAAAATCTCATCGATTCTATTCTTCGTCCTTTCAATACTATCTTTGAAAATTTCTTCGATTCCATTCTTCATCCATTCAAGATTATCTTCGAAAATTTCAGAAAAACTCATTGGTTCCAATTTCATTTTTCGACCATTATGTCTAAATGTGTATGTATTAGCAACAAAATTATGCAAACCATTTTTATCATATACCCATGGTTGACCAAACAACAAAGAACATGCTTGCATAGGGACAAGATCAAAATTGGCAGTATCATGGTAATTTCCAATCGAAAAGTTTACTCTCACAATTCTATTTACCTTGAACTTACCACAAAAGTTGAACCATTTGATGTAATATGGATGAGGATGCGGTTGTGTAGGCAACTCAAGTTTCTCAACCAAATCTGAACTCACAAAGTTATTGCAACTCTCACTATCGATTAGAGTACGACATGCTCTATCCTTAACCACAAACTTTGTTTCAAATAATTCGTGGTACTGCCATTGCTCCGCTTTCTCCATTTGAGAACTTAGCACTTGTTGCACCAAAGTACTTTCATCACGTGCATCTGTGGAAGGTGATGTAGCAGCTATGGTTTGTCTCCCATCTAACTTTATCTCATATCCATAAGAGACGTAACCTGCCATTATCAGTAGAAAAAGAGAACAACAGAACAATATTGTTCCTATTAACTACAGATCATGGAAGCATCTTACCAAGCTCTTACATGGACCTCATCATCGTCACCTGCCATTGAAACACCAAAACAGCAACAAACGGTGAAGGTTATCCCTAATAATCTACTACGCAGGTGTGGTGGTGCCTCTCAACAATTCTCAGCAATATGGAGCACCAAACCAAGCTCTTATAAAGTTCTTACCAGCAAAGCAAAGGATACCTGGAAGGCGTAGTCAGCGATTGCAGGGATCAAGAACCTGTGCTGTCCAGAAGTAATATGTGGAGCTAGGAAGGCCAAATATATGTGAGTGGTACACAATCCAATGACAGATAGTAATGTTGAATAAAAATCCCAAGTCACGTGCCCTTAGTTGCTGGTCTACTCGTGTCCTAGACAGTAGTGGTAACAATGATGGCGCAAATGAATATGACACTAGTAAACAGCAAGGAAGGACTGGCAGGCAAGCTTTGGCGAGTCTCAGCAAAAATAGCAAAACCGCAAGGCTGATAGGCTCAACGGAGCGCGTCGTGAGCTCGAGGCACTAGTGGAAATCAACTTTTCTTTTTTTTTCTTTTATTTTTCTTTTCTTTTTTTATTTTCCAGGAGCACAAAAATAGGAACACCACAAAGTTACAGCTCAATCGGAGTTGATATGTGGCCTATGGAATTTTTTGATACCACTATTAAGAGAGTGCAGAAACTTGTGAGCTCAAACAGACAATTTTGCAAGCCAAATTTTGGAATTCTGATTTCGCCAAACCCGCCAAAGGGGGGGGAAACGGATGTAAAATTTTTTTCTCTTATCCGAAAATTTAAAATTTGCCTGATTCCGAGTCCGTATGCAAAAGTTATGGCTGTTTGAAGTTTGGACTTCCGGCTAGGTTTTCCAAAGGGGATATAACCTAGTCTTTTTGCGGTGGAATTGGGATATGGTGGCAGCGGAGTATGTAGGGTGTTCTGGTGATGCGTGGTGATCTGATGGGTGTTTATGATGGAGGAACGACTCTCAAAGGATGAACCCTAACACATGGTGAAAGGTGACGGCTAGGGTTACAAAGGAAAAACACACGACTAGACTAAAACACGCACTAGACCAGCAACAAGAACTTAAACTAGGACTCAAACTCAACACTACGGACTCTGAAAAAGAATCATGCAAAGGCTAAACACGGTCTAGGTTAAGGTAACTAACGACTAAATTTTTTTTTTTCTTTTCTGTAGACTCTAGGATTATTGCGAAAACAAAAACTAATCTAGGGTAAAGAAACTGGGCGAACCTGACGGTGAACCTAGAGCTCTGATACCACTTGATGTGCACTAGAGTTCCCGACCTTCCGAAAGGTTCTGATAAACAACGATTTGGACGGAGTCGCGACACAAATCGATCCGGCTTCTTGAACGCGCACGCTCTTGAGCCCCGCAATCGCAGCACCACGTCTCCTCTGGTTATCACCCGTGTCGAAACGCGGGTGACCTCGCCGAGAAGGCTAATCCCTGTTTGCCAATCGAAGAACACAAACAAGAACGAGATAGAATACAACCAAAATTGCAGATGAATGATTAAGCTCACAAGTTGGGGTCTTACAAACCGATCTAGCGGCGAAACTGTTCTTGACAGATTAATCTAAGCAAAACCCAAAACCTAAAGATAGCGACGGCTACTGATATATGGAGTTTAGGGTCGTGCAAGCACCCCTTGACGCAACCCTAATGGGCTCCAACACGATACACGGGCCAAAGGCCCAAATACGGCGTCGCAGCGCCGGGACAGATTCTGAACGTCAATTTGTTCGGTCAATTCCCGATGACTCGTAATGAATTTGGACATGGGACCAGAACCATTGGAAAGGTTATCTTCTTAGCTTTCCATCCATATAAAGAATGCCCCAATCCGAGCACGTATGCGACCTGGGCGCCCGTTTTAGTGCAGACTGGTCCTGGACTCCGAATTGCACCCGAAGTCGACTTGGAGAAGGTCTTGGTTTGGTCCCCAATCAACTTCTTTGATATTCCATGCATTCGTTATGCTCGGCTTCTTTTCCTTCATCCAAGCAAGTACCTCTGCAAACGAAAACAAACAAAACTCATTGTGTAGCAACGTATGTTCAAAAATATAACAAGTAAATCTTATGTAGAACTGGTTAACCTTTGGCTGATTAATACACAAGGTAGTCATGGTTATATCCGAGCTAGTTGTGTCCTCATCACCCCCTGCCAAAACCAGGCACATCCAGGGCACTCCAAAGGGAAAATCACCCTCATGAATGACTAGCGAAGCGTAGATGATCACAGTGCAACATAGTACTAAGTCAAGCCGTCCTATGCCCAACGTGTGGAAGTACGTAAGGTGCTTGAATAGATGTCAACATGTTCGGTCCTTAACAACCCAGACGAGGCTACTTGCATCAGGGAAAAACCACAATCCCGTCATCGCCCTATCACTCGTCCAAGATAAAGCATATTTTCCATATGAATCATTTAGTGAAATAATCAGATTTTATGCCCACAAATCGCACGTGGTGAATAAGTTCAATCGATGGCTCCATCCATCGATTTTTAACACTACTAGACCTAAGCATGACTAAGCAATGGTAAAACAATAAAATATTCCCAAGTACTTCCATCCAGAGGTTACAAGGATAAATGATAACAATGAAACAAGGAAGGATATGCAGCAATTAGGTTATAAACAACTCTAACCAATACCGATAATTTTGTAGTAAATCAACACATGCATATATATTGTTTTGCAATCAAATCATTTTAGCAAAAATAGGGATTCTATATGCTTAGATGCTTGCCTTGTTGCTGTGAGAAATCACACTCAATCTTAGGTTCTTGCTCCACGTACTCCGGAACGTCTGAATCTACCGATAAGAAGCAATAATGCAAATAAGATTCGAATAGACATGCATATGCAACATGCTCTATAAATCATGGCCTAATTACAGTAGGTAGAGAGTATGATAAAATTATTTTAGAAGCAATAATCATCTCATTTACATTTATGGTTTGAGAGCTATAAAAATAACAAGCCATATACTCTGAAAATGGCATTTCTGTAATTATATGTGAACTACTCTAGGTCATAACATATCCTATCATTTTCTAGTTATATTTCATAAGTGCTATCATTTTTAATTAAAAGAGGATAACTCACTGGTTATAACAAAACTTGGTTCACTGCATTTGGAGTTAAAATGATTTAGTTATGAATTTTACAAATTCAACAAAAAGAAAAGGTTATTTAATCTTTAGGCATATTTTAGGAGGTAGTTTTGTCAAATTCTTTTCATCCAGATTAAAGGGTACATACTCCTAAGATGAAAAACAGTGGCTTCATAATTTTGGGACTAACCATTAATTTACTAGAGATTTTATAAGTCCTAGGTGCAAAATAAGTGTTTTTGTGCTACTCACAATTTTAGTGACATTTTTTGTACAAAATTTGGGAAAAACTTTATTTTATAAACATAAAGAGAACAAATTAAGGAATACATAGAAATTTGGTTCACTCAATTTGGAGTATAAATGAATTTTCTATAAATTTTACAAGTTATATGTTAACTATTTCATATTTGAAATTTTAAAAATAAAAATCATACTATAAGCATAGGATTTTATTCTACAACATTAAAGTTCACAATTTTATAAACTTACTGAAATTGTTTTCACCTCAAAATGAGCTATATTTGATTTTATATGAATTTCACTAGTTTGAGAAAATTTTCAGTTGAAAAGATAAAGATTTATCCATTCCTTTTATATTTCCAAAATATAAATCATTGGGGTCGACAGGTCAGCCTCTGTCAATATGCAGAAAGGTCCCTAGGTTTCTCAGGATTCAACCCGCAGTCCTTAAGCACGTGCTATTACAGTCTTCATTAAGAGTCCCTGAGGTCTTTTCTATTTATACTTAGGTCCCGGGTCCACATGTAATATTAAGGGTCTTTACAAATTAAACCTTGCGAGTTTTAAATCCTTTCTAAGCCGAGTCCTTTAGCGCTAATCAAGTGGGGCCCGCTCGTCGGTGACTCGGCGGCTAGGAGGCAGGGCAGCAGCGCATCGCCGAGCTTCTCGCCGGCGGCAACGGCGAACGGGGGCCGATCTCCCGGGACGGCTAAAAGAGAAAAGGTAGAGGAGTTCATGGCGAAGCTATTGGTGGTGGTTTCACTAGCTGCGGTGGTCGGAATCAATGGCAACGACGGCGCAGGCGACGGTGGCTCTCGGGTAGACGACGCATATTGAGTCCCGGCTCGAATCCATGCGAAATAATGCATGCATGCGTGTCTAAGGGGCTCCTGGAGACTTACCAAAGCGTTGGAATGAGTCGGCGATGCTCGGACAGCGACGGCGATGGAGGAAACTCCCAGGCGGCGGCAGTAGATGGCGGCTTCATGGCGACAGCTCGCTTCGGTCGGTGAATACCTAAAGGGGAATGTCCGTGAGGTTTCTAGGGTTCCTGGGACGACTCAGGCGCAAGGAATCGCAGCGGGGCTTACCAGAGAAGAAGGACTTGAAGATGGAGTTCGGCGGCCGGAGTTGAAGAGGAAACGGCCGATCTCTGAGTCCACAGCGTTCTAGCTCGATTCCTTCGGTCAGTTGGCTCCTGGGATCGAGATGAGATCGATGGCGTGGCGGTTTGGCTCGGCTTGGTCGGAGTTGGCCGGACGACGTTGATGCCAAGGCGGCGGCGCACTGGAGCTTCCGAGGACACGGCGGCGTTCCGGTGTCACCACTGCACGACATGAGAGGAGGTTAGAGGGAATGGACTCGGCATCTTGTGAGGTTGATAGAACGTGGGAGGAAGAGAGATGACCGTGGCTCAACGGCGGTGGCGACGATCGTCATTCCCACAGAAGCTAGGCAAAAATATGAGCGTCGGAGAAGCTAGGCTCCCTCCCTCTCGATTGGTTTGGCATGGGGATGGAGAGAAGGACCGTGCGACACGGCTAGGTGATGATATGGGTGAGCTCAGCGGCTGCCACGTCTCGGCCACGCGTCGAGCACCACCAGCGCCAACCTCTCTCGCCCTCTGTCTCTCTCTCTGTCTCTTGAGCGGTGGAGAAGGTTGAACACAGAGGTGAAGCTAGCCCGTGTGACTGTCAAGTGGGTCCAGGGCGTGGTAGGCTAAGCAAGAGGAGAGACATGGGTAAGAAATTAGGTAGATATACTGTTGGTCTAGTTTTAGGGTTTATCTCTATTTATTTTCTTTCTCCCTCTTTTATAAATCCATAACTTATTTTTTGTACATGATAAATTAATGTGGATTTTTCTGGAGGTATATAAAAATACCTAGATTCCATTTTCTTTAGTTTCACCCAAAAATTCCCAATATTTTATTCTCAGGAAAATGAAGAAATTCAGTTCAGCCGAAATTGAATTGAATTTTTAGAAGGTCAAAACCTATAAAATAAATTCTGGAAAAATTATATTAATTCCTGATAAATAGAGTAGTATTTGAATAAATTATATCCCCTATACATTTTTATGTGATAAAATACACATATGAGATGTGTATCAATTTTGCCGATTAGGGTTTTGTTTTATTTTCCAAAATTTATTTGAATGGATAAGCTAATGCAAATAATTAAATATGTAACCTACAAATAGAGATAAATAATCCTAAATACCTTGTGCTAAAATTAGGGTTGTGACACCTCCCCCCTCTCTCTCCACTTGCCTCCTAGCCATGGAGAAGGCGGAGCGGCACCGGCAGTTGGGTGGATCCGGCAGAGCGGCGTCGGCGGCTGGGCGGATCCGGCGAAAACCACGGATGGGCAGCAAGCAAGTCGGCAGCTCCCTGCGGTGGATCCTCGGGCGATGGCTGCGTCGACGGCTTCCCGCGGTGGCGGTGGCGGCAGTGGTAGAGAAGGAGGCTCACCCCTCCTCTCCATCGAGCGACTAAGGTCGTCGGCGGTTTTCCTGTGATGGATCCTCGGGCAACGACAGCGGCGGCAGCGGCGGTGGTGGTGGAGAAGGAGGCTCTCCCCTCCTTCTCTCCTCCTCTCCATCCGGTGACAGCGACGGTGGTGGAGAAGGCCGGCGCAAAGGGCGAGGTGATGGTCGACGTGGAGGACGAGGCTTCTTTTAGTGTTTTTGGATGTTTGTTCGGCCTGTTCATGTGTTCTTGGATGTTTTTGATGTTTTTGGATACCGATTAATATTGATGGAATCTGGTCAGGGTGAAGGAAAGAGCCGGCTTTTTTTGTGCAACCTCAAGGGTAAACCGGCACCTTTGAGTCTATGCCAGTTGAAAAATTCGGCACCTATGATCGGTTTTCAACGACACCTATCTCCTTTTCTGTAGTAGTGGTTATATTTGTTTCTTTTAACTGGTTTAAGTCAATCCTAAACTTACGGCGCTTAGCCCAAGTAGCCTAATCATCTTGGAGTTTTTTAAATTTTTGCATAGCTATTTAGTTGACATGTAAGAAATGAGTGGACGTTCACCCAAGTGCTTAAAAAGTCTGCGTGCGCTTCATACGGAATGAGTATGAAGAAAACCTTCGGAGTGGTTGATGAGCAGGGTTGCTACTCGGTAGGAACTCATTGAGAGAAAGTCTCCAGCCGCCGAGCCGGGTTGCATGATGCTGGCGAACAGTCACTAACCCATGTAGTCGAACACCCGATTGAAGTCATGGTCCATGACGATCTTCTTCAGGAATGAGGCGTTGTAGATGTGCTCGAACGTCCTCTGAAGACTATGTTCGTCAAGAACTCTTGGAAACAATCCGGAAGAGCTCAGAAGACGGGTAGGTTTTGACCAGCCGTCAGCTCTCAGCTGAAGTAACAATCTTCAGGCTCCTACGTCATTTTCAATTTTTTCCGTAACATTTGAAATTTGAGGGATTGTTCACTTTATTACCAAAATTAATCTGACCAAGTTTTGGCTTACCAAAATTTGACAAGATAATCTAAATATTGTCAAAACTTTTCTTCACTACCAAAGTTTAGTAGTAAGGCCCCGTTTGATACAGCTCTAGCTCTCAACTCCAACTTATCTAGAGCTGGAGCTGTGCCAAACAGTATAGATTCTCTATTTTTTAAAAGCGGAGTTAGCAAAACTACATAAATTTGTACTACGAGGGTGGAGCTGGGTTTTTCTGCTCCACAGCTGCACTCCACCCCAAAAAACTCGCTATCCTTTAATTTTTTAGTGTATTTACACCAAAATGTCATTAAACTACTCCTTCCTATCGCCTCTCCTCCCGTTCTCTCTCCTCCCCATCTTCCTCCCGTGACAGCGGTGACCGGCGGCGGCGGCGGGTGGTGGTGGCAGGCGTCGGTGGTGGCGGATGGGTGGTGCGGCGCGCGAAGGCCACAGGCGGCGGCGGTGGCGGCAGGTGGCGCGTGGGAGGCGGCGCGCAGGCGGCGGCGGCGGGCTGCGGCGCGCGGGAGGCAGCGCGCGGGCGGTGGCCCGGGGTCGGCGGCGGCGGCAGGGCGACACTAACCAGGTGTTCGACGAAATGCCAACAAGGGACGTGGTGACGTGGAGCTAACCAATCTAGCGAAACACTTTCATACCCACTTCAGCTTCTATAGGAGCCAGCTCTAACTGGAGTTGGAGTTTAGAGTTGGGGGTTGGAGTTTGGAGCCCTACCAAACGAGGCCTAATTCTAGAATATTCTTCTCATAGATACTGGCAAAGGTAACAAACTAAACACTACTTATATTTCTCAACCTTACTAAATATTGGCAATATCAAAATTTGGCACTATCAATATTTGATTGATTTTGGCATCAAAGTGAACATCCCGTTAGGCGGTGATTTCTGGGAAGAGCAAAGACACTAAGGCCTTGTTAACATTGTCTGATGTTTGGCAATCTGCGCAGTTAAGGTTTTCGATATACAAGAAAATTGGGCATCTGTATGCCGATCATACAGCGGATTAATCTAGCTCCTGCCACCACAGATTAACAAAATATGAACACAAGCAACAGTCCAACACATGAACAAAATCAAGTGATCGACCAACACAAGTATCTTCCGCTCAACCATCTTTCAGCATTCATGCCTTAAAGTCCTCCTGCCCTGAAATTAATTGCCAAGTTGCTGCTCTGAATCAATTGCAAGTTGCAAGGCTAGTTAAAGCCTTAAAAAGGTGGATTGCCGGATTCTCATCAAAATCTCAATTGATGTAGATATCACAGAATTCATCCTCTTCCTCGCCTGTGGAGGATTCAGAAATTTCTACTCTCTCTCTCTCATCGCCTGTAAAAGAAGTGCTTGAACTGGAAGTTGAGATGTAGGACGCCCCTGTCAAAGGTGCACCTGAACCCGGCCTTCCGCGAGTACTCCCACTCCTTGTTCACGATCCTGAACGCGACGTCCTCATAGGGCCAGCCCGCGTGGAACCTGATGATGCAGGTCTCGCCGCCGGTGCTGCCGTCGCCGTCGTCCTCGTCGACGGTGTACTGGGGCGGCTTCCCGCCGGCGAGGTCGGGGTAGTAGAGCACGAACTTGTAGCTCTTAACGGTCTTGGGCGGTGGTTGGTCGTGGTCGTAATGCGCGCGGTTGTACTTGTTCCACTCGAAACCTGATCGTACCCGCGCGATGTACTTGGGCTTCCTCCACTCTGGTCCCCGCGGCGGCAGGGCCACCGGGCGCACAGATTCCGAGCCTTCCTCGTCGGCGTCCCCGCTGCCGCCGCCGCCGCCGCCGCCGTTTACGCTCTCGGGTTGGTCGTCGTCGTTCTTGTCGGGCGGGGGCGGCGGGGGCGCGTCGCAGGTGGAGTAGTGCTGTTCTAGGTACTTCTTGGCTTTCTCCACGCGGATGAGCTCCGTCACTTCCTGCCAGTGCTCGACGACCTTTTCCTCGCCGGTGGCCATCTGCGCGGCGATGGCGTGCTGCATCGCGTCGAGCTCGGCGAGGCTCTTGCCCTCGACGACGCTCTTCACGTCGGCAAAGACCGAGGAGTGCAAGGCCCTCTCGCAGTGGCCAGCCGTGCAGGTCCCGGTGGCCTGCTCGATCTCAGCGTCGCAGATCGCCTTGGCCACGGCCCAGAAGGGCTCGTTTGCCCTGTCATGATCGGCGTACACCGCGATCTCATCGCCGAGCTCCTTCAGCTCCTCGATGGACGCTCCGCGGAACGCCGCGAGCGCGCAGCGCCGCGTCCCGTTGAGAGACTTGACGAGCACATCGATAGGCTTGGGCCGCCCGGAGGCGAACCGGACCTCGGCGCGGAGCCTGCTCTGGCCGAGGAGGAAGGCCGCCTCCTTCGCCTCCTCCTCCTCCGCCCTGGCGCGCGACGCGTCCAGGATCGGCGGCGGAGGCGGAGATCTCCGCCTGGAGGCTTCGGCGGACGCCTTCACGCCGGCGGCCTCCCTGCGGCGGGCGAGGCACCGGCGCCGCTCGTCGCGGAGCGAGACGATATCGGGCAGGATGCCGAGGGCCAGGTCGCGCTCGAGCTTCTTCTGCCAGACGAAGGCGCCGAGGCCACGCGCCGCCAGCTTCGCGGATACGGCGTCGGCGCGGCGGCGGACGGCCTTGGACAGCGACCTCGACGGCCGCGCGATCTCCTCGGCGGCGCGGGGCTTCGCCATGGCGCTGCCAGATCAAAGGGGGCCCCGGGTCAAAGACCCTATTAAGATTTGACAAATTGGGTTGATTTATGATTGCACAAGGAGACGCCGAGTCGGTTGCTGCCGCACCGTCCAAGTCGGTTAACGAGACCTATTCGGTTGCGACGCGTGTCCTCTTCGGAGAGAAAAAAGTTTAGGGCCTGTAGTACAATGGGCCGGTTTAGTGCGGTCATACATGGGCCATCTCGGCCCGTAATGTAAAGGAATAAGTTCACTTGACTCCCTTACTAGTGGCCGAATTCGATTCATATGCCTGAACTGCAATACCGGATATCTTAACCCCCGACTATTAAAATCAGTGCAATTTGACTCTTTTGGTGGTTTTGGAGGGCGGTTTTGCTGAAGTGGCATCTATGTGACAGTGTTGACCTAGTCTATGGTGTTGACATTGCGCTTAGGTGGCATTAAAATTAAAAACAAATATGTGAGACCCATTTGTCATTCAAAAAGAATTGTGGGTCCTACTGACATGTGGGACCTACATGTCATCCTCTCTCTCTTTCTTTTTCCTCCCCTATCTCTCCGTTTTCTCTTTCTTTCTCTTTCTCTCCTCTTCAGCCGTCTACGGGGAGCAGAGGCTGGAGAGGCATTGGTGGCGATGGCGATGGGTGGGGGCCGAAGTGGTGGCGGCTGGCGTGGGTGGAGGCGGCCTCCATCACCATCGACGACGTTTGAAGCAGAGCTAGAAACACCCTTGCCGCCGCTCTTCCTAATACGAGGTCGTCGTCACCTTGCCCCCGCAGCTACTCGCTCGAAGAGGAGGGGGAGGGTACCAACGAGGAGGATGCGGGCTTAGCTGAAGGGGAAGAGAAACCCTGGGCGAGGGCCGAAGCGGCGGTGATGCGGATGGATGCACCCGTTGACTTTGCCGTCTAAGACGTCGTGCCCGCGTGATTTTGTACGTGACAACTGGGGGAGGCAAATCTGGTGGTGCCATGCCCCTCCACCGCCGCTCTAGCTCCGGCCCTCCCGTCGACTGCCGCCGCTTTGGCTCTAGAGCGTCAGCCGTCGTCGCTCCAGCTCTCGTCCCCTACAGAAGGCCTAAGGGGAGAGAAAAAGAAAGAAAGAGAGAAAGGAGAGATAGGAAGAAGAAATATAGAGAGAGGATGACATGTGGGCCTCATAATTTTTTCGTATGAATGACAAATGGGTCCCACATATATGTTTTTAATTCTAATGCCACCTAAGTGCTATGTCAACACCACAGACTAGGTTAACACTATCACGTAGACGTCACGTCAGCGAAACCGTCCTCCAAAACCATCGAGAGAGTTAAATTGCACTAATTTTAATAGTTGGAGGTTCGAGATATCCGGTTTTGCGGTTCAAAGATATAAATCAGATTCGATCACTAGTTAAGAGATTAAAAGTGAACTTATTCCTAATGTAAATAACTAGGCTGGGCCGAATCAAGATGATACTGAAAATCAAGTTCATTTGGAGTCCTGATGGATATACTAACACACACTATGTGCACAAGACCACGACTCAAGTACTCTACTCTTTCTGTCTCAAAATGATTTTATTTTTTATTCATCCCACACATATCAATATAGAAAAAACTAAAATACATTCGTTTTATTAAAATTCAAATATTATTCATCATTTTATCTAATCTTAATGGATATATCACATAATTTTATAAATTTCAATATAATATTACTATAAATAAATTTATTTGGAAACAAATTTGAGAGTAAAAATAAATTTATTCTTACACGGAAGGAATAGTCATGTCCACACGTGTAACTGCCGAACTGTACTGACAGGTCAGTCGGTCCCACCGGACAGGCAAAGAAACCCCGAAGAAACCCACCCCTGCTGCAAGTCTCCATCCACTCCCACCTGGCAAATTGGCCCCACAGACGCGGCATCCACATCTGTCACGTGGATAAATTAACAAAATAAAATTATTCGGGTTCTCCTTTCCTCCCCCTAGTCTCCTCCCCACAAGTCGTGGAGTCCGCCTGTCGATCTCCTTCGCTTTAAATTTTGGGTAGATTTTTGTCTCCTTCGCTCCCCACGCTACCGCCTCGCCGTGCCGGAGCCCAGACGTTCCCCGCCGCCGAGAATCTCCGCCTCCGCCTCCGCCTCCGCCTCCGCCGCCGCCGCCGCCGCCACAGATGGATCGGGAAGAAGGTAAAGCAGCGCAGAGCCCGCCGAATTTAGGAGCGATCCTGGCTAATCCGAGGGGTGCTTGCCATTGGTGTGCAGTGACGGAGTTCCTCGGCCAGGTGCCCCTCCTGCAGTGCCTCCCCAGCTCCTCCATCCGCAGGATCGCCGACGCCGTCCTGGTGAAGCGCTATGGTGAGTAGTACGGTCCCCATCACTGTATCACTCTAGTTTTTGGGGTTTTTGCGACCTCGGTTGGTGGTTCATGGTGAACGTGGCGGCGGATTTCGGATGATCGTTGGTGGGAGTACTTTTTTTTAGATCAGTAAATTAGCGGTATTCTCCAATTGCATACCCGATTTTTGTGGAGCTCGCTGGCTAAGTTTGATTTGCTGCTGTGTATGTATATATATAGGTTTTAATCAGCTTGCTTAAAAAGGTGACTATTAGAGCAAGGGTGCAAATGCATTTGACCTACTCAACCCAAGAATAGGGGGTGCTTCCATTCAACGCCCAAGCTAGCTACTATATTACACATTCATTTTTTTAGAACAATAACAATGTTATAGATTTCCTTTATAGATCGTGGGGAACTGGGGATATCATTGGCAATAGTACACATTGATTTGACGTGTAATGCTTGGGAGAAAATTGGTATCAGTTTAATAAAGAAGATCAGGCATACAAATCCTTGCAAGCGAGGATTCAAACCTTGGTGTTCACCTACGCCTGCCACCTACCTCACGTCCTCCCACTGATTTAGCAATTTTTAGTTCTCAATGCATGTTTGGCATTATCCCCTTTCTAGAGAAGTGTTTTTTTTTTGTACTGAATGTGGTTTCAAGTTGGAATCAAGCTGATTACTTCTGGCTGTTCATTGTGATACTTTTTGAAATTTTGCAGAACCTGGTGGTTACGTTGCTCGTGAAGGTGACCCTGTAGATGGCCTTTACATCATATTGGATGGGCAGGTATGAAATATATTATTTCTTTGCTTAGCATTTGTTGGCTTTTATGATTACCATACTTTGGGAACAAATATAGTAGTGATATACTGAGATGCAAGCTGTCACTTAGCCAGTTGTCATCCGTCTTGGACTTTGATGATTCATTGAATAGTACTGTTTGTGGGTGTTCCAACTACCATCCTGGAACAATTGATGAATTGTTCTTAAAAAAAAATTGGTCATATTTTGCAGCAGTGATTCTTTATATTGGGACTTGGGTGAAAAATCAGTTCAGACTTTGTAGTTTCACACTTTCAGAGTATCATTGTTGTCCTGATAGCCAGTTCCTTGCTCCTGCCACAACCGAATGATATAATCCAACTGTTCTACTCTCATGTTTTTTTTGTTATTATCATAGTTTATATGATCAGTTGCATTATCCTTGTGATCTACTGACGAGGCGGAGGCCGATGGAATTCTCAGTGTTAATTCTCCATCTGCATTATGTTGCAGGCTGAGGTTTCAGCTCCTGCAAACACAGAAGAAGAAAATCGCCCTGACTATGTGTTAAATAAGTATGACTACTTTGGTTATGGTAAGAACTATCATTACATGACTTCTGAATTTTATAGTAGTTATTTGTTCTATTTTGATCAAGTATGTAAACCATATTTTATAAGATACAGAGCAGCTCTATTTATGTATTATTCTAATATACTACATTGTTTTGTAGGAACCAATAGTTCTGTGCATCAAGTAAATGTTATTGCAGTATCAAAGGTTCCTTATTCATGTTTCTGTTTTTAATAACAGCATTATTTAGCTGCTGGTGTCTCTACTGTAATGATAAATATCTGCTGGCTTCAGCTTATTGTTAGTATCCTATTGCAGCTGACTTGCTTCGTCCTGCCAAATCAATATGGACACTTGTTGCAACCAAAGACAATTTGGAATGCAGAAGAGACACCTGAGAACCATTCTTTGCTAGAACAAATTTTGCACTTAGAGCCATTGGAGGTAAGTCTAAATGTATTGTGATGTTTTTGTTTTGTAAAGGTATATATCACTTTACAGTATGATTACTGTGCTGAAAAAGTAATTATCAGGTATCCTAGTTCGTAAGATATTATGACTTATATACTACAGATGCTAATTTTGTAGCTCTACCATTCCTTTTACCAGTTTCCCCTGTCCACCAGCAGCATGTTAAGTCGCTGGTAGTAGAGTATCGTCCATTAGAGGCTAACCTGGTTTAGATTATTAATAGGTTGGGATTTCATTTACATAACCTTAAAAGAGACAGATATAAGGTGGATTTACAGTTTCATATTTACACCTCCTATTTATAAGTGGAAAGGGCGAAATATTTTGTCACAGCAAGTCAAATTTAAGTCTGTACACTTTCTCACTGTAATCATTGTCATTTTTAGGTCGATATCTTCCGTGGGTTTACTTTGCCAGGAGCTCCAACTTTTAGGCAAGTTTTTGGAGGACAGTTGATAGGACAGGCATGTTCCAACTAAATTCTCTTACTTTATGTCATCAATATCTGCCAAATGTTTGTATTTCACCACTTCCTTTTTCTGTTATGTTGCAACATCCGCAGGGCATTATGTTGCAACATTCATAATTAAGTAGAAGTGCATGAATCCATTTGTGAAAAAAAAAGATAAAAAAGGAAAGCTTCTTTAAACATGCTTCTTAATCAAATTTTTGCTGCTTTTGGAAAACTTTTGGACTTTCCTCCTTGATCACAGAGGGTCAGTTTTTGTGATAGCATGGATGTAAGTGCCAAAGGAGAAAAATTTTGTAAAGGTGGTTCACATAGGACAGCATTATTTTGTTCAAACTTGTTTTCTTCAATGGTATATTAGTGAATTGTTTGTCCATGAAAATTGTTTTTCCACTGCTTGGTTAGTGGTTGTCAGAACTCACTAATCATTCCCATGCACTCCCAAAAGAAAGTTCAAACACTAAAAAGAGTACACACATCCATGTCAAAAATTTTCACTATATCTGGACCTTATTTTTTATTGGACCCTCATGTAGGCACTAGCAGCTGCATCCAAGACTGTTGACTGCCTAAAAGCAGTGCACAGTTTGCACGCAATTTTCCTTATTGCAGGAGACAAGAATTGTAAGTTCTCTAAGCTTGTGTAGTTCTCTTCTCAATCAACTTGAATTTGACCTTCTCCAACAAGCTGTAATTTTGGGAACCACTAGTCTATCATATCACGAAGAGGTGACCTAAGACGAAACCAATGCTAACAAAATGTAATTTTGATAACCACTAGTCTATTAGATCAAGAAGGGATGGTTTAAGACGAAGCTTTACTCTGGCTTCCAAATTTTACATTGTCCCTGACTTAGAAACGAGCAGTGGATTAATTTGTGCGAACTTTTTGATGAGTCTACCTTTTGATCTGTCATCTTAGGCTCTGTTTGTTTCAGCTTAAGGTTATTGTAATCTAGATTATTAAGACAAATTACTATAAGCTGGATTATAATAAGCTAGAGTAGAATAAGTTGTGAGTTGTTTGTTTCTCTGGATTATTGAAGGCATGGATTACTGGGTTTGAAAGGCTAAAGTCTATAATGCCCTCAGCTATTTGTTCGGATGGATGACAGAGGTGGGTAAATTTTTTCAAGTCTCTAGGGGCAGTGGGTCTTTAGCCACCCAATAATCTGAAAAAAGCACCTTTGGAGGAGATTACCAGATTATACTAATCTGAGTTCTAGATTATAATAATCTATCATAATAATTTATCTGTTTGTTTCAAATTATTTCTAATAATCTAGATTATAATAATCTTAAGCTGAATCAAACACGGCCTTAGTAAGCTGCGAATCATTATGCATTGTAATTTTATATTTATAAAAAAAGAATAAATCTGATCATGTCTGTTTTTGCTTTGTCCTCTGTTGTAGTGCCAATAATATATCAGGTTCATCGGGCACGTGATGGAACGAGCTTTGCCACCAGAAAAGTGGAGGCAAAGCAAAAGGGCCTTGTTATTTTCACCTTGATTGCTTCATTCCAGGTGTTTATCCTTCTGGTGCCCAGTTTTGTGAACAATGTACAGCCTCCAGAAAATTTTGGCATATTAGGATTCATGTGGTCAAGCATTTGATTCTCTCAATGGCTTCCATTTTTCTTTAAAACATCTACATGGAAATAGCATGTAAATTTGACTTGAAAACTACTATTGTGATTGTTTTATAGGTAGGGCCTGTTTGGTTCTCTTCCATTGCTAGCCTTGCCAAATTTTTGGCAATGGCAAGATTTGGCAAGCCAAAAAAATTGGTTGAGGTGGCTGTTTTGAGTGCTACCAAAATTTTTAGACTAGGCTAGCGCTAAAGTTAACCAAACCAAAATATTTGGCAATGACAAATTTGTGGCTACATTCCTGCAAACCAAATGAGTGACATTTTTTTTAGCAATGCCAATTATTTGGTAAGGTTGGGTTTGGCAAAGAACTAAACGAGCCCATACTCCCTCCCATCGTAAATGTTTGGCGTTAAGGACAAGATTTATTAAAACTTTTGAAACTTTGACCATGAATAGCTTCTCAAATGCTTAGTTTGAAAATAAAAAAATGGTATACGCAGATTTATTTTTGAAAATACTATCTAAATATCATGAACTTATTAGATTTGGTAAACCTATTCTAATATAAAACTGATAGTTAAAGTTTTAAATGTTTGATAATCTTGTTCTAAATGTCAAATATTTATGACCATAGGGAGTAATAACTTTACTACACTTTTAACAATATATTACAGTAAAGGTAGTGGTCAGAACTTTGTTTTGGAGACCACATCATTGTTTGAAAATTTTTTTGTGACTAGAGGGACCAGTAGAATATTCTTTGTGCAATATTCAATACTCATACTGAACGCTGTCAACGATAACCAACTGTTTGAACTTTTGTTAAATCCTGAGGAAATGTGTATTTTCATGTTGATACTACTTTGTACATTAAGCCAAAAGGTTCGTGAGATTAATCTGCCAGCAGAAGAATAGATGGTATCTAACTTCTGCATGATCAATTCTGTTGCAGAAAGACGAATTAGGGTTTGAGCATCAAGCTGCAACCATCCCTGATGTTCCTCCTCCAGAAGAGGTAAGGATTTTTTTTCTTTCCTGTAATGTATATGGGAAAGAAGAATTGACAATTAATAGCTAATCAAATGCAGCTCCTGAATCTGGAAGAGATACGGGAAAGAAGACTTACTGATCCACGCTTCCCAATGTAATTTTCATGACTTCCAACCATATATTTGATGATGATAGTTGCCTAGCTAATGCAGTTCTCAGATGATTCATCATTAACCTTCAGAATAAACTTCTTTTGTGCTATTGAGAAAGCATTATATTTGTCACTATTTTTTTCTCGGACACTATATTTGTCACCATTACTCAGATGAATCTATTTATTTGGTATTACAATAAATTAGAAATTATCTGGTCGTATTTCTCACGTTTAATAAATCAAGCATTCTATCTTCTTAAACTTCAATTATAACTGTAGTTGGTTCGTGTCACTGTCACATGCCATCTGGCAAAGTCTTGACTGTTAGTCATCTGCAGGCAATATAGGAACTCAGCTGCCAAGAAAAAGTTCGTACCTTGGCCCATAGAAATGAGGTTTTGTGAAGATTCAGCATCTCAACATAAACCAAGGTAATCTACACACCGTGTTTCTTTCAGTACAGCCTGCTCATATCTTCTTTCCTCGCCTAGTTGGTGACAACTGATAAGTTCACCACCAAATTCCTGTGGACTGTCAAATTCATGAATTCTAAATTCCACTGTGAAAACATCCAATTTTAATTCCATTGTGCAAGAATTTATCGCATTTCCTGCTACATTGCAATAATATACATTGTTCTGATTCATTAGTGTATCCCATTCCATTATCTAAACATTTAGTGTATCCGATTTCTTTCAGCTTAAATTATTGGTTCAGAGCCAGAGGAAAACTTTCTGATGATCCAGCACTGCATAGGTTTGCCATCTAATCACTATACCTTGTTTCTTGTATTTTGGATGATGGGGCATGTCATTAACCCTATGGTATTACAGGTGTGTTGTTGCATATGCTTCGGATCTACTATATTCTGGTGTCAGCCTAAATCCTCATAGGGAGAAGGGTCTGAAGACATACTCACTCAGTCTTGATCACTCGTATGTTTCAGCAAACCGCACCCAGTACTGCGATTTTAATTAATCCAACTCGCTAGTAAACCGTTTGTTTGTTACTGTTTGCAGGATTTGGTTCCACAAGCCTGTGAAAGCTGATGATTGGCTTTTATATGTGGTAAGCCATTGGATTTGTACCTCTCAAATAATACACCAAAAAACAAAATTTCTGCTTGAGGTTCTTATGGCAACACCTTCCCTTAACAAATACAGATCGACAGCCCATCTGCACACGGTGGCCGGGGTTTTGTTACAGGGCGAATGTTCAACCGGCAAGGAGAGGTATGCCTTCGTTGTTTCAAAGCTGAGTTCAATTCTGCGCTGCTTCTGTGATCGAAATGTTTATCAACTTACTATGATGTCTTCGTAACTGCTTAGCTTGTCATGTCGTTGACCCAAGAGGCGCTGATTAGGAGGGCGAAGACGCCAGGACAAACGTCACAAACCCCAAGGCCAAAGCTTTGAGAGGTGCAGAAGAGCAGTATTATCTTTTCCTTTTTGGCAATTTCACAATTCTTTTCCTTTTCCCTGTAAGTCTATAACACGTAGACGTGAAGCCAAAGTATAGCATACTGCATAGCAAGAGAAAAACGATGATAAAACTGGTTCTGTAATTTCACGAACAGCTTACTGACATACCACGTATGTATTGGATTGGGAAAAATAAGCGAAGAACTGGGAGAACTGAATATCCTTTTTTTATCTTAAAGTCGTAAATTATTTCATTTTGAGCCTTCATGGTGCATAAATGGTTGTATAAGTACACATCTGATAAATGGTTGTATAAGCACACATCTGAATAGTTGATATGAAAAACACGGGTAAAATCTGTCTGTGACGATCAGGAGATTTACTAAAATATTCCAGTTACAAGCAGCTCCCCGTGAAGGATTCTCGCAATATTTGAAGTGTCAAAATAAACAGTATTTCATCATCATGTACACATAACACGTGACATATTACAGCCAGAATCAATCTAACCGTGGATGTCCAGTTATACTTCGGGTAGTGAAAGCAAATCACAAAAAAAAACCCATACAAATTCAACGGTGTAGTATTCCACACAATCACAATGGTCGGTTGTGATTTTGTTAAAACAGCCTTATAAGCAAGAGTGGTGACAAACAGCTACACGGTGCTTTCTGATTAAATACAAATAGAAAACGTATTACAAGCAAGCCTAACTAAAGTTGTCTTGTTAGTAGAAACTCCCACTACAAACTTCTGTTGAATCCCTTTTCAAACTACATGCTGCTGAATCAGCCTATTCCAACATCAAAATGCTACAAATGGCATACTGCTGAATCAAACAAAAGCATGTTACCATCAGTCCATCACTACCGTTTTGTTTCGAAAACGGGATGGATATTCACATTCAAATGCTCAAGCTTCTCGATCTTTGCAATAGATTCACCAATTCTCTTCAACACCATGGGCATAGCCCCAATATTCGTCTCACTTTTGGCCTTGACGATCCTTAGTTTTTCATTCTTCTCTTGTTCAGCTTTTGCAAGTGGTGTTCCAGCAATATGCTGCGATCCAGTTGTAACTTCTGCAATGTACATAATGGTGTCAGCATCTGACACTGGAATTACCAAGAGAAATTGCCATTTATATCTTCTACGTTAATTTGCTCTTTTAACTTTGTTACTTATTGATGGCATGCTAAATGATATAATTTGCCATTTATATCTTCTACGTCTAATCATAAAAAGGGAACTGAGTCATTTTTCACATAATGAGATTAGGTTGCAGTGGAGAACAGGAACAGGGAAAGCCTCACTTTCTATGTAACACTTCAAGAACATATTTTCATGGTTTACAGTTAGTCACTGGTGCAAATAATTATCATTAACTAACAGGTTTGATGCCGAAACCATCAAGCTTGCTAGGTAGCTGAAAAGGAATATACCAATCCAGGAAGAAAGGTACATTTCAATGCATACCGTCAAATGCTAAATCGCAGTTTATCCCAACAAAAGAAAACCAAATGTCAAATCGCAGGTTACATCCGAAAAGTCGTCCTCTTCTTTCCAAATCCACTGAGCACTAACTAACTGGTGGTAAGTAACACTATTTCTATTCATTATGCATAAGTCTTAGGTGCAAAGAGCAGAAAACAAAATGATGATCAAGGGTTTAAGTGTGAGCAAAGATAATACTATTTCTATTCTGCAATATGCAGATGCAGATGACATTATTTTCCTGATGCAAAACAATCTGGAATATGCCAGAAATTTGAAATATATGCTATGTGCGTTTGAACAAATGTCTGGGTTGAAAACAAGAGTGCAATTTTCTGTGTGGGGGGAGCTAAGACAAGACAACAAGAATATAGCCAGATGTTCACTTGCAAAATAGATAATTTGCCTATGAGATATTTAGGTATACCAATAGACCAAAAAGGACTTATAAATAAAAACTGGGGTGATACTGAAGAAAAATTTGAAATGTAAGATGAGATGTTGGCAAGGAAATCTCCAATCAATTGGAGGAAGGGTTACTCTTATTAACTCAAGCCTCAGCAGCACCCCACTGTACAGTCTTTCTGTAGGATACCAAAAGGAGTAAAGGAAAAAATATATTTTTATGGCAGGAAGATCAAGGTATTAGGAAGTACCATCTAGTTCAATGGCCTATAGTGTGTTCCCCTAAAGACCAAGGGGGTCTGGGTATTCTAGATTTGGAAGTGATGAATAAAGAAAGACCTGTTGGGAAAATGGATTTGGAATCTAGAAAACTCAGATGGGCTGTGGCAGAGGATGCTTAGAGATAAATACTTAAAGAAAAAAATTATGGCCGATGTGAATATAAAAAATGGGGATTCACATTTCTAGAAGGGTTTAATGGAAATCAAAATAGAGTTTTACAATATTGCAGGAAAAAGCCTGGCAATGGGAAAAACATACTTTTCTGGGAGGATAAGTGGTTGGGAGGTACAACTTTAGCAGATCAGTTGCCAACACTGTATGATATCACACATACAAAAAGAATTACACTGGGTGAAGTGAAAAGGAGAGGGTGGGAAAAGGTGAAATTCAGAAGGTCTTTGCAGGGGGTGAGATTACAGATGTGGAATAGAATTAAACAACAATGTGATCAGATTAATTTATCAGAACAGAAAGATGAGATGGTACGGGAACTTACAAAAGATGGAAAATTCACTGCGAAATCCTTTTATAAAACCATGAAACTTCAAAATGTTTGCTTCCTCATAAAAAAATTTGGAAAGTCAAAATTCCACTCAAGATTAAAGTTTTTTTTGTGGCTGTTGACAAAAAAAATAGTGTGTTAACAAAAGACAGTTTGAAAAAAGAGGGGGTGTAAAAAAGGAAGTTACGAATGTCAATTCTGTGATAAGATAGAAACTGTTCAACATATTTTCATTGATTGTCCTGTAGCAAGGTTTACTTGGAATGTGATATGTTGTGCTTTTAATGCAAAACCTGTAACAAGTGTGCATCAAGTTCTGGGACCTTGGCTGCAGGACTGTGACCTTGGAATTGCGGCAGTGTTCTGGTCATTATGGAAACAAGGAATAGGGCTTGTTCCAAAATGGTTCTGCCAACTGATCCAACTGAGATATTTGAGTTGTGTTTTTTTTTTTGATTGAATCTTGGTCTGTTGGATTGAATTTTGAGGGTGGGATGGCATCCCCACTGAACCCAGTGTGAAAAACTTAAGACCTGTAAACGTACTCTCTCATTTCTGGTAGTAGAAATAGGGGCCTTCTCCCTTGTTCAAAAAAAAAAGAGTGAATTGTACTTTGGGCCACCTTTTGCCGTGGTTTCACTTTGGACCACCCTAGTCCAATCTTTTCACTTTGGACTAGTTAAATTTACATTTGTTTCATTTTGGACCACCCAAAACCACTTATTAGCACATCAACAACTTATTGACATGGCTAGTGAAGAGAGTCGAGGTGGTCCAAAATGCAACAAACATAAAGTTAGCTAGTCCAAAGTGAAAAGATTGGACTAGGGTGATCCAAAGTGAAACTAACGGCAATAAAAGGTGCCCCAAAGTACAATTCACTAAAAAAAAGAGTAACACTAGCATTGCTTGTGTATACGATTAACCCCAAGAAAAATCGTAAAAGGGGATAGAATCCCATATGTACTTCAACCACGAGTCCACGACCTACTTAATCACGCCCAAATTATACGAACACGAACAAGGGGACAAACAAATTGAAAACCCTAGTACGCCGGAAACGCGCATACCGAGGAGGCGGGGGCGGAGGGCGGCAAGGCGGGAGGCGGCGGCGTCGAGGAGGCGGGTGGCGTCGTCGCGGCGGTACTCGAGGAGGCGGCGGCCCAGACGGTCCACCTCCCGCTCCAGGTCCTCTATGTCCTCCTCCTCAGCAGCCTCGTCCTCCCGGGCGGCGGCGGCGGCGGCGGTGGAGGCGGGGACCTTGCGCTTCCGGTGGCTGCTCTGAGCTCCAGCTTGGCTTGGGGTGAGCGAGCCGCCCGCCATGGGGGGAGCTTGGAGCACGTGAAGCCGCGGCGAGCGGAGACCAGAGATGCTCGAGCGGAAGGAGCGGAGAGGCCGATTCAATTTGGGAGATGGGAGATGGGACTTTGGAGTGGGACCCACAACCGGTAGTTCTCTTCGATTTAGAGCGTCTTAGAGAAAACATATTGGGCTTGTTCGTGGAGATAAAATTATAAAAAAATAGTTGGTTGTTAGTCAGCTCGTGAGAGTACGGAGAAATCAGGTTTCAGGGTAAGCTTAAGATTTTGAGAATTTGTTGGGTGGTTCCTAATTTACCTTTTGGGGCTTCCACTCTTGCATAAAGCTCTTGCTTTGACAATTCAAAATTGGGCAAAAGTTTTTTACCAAGAAATCAATATTCAAAATCATTCCATTCGAAATTCTTTGCTTTCTTAAAGTGTCGGATTTCTAAATTCTCATAAGGGCCCTCAGGATTTTTTTTTATAGCCTGTTGAATAATTTTGATTGATTCCCTCATTTCATCGATTCGTACTAAATAGCGAGCTAATGAATCCTTTTCTTTTTGCCATTGGACTTTCTAATCGAATTGATTGTAAGACTCGTAAACTAGCTTATGAGAATCTGGGTTTCTCAACTTCTGGTTTCTAGTTTATTCTCTGGATATTACAACTATAGCTTCTCAGACTCTGAACGAAAAGTTAAACTATTTGGGAGAAACTATAATTCAACTATAATTTAACTATAGTTTCTGATTCTAGGAGAAATTGTAGCTGTCAAAAGCTTCCCCAAATAGACCTTAAGATTCTGGTTCCAGTTCATTTTCTGAATTCTACAACTACAAGTTCTCAGAATCTGGACGAAAAACTGAAATGTTTGAAAGAGCTTCTAATTATGGGAAAAGATGCAGATGCCAGAAGCTCCCCAAACAGGCTCACATACTATTGGCGCAGAATTTCGACCCGCCCCACCATCAAAGCGGGTTCCACGTTTCCACGGCGGCCTGGGAGATCTGCTTAACTCCAGTGCGGGTCCAATGGCTTGCCTAGGTGTATTTAGGGTGTGCCAGTTGATTTGATCTGCAATCAACAAGAATAAACAAGTAAACCAAGTTAGTAAATGATGGCCGATCGGCCGATAGGCCGATGTCGCATCGTGAGTGCCTAGCCGATAGGGCAAAGTTGTATCGGCCTACTTGAAGTTATAAAGAAATAAGATTAATAGACAGATCTAATCTCATCGGCCTTCTTTCACATGTTTATGTCAACTTGATGAGACCGGCCGATGAAGGATTGCTAAGATAAATACACTAGCTAATACTCTAGTGCAAACTTGTATTAACCGATCGGCCAATATAAATATACTGATCATAGAGAAATCCTAAGATCAATCTATGACAAATACGTTTATATCTATCGATCCTCTCATGCAAGTGACAAATACATATAAAAACATAAAGTGATCATATGTATTAGATAAGACCGGCTGAAACCCCGGTGCTATCCTTAATTACGATCGAAAACAGGCTTTGAGTTAGATCTCAAAACAGGACTAAGGTCGATAGCAACTCAAAGTGTGAATCGAGAACTAACACAAAGAAAATCAAGGTGTCGATTGCTTTTGGGGATGATAGATGCCTTGAATGATCTAGACAGGCAAACTAATTCGACCATCGTCGGCAATAAACCCTAAAGCGAGTTCACCGCTGGCGAGATAGAATTGAAATACCATGTCAAGATCATTCAAAACATGATAAACGACGATCACATCGCCAGGGCCTAACGTGTCTAAAGCAACACGCTAACCCCGACGATGTAGATCGTCGGGTACGAGTTCTTACCTCTACTCTGGGGAAGTAAGAACTCGCCGGAAATCAACCTCTTGCAAGGGTGGCGATGCGCCGAAAATAGATTGACTTGTAGTTGTTGGTTGTTGAATTGAGAGAGAGTTTCTACGTACAGACTACCGGAATATTTATACTCGTGATTTACAACATTGTCCATATAGGACACGATTTTATCTCTAACTAACAAACAAGTCCTTATGGCGGACTCTTACCATAGATCAGATCGAATCTAATTTAACTTCCTAATTAAGAGATACAATTGCCTAAAACTGGGCCTTATCCCTATTTGGCAATCTCCTTTGAAGCTTAACTCAAGCCCAAACCGAGCCCACGCTGCCTCCATCAGCTTTCTGCTTCCATCGGTCGATGGCCGTATTGAACCCTCATCGGCCGATACGGTCCCTCTGCTAGCGCTCCACCTAGTCCGATGCACCGCTGAGTCCGATATGAAACTTGGTCCGATTCTGGCTTGGTCTGATAACACAACCGATCCGACTCGAATCACTTCTTCTTCTCTGCGTCGATTTTCTCTTTCCTCTTCGAGTAGATTACAAAAATCTACTGCTAACACATGCCCCCCAATTCCGCTTCATTATATAATGTGGCGGAATTAGCTCCGAGGAACCCATCGACTTCTTCGCTAGGGTTTGTCCAAAACCACACTGATCCAGATTCGCAGCCTTCCGCCGCCGATTTCCACGCGCAGTTCCTCATTAGCCGATCACGCCTTTCGATTCCGACGACTTCTCAGCGTCTCCTCGGCGGCAACCCCCTCAACAGCGACCCCCTCGACAACATCCATGGCGAGCCTACCATTCTACGTCTCCGAGATCCCTGAGGTAAACCAATCCTTCCTCAAATTTGCATTTTTATTTTCCCGCCGAGGCTTTTCAAACTAGTGTTTCTGTTCTTGCCCCCGTATCTTATTTTTCTATCACTGTTTGCACGCCGTAGATCTTCAAGAATCAGATTTTGATCCCCACAAATGACAAATCACATCGATTTCTTTTGGGTCCCATGGGCAACTCTGACCCCACTTGGCTGATAAACGCTGAATCGAACAGAGTCCCCTTCAAGCAAGCAAAGCCCAACGTCTCCTCATGGAAACACACCTTCAGATCTTGGCCGTCGAAGCTCAATGGATACAGGACCTGGTACAAGAGAATTGCTGCAGTCAAACAAGTCCATTGGGATGAAATTGGAATCGGCCAATGCATTGCTTTATCCTTAGCCGATACCAAGAAGAATGAACCCCTCTTGTCGGCCACCACTTATTTTTGGTCCAGCACCTTGAATGCCTTCTTATTCTGGCAAGGTCCGATGACCTCAACATTGATAGATATCAAGATGCTAACAGGCCTGGATATCCTCTCAGAAATCAACCCCTTTAACCTCCTCATCAATAGCAGCCATAAATTGAAGACCAAAAAGATTGGAGGCTGGTCTGGATATATTTCTGAACATATGGAGCAAGGATCTGTTTCAAAGAAAGAACATGTGGCTTTTCTGGCTTTATGGTTGAAAAGATACATCTTCTGTGGATCAACCTGCAGCCCCACTTTGAACTGCCAACACCTAGCTCAAGCTCTGGTTGAAAAGAAAAAGTTTCCTCTTGGCCGATACCTCCTTGGGGCAGTCTATCGGCTACTTCACTCTGCCACTCAGGATCTGATGCTGAATCGGACAGTGACACATGGAGGTCCATGGTGGTTTATTCAGCTATGGTTAACCATCTACGCCAACACCATGGTTGATCGGCCTCCACTATCGGATTCGGTCTTCCCATCGGACTACAGTGACAATGAAGATCCCTCATCTAGAAGATGTATGTCCTTTGGAGAAGCGGCCTCGGTCTATCCTGGAGCTGACCAATCGGCCGAAGAAATGTCTGCATGGTTCGTCCGATTCTACACCGGTCCACCATCAGTCAAGATGGATATGTTCGTCTATCCCTCAGACTCCGATTTCGAGCTACCTTCCGATCTGAACTTGGGCTTGCTAAATGACGATATGGTCTCAAGGGAGATCTTCATGATCAGCGTCATCCCATGCCTGCTCCCAGTGGGCATATTCCAAGGCAGAAGCACCAGTTTGTCATATGAATTTTATAACCCTATGGTAGCTGCCAGACAATGTGGGCTCGGACAGCTTCTTGTTAGCCTGCACTTTCATCGGCTCCTAGAGAGTAGGGGCACGGTCTCATCGGCATTGATCATGAGCAAAGTCCTGGAGACCAGAATTCCAGCTTTAGGGGACTGCGACCGATTGTGGTTGAGTGCCTTCATCCATATCAGCTTCCAAACATGGTGGCATGAGTGGGCTACTCACATCTTCCATCAATCGGCCAGATTTTACTTGACAAAGCTTATTGACAATATTAGCCCTCAAGTCCCTGACGCCCCAGTTCCATCTGTCAGCAACAGCGGGCAAAGAATAACCTATGCTCTGGTCCTGGCTCCATCAGGAAAGGCTGTTATGGAGTCAACTATCGGCCTCACTGCTCCGAAAGTGTCGTTGCTGCTACAAGGGCCGATAGTCAGAGAAACTACCAAGAGAAAGGCGTCAGCAAAGGAAAAAACTCAGAAATCCGGCAAGAAGTCTAAAACTGACGACCAGGCCGATCTCGACAAGCTGGACCCCTCCATAGAAGAATTTCTGGACGACCAAGTGATGGAGGAGGAGGTTGATGCAGCAGCTGCTGACATAACCGAAGACCGAAATCCATCGGCTACTACTACCGAAGAGCCATCGGCCAGATCAACGGAGGAGCCATCGGCCACAACTACTGCAGATCCACCAGCCGATGATCAACCTGAGGCAGCCCAACCCAAGAGAACTAGACATGCAGTCTGCAAGGTTAATACAATCTTCCTCATGTAGTTCTTCAATTTTTGCTGGTCTATTCTAACTTGATTTTTGCAGGTCATTGCGTCATCTTTGCTTAAGGAGAGAACTTAATCAGTCCCATTACCAAGGACAAAGAAAGCCACTTTGAAGAAACGTGAACAAGTCAAGGCCCGATTGAGAACCCCATCTCCTTCTCCACCACCTTCTCCAGTTGCTTCGGTAAGCGCCGATCTACCTGCTTCATCTTCTTAATAATGTGTATCTGATCATCGCATTCTCGCTTTTCTCTTTAGCCACAAGCCCCATCGCCTGCACCGCATCGGCCAACCCCTTCGCTTGCCGTTTCGGAACAGCAAAAAGAGACCGATGCAACCACAGCCGATGTCTCATCACAGGTAAACCAGACCTCTTTGAACCTCCTGCCGATTTTACTCTGACTAAGTTAACTATGTCTTATTATGATGATTGCAGACTTTAGCCGATATGTTCACTTTCGACATCGGCCAATTCCTTGATGATGAAGACAAAGAGCCACCCAGCACAGCCAAGCCGTCAATCTCTGAAGAATTAAAAGGCCAGCTGTCCAATATCGCCAATCGGCTGGAGGCGTCTATAGAATCGCTGGTGGAGAGCAATCCAATCAGGAGCAGGGTACAAGAAATCTAGGATCAACTGCCTGAAGACCTGATGGAAACATTAACACCAGCCATATTCTTGGAGCAATATCACTTCAAGCTTCACAAGGCCAAAGAGAGAATTGCAGAGAGACGGGAGCGTGAAGGCTTGGAATCGGCCATAACTGCCAGCAAAGCTCAAGTAAACTCTGACAAGACTAAACTGGATGAGTTGGTCGTTGAGCCGATTGCCTCGAACAAAAAGCTTGAAGAACTTCGTCACCTTGAAGCAGATCTACTGATGAAGCTAGAAGCAACTCGTGAAGAGATCCAAGAAGTCGAAGTCAAGATAGCTACATCCCCAAAGGCGATAGAAGACCAAACTGTGAAACTGAAAACATCGGCTAAATATCTTGCAACCCTGAGTAGGTCTTTGAAACCAATTCCAGGGTCATTGGCCGATGATGCTCAGACCATAGATGATATCGACCAAATTCGTCGTAAGGCCATCGCAGCTATCCAGGATTTCATAAGCTGATGTAATATACTTTATTTCCTCTTTGTAAAGAGATAACCTCTTGTTTTGAGTATTATATATCTCATCGGCCAACCGGCCGAATATGATTGACCATCTTGTCTTAATCATGTAACTCGCAAGAATACCAACTAAGTATGACTCACATCGGCCGATAGATCATAAATAGTGGAGTGTTTCAACCGATGGATCTACTAAGAACAATAAGCATATCGGCGATAAAATCCTTCCGAAGACTTAACCGAAAAAATTTTAAAGTCCGCAAATTTGTAATCCATCCGATATCCGTTTGAAGAAGAATTGCTGAGTATATATATGCCCCCCAAATTTTGGAAGATGAGGGCTCATGTTGTAAAATTTGAACTAAGGGCGATAGTATGTATCGGCCATCTAAAGGCGATGCATTGTACATCGGCTATTAGCAGTAATCGGCTAGCGAGCCGATCATGAGTCGATCCAAATGCTTGGGTAATATTTCTTTAAATATTTGCCATTGAGCGCTTTGCCAAAAACCTCTCCATCTAACCCTTTTAAGAAATACGCATTATGAGGTGCGCACCGATGAATCTGAAAAGGACCTTCCCAATTAGGTGACCACTTGCCGAATCTGTTGTCTCTGGAACCAATCGGCAATATCAATTTCCAAACAAGATCCCCTTCCTCAAATGATTTAGCTACAACCTTTTTGTTATAATGACGAGCAACTCGATCTTTATCTCGCTTGATTTTTTCCAAAGCCCACAATCGGACGTGTGCCAAGTCATCCAGCTCATCAACTATAAGATTGTGGTATTCATAGGCTGTCAAGTCGTCTTGCAATGCAATCCTTCTTGAGCCGATGTTGGTCTCCCACGGCAGCACAACTTCATGCCCATAAACCAACTGATAAGGCGGCACTTGAATTGCACCATGACAAGCCATCCGATACGCCCAAAGGGAATCGGCCAGCGTTGTATGCCACTGTCTCAGCTGTTCATCAATCTTCCTCTTGATCAACTTGATTAAACTCTTGTTAGAAGCTTCTGCCTACCCATTAGCTTGCACATAATATGGAGAAGAATTCAACAGTTTGATGCCCATGCTGTCAGCAAACTCAACAAATTCATCGGACACGAAAATTGATCCTTGATCTGTGGTCAACGTCTGTGGAAGTCCAAAGCGATATATAATATGCTCCTTAACAAACTGAATAGCATCCTTGGAATCAACCTTTTTAAAGGGAACGGCCTCAACCCACTTTGTGAAGTAATCCGTAGCCGCTAAAATATACTTGTGTCCTTTACTTGATGGTGGGTTAATCTGTCCGATCATATCTATACCCCATCCACGAAACGGCCACGGCTTTATGATTGGATGCATAGCTGATGTCGGTGTTCTTTGAATAGCTCCAAACTTTTGGCAATCTTGACACCCCTTATAGTACCTGAAACAATCTTCTAGCATTGTCGGCCAAAAATATCCAACGCGTTTCAAAAGCCATCGCATTTTATGAGCCGATTGATGTGTTCCACAAATCCCTTCGTGAACCTCGCTCATGACGACTTTGGCTTCTTTTGAACTCAAACACATTAGCAAAACACCATCAATCATCCGATAGTATAGATCATCATCGAGCAAGACGTAATGTAGAACCTTATACTTCATCTTGCGTGACGCCGATTGAGAAGGATTTTTTAAATACTCGATGATAGCGAACCTCCAATCATCGGCGTCCACGGTAGCGATTTTAACCTCAACATCCTTCACCATCGGCCTGTATCCTGATGCTCCCTGAGCTAAATCATTGGCTTCGAAGTTTTGCTTCCGGGGAATATGCCTCATCATTACAATCTTGAAAGCTTTTAACTATTCCTTGCACTCTTTATTGTAAACCCTTAGAATATCATTCCTGCACTCGTATTCCCCAGAAAGTTGATTAATCACCAACTGTGAATCACCAATTATTTCTACAGAATCGGTCTCGACCTCTTGCAATAACTGCAAACCGTTGAGAACAGCTTCGTACTCTGCTTGATTATTAGTATAGTAGGGCTTGATGGTAAACACAAACTCGAAGCTTGCCCCCTGAGGGGATATGATGATTAGGCCGATACCGCATCCATGTCTGCAAACAGATCCATCAAAATACAGTGTTCATGGCACAATATCTGAATATGTGATTGAATCATCTTGATGTTGAACGATGAAATCGGCCAGGGCTTCTCCTTTGATCGCTTTGGCCGATTCATACCTGAGGTCAAACTCTGTCAAGGCAAAAATCCACTTCCCAATTCTCCCTTTCAGCATGGGGGCCGATAGCATATATTTAACCACATCGACCTTACTTACCACAATACACTCATTGGAAAGTAAATAATGTCTCAGTTTAGTACATGAAAAATATAAGAACAAACATAACTTCTCCACTGGCGTGTATCTTGTTTCAGCATCCAACAATCTTCTGCTGAGATAGAAAATAGCTCTTTCTTTGCCATCGATTTCCTGAACCAAAACAGAGCCAATAGACCTCTCATCGGCCGATAGGTACAGCTTGAATGGAACTCCTTTCTGTGGAGGAATTAAAACTGGTGGGAAACTCAGATATTCCTTGATATCGTCCAATGCCTTTTGCTGCTTCTCACCCCATGTAAATTCTTGATCATCCTTCAACTTCAATAATGGAGTGAAAGGCTCTAATTTGCCAGACAGGTTTGATATAAAATGCCGGACGAAGTTGATTTTCCCAATCAGAGACTGTAACTTGGTCTTGTTCTCCGGAGGTTTGATCGTTTTTATGGCGTCGATGTTCTTCTGTGTAATCTCGATTCCTCTCTCGTGGACCAAGAAACCCAAAAACTGACTGGCCGATACGCCAAAAGAACACTTGTTAGGGTTCATCTTTAGACCATATTTTCTTGCTCTTTCCAGTACCTTGCGTAAATCAGCTAGATGATCATCATGTTCTTTTGACTTCACAACCACATCGTCAATGTAAACTTCGATTAAGGAACCGATAAGGTCATGAAAAATATAATTCATTGCCCTCTGATAGGTGGCTCCAGCATTCTTTAGACCAAATGTCATAACGACCCACTCATATAGGCCGATTGCCCCCAGACACCTGAAAGCCGTCTTATGAATATCTTCCTCAGCCATGAAGATTTGGTTATAGCCTGCATTTCCATCCATAAAGCAGATAATCTTGTGTCCAGATGCAGCATGAACTAGCAAATCTGCCATCGGCATAGGGTACTCATCCTTTGGCGTTGCTTTGTTTAAGTCTCTGAAATCGATGCACACTCTAAGCTTGCCGTTCTTCTTCAACACTGGTACTATATTGGAAACCCATTCTACATATCGGCAGGTTCTGATAAAATTGGCATCGTAGAGCCTTGTAATTTCTGCCTTGATAGCTTCATACATATCGGTCTTAAATCTCCTGGGAGCTTGTTTAAACAGCCGATAGCCTGGTTTTATAGGTAGTCGATGTTCTACGATCGATCGGCTTAGTCCTGGTATCTCATGATATTCCCATGCAAAACAATCTATGAATTCTTTCAAAAGATGTACTAGTTTATTCTTATATTCCCTTGGTAGGTTAGCACTTACATATGTCGGCCTAGGTCTATCACCTATCCCTATGTCTACTTCTTCAAGTTCATCGGCCGACGTGAAGCCTTGTCCCAATTTCCCATCTAACTCATCCACCGCATCTTCTGTGTAGAGACTAACTTGTTCATCTTGGCTTGTGGATGTTATGCCTTTGTCAAAGTAACTGCTTGTCTCCATCTTCGATCGGCTCGATATCGCAATCAGTTACCTTCAGGAAATCGGCCTCCCAAACTCGCCCGGACAGGCAATCGATTCCCTCCATGTCCCAAACTGCAAGATCGGTACTGGCCACATGTACTGATCTGTCGGCCTGCACGATCTCGACCTGGTCTCCTTGCCATTGAATAAGGCATTGATGCATTGTTGAAAGGACACAACAATTTGCGTGAATCCAATCTCGCCCCAACAACAAGCTGTAGGAACCCTTTTCATCAAAGACAAAGAAGGTGGTAGGGATGGTCTTGTTGCCAACTGTAAGCTCCACATTTAGCACCCCCTTTGCTTCGGACGCGTTGCTGCCAAAATCTTTCAACACCATATATGTCTTGATCAGATCCTCAAGTACTTTTCCAAGCTTCCTGAAAGTTGTATATGGCATCAAATTCACTGCCGCGCCACCATCGACTAGCATCTTCGTCATCGGCCGCCCATTGACGTATCCCTTGATGTACAACGGCCGGAGGTGTCTATAACTGGTGTCGGCTGGCTTGTCGAGCACGGCCTACTCTAGTGACAACTGTAGCTTAGCCGAAGATTGCTCTATCTCGTCATCGGCTATTACCTCATTGGCCATCTGTATACTATACTCTGCTGGCAATAGAAAAACCATGTTAACAGAAGCCGCTGCTATGCTTTTACCTTTTGCAGACGCAGGAGTTTGAGTTGACTTTGTATTATCTTCATCGGTCTGTACCACTGTAGACTTCATCTTCCATTCTTTCCTGGTCTTGGTAGGCCGATGGGCGATTGCTGCCTGCTGCTCCTGGATCTTTTCTTTTTGCCTTAACCTCTGGATCCGTTGCTTCTGCGTTTTGCTAAATAAATCTTCTGGGCACCATTAAGGGTTTTGGACTTGCTCATCATCTTCTGTCTGATGATCATGGTGCATCGGCCCCAGCCTCTCATGTACAGGTTTCCTTTGCTTGATCGACCGATGCGCCTGTCTGCTTGAGCTGCCCTGGTAAGATTCTTCTATATCGTTGCATGCAGGACACTCTTACATTGTTGGCAACCTCATCCCTTTGTTCCAACAAATTCGGAAAAACTCGCACTCCCAATGAGGGTCATAGAATTTATCTTGATCAACATAGTCTTGTACTTGCTCTTCACGCCTCCGCTGGTACTTCTTGATGAGGCCTTCTGAAGTCTGATGTGGTCGTTTATTGGTCCGATAGGCATCGCTATCGGCTCTGTCAGCCCGCACCATGTTAACTAGGAACGGGTGTCCTTCTATTTTCATCGGCCTTTTGGCTTCATCAAACTTGATCTTGCCCTGTTCGATGGCCGATTGTATTTGTTGCCGAAAAATTTTGCATTCATTCGTATGGTGAGAATACGTGTTGTGCCACTTGCAATATCTCCTCTTCTTTATCTCTTCAGCCGATGGCAACACATGACCTACTGGCAACTGTATCTGTTTCTCCTGCAGTAGTAGGTCAAATATCTTATCGGCCTTGTTGATGTCGAAGTCGAATTTGTCTTCTTTATCGCCCTTCTTGGCCCATTGACATGTTGTTGGCTTCTTCATCCGGGCCCATTCAGCCAAGTCAACCTCAGCATCGACATCTTCATCTTCATCGGAGGCGTACTGATAAACACTGTTGATCTTCTTTGCAAACTTTTTTTCCTCCTAGAACCTTTGCTCGTGAGCCGATACTCTCTGTGCTAGCTGAGCTAGACTTTCAAACTCTTGTGATGAAAATCTTTCTCGTATCGGCCCAAGCAGCCCCTGGAACGCCAAATCGGCCAGCTGGGAATCGGTCAACCTGAGGCTATAGCACCTGTTTCTGATGTCCCTGAATCGTTGAATGTAGTCCGGGACCGATTCGTAAACTCTCTGCCTGATGGCGGTAAGATCGGATAGCTTCATCTCTTGTACACCATTGAAGAAATACCAATGAAACTGTTTTTCCAGGTCAACCCATCCTCTGATGGAATTGCAGGGTAGAGAGGAAAACCACGTGAATGCTGACCCTGACAAAGATAAGGGGAAAAACCTCACCCTCAACGCCTCCACAGCCGATGCCTCACCACATTGGACTAGAAATCGGCTAATATGCTCGTATGTGGAGACATTGTCTTGCCCTGAAAACTTGGAGAAGTCAGGAATCTTGTATCGGCTCGGCAGCGACACTCTGTCGAACTCCTCTGGGTATGGGTGCCGATACACGGTTGCACTCTCCATGGGCTTTAAACCGAATTGATCACGCATCACTTCGGCTATCATAACGGCCTACTGCGCTTGAGTGACTCCTGCGGGCTGGTAGGGAAGCTCCTGGTGATAAGGATGCTGGAAACCTTCCGGCCGATATTGCCTAGGGGAGTATGGCTGAAAGTGATGGTTCAAATTTGGTGCATCATACTGCCCTGTAGAGTACTGCTGGTAGCCTTGCGGCGCGTTGTAGGTAGCTGCTTGTGGAGGATTGCTTGGTAAAGCGAATTGGGCTTGCCCGGCCAATGTTGGATTGGCAGAGGCCTGCTGTATCGGCTCAACCATCGGCTGTTGCAAAGCTGTCGGAGCTTGTCTTCTCCTCGTCCATTGTGCGAATTGGTCTTATGACAAATACGCCAATATAAATATACTGATCATAGAGAAATCCTAAGATCAATCTATGACAAATACGTTAATATCTGTCGATCCTCTCATGCAAGTGGCAAATACATATAAAAACATAAAGTGATCATATGTATTAGATAAGACCGGCTGAAACCCCGGTGCTATTCTTAATTACGATCGAAAACAGGTTTTGAGTTAGATCTCAAAATAGGACTAAGGTCGATAGCAACTCAAAGTGTGAATCGAGAACTAACACAAAGAAAATCAAGTTGTCGATCGCTTTTGGGGATGGTAGATGCCTTGAATGATCTAGACAAGCAAACTAATTTCGACCATCGTCGGCAATAAACCCTAAAGCGAGTTCACCGCTGGCGAGATAGAATTGAAATACCATGTCAAGATCATTCAAAACATGATAAACGACGATCACATCGCCAGGGCCTAACGTGTCTAAAGCGACACGCTAACCCCGACGATGTAGATCGTCGGGTACGAGTTCTTACCTCTGCTCTGGGGAAGCAAGAACTCGCCGGAAATCAACCTCTTGCGAGGGTGGCGATGCGCCGAAAATAGATTGACTTGTAGTTGTTGGTTGTTGAATTGAGAGAGAGTTTCTACGTACAGACTACTGGGATATTTATACTCGTGATTTACAACATTGTCCATGTAGGACACAATTTTATCTCTAACTAACAAACAAGTCCTCATGACGGACTCTTGCCATAGATCAGATCGAATCTAATTTAACTTCCTAATTAAGAGATACAATTGCCTAAAACCGGGTCTTATCCCTATTTGGCAATCTCCTTTGAAGCTTAACTCAAGCCCAAACCGAGCCCACGCTGCCTCCATCAGCTTCCTGCTTCCATCGGCCGATGGCCGTATTGAACCCTCATCGGCCGATACGGTTCCTCTGCTAGTGCTCCACCTGGTCCGATGCACCGCTGAGTCCGATACGAAACTTGGTCCGACTCCGGCTTGGTCCGATAACACAATCGATCCAACTCGAATCACTTCTTCTTCTCTGCGTCGGTTTTCTCTTTCCTCTCCGAGTAGATTACGAAAATTTGTTGTTAACACATACTCCCTTCGTCTCAAAATAAATTGGGATGAAGGGAGTATGTTAGTGCTAGTGCCGGTCAATCACAACTAAATTTCAATTTTAACACTTAAGTTTAAATTAAATTTAAAGTTATTTTATCGAATCTTTTTAAACCACTACTAATAGATATCAATGTTTTACTTATTTTTATAGCTTCATGACTTACCATCTATTAAATTATTACCCAAACTCTCTTTCGTCTTGGTTTGCTCCTTTCATCTCCTCATATTCTAATTGTGCATTGTTGGCATAGTTTTTAAGCTCCTTAAACAGTACAATTTTATAAAATTTTCTTTATCAGCATTTGTTTAAAAAAATCAAATTAACTTATCAACTTTTCACTTCCTCTGTTTACAAAGAGTTTAAAATTCATTCACAAATATAAGGATTTCATGGTACTACTTATCCAATCAATCACTTGTTATTTAAATTTGTGATGTCTTACTTCCTATTAATGGGTTGTGGCTGATAGACCAGAATCCGGTGAACCCGGTGTTCGGCGATAGGGGTCTAGGGCTGTGACCTTATTGCTTCCTTGCTCGAGAACGTGAAAAACATTTTTACCTGGGTTCGGACCTCGCAACCTTATGTCGATGGGTTATACCCGTAGACCGTATTCTAAGGGTGTTGGGATACGTTGGAGCAAGGATCTACACGAAACAACATCAAACACATAAAAGACAAGGATTATACTGGTTCAGGCCCCTCGTGAGGTAATAGCCCTCAGTGGCGAAGCCAGGATTTGAGGTTGGGAGGGACAAGCCATAAGGCCAAATAACCAATGTCGATAATAAAACAAGGCATCATAACGTGATCAAAGAATGGAGAGGTGCGCACATCGCCGTCGCATACTCCCGACTCCTGTTCTAGGACGTGTGAAGCTGAAGCAATAAAGACGAGGCGTTGATCTGTGTTGTCTCTCTTATCTCTTTCATGTTAATTAATTTTCTAGATCATGCTTATTGATAATGGTCTAATTAACGTGCTAATGGGCTAACGATGGCTTCCTGCCTAGCCTTGTTATGTACAGCACCCGGGGGAGGGGGTGTTGGCCCCCTCCGGCACCCCCGACAACTCCGCCACTAATAGCCCTACTCCAATTTATATGGAATTATGATGAGAACCACAGAGATTACAATAGAGAACAACAGAAGTATCAAGTACCGACGATATCCCTGTCGAGAACGACTTGACGAGATCCAACCGGTGAGTTGTCTTCAAAGTCCTCTGGATTGCTCCTGCTATGGCGATGGCTTATACTATGATTCGATGATTCCGTACCCCCTGGAGGGCCTTGTATTTATACCGCAAACTGCCTTGGTTTCCAAGCAGAACTCGGAGAATATTTCCGGCATACGAGATCATAGAGATTGTATCTTCTCCGAATAGGACTCTAACATCTTCTATTCGGGATACAATTTTCCTAAATATGAGCCGAATTCCATAATATTAAGGTAACCTTTCCATATACTAAGGGTATGCCGTATCCGTATACTTTATAACCCCAAGGATATGAGGTATGTATTATTCGTAACCCTAACAGTAGCCCCCGACTTCAAATCAAATGAACTCACAGTGTTCTCGAGCCGAAGTCCCTGAATAAATGATGTCGTGCCCACCTGATCGTTCTCGAGTCACCGAGAAGGTATGAATCATAAGACAACACCATCAAAAAGCAATGGTCCACTGTGAATTTGAATTGAATTCTAAAAACCTACCATAAACAAACTGAGAAAATCACGGTGGCAATTTCTCTTTCTTCCTCGAAATACGAACCACCGAATATAACCTATAAATTCCAATTCTGAGATTCATTTAGGTTCCTTTCGTGCAAGTGACTTTATATCTCCCTGCACTCCCCAACTCTCACTTTCTTCGCCAACTGAAGAACCTTAAAAAAACCCCGCCTTCTTCTTCATCCCCAAGCCAAACCTATGGATCTGGGAAAATCCAATGTTGGCACGGAGGAGATGAAGAAGCTGCAGATTGAGGGATCCTTGCATGGGAAAAAAACCATGGATCGCTCAAAAGGAGGTACTAGTCCTAACCCTGCATTAGGGCAAGTAGTTTATCTTGAATTTTTTATACAATGCGGTTTTTTGCCCCTCCTTTCGAGTTTCTCCTTCTGCTTTTGGACTTCTATGGCCTCCATCTTCTCCATCTCAACCCAAACTCTATTGCCTTCCTCAGCTATCTTCACACATCTCTACGAGGCGTACCTTGGGGTACCGTCCTTCCTAGACTTGTTTAGATACTTGTACAAGCTTAGGTGGATGGAGGCTTGTAGAATCTCCAGTTGCGTCGGTTTCCGCCTCCGAGATGGGATGAAGGAGAAATACATCCCCTTCAACTGCCACTCCTCTCAAGGGCCATGGAGGTCGAAATGGTTCTACCTCCATGTGAAAGACCGTCCTGCCAGTCTCGCCGTCCTGAACGAGAAGCCTGAGCGCACTCCTTCGTGGATATTGAGACCTTCCTTGACCCCTCCTCTCTCTAAATATTCGTAGAGAAAATCCACGACCTACGGGAACAAGGGTTGTCGAGGTATGAAGTTGCCGAAGACTTCATACGTCGTCGAATGTAGGCCCGTGCCCACCCCGCGTATGAGTACTCGGGGGACCACAACGAAACACAGATCTTGGTTCACGGTATACGTTCTCATAACCCACCAGACCTCAATTCATGCAACGATAAGATCTTGAATACTGATAATAATATCTTGCTTGCAGATCTCGACGACAACACGGTGGCCACGCGGGTAGGCCACCTAGTGATTGATATGCCACCGGACCCCGAGAAGCTCCTCACGCCGATCTGTGACCTCCTGTCCTCAGATAAGGACGCCGCCATCAACGTAAGTAATCTTGACTACTATCTTTCCTCTAACCATCGGTATCCAAAAGAGTAGTAATCTAAGTCTTGTATGTCTTGCCTCTAACAGACGTCATCGGCCCGCTTGTTGACCACCAGGTTGCGGCTTCTCTGAAGGACAAAGTGACCTCAGAGCAAGAAGCGATTGAGAACGCCCCGAGCGGCAGCGGAACAAAACTATCCAAGAGGAGGTGGACGACTTTAACGAAGTTGTCCGGCGCGTGGACGCTTGTGCAGATAAGCGGCTTCGAGGTTAGTTATACTCCCTGTGATTTATAAATCAACCTGAGGAGCTCCTCGGCCCTAACTTACACGTCTTGCAGACCACTTCTGGTGTGAAGTCCTCATCTCAAGAGAAGAGAACGCTCCTGAAGCTGTATAAGCCCAAGTAAGTGACTGCCTTCTCTGATCTCGTAATCACTGTTCTCGTGGTGTCCTCTGTAACACACGCTTTCCTTTGATGCAACCCTTCTCCTGCGACCTCTGCTCAAAGCACTGGTCGCGAAGACATGAGCTCTACACCTCCCTCTGTCATCGTTACTGCGCTAGCACCACCTCTCCCTTCACCGAGTGCCTCAACCGTTGTCTTGTCGCCTTTGGCGATTGACAGGCTGGTCGAGGCCAGCCACCTGCTGCAATCCGGCATACGCGACGTCCTCGCCAAGGTTGAGCGGCTTAGAAAGGCCGCCTCGACCTCGGACGACAGAGTCTCCTAGCTGGAGTCACAACTAGCGGAAGCGCAAAAGGACTTGAAGAAATTTAAGGACATGGTTGCCGACCATGAAAGGCAACGACAAGGTTGGGAGAAGAGGATGGAGGAGACCCAAGAAAACCTGGCGTCGCTCCGATAAGGCCTCCAAGACAACTACGCGTGGCTCAACTTGGTGGCCTGTAGCTTGGGCATCCATGAGAAGGGCCCCGAGTTCCCCGACGAGACAACAGTCTTGGGGTCCTTGGACTCCCTCATCGGTAAGCTAGAGGGCACGTCCACCAAACACGCTAAGCATGTCATCGAGGAGATGTGCACCGGTCTTAGGACCGGCGCATGTCACGTTGTTGACGCCAAATCCGTACCGCCGATGAGGATCCGGCGTGCGGACACACGAAGGCCTGGGAGATCTGCTTAGCTCCAGTGCAGGTCCTAAAATTGATGAAGCGCGGGCGTGCCAGTCAGTTTGATCCTGCCACTGACAAGGTATGCAAAATAACAGAACAGAAAGTCTATCGGCCGATAGGCCGATAGGGCAAACACGTATCGGCCGATAGGCCGATAGCCAAAACAACCGATCGGCCGATGAGCCGATGGCACAATTCCAGCCGATGCACTGAACAAATATCTATATAGAGACGATCGGCTGACGATAACATGATGATGTAGCAATATGATATAGCATAATCCAGATAAATATAAGATAAACATTGATATGAAGATTAAAGCACACATCGGCCAGAAGTTTGATGGCATAAACTCTCAACAAGCAGATAAACAATATATACTCTGTTGTCATCGGCCAGATCCAATCTATATGTAAAACTCTTGGGCCGATGCAACATCCAGATAACTCACCGGCTGAAACCCCGATGAAACCCTTATTGGCAGTCAATAAGCAGGCTAGAGATTACGGTTCTAATCACGACTTAGTAGGTCAAACCGAACTGATGCAGCACTAAGTATGAGAAGAAACGCAAGACCTAGACAATCAAGCCCTTGACTGATTTTCAGGGTGGCGGATACCTTAGCCAATCTAATCTAGCAAGGCAATTTAGTCAATACCGGCATAAACCCTAAAGCGAATCTCGGCCGATAAGACTAAATCGAGAAGCCGAACCAGATTGACTAAGATATATGATAATAGGTGCTTACGTTGTTGAGATCAGAACGACGAAGCCCTAGCCCCGACAACGCAGGCAGCCATAACGAGACTTACCCCTCGTGAGAAGGGCATGAACTCGCCGGAGAAGACGAAAGTAAAAGGTTGGCGATGCGCCGAAGTTGTATTGATCGTGTGATAAAAATTACATGAACTACGGGCTTACATATTTATACCCATAGGCTAACAAAAATCCTAACAGAATACGACTCAAACTTTCCTAAAGATAAGAAGGAAACTAACAAACTTATCCTAATTAAAAGATACAAGCCGCATCCTCCTCAAATTCGGTCTTCTCTGGATAAGATCTTCCCGAATCTAACAAGAATTCGACTGCTATTGGTGGTTGGTTCGAGATAACCCCCATCGGCCGATGTAGAACTCTAGGCCGATATTAGCTTTGAGCCGATATAGATCCTGGGCCGATGAGGACTTCGGGGCTTACCAAATTCTGGTGTTAACACACGTCCTCGCGTGCTTGAAACTCACGCACCCTGAGGTCAACTTGGAGGAAGCGTTGGAGAAGGGCGGGGCTGACGCAGCGTGCGAGGACGTGATGTCGGAGCTTGTCGATTTGGGGGAGGGTGTCATTTTATTTTTTGAACAGTAAACTCTTGCTCCCCCTTTAAGTTGTAACTTTAAGAACAATTACTTGGCCTGTCGTCCTTTTTGAGAACGATGTCCTTTTTTATTGTGCTTAAGTTCTTGGTATCGTCATGCTGTTTCTAGATGTATTGAGGACGTGATCATCCAATAAGGAGGACGTCCTCGTGATCATAATGCCGCGACCCCTTCTCCTCATGCTTCCTCGACTCCGACTGCCGACGACCAAGCCTTGGTCATCGTTAACCCGGATAGTGCGCTGGATTCATAGGGACTCCAACTCAGCTCTCTTCTCGAGCAGAATCAAGGTACGAGACATAACCTTTGTAGCTTTTGCCCCTGTGCACGCAGAGAAAGCTGATTGAGATCAAATGTCGTGCGTAGGCCTCGAGCACGCTAGGGAGGAGAGAGAACACTGCGCCGAGTACTGGAAAGCCAAGTTCGAGAAGGCGGAGCTTGAAAAGATGGCCGATGCCGCCCATAAGGAGCAAGCCATGGAGGCCCTTTAAGGTAGGGAAGTCTGGATTGACGCCTAACTCGAGTGTTGTTGTTTAGCGCTTATGCGGCTTTGCGAGGAGCTACGGGTGGTCCGTCCTCCTCTCGAGAAGTCAGTAAGCGGCCACCTCTCATGGATCGGGAAGTGTATCGACAATAGCTTGAAACAAGAGTGTCGTTGCGCTAGCCGGTATACAGGTGGCCACATCCTCGCTTGTATCCAAGATGGACGTTCGTAGATGAGCTTGGGATTCCTTCGGGAAGGCTTTACCCGTTCTCGTATGAGGCCAGATGAGATCGACCGCCTCGCGCAATCTCATGCTCCGCTGGCCGAAGACATCTTCTCTACGATGAACTGGCAGTGGTCGTCTTGGTAGCATAGGTCCCTGAGAGACACTTTATGTAAATGCTAGAACTCTTTATAGCTTTGCTTACGTAAGAATTGAAATATGTGTCTAAGTGATTACAAAGAAATAGTGTACGAGTACTCTCGCGAGAGTTGCCCTCAGCCGACAGAGTATGGTACTCTCTCTAGCCCCCAGCTGTTTTTATGGATAAGTCATTTTCCAGAAAAGCAGCTTAAATCTTATAACAAACCATGCTGAAGCAGCGGATTCCTAGCCCCCAGTCGTGAAGTCGAAAAAACCAATTCCCGGTTACACAGCTTGGTTAATACGCTCAAGTGGGTATTCTAACATGACTAGATCTAACATGGTCGTTGGACCCTGCATGGCCTGATAAACTTTCACAGTGCTAGGCGTCTCCAGCCGAAGTCCATGGGACCCCGAAGCTTACCAGACTAGCGTAAAAGGACGGTAGGATCGACTTCGAGCCGAGGTGATATAAGAAAAAGGGGGTCACTGGATAAAACACTTTAAAAGAAACAAAATCGGAATACTGTATATTATTAAAATGAAATTACAGACTTTGGTACATCGATCCTATACATAAAATTTACGTAGTTGGTCGATGTTCCAAGAGTTTGCCAACTCGCGACCTTCATCGTCTGCGATCTTGAACTCGTCTGACCTTAAGACTTCAACCACCGTGTACGGTCCCTCCCACTTTGGTGAGAGCTTGTTTCGCCCCGCCTGATTCTGAACTTGTCGGAGGACGTAATCGCCGATGGTGAGTGTACGGGCACGAACACGCTTTTCGTGATAGCAACGTAGGGCCTGTTGGTACATGGTTGCTCGAACGGCAACACGTTCTCGATGTTCCTCTAAGAGGTTGACATCGTCTGCTCGCTGCTCCTCCTGTTCCTTGTCTGAATACTTCTCTACTCGTTTAGACCGATGTCGCAGCTCCGAAGGGAGCATGGCTTCGGAACCATACACGAGAAAGAAGGAGTCTATTTGGTGGAGGTTCTCGGGGTGGTATGGATGGCCCACAAGACGGAAGGGAGTTCATCAACCCAGCGTGTGTCATAGGCCAAGAGCCTATCATACATATGTGTTTTGATCCCCTAGAGCAAAATACCGTTTGCCCGCTTGACCTGCCCGTTACTCTGAGGATGGGAGACTGAGGTGAAGCAAATTTTTACTCCGAATTCAATGCGGTAGTCCTGAAAGGCACCGCTAGTGAACTGGGAGTTGTTGTCCGTCAGGATCCGGTGTGGGAGTCCATATCGGTAGAATATCCCTTTCATGAACTTGATGGCGTGTTCGGCTTTGATTTCTCTTATTGGCTCTGCCTTAATCCACTTGGTGAATTTATCAATAGCCACGAACAAGAACTTGTAGCCGCCTTGTCCTCAGGGGAACGGTCCGAGGATGTCAAGCCCCCAGAACGAGAACGCCCAAGTGAGAGGGATGGTCTGAAGCGCTTGGACCCGCATCTTGGTGTGTTTGTTGTGAAATTGGCAAGCTTCACACCGTTTTACCAAGTCGCAAGCGTCTTGAAGGGCTATTGGCCGGAAAAATCCTTGTCAAAAGGCTTTTCCAACCAGAGTTCACCCGTCGGTGTGAGACCCGCAGATTCCTTTGTGGATGTCGATTAGCAAATCCTTGTCGTCCTCGGGAGAGACACACTTGAGCATAACTCCGTTCGGGGCTTCTTTGTATAGATCGTTGCCGATCGTACAATAAGCTTTTGCCTGACAGGTAAGTTTTTCTATCGTGGTGTCATCGTCCGGTAACTTGTCGACATCCAAAAAGTTGATGATCGAAGTACGCCAGTCTTCCGTGATCTCAACATCTACCACGACATTGTTGACCTCTATAGTAGCCCCCGAGCTGTTCTCGGTGCTGGCTAAGGTGCCTTCGTCATCCGTGATTTTAACTGAAGGTCTTGTCAGGATGTCCAGAAAAGGTTCCTGGTTTAATAGGTTCTCTTCTAGACACGCGTCATGCTAAGTTGTCAGTGTCGGTGTTGTCTTTACGGTAGACATGACGTACCTCTAAACCGTCAAACTTTCGCTCCAGCTTCCTGACTTCGGCGAGGTACTTGGTCAACTCAAAATTTGAGCATTTGTAGTCCTTGTGCACTTGGTTGGCGACCAATTCTGAGTCCCCTTTCACAATCAATCGCTTCACTCCAAGCGTCGCGGCTGCTCGTAACCCAACGAGTAGTCCCTCGTACTTTACGGTGTTGTTTGTTGCTCGAAAATTGAGGTGTATTGCACGTCTGAACTAATCTTCGGTGGGAGATGTCAAAATGAATCCTGCCTCTGCTCCTTGGCTATTGAATGTCCCATCGAAAGCCATTGTCCATGTTTCGTTATTCGTCTGACTGGTTAGGGTGTTCTCGGGAGCGATCCAATCAGCAACGAAGTCAGCAAGAACCTGAGACTTGATGACTGTACATGGGATGAAGTTAACATCGAATTGGCTGAGCTCGATGACCCACTTGGCAATGCGTCCAATGATGTCTTTGTTCCTTACCACCTCGTCTAGAGGGAAAGAAGAGACGACCGTGACTTTATGGGCCTGGAAGTAGTGGCGCAGCTTTCGTGACATCATGACCACAACATAGAGCAGTTTCTGGATTTGGGGATATCGAGTTTTGGCGTCATGGAGGGCCTCGCTAACGTAGTACACAGGTCGTTGTACTTTATCCCTCTCGACGACAATCACAGTGTTAACGGAATAAGGTGTGGCAACACTATAGAGAAATAGTTCTTCCATTGGCTGTGGGGCGACGAGTAGAGAAGGGTTGGACAAGTACCGCTAGAGTGCGATAAACGCGTTTTTGGCATCCTGTGTCCACTCAAATCTAATCTGCTTTTTGAGTAAAGCAAAGAAAGGTTGTCCTCGTTCTCCCATCCTGGCTACGAACCAGCTTAAAGTTGTTATGCATCCCGTCAGCTTCTTGTTAACGCCAGAATTTGGTAAGCCCCGAAGTCCCCATCAGCCCTGGGTCCATATTGGCTCGAAGCTAGTATCGGCCTAGAGTTCTACATCGACCGATGGGGGTTATCTTAAACCAACCACCAACAGCAGTCGGATTCTTGTTAGATTCGGGAAGATCTTATCCAGAGAAGACCGAGTCTAAGGAGATGCGACTTGTATCTTTTAATTAGGATAAGTTTGTTAGTTTCCTTTTTATCTTTAGGAAAGTATGTTTACTGTCCAATAAGGACTTTATCTGTTTCTTTTTATCTTTAAGAAAGTTTGAGTCGTATTCTGTTAGGATCTTTGTTAGCCTATGGGTATAAATATGTAAGCCTAAGGCTCATGTAAAATCATCTCACGATCAATACAACTTCGGCGCATCGCCAACCTTTACTTTTCGTCTTCTTCGGCGAGTTCATGCCCTTCCCGCGAGGGGTAAGTCTCGTTATGGCTGCCTGCACTGTCGGGGCTAGGGCTTCGATGTTCTGATCTCGTCAATGTAAGCACCTACTATCATATATCTTAGTCAAACTAGTTTGGCGTCTCGATTTCATTGTATCGGACGAGATTCGTTTTAGGGTTTACGCCGGTATCGACTAAATTGCCTCGCTAGATTAGATTGGCTAAGGTATCCACCACCCCGAAAATCAGTCGAGGGCCTGATTGTCTAGATCTTGCGTTTCTTTTCATACTTAGTGTCGCTAAGTTGTGATTAGAACCGTAATCTCTAGCCTGCCTGTCAATTGCCAATAAGGGTTTCACCGGGGTTTCAGCCGGTGAGTTATCTGAACGTTGCATCGGCCCAAGAATTTTACATGTAGATTGGATCTGGCCGATGACAACAGAGTATTTATTGTTTATCTGCTTATTAAGAGTTTATGCCATCAGACCTCTGGCCGATGTGTGCTTTAATCTTCAGATCAATGTTTATTTTATATTTGGATTATGCTATATCACGTTGCTATATTATCATGTTATCGTCGGCCGATCGTTTCTATATAGATGTTTGCTCAGTACACAGCCGATGGATTAAAACCCTAACTACATCGGCTGGCATCGGCATCGGCTGGAACTGCACCATCGGCCTACCGACCGATCGGCTGTTTTTGCCCAATCGGCCTATCGGCTGATATCTTTGGCCATCGGCCTACCGACCGATAGACCTTTTATTCTGTTATTTTGTATATCTTGTCAGTGGCAGGATCAAACTGACTGGCACGCCCGCGCTTCATCAATTTTAGGACCTGCACTGGAGCTAAGCAGATCTCCCAGGCCTTCGTGTGTCCGCACGCCGGATCCTCATCGACGGTACGGATTCGGCGTCAACACTTCTGTACTTCCTTGAGCCATGTCGGTGACTTCATGTTCTCGATGGCCCTGATCTTCTCATGGTTTGCTTCAATGCCTCGCCCAGAGACAAGAAATCCGAGCAACTTTCCTGATGGTACTCCAAACGTACACTTCTCCGGGTTTAGTTTGAGCCGATGTCGCCGGAGATTGTTGAATGTTTCCCTCAGGTCATCGATCAGCTTGTTCTATATCTTCGTTTTGACCACGACATCGTCAACGTACGCCTCCATGTTCTTGCCGATCTGGTCAACGAAAGCCCCTTGGATCTCTTGCTAGTATGTGTTGTCTGCATTGATTAATCCGAAGGGCATCTTGGTATAGCAGAAAACACCAAAGGGCGTGATGAATGTTGTCTTCTCTTCGTCCTCTTTGGCCATGCTGATCTGGTGGTAGTCGGAGTAAGCGTCGAGGAAACTCAACACATAGCCAGTAGTTGAGTCCACTAGTTGATCGATGTGAGGGAGAGGGAAGTGGTCCTTGGGGCACGCCTTGTTGAGGTCGGTAAAGTCTACGCACATCCTCCACTTGTCGTTGGCCTTGCGCACCATCACTAGATTAGCAAGCCACTCTGGATGGAGGACCTCTTTGATGAAGCCAGCTTTGAGAAATTTGTCCAGCTCTTCTCGAATAGCTTCTTTTCTGTCTTGTGCAAACCACCGCAGCTTCTGCTTGACTGACTTGGTATCAGGACGCACCATCAATTTGTGCTCGATCACCTCCTTGGGGACTCCGGGCATGTCGGACGGTTGCCAGGTGAACATGTCAGTATTCTCGCGAAGGAAGGTGATAAGCTTGAGTTCCTATCTGTTGTCGAGCATTGCCCCGATCTTGACTATCTTGTCGGGGTTGTGTTGATGCAAAATCTGTCCCGTCGAGTGTGCCAAAAGATGTGTTGACGTAGATCCTGCGTGTGGCACACGAAGGCTTAGGAGATCTGCTTAGCTTCTGTGCAGGTCCTAAAGTTGATGAGATGCAGGCGTGCCAGTCAGTTTGATCCTGCAACTAACAAGATATATAAACAGCAGATCAAATAGCCGATCGACTGACAAGCCGATAGAGTAATTCCAACCGATGCCGATACTAGCCGATGTCGATAGGGTTTTGAACAATCAGCTATATATCCAATGTAGATTTTGACACTTGATGTAAATAACGATATAAAGACAATCAGTTGATGATAATGCAATAAAACAATAATATAATCCAATAGAAACCGATCGACTAAAAGTGATATGACAAAATAAGCACTGATCCGAAGGTTAAAGCGTACATCGGCTGGAGGTCCGATGTCATTAAATCCAAATGATTAGATAATCAATGAAACTTTTGTTGTCATTGGCTAAATCCAACTCGTATGTAATCCTTGTGAGCCGATGCAACGTCCAGCCAACTCATCGGCTGAAACTCCGATGAAACCCTTATTGGCAATCAAAAAGCAGGCTAGAGATTATGGTTCTAAACATGACTAGGGCTGATGCAGCGCAAAGTATGACAATAAACATAATATCTAGACAATCAAGCTTTCAACTGATTTTCAGGCTGGTAGATACCTTAGCTAATCTAGATCGACAAAACAATTTAGCCGATACCGGCAAAACCCTAGAAAAGATTTGATCAATACAAGTAAATTGAATAATTGACTTAGATTAACTAAGATATATGATAAATAGGTAGGCAAATATATCAACTGAACCAGAGCGATCCAAGAGGTCGAAGCGATGCAACCTTGAACAACACCAATGTAGTCGATACAATTGCCAAGGCCAGTGGACATAGGACTTACCCCTTCTCCGGAGATCAAAAGCCGATGCAGCCCCACGTCAGGTGCCAAGTTCCACCGGTTGATAAATAAAAACCTCGGGAAAGAGGGTGGCGATGCACCGAGAATAGTTGCATTGATCGAGAGATATCTTACATAGACCTCAGGTGTACATATTTATACCCATGAGTAGATACTAGTCCTTATTAGACAAGACACAAACCTTCCTAAAGATAAAGTAAAATATACAATTCCTATTCGGACTCTAAACAATCTTTCCTAAAAGTAAAAGAAAACTAATTGACTATGCCTAATTAATAAATAACTTGCCATGCTGCATCCTTCTCGAACTTGGTCTTTCCTGGATAAGCTTTCTTTAATTGATTAATTTCCTTAACTAAATTCATCAAGAATCCAACTGCTGGCAACTTGATATGTCCATCGGTACATTCCAGGACTCTGAAGCCGATACGATTCCTAAGCCGATGATGACTTCGGGGCTTACCAAATTTTGGCGTTAACACCGATACAATTGCCAAGGCTGATGGAACGTAAGACTTACCCCTTCGCCAGAGATCAAAAGCTAATGCAGCCCCGCGTCAGGTGCCAAGTTCCGCCGGTTGATAAATAAAAAAACTCGGGAAAAAGGATGGCGATGCGCCGAGAGTAGTTGTATTGATCATTGAGATATCTTACATAGACCCCGGATGTACATATTTATGCCCATGAGTAGATATTAGTCCTTATTGGACAAGACACAAACTTTTCTAAAGATCAAATAAAAGATACAAGTCCTATTTGGACTCTAAACAATCTTTCCTAAAAGTAAAAGGAAACCAACTGACTCCGCCTAATTAATAGATAACTTGTCATGCTGCATCCTTCTCGAACTCGGTCTCTTCTTTATTTAATTGATTAATTTCCTTAACCAAATCCATCAAGAATCCAACTGCTGGCAACTTGATATGTCCATTGGCTAATTCTAGGACTCTGAAGCTGATACAATTCCTAAGCCGATGATGACTTCGGGGCTTACAAAATTTTGGTGTTAACAGGTTGCTACTGGCCAACGGGATGATCTTGATTGTGTCATCGGGCCTGGGTGCCATGTTGGGCTTGCTCACTTTCCGGGGGGTTCTGAGGTGGCCAGTGTCACAGGAGTGTGCTTGACCATGTCGAGACTCCTCTTGTCGCACTGTACTGCTACCTTTGTGTTCCCGGGGATTGTGATTGTCCCTTTTGGGCCTAGCATCTTGAGAATTTGGTATGCGTAGTGGAATGCCACCATGAACTTCGCAAGAGCAGTCCTTTCGAGGATAGCATTGTAGGTAGTGTCAAACTCTGCAACGTCGAAAGTGATCTGCTCTTTACAAAAGTTGTTGGCCTAGCCGAACGTCACGGCTAGCGTGATCTTTCCCAGCGGTTCTGATGATGATTCTGGAGTGATCCCATGGAAGGGTTGGTCGGAAGCAATAAGCTTGCTTCTAGGGATACCCATTGCATCGAGCGTACTGGCGAAGAGGAAGTTGATGGAGCTGCCGCCGTCGATGAGGATACGTGCCACCTTGATATTCCGAATAGTAGGTTTGACTACAATCGGGTACCGGCCTGGCACAATTGTCGTTGTCGAGTGGTCGGCCTCAGAGAACTCAATCTTCTGGTTGGACCACTTTATCTTGACAATGACTTCTTGTGAAGTAGTGCAGACTTCACGTTCTACCTTCTTATACTCCCTTTCAGAGGTGTATGTCGTAGAACCGTCGAAGATATGAGCTACATGCAGGTCGAAGTCTTGGAACACGAGTTCGTTGTCGGACGAGAGATCATCAGTGCTCCTCTCGACCATATGAACTCGCTTTCCTTTTTCTAGGGCCAGCTGTTTTGCCAATGCTTTTTGGAAGTATGTATGCCGGTTGTCGTACTGGTTCATCACCTTGAAGGGGCGCCTTGGGGTGAGTTTGCTTGTTCTGCAACAAGGATCTTTATTTCCACCTTGCGCTTCTCCTACTTTTTGCAATTTTGTTTCTTCTTTTTAATGGACTCCAGTGCTTCTTTATTGGCCGATTGCTTCTCCTCGACCACCTTGCCTTTTCCATCTTTTCTCCTGAGGGCGTCGTCTGCGTGAGCATACCTGTCGATGATCTCGAACAGCTTCATGGCAGAAGTGATTCGCCTTGTCGCCAACTCTTGGATGGTGTATCGATCTCGAACACCTGACTTGAACATGCATATGACAGAAGTGTCGGTGATCTCGGGGATCATATTCCGGCATTCGTTAAAACGTCGTATATAGTCCCTTAAGGATTCAACCGGGTTCTGTCTAACGACGTGTAGATCGTCCTCGATCACATGTCGCTTGTATGTTCCTTGAAAGTTGGCGACAAATTGTTGCCACAGGTCTTCCCAAAAAGAAATCAAGCGAGGTGGGAGATGCACCAGCCATGACCGAGCAGATCCTTTTAACGCTGCAGGCAAGTAGTTTGCCAATGCGTTGTCATCTGTGTCGGCCGCATAGAGAACTGTAAAGTAGGCGTGCAGGAACTCCTTTGGATCAGTACTGCCGTTGTACTTTTCTACTGCAGCAGGATGGAACTTGTTTGGCCATTGCACCTCTCGTAGAGCAAGTGTGAAAGCCCGACATCCGCCTCTCGATATAAAGGGTGGACGACTCCTCGTGGTTTGCGAGAACCGCCTTCAGTTGACGACGACAACGACGAAGGATCGTCATAGTCGGGGGTGCGGCCTCTTGACCTACGGCCTCGTCCTCAGTCCCTCCTGGAATTTGGGGATTGCGAGTTTCGTCATCGTCGATTATCATTATGGTGTTGTTGACCCTGATCGTTCTTGCCCTGTTGACTTTGGCAATCTCAACAATCTTGATCATTATTGTGATTATCTCGGTTGTCATTGTCGTCCCGTCTTCTGTTTTCTCCGCGAGGCGCGTGAGGTTGGCGACGGTCGACATCGTTCCGATCTCGTTGCTCCCGCCTACGCCCATTCAAGTGATTGCGAAGATCGCAGTCGTCTTGATGAGGAGGGTGTTGATTGTCCTGCCTTTTTGGTGATGTGTTTCGAGGATTACGACCTAGATCTCGGCTGGGGTGTGGACTGGGAGCGTCCTTGGCAGCGTCGTTTTCCGGTGCTCGGTCTCCAATGCGTGGACAGGGATCTCAACAAGGACCTTGGGGGTTTGATCTGGCTGTGGCCAAGAAGGTGGAGTTGAGGTTGGCCACCGTTGACTGTATCAATCTAACCCAATCATTTGCTTCCGGGAAGGTTACTAGATCGAGCGGAGTTTGCTTCAGCAACGAGTTGACCACGGTGAAGTGTTTGACAAGAGTTCGAACCAGCTCGACAGGTTGTTATGACACAACAGGAGCAAGCGCGGTTCTTCTCCTGAATGAACTTCACCTTCTTCACGTACATCCTCGACGACCCCTTCGATCACGTTTACTTCACGTGATGAGTTGGATCCTAAAGATTCCAAGCTGTGAAGAATGAAAGATTCGCAATGATCGAAGTCAATGAATTCGACCAAACGATTTGGGGTTTCCATCTCACTATCGTCCACTGATGCATCTTAAGGTTGATCTCGATGTTGGTGGATCAGACAACAAGGGACACGGACCATGAATCCAGTGATCTTAAAGAAGATCTTGCAGTTGGTAAGGGGGTGACTTTTCGATTTGTGGATCGGGCACCACGTCTTGTACGGAGATGTGCGCTGGATATCTCGATCTTTGCAAGCATCGAGTTCAGCTTTCACTTCAAGTATTACCCGGCATTCGACCAAAGAGTGCTGGGACGTCTTGTGGATTGAACACCAGGTGTGGTGGTTTGGAGGAGACTTCCTTGTCGGCACCTGGCCACCAAAAGATGTCTGGGGCTTGGCTGCTTTAGGGATTTTCCAAGGAGCTGAAATCATCGGCTTCCTCTTTTCTGACTGGACGGGAGGAACAGCTGACGAAGGGTTGTTATTTGTCGTCCTCGCGCTTCCGTTCTCGATCCCAACTTGTATTGGGGAAGGCGAGATTGGAGTCGCGGTGAAGATGGGAAAGACGATGGATCCGACTCGAGTCCAAACAAACATCGACTAGGTAGGATCTTCCAAGCTAGAACAAATGTAGACATTGTTGTCAGAAGGCCTTAAGCTTGAAGTCATCTCGGCGAAGCCTTGAGCACCAAGAACCCCTACTTGGCATGCCACTATTGATGGGTTATATCCGTAGACCGTATTCTGAGAGTATTGGGTTACACTGGAGCAAGGATCTACACGAAGTGACATCAAACACACAAAGACAAGAATTTTGATAAGAACCACAGAGATTACAATAGAGAACAACAGAAAGTATCAAGTACCGATGAGATTCCTGTCGAGAACGACTCGATGAGATCCAACCAGTGAGTTGTCTTCAAAGTCCTCCGGATTGCTTCTGCTATGGCGATGGCTTATGCTGTGATTTGATGATCCCGTACCCCTTGGAGAGCCTTGTATTTATACCGCAAACTACCTTGGTCTCCAAGTAGAACTTGGAGAATATTTCTGGCATACAAGATCACAGAGATTGTATCTTCCCCGAATAGGAATCTAAGACCTTCTATTCGGGATACAATTTCCTTAAATATGAGCTGAATTCCATAATATTAAGGTAACTTTCCCATATACTAAGGGTATGTCATATCCGTATACTTTATAATCCCAAGGATAGGAGGTATGTCTTATCCGTAACCCTGACACCTTACTCCTACCTTTTTTGACTGATTGAGTGGTGTTTCACCAAATCCAAACGCCCTTGGCGAACCTAGGACTTTGTCTAAAATTTTCCGAACCCCTTTTAGGGAACTCTGAATTCCTTATATACTATAAACGAGGACAAAACCGAGGATACCATGCAAGTAATCATGGTTGCCTAAACTCTAACCATCACACTATCTTTTCTGACTGCTACGTACTCCCTCCGTCTCATAAAAAATTAACTTTTGGCTATGAACCTAGATGTAGCCTATGTCTAGGTTCTTAGCTAGAAGTTGATTTTTCATGGGACAGAGGAACTAAGTCAGAAAACCAAATGGCATGACCCACCTTGTCCCCTGCCAGAGATTCCCACAGTGGTATCTCTACTCCCGGTTTGCAAGGACAACACGTGTTTGGTCCAACGCATCCCAAGCAGGTGTATCCTGGCCGCTTCGAGAACTGCAAAGTGTCACGTGCCAAGCAGGGGTATGATGGACGGTCCTAATATGTTCGCCTTGCCACGAATTACTCTCATGCGACTAATAGATTTTGTTCCACTATCTATGTGATACATCTGATCGGTTCCATGTAGTTGGCCAACAGATGGTTTCGAGATGGACACATGCCTCTTGGTTCTTCTGCATATCTTGTACGTCTGTATGCTCTTCTTTGCTTTCTTCTTCGAATGTATGTCTTGTATATCCCCACGCTCTTCTCCACCTTCTCCATCCATCATCACACTTTATACCCCTTGTCCTCTGTTACATCTCATGTTGTCCCCTGTCATTTTCTCAGCTTTGGCAACAGAGTGAACCATGTAACCTTCGCAAGACGGCGTAGCCAAGGGGGTAGATGCTAACACAGAGAGAGAGAGAATGTGGTGGTCTTCCAAATCTTTCTCCATTAAGGCTGTGTTCGCCATAGTGAACTCCCAGCGCGCACAGTAAACACGGAAAACGGAGCGGTCATTAGCGCGTGATTAATTAAGTATTAGCTAATTTTTTTTCAAAAATGGATTAATTTGATTTTTTTAAGCAACTTTTGTATAGAAACTTTTTGCAAAAAAATGCACCGTGTAGTAATTTGAAAAGCGTGCGCGGACGGAAAGTACTGTGTGCGTCTGTGCACACTATGCTGAACACAGCCTAGGGCTCTTTTTGACCTAGAGCTTAGTCATGTCTTGTCGTGTTGGTCTTGGTGACGAGACATGCAAGTGGCTTGACCTGCCAGTACCGAGGTGTAGGGCATACGGGAGACTCCCACACAGATCTCTCTGCCTCGCTTTAGTCCGTGAAGGCACACCGCGGAGAAGATCCTAGTACGGGCGATGCACTAACCATGGCCACTTCTGGTCACTGTCGCGTGTCGGCCTCCGACAAGTAGTGTTGCGACTGATCGGTATCTGGACTGGTCCCCATGCGTCAGTCCCCGATGTAGAGGCATTGCGGGTGAGAACTGCCTGGGAGAATCGCCACGTGGTCGATTTTTGCAAGCCTTGACCTTTAATTGCGCACGATCCATTTCCACTTCTCCTGGTGGGCTAGGGGAGCGGGCTCGACGCATTGCCTCCTAACTTGACGTTGTAAATGATGTGGAACCTGCATATCTGTGATACTGACATTTTCCAACATAACCATACTCACCCCTCATTAAATAAGGAGCAGTAAAGTCTTTTCTTCTCAACCTTAATATCTGTCAAAAGTCAAAAAATTTATATTTATGAATAGACAGAAATATTTAGTTTATTTATTTGTACCCTCAAACAATCGTCATCCTAAAATAGTCATTACAAACTCAGCTCTATCCATCATCCTAAAATGTTCTTGTAAAGAGCTCACCGTTTCACTGGCGACATCACCTCTTCCTACCCGGACCAGTTTTTGTAAGAGAGCTTCCAGAGCCGCCTTAGCTTCTCTAGTAGGCCCCAAAAGCACAAGCTTTTTCAAAATCATTTTTGTTAGGGTCGATGAGCGAGTTGTGAAATTCAGAATACAAGATTGAATGCTCCTTGAAATGTGGAGATTAAACGGAATTTCATATAGTTTGGTTTAGTTTCTCTAAAATTCTTTAAAATTCCTCCGTTCACCTGAATCTTCAGTCATATCAACCGTTATAAAACCAGCAACGCAAGTAGCAACAAAATACTCCTAGGAAGTTGTTGTGTTCACAGCCATCCCTAGTGTTGAAAGTTACAAGCACCATTATTCGGTGGCCTTTATGGTGCTGATATTTCTCCCGAGTTGCGTGTTGACGTGATATCTTGTTGAGTCATATATAACTGGAGCAATGGATTTTTTGCCAGAATATTCCTTCCTAAAGGATTTGTAGCAAACCCTCTACCCCAACAATTTGGCATATCCTTTCCCGTCTCTTTTCATCACCTTTTTTCTTAACAGAAACAGCCACCGAAGAATCATAGTACTATTCTGTGCAACTAGTATATGATTGATCGAGACGCAAGAACAAATTCCGCATTAGCAGTTGGCATAAGTCTTTGTTTATGTGTATGTGGTGTAGTGAAGAAATAGACGGTGCGATCAAGCCGCATTTGTGATCAGCTATGCACAATTTGCGTAAAGCGAGATGGAAGTTTCAGCAGCGTGTGTTCAGTCTATTTGGAAACGTAGATGAAGAACAGAAGAAGGGTCAGTACGTACTCAATAAGTCACTCGGTACTCAGTAACACACTGCTTATGGCCTACTCAGTACTCAATAAGTCACTGAGTATTTGGAATGGTGAAATTTGATAGAATTTCGTTCGGATTGTCAAAATTCGTTTGCTGGACACGGGATCATTTCAGTGAAAATTATTGCAAGTCTGCAAAAAACGCTGAAAACATATAGAGTAGATGACGATTGGCGAGCCTATGCGAAGATTATTTCAGTGAAAAGATTTTTTTTCCTTCATGGACACTAATACTAGACTATACCGAAATAATCTAGTTACAAGTTACTACAAACCATTGATCCGTTCATCTGAATTCTGACATGTATGTACATTCATCTGAAAAACATGCGGAGTACGTAATGACAGTTTACCACTCAGGAGGACGAACAAGCTACAGCTATGGCAAAAACAAACCATGTAAGATTAAATACCACATGGCACGGCTCGTCATGCCGTGGCGGCCGCCGGTGCTGCGGGCGGGAGCCTCGGCGAGCCGGCGCTGCGCGGTGGCGCGAACCTGGCCGTGACCGTGAAGTCCGGCTCGAGGCTGCCGTCGTCGAAGTTCTGCGCGTAGCTGAGCGGGTCGTAGTTGAGCCCCCCGGCGCCGAGGATGGAGCGGCCGCCGCCGTGCCGCCGCCTCCGCCGCTCCACGCTGAGCTGCCGCAGCCTGTGCCACAGCGCCGCGAGCCCGAGCCGGCCCCAGCACGACGCTATCGCTGCCCCGCCGCGCGTCGTCGTCCGCCGCCCGTACGACGAAGCGTCCACGTCCGCCTCCCCGTCATCCCCTCCCTCCTCCGCCATCGTCGGCAGCCTCCCCGGCGAGGCCCACATGGCAGACAGGCAGGCAAACGACGCGAGAGCGCGCGCGAGACAGAGAGAGGTTTGTGCGTGATGCGCGTGTGCTGGCTTTGGTTTTGCCTGGGAGACTCGGGTAGATGAGGCGCGTGGAGGAGAGGTGGCGAGCCGTTGGATGCGAGAGGGACGGCGGAGATGGGGACGTGGGGGGCGTGGCGGCGTGGGGAGGTGGTCCCTTTGCCTGCGGGCAAATGTGGCACGTCGCATCGTGCCAGGCGGGATCTCGGCTGACGTGGGGGGACACCCGGGCGTCGCATGCTCGCATGGCGACGGTTGGGCACATCCTTTTCAGGTTCTCGGTACAAGCAACGTGTTGCTCGTTGCCGCGTTCAATCGTATAGTTTTCGATCCAACAACCAAAATTATAAAATTATAAAATACTACCTCAGTTTCAAAATAATTATTAAAAAAATTTAGACATATTAGTAATACTAACCAAATGTTCATGTATTGCAACGGGTAAAAATACATGACCTTGTATGAAACTCATTTGTCTGTATTGATCTAATAGCAGAGATTAATCGGGAAAGCCTAATGGGTGATATAGACATATGACGCCTAACGTGGTGCAACACATCTTTTTGTTGTCATCGTCATAAGAGAACCGTTTCAAACCTAGCCGATCGAAGATAAAGAAAAACCTAGCCGATCGGGTCACTAACCCCGTCGAAACATATGTTTAACAATTAAAATTTGATAAAAAAATATATACCTTAAAAAATGAAAAGAGAAATACGTAAATAGAATGCAATCATGTCAAATCCATTAGCATGGCTACAGAAAAATCCAGCTGAGCATTTCAAAACAAATTCAGTTCTTTTGTAACACTGTTTCGCAATGTTGGATTTCTAATCCAGTGGTGATATCTAGTGTTCCATGACTTTCTAGTCCCATAGGCAGAGCGTTCGTTGATTACCCATACTCAACGTGGTGCTGACGGGGAGGCACTGAACAATTGAACAAACCAAATAAGCGCCATTGCCGCGGCCGGTCGCAGTAGTGTTGCCCACGAAAAGACGATCACGTTCCCGCCCAACGTCGCCACAGCAACGTCTATCGAGGGCTCATGCAGTGCCAATCTCTGCAAATTCTATCACATAGTGTTTTAACCAAATTGGACTCACGTAGGTCTCGTTGGCGACATCATTAATTGACATGCACGGATAGGAATCGGACTCAGATACGGACGACGTACCAAAATTCTGACAAAAACGTCTTTATTTTTTTATAATAGTAGAAATATATAAATGACCATAATAATCCAAAAGGAAAGTTAAGACAAATAGGGATGAAAAGATGAAAGCGCAAGGCAGGATATCTCCGTCTAACTAAACCCTAACTAACTAAACGGGTTCATCTTATTACAAATATAATTATTTTTATAAAATTTGAATGATATAAATACAATGAACCAAGGTAGTAGTTTTTTTTTTTAAAAAAAAAAGAAAATTCAGCTCTTATCCAGTAACCAGTTTGATCTGCTATGAGATTCGGGCTATGGATTGTTTCCTACGAGATCTGCTGTGAGACCAGCAACAACATGCTAAGTTCAATGGAGCTCCTGGTCAGGACGTAGATCCCCAAGACCTTGCATGCCATTTCTATATTGAGCATCTTATCGTTTGACCACACAACATACCACCATTTTTAGACCGCGAGAACAAGCGTCCAATATGTAACGTTAGTTATCTTGGACATCTCCCTCCTTGATCTGATTCGTTTAGTTCTCGCACTCAATGGACAATCGGAACCATGGGCGGTGCTCGTTGCCGCGACTCGCCGTTGACGCCGCCGTCCTCCTCCTCGCCATCTCCGTAGCGATCACGACGGTGGCGAGCCATGCCGGGCACGATGACACCGGCGTGCACAGCAACTACCTCATCATCGTGCGCAAGCCGTACCAGTACGACACGAACCTGTACAAGAACGTGTCGAGCTGGCACGCGTCGCTGGTGGCGTCGGTGTGCGACATGGCGAAGGAGGCGCTGGAGAAGGACCCGTCCTCCGTGTCCCGGCTCATCTACTCCTACCGCAACGTCGTCAATGGCTTCGCCGCCCGCCTGACGCCGGAGGAGGTGGAGGAGATGTCCAAGATGGACTGGTTCGTCCGCGCCTACCCGGAGAAGACGTACCAGCTCCAGACCACCCACACGCCGCAGCTGCTCGGGCTCATGGGCGGCGCGCGCCGCGGCGGCGTCTGGAACACCAGCAACATGGGCGAGGGCATCATCATCGGAGTCCTCGACGACGGCATCTACGCCGGGCACCCGTCGTTCGACGGGAAGGGCATGGAGCCGCCGCCGGCCAAGTGGAACGGCCGGTGCGACTTCAACAAGACGGTGTGCAACAACAAGCTCATCGGAGCGCGCTCCTACTTCGAGTCGGCGAAGTGGAAGTGGAAAGGACTGCGCGACCCGGTCCTGCCGATCAACGAAGGGCAGCACGGGACGCACACGTCGAGCACGGCGGCCGGCTCGTTCGTGCCCGGCGCGAACGTCTCCGGCTACGCGATCGGCACGGCGGGCGGCATGGCCCCCCGTGCGCACATCGCCTTCTACCAGGTGTGCTACGTGGAGAAGGGCTGCGACCGCGACGACATACTAGCGGCGGTGGACGACGCCCTCGAGGACGGCGTCGACATCCTGTCGCTGTCGCTCGGCGACGAGCAGGCCGACGACTTCTCCGACGACCCGGTCTCGCTCGGAGGGTACAGCGCTGCCATGCATGGCGTGTTGGTCAGCGCGGCTGGCGGCAACACCGGCCCGGGCCCGAGTACCGTCGTCAACGAGGCGCCGTGGGTGCTCACCGTGGGGGCAGGCACCACCGACAGGCGGTTCGTCGCCACCGTGAAGCTTGGTAGCGAGATTAGCCTCGACGGCGAGTCGCTCAGCGAGCCCAAGGACTTCGGAGCCGAGATGCGACCGCTGGTGCACGACGTGGGCGACGGCATGTGCACCAGCGAGAACGTACTGAGGGCGATGAATGTCACCGGTAGGATCCTCATCTGCGATGCTGGTGGTGACGTGAGCACCGCGAAGGCCAAGTTGGTGCTCCGCTCCGGCGCCGCCGGTATGATCGTCGTCGCCCCTCAGGTGCTCGGTTCGGTGATCGTCCCGAGGCCGCACGTCCTCCCGACAGTGCAGGTCCCATACGCGATAGGGCAGAAGATCAAGACTTACATCCGGAGCACGCCGAGCCCGACGGCGAACTTCATCTTCAAAGGGACAGTGTTCAAAACGAAGTCGCCGGTGGTCGCGCCCTTCTCGTCGCGGGGGCCGAGCAGGCGAAGCAGGGGAATCCTCAAGCCCGACATCATCGGCCCCGGAGTGAACATCCTCGCCGGCGTCCCCAAGATCGAGGACTTGGAGATCGGGACCAAGGAAGTGATGCCCAAGTTTGACATCAAGTCCGGCACCTCCATGGCCGCGCCGCACATCAGCGGGATCGCCGCGCTGATCAAGAACGCGCACCCGACGTGGTCGCCGGCCGCTATCAAGTCGGCCTTGATGACGACGGCTGATTCCACCGACAGCCTCCGGAAGCCGATAACCGACGTGGACGGCGCGCCGGCGACCTACTATGCCATCGGCGCCGGCCACGTGAACGCGAAGAAAGCCATGGACCCAGGGCTCGTGTACAACCTATCGTCGCTGGACTACATCCCCTACCTCTGCGGGCTAGGGTACAAGGACCAGAAGGTGAACTCGATCATCCACCCGGGGCCGGCGGTGGAGTGCGCCAAGATCCCCAAGCTCGACCAGAAGGATCTCAACTACCCGTCCATCACGGCCATACTGGACAAGGAGCCGTTCGAGGTGAGCATCAACCGCTCGGCGACGAACGTCGGGGCGGCCAGCTCGACATACGCCGTGGAGGTGGACGTGCCGGCCACGTTGGCGGTAGAGGTGAACCCAGCGAAGCTGGAGTTCAAGGAGCTAAACGAGGTGTTGAACTACACGGTCACCGTCAAGACGGCCTCCGGCAAGGCGCCGGCCAGCACGATCGAGGGGCAGCTCAAGTGGGTATCGGGCAAGTACGTGGTGCGCAGCCCGATCCTCATCTGTGCCGGCACCGGCAAGAGCGCCGCCTCCGTGGGGGATGCGCCGGCGTAGAGAGCACTGCTCGAGCCTAAGAGATAGCAGCTTCGTGGTTGATGATTACTAGATCCATGACCACTTCGTGCTAACGTTTGATGATGAGCTGCCGTGCTTGCTCTTCAATCAGTAGGTTTAGGCTCATGTACGTGGAGCTAGCGAATTAATCCTTTCCTCCGAGGAAGTGGGTGACGGTTTTTCTTGTTGTTTTTACCACTAGTGCACGCGGCTGATCTTGACCATCAATTGATTTTGTATTCGAGGGGACGAGATGTGATTTCATCCCCCCTTAATCATGATATATGTTCATTTATTTATTTTTTCTGTTTCTCAAATAGATGCAGACGTGACACTCCTCTAAGATATTTACTAAGGTTCAGTTTGTGGCTGTTGTGTTATGCTATAATTATATTTTAAGTTGATGTAAAAATTTAAACATATAATCATTATAGTTTGTTTTACCAATTGAATTACGAATAGAGAAAATATATTATCCAACTTTCATTATTTCTCCTATTGTTTTATATTTTCGTTGTATCAATATTACTGTTTGCAACATAGGTTGAAAGGAAAGCAGTTTGCCAAAACACCAAAGTGTCTTAAAACTGCTAGATCAAATGAGATTACCAGAATCCATCACGAATGCCAAGTGGAGCCTAATAAGGATCTTGAGTTGAAGCAGTTTGCCAAGACACCAAAATGTTAAAAGCTGTTGGACCAAATGAGATTACCAGAATCCATCGCAAATGCCAAATAGAGCCTAATAAGGATTTTTTGAGTTGTCATGGCTAAAAAAAAACAAGCCTTTTTTCGTCCCCATTCTTGATCTTGAGTAAAACTGAATAAAGGAAAGTCATGAACACCTCGTAAGTTTATATTGTCTGTTCTTTCTTTGTTTAGAAAATACTAGTCCTGTCGCCTATCCTGCCAATTCTTTTCGTAATTTTTCACGGCTATTATTTAAAACGTATTTGAGAAGTAAAGTCACAGGTTAATCAAAAAAAGAGACCAAATTCTAACCGTTCATATTAAAAGGAGACCCATGTGGATTCACTGTTTCAAATCCGACAGGATCCTGTAACTAATCTGTCAAAAGGTAAGTTTGTGGTGAGAACTGTCAATGTGAAACCACAGGGCCAAGTTTCAAGCAAGCCGCAGCCACACTGGGAAAGACCAAGTAATGGACGGATGAAGCTAAATATAGACGGCTCCTTTGATAACAGTTCAGAAAAGGGCGGCATTGGCGCAATTCTTCGAGATAGTTCCGGTAAGACCATTTTTGCCTCTTGCATTTCACTTCAGAGATGCAATGGAGCACTGGAGACAGAGCTTCGAGCCTGCGTGGATGGGCTCCCGAAGGCAATCCAGTGGACGCTGCTTCCAATCTTGGTGGAAACTGTCTGTCTGTCAGTGGTTCAGCTTCTGAACTGCAAAGAGAAAGATCGATCGGAGCTAGCCAATCTTGTCCAGGAGGCAAAAGACATTATGACAGGCGATAGAGAAATAGTTACAAAGAAAGTGCATCGCGGTCAGAATCATGTTAGTCATTTCCTCGCCAATAAGGCTAGGGTTGAGTCGTTGTCAGGTTTTTGGTTGGAAAAAGATTGTAATTTTATATCACAGCTAGGCTGTGATGACATTTCTTTTGAGTAATGCTTTTTTTCTTCCCCGCAAAAAAAAAAGAGACCCATGTGTATAGATGGCCATATAGCCCGAGGCCCGACGGCCCGGCCCAAGGCACGGCAATTTGACCCGGCCTAGACATGGCACGGCCCGACTAGGGTCGTGCCTGTGCCGGCCCGGCCCGACAGCCGGGCCGTGCCTGGGCTGCTCCCTCGGCACGGTGGGCCGGCACGGCCCAGCACGAAGTTCAGGAAAACGAAACAGACTTATTTTCAACCATATGTAAGGCACAACCCAAAGGATAGGGACACAAAATAGACTTATTATATGGCACGGCCCAAAAAGCAGGAACGTAAAATAGAATTATTTAGCTATATATATATATATATATGTCATAGCCCAAAGAGGATGAAGGGAATATAGACTTATTTCAAAGAAGGCACGATGAGCTGTCGTGCCTTCGGACCGGCCCGACACGGTCCGACCCTTACTGGGCCGTGCCTGGGCCTGACGTGCAGCCCGTGGGCAGGCACAACACGGCACGAAATGCCGATCGTGCTGTGCTGGCCCGACCGCTCTCGGGCCGTGCCTATCCGTGCCTAGGCTGAGCCGTGCCGGGCGGGCCTTATGGCCATCTATACCCATGTGGGGGTAAACCTTAATTAATAGCAGTATTTAATAACTAGTACTTATTAATTTCGATTTCGAAATTACTAAATCAGAAAACAAATTAAGAATCCAAGATGAGTACAATTTGGTATTTCAACACAAGAGCTGTAAGTTTAAATTTTCAACAATACGTACTATAACAAGGATCTGAATTGACCGGAAAATCACAATGCACATAATGGATAAGTCTTTTCTGTAGGACTGCTCTCTAACATAGATTACTGACATATGGATCCGTTGAATGTAGGTCCCATATATCAGTCACTGAAAGTTAGAGGATAGTATTATAGATGATATGTTTCCGCACGTAACGGGTGATATATGATCAAGCGAAGGTGACAGAGACCGGGCTCCGTACGGTGTGCGTCTCCGAAACCCACCGTACTGCGCCCTGCACCACCCTTGCACCGCCCTGCCCCGGCCACACGACCACCGTGAAATCCTTCTCCTGGTTCACCCCGGTGAACCGCAATGTCCTCGGAAACACGCGGACGGTCACGGTCGTGTCCAGCATGTCGACCGCCGCGTAGTACTCGGATGGCACCTCCCCGACGTTCTTCGCCGTGCGCTTCACGAGCACCGGCTCCGACGAATTCCACGCCTGCGGGAACGTGACCGAGATCGACGGGTAGTTCAGCTGGTGCTCCGGGATCGCCGTGACGGCCGAGCAGTTCACCGGCCGGCGCGCGATCACCGAGACCTCCTGGCTCGTGTACAGGCCACAGAGGTAGCCGACGTAGTCGCAAGGAGTAATGTCGTAGACCAGGCCAGGGTCGGCGGCCTTCTCCGGGTTGACATGCCCGGCGCCGGTGGCGAAGAAGTTGGCCGGCGCTCGCTGCTCATCGAGTATCGGGTTCCCGGAGCGGTCGGTGATGTCGGCGGTCGTCATGATGGCTGACTTGATCGCCGCCGGTGACCAGTGCGGATGCCTGCTCTTGATGAACGCCGCGACGCCGCTGAGGTGCGGCGTCGACATGGATGTCCCGGAGATGATATTGAAGGTCGGTCCAGGGAAAACGTGCGCCGACGATGGCCCGACTTGGAATGGCCATGCGGCGAGAACGTTCACGCCGGGCCCTGTGATGTCGGGCTTCAGGATACCGGGGTTCTCAATGCTAGGCCCACGAGAGGAGAAGAAAGCCATCGCCGGAGCAGGCGTCGTGCCGAGTATCGTGCCCCTGGGGAGGATCTGCGCCACCGGGTTCGCCGTGCTGTTGATGTACGCTTTGATGGCTAAGCCGGCGACGTAGTCCACATGCGACGCCGGGAGGACGTGCGCCTCGGCCAACGTAGTGTAGCCTTCGGGAAAGTGGTTGGGAAGTATCATGCCGGCGCCGCCGGCGCTCTGCACCACCGCGCCTTTAATGATCCTCGTGATGTTAGGCCCGCCACCAAATTCGCAGACAACGATCTTGCCCCTGACGTCAAAGCCGTCGAGCGAGCCGTTGCCACAGAACTCGGCGAACGGCTTACCGCTCGCGCCGGCGTAGACCAGTGGGTAGAAGGTGTTCGGCGAGTCTTTCGGCTGGTACAGCGACTCGCCGTCGAAGTAGAGGCCGTTCCCTAAGCGCACCGTCGTGCGTACCGACCGGTCCATGGTGCTCGCGGCGACGGTGAGCATCCATGGCGCGTCGTTCATCACGGAGCTGACGTTTGGGCCAGCGTTGCCGGCAGCCATGCTGACAAACACGCCCATCTCCATGGCTCCGAACGTTCCGACGGCGACGGGGTTTTCATGGAACGGTACTGACGGGCTGGCAATCGAAATGGAGATGACATCGCAGCCGTCGGCGATCGCGGCGTCGACGCCGGCCAGTATGTCGGAGATGGCGCAGCTCGCGGTGGGGCACACCTTGTAGACAGCAACGTGCGCGTAGGGCGCTATCCCTGCCGCGACACCGAGTCCCTGACCAAGCACATGAGCGCCCGGCACAACGGCTCCCGCCGCCGTGCTCGCCGTGTGGGTGCCGTGTCCGACGTCGTCAACCGGTGGCAACCGTTCACCGTAGGAGGAAGAGCTGTTCGTGGCGTTGGCGATGAAGGTGCGCGCGCCGATGAGCTTGTTGTTGCAGACCGAGCCGCCGTTGAAGTCGCAACGCCCCTTCCACTTGGCCGGCGGCGGCGGCATGCCGGCGTCGCTGAAGGAGGGGTGGTCCGGGAACACGCCGGTGTCGATCACGCCGACGATGACGCCAGCGCCAGCTCCCGAGCCACCGTAGGACGACGAGGACAACCGCTTCCCCTGCGGCGGCGGAGCACTCAGCCCGAGGAACTGCGGCGTGTGCGTCGTCTGCAGCGTGTGCACCTGGTCCGCCACCGCGCTCACGAACCCGGGCATGGCGGACACGGAGTCGAGCTCCTGCCGCGTCAGCCTGGCCGCGAACCCGCTCGCGACGTGGTGGTACGCGTGGACCAGCCGGCCGTCCTCCGGCAGAAACGTCTTGTACCACTCCTTCCGGTCGTCGGCGGTGGCGACCACGTGGCTTTCCTGCGGCTGCACGTGCACGATGAACGTGCCGAGCTCATTGCCGGTCGCTTCAACGGCTATCGCGAGGACGAAAACGAACGGAAGAAAGGAGAGCAAGGAGAGCTTGAAGCCATCCATGGCTGGTTCGTTCTGATGACCTCTGAGCTCTGCAGCATTTGCACAAATTGGCGGCCATTTTATATAGCTAAGCGTTTGTCAGATTAACTATGGCTGCTTCTGTAGCTGGCCGGCTTTTGCCTGGTCTTCAGGTCGTGACAATATGCGAGGATGGAGGATTGGAGCTACGGTAAAATTGACAATTTGAAGACCGGGTTAATTAACAAAACGGAGCGATACAGACACGTATGGCTCTGCTTGGGAATTGCCGCATCGCGATGGGATTTTGCTGCAGGAACGGAGCGGCAGCCGCCCGTGCGTGAATATGCGATGTTTGCCTTGTACTAGTACTACATAGCCAAATGGCAGCAGCAAGCGGGCATTGTATACGTCGTCTTCGTTGGATCTCATAACCCATTTTTCTATCTGTTGAAAGATGATTGTTATTTTCCACCCATTTGTCGATCATTTTAGATCTAACCGCCGAAATCAACCTTCGTACATAGAAAAATGGTTCGTTTATCCCCAGTATTGAAACCTTACAACCACCAGATCAATTGGGCTTACCTAGGCTAAATGGGTGAACGGACCTAACTTCTTGTAATGGGCCATTTTGTGCACATGACATAACACTGACGACTCCCGAGCCTAGCCCATCAAGGTGACAAGGCCCATGTAAAAGCACTGGTATCGTCCGCACGGATCCCGCTCCCGCACGTCGCAACAGCCGTTTGTCACTGCCCGTTCCCCGCTTCCCCCGACAGAGCAGAGCGCGGCAAAAACGAACATTCACGCTGCGGCGGCGGAAGCAGCGGCGAGCCGGCGACCATGGCGATTGGGTTGGATTGTGTCGGGCTGTGTTCCAAAGCGAAGTGGGTGGCGGCAAGCACAAGGTCAGCTGATCAGGTACGCATGCAGCTAGCTTCTGTACGGCCAGAGGAGTGGAACGGATTATACCGCGCCTTTCGACCGTCAGCCATGAGGCACACGAGGGAGTCTCCAGCTACAGCTAGCGCCTGGACGTGAACAAAGATGAACATGGCGAGCTCATCTCATCCCCGGCCGTGGCCTCGGCGGCAACGATCGCGAATGGAAGGAAGGGAGGAATGCCGATCATGGAGAACCTGAGGGTTTTCCGTCATTGCATGGATGGCTTTGCTCGGAGCTTATAATCTGAGAGTTGATCGATCAGTTGGTTAATTTCAGCTTTTGGGAAAGCCATGCTCAAAGCTCAATGACGAAGAATTAAGAGAAAGGAAAAAGTAAGATATCTGCACTTGCTGGGCTGCATGTAGGCCCGGTACAGCTTTTGCTTTTTCTGTCAGAACATGGCCTGGAGCCTGGAGGGAGGCCCAGCGCGGCAGCGCTCGTCCTGGACACGATTTGACGTGAATAAAGATGCTGCCGCTGGCGCTAGTTTGTTTTGACTTTGGACCAGCTCTTTGGGCCAAACTTGGAAATCTTTTTATAGCTTTTCATCCAAAGCAGCTGTATTTACAGAATCCAATAGTAAAATAGAAATCAGAAGCTGAACTAACTGTTTCTCAGAATATAAGCTCTCTCAAACAGGACCATTGTATGTCACCTAGCGGAATTGCCTCCGAAACTAGCTTCGCTATGTAGTTACTCACTCCGTTTCAAATATAAGTATCTTTAAGATATAAATTTTTTCATAATATAAGTAATTGTGAACTGATTTTCATGTTTTCTATCATTTCAGTGATTCTAAAGCCGGTTACTACATGTTTTAAAAGAAAACCTAAACAATTCAAAGTTAACAACTAAAGTGATTAAAAATAAATCTTTTGACCTAATGTTGGTACTTGTTAATTAAACAATTTGTAAATTCTTATATTTTAACGGAGGCAGTATAACACTATGCTTATTTTTGAAAGGAAAACACAGTTACACAACTCTAATGTATTTAGGATTGAGTTTAATTTGTTGTGCTATGCAAGTTTAAGTTGCGCTTTTTCCAACTATGTGGAATTGCCTTTCGTGTTGTATGAACATAATTTATGATACTTAGCCCTAGAACCCGTGCGTTGCAACGGAAACAAATTGAGTTTCTATTTTATTAAATCAATTAGTAAGTACTTATTTAGTTTAAGTAATACTATAATTTATCTTATTAAACAAACAGATGAATCTAAAATTTGGGAGAACCAATAGTGAAATAGAGGATGATTTATTGAAAAGTGATATATCAGTATAGATTGTAGGACTCACATGACAGTGATAGGGGATGATGTGGAAATGGACACTATTACTACTAACTTTTTAAGTAGTATAGATAGATGAACAAGTAGATGAATTAAAATTTTGAGGAGCCAATAGTAAAATAGAGAAAGACTTATTGAAAGGTGATGTAATAGGATAGTTTGTGAGACCCACATATTAGTGGTAAAGGTAATGTGATAATGAACATCACCACTAATAATATTTTAAGTAGTATAGATTATTCGAAGGTTAAAGAAAACCAAATATTATAAAGTTAAAAATAGATTTAAAACAATTTTCTAAATAAATATTATATATATATATATAATGCACCATTCAAAAGCTTGAGAAATATACGCATTTATCCATCATTCCGCCTATTTGTTACAGTAAGTTATGTTGGTAAGTAGGAGATTCATAAGAATCAATTTTTTAAAGATAAAGGTAGGAGCTTGGCCGATCAATTAAGAAAGAAACAAGAACGTAAAGATGAATTTGATTTCCACGAGTAATTTGGAAGAGGTCATTAAGAATTCTAAACTTTTTCAATCTCTCTCTTTTCCCTTTTTCTAGTACAAATTCGATGCACACACACTAAATTAACTTACGCCCATACACATGTGGGCACCCTATCATACGTCCATACCTTTTCGATCTCAACTCTACTTTAGTTTAGCAAGGCTGGTACTAACGAATAACAAGAAAGCATGAAAAACTCCCCAGGATACTAATAATAAGATTAAGAACTAATCATGGAATCCACGCCCCCACGCAGTCATACCCATGGTGCATGGTATCTTTCATTCCGTCATCTCATCTCAACTATGTAATTACAGACAGATATGATTGTGTGTGTGCCTTCACAGGGCAGAGACCCAAATATTTTAGATAAAAATCTCAACCACGTTACCACACATGTGACATCAAGATTTCTCATGACATGGATAGACAGTATATTATTTATTTCTTTTATAATGCAACCTTAGATATAAGTCTGATATTTATATGAATCGGCATGCTTGCAAATTAAATTAAACCTTGCCACGACTACTACATTAAGCAGGTACCTCACACATGGTTGCCTTTTGTGTAGTACAAATGGATCGACTATATCCAGTGATGAAGCTAAAAATTTCTCAAGCCTAGTACTTGATTAATACTATCTCTGTCTCATATTATAAATCATTTGATTTTTTTTAATCAAAGTTAATTTTAGGTTTGACTAAATTTATAAAAAAAAAGCAACATTTACAACATGAAATTAGTTTTATTAAATTTAATATTGAATATATTTTGATACTATGTTTGTTCTGTACTAGAAGTGTTACTATATTTTTCTGTAAACTTGACCAAACTTTAAAAAGTTTTACTTATAATATGAAACAGAGGGAGTATAATTTTTATAGCTTTATCTTTTTTCTTCTAATTTTTTCAAATTTCAAAGCGTTGTTTCAATGGGTATTTAGGGCAAGAGTAGGGCTCTGCCATAGCTACCCTACTTCAGGTTTCACCCATGTATCCACTGATCCAGATACTTAGATTTAATGATATAGTTTGTGTGGTTTAATTTGCAAGTAAGTTTGTTTTTTTATTTAAGTTAGTGTTTTCTTCTAAAACTCAATATTGTTTAGATGAAAAGGCTAAAGTAAAGCGCTGCAGGAATCAGAATAAAGTACAGCAAGGTGTTGCTTTTTTTATTTTTCATCGGATCATTTCCATGCCAGATCAATAGGATTTTTAAGTTATAAACATATAGTAGTAAACAATGCAATCCTTCCTAATCAAGGATGTCGCCCAAAACACTTCTAGTATTAGGTTCCACAAACAGACAGCACAATTCAGCGCCAAGCCAGCCAGAGTTGAGCACACATTTCATTTCATTAGCGCGCGCGCGCGCACACACGCATGTCATTAGCATCTAACGACGGTAGGCACGTGGCGCTATATCGTAGGCTCATCATGCGCCATACAGCCCAATCAAGAGTTGGCATAAGCGTGCTTACGATAATCCTAAACTATGCTAACCTCCTCGAGCTAATTAAGCTCACCAGCCAGGCACACCCCAAGCAGACCAAACTAAAAAAAAAAATCTCTGCTTTATTCGTCCTCTCCTCTGCATGAACTCTCCCCAGCACAGCTTGTGACAACCAAGAAATACCCTGCCTGCTTCGTTGTACACTTGTACTTTGGTAGTGCCAACATTACGCAGAGATCCCCTGAATATTATCTGCAAAGAAAGGCCATTGGACGGAGGAGGAGCGTACAGTAACAAGAAAGAAGGTTTTCATGGTAACGGAGATGCAAACCTTGCAAAGTGGCAGTAATGGCGACTTTGCGAGGGCAACCTCACCTCCTCGGGGCAAGCAACTGCCGGGTCATGATCGGAAAGGCACCGGAGCCGGAGACGGACGGGGGGCCCCTTCACCTCGCCTTTGACGTCCGTAATGTCGCCATTATTCTGACCGGCATGCTCGCGACTTTGTGTCAGATAAAGGAGGAGGCGGGAGGCCCGCTTGTGAGTGACATGACATCCGTGCTATCTAATCCATGCGCCCGCGCGGCCACATGGCTGTTTAGTTTACTGCAAGACGCGTGCTGCTCAAAGCGCCAGGATTAGTATGGAGTCCCCATGCTTTGTTCGGCCATTGGTGAGCCGGCATGATTAGCTTGGTGCTAATGACAACCCGGGGGGACAAGTGAGTAGTTGCGCTGCTTAAGGGAGACAAATGGTGGCATCGATTTGTCATTAGTGTGTGCTTGCAGCGTCATTAGTAGGCACATGATCATCTGTCGGCAGAGCGCTGTAAAAATTCTGCTGCTTCTGGTATTAGCGTCAGGGCAGGGCAGTCAGCAGTGCAGGGATCCTGCAGTGCACATTTCTTTTCGGTGTTTACGCATTTTCGAAGGGAATTTACGCGCGAAGCGGGCATCGAGGAAAGCGAGAGGAGGAATCGCACGCTTTTCTTGGCATAAAGTGCGCCCGACCCGTTTACCTCATCGCCGTCATCGTGGGGCCTCGCCACGACACGACACGCCACGCCACGGCACGACGTAGTACGCCCTGGCTGCTGCTATTTCTGCTCAATTCCATTCCCGCCTTGCCGGCCACTTCTTCGGCCGCGTGTTGCTGCCGCCACCGCAGTCGACAGCCGCTGACTCTCCACTGCACCCAGCGTAGCAGCTCGCTTGCCTGCGGCCTGCCTCGCCGGTCGCCACCGCATCATCATCCCGTTCCTCGCCACTGCGCGCGCATTGATCGGTCGGCCGATGCGAGGATGGACACGCCGTCGACGACGTGCGACGAGAGCTCGGAGGTCGACGCGCGCGACGACTACGGGGACATCGACGACGTGGAGCGGCGGCGCGGCCGCCACCGACGGGAGGCCTCGTCGGACGTGTCGTCAGAGTGCAGCGGCGAGCCCGGGAGCCCGTACGGCTCACCGTACCCGCGGTGGCCCGTGTGCAGCATAGCGAAGCCGCCACCGCCGCTGCTGCAGAAGCTAGGCACGGCGCGGCGCGGCGCCGGCCGTGACTGCAAGGCCGGCGACGGCGGTACGTCCTACCACCCGCATTGAGACTGGCAAAATCTCTGCTGATTTCTTGGCTTGGATATTCTCCTAATGCGCTAGAGGGGTTGAATTGGCAGAGTTGCAGCTGATCAAGGAGAGGTTCTCGAAGCTTCTGCTCGGCGAGGACATGTCCGGGAGCGGCAAGGGGGTCTCCACCGCCGTCGCCATATCCAATGCCATCACCAACCTCTATGGTCGGTACGCGTAATCTCGTTTTCAGAGATGAAATCTTCAACCCCAGCTAGGAACAGAGCATGCTCAATGTTGCTTCCTCTGTTCGCAGCTACCGTGTTCGGCGGCTGCCACAGGCTGGAGCCCCTGCCGGCGGAGAAGAGGTCGATGTGGCGGCGCGAGATGGACTGCCTCCTCTCGGTGTGCGATTACATCGTCGAGCTCTTCCCTTCCAAGGAGATCATGCCCGACGGCACCGTGCGGGAGGTGAGAATTGAAGGTGTTCGTCCATGTTCTTCAAGGCAAAAGCTCTCTTGCACGTCACTAATCCATGGACGCATTCCCGCATCTATCGTCAGGTGATGGCGACCAGGCCGAGGTCCGACATCTACGTCAACCTCCCCGCCCTCGAGAAGCTCGACGACATGCTTCTCGTAAGACCCGATTCTGCTCGCGCTATGTTCATCTCCATGGTTTGGCTTCTTGCTCATCGTGGAATTGCTTGCTTGTTGCCGTGCAGGAGATTCTGGACAGCTTCCAGAAGACAGAATTCTGGTACGTGAACGACAAGGGGCAGAAGGATAGCTGCGCCGCGGCGGCGGCGGCGGTGCCGTGCCGTCCGGTGAGCCACCGCGGCGGGGACAAGTGGTGGCTACCCGTGCCGTGCGTCACCAAGCCCGGGCTGACGGAGTCGGCGCGGAGAGACCTCCGGCAGAAGCACGACTGCGCGAGCCAGATCCACAAGGCGGCCATGGCCATCAACAATGGCGTTCTTGCAGAGATACGCATCCCTGAGCTGTACAAGCAAACACTTCCCAAGGTACAGTAACATCAAAATCTCTCCCCTTCTCTTTCCTTTTTTTCGATACAAGAGCTTCAAATCTTTCCCACTCGAGGATTTTTCCCAAGAATCTTGATTCCTCGGCCCCGTGACGAATCTGAATTCTGAAAAATGATCGTGCTGAGTCTGTGCAGTGCGGGCGGGCGAGCGTGGGTGACATGATCTACCGGCACATGTCGTTCCCGGGCAAGTTCTCGCCGGAGTACCTCCTGGACCGGCTGGAGATCTCGTCGGAGCACGATGCCCTCGAGGCGGCCGACCGCGTGGAGGCGGCGATGCACGTGTGGCGGCGGAAGGCGAGCCAGGGCCACTCCAGGTCGCCGTGGAGCGCCGTCAAGGACCTCATGGAGTCCGACAAGAACGTGATGTTGGCGAGCCGCGCCGGCGACGTCCTGCTCTGCCTCAAGCAGCGTTTCCCCGGCCTCTCCCAGACCACGCTGGACGCCAGCAAGATCCAGTACAACAAGGTAAGCACACCAACCAACCCATCACTAACCACACTGCAACCGCAGCGACGACATCGCCATGGACGAACACTAACACGAAGCTGCTGGTGCTGTTCTTCTCCGTGCAGGACGTTGGGCAAGCCATCCTGGAGGGCTACTCCAGGGTGCTGGAGAGCCTGGCTTACAACATAGTGACGTGTATAGACGACGTTCTTTTCGCCGATGAGTCTGCAAGGAAGATCTGATGATCATTTGTTCATCCTGCCTTGCCTTGGTCCGGAAATCAAAATAAGGGTCCATGGCCAAATCCACAATATGTACATTATGCCATACTAGAATGTAGCCATGTAGACTAATGGAAGATACTAGCACAAGGAAAGCACAGTACTCTATTGGCCTAGCTAAGCTAGCAAGTAGTAGCAAGCAATGTTTGGGGTTCCATTCCAATGGTCCCTTCAATTGTCTGCCATGGGTGTTCCAGAATCTCATTGTGATCACAGTTGGTACCAACTGTGATGACAGCTGAGATGATTCACCAGAGTATGCAAGCAATGCTTAAAATGGAGTAGCACTATGGTGTATATGATAAACAAGGGAAATTGTTTTACTTTCATGAGAAAAAAACTATAATTAGGAAGTACATATACAACTGAACTTATTCTTCCTACTTTCACACCTGTACAGAAAACAGAAATGATAGTAGAAGCACTAATAAGAAGAAAATTTCCTAGTGTTAGGAGCCACATATAGTCAAGATTTATAGTATGATGCAAACAGTCAGGCAATCCTAACTCTACTGCTCTGTAAACACACTGTTTAAATCTGTCACACTCACTTTTTCACTGCTTTTTGTGCTTTGTTTTTTGGTGAATAAAATGCTGCCGAAGTGCCGAACTATAAACTCTATCAGCTTCCATCGGATGACAACAAAACAACCTTAAAGCCACAAGTCAAACACCATTTCCTCCAGTAAATCATCAAGCAAAGTATCCCACACCTCTATAGCAACTCCTTCAGTATCAACCCGAAGGTCCATCCATGATCCACTCTCCAGGTCTTTCAGCACCACCTGATCTAATGTACTTGCAACCTCATCACTGACAAGAGAATCGATGCAATTATCCACCTCTTGAATGAGCCCTGTTCCTACCGGAGCTGATCTCACATTGTGTTTCAGATAAGCTACCCAAGGGTCACAACCAAAAAAGTTATCCCTGATCTTGCAAAGAGCTTCTTCCACACAATCAAAGAGAAACACCGCATCGTCTGTCAGGCAGTATAAAGTTCCTACTTCAGCCAATACAGATGTGTCAAGCAGTGATCCGTCCACATACCATATCTCTGAACTTTCCTCAGACAAGAAGTCTGAAGCCTCAAGCACAACCTTTATGAAGGAAAGCCTTGCCTGTTTATCATCCAAAATGGCTTCTTCTTGTGGTGTGTTATGCAAAGTTGGGGTTCCTGAGGGAGTGTCATCCTCTTTAAACAGAATCCTTGTGCTTGGCATGGACAATTCATCTGCAAAAAGTACAATAAAATTATGTTACTTTACCATTGATATTTCAAGAAAATACAAAAGGGTAATTCCACTATCTTAAAAAGGGAAATTCAAAAGGAGAATTTCTTATTTTGAATTCAATACCTTGCTTTCGAGTTTTGTGGCTGGGGCTGATACCATCTCCCAGGAAAGAATCTAGAACAGATTGAGGGCTCAGTCTCTCCTCTTTGTCATTTGCATTCTCCGGGGAGCAAGAAAATGTCAAGATGGATGGCTTAGTTAATCCAACAACTGCCGATGGACTATGATTGTCTTGCTCATTAACGAGGTTCTCTGGAGCGTGCAGGGATACTTCTGGTAATGCATTCATGGTTTGTGACTCCTCTGAGAAGCACTTCAACACGGGGGAGTAAAAGAAAAGTTAGACGCAAAATTAGTTACTAATCTTTTGTACAATTTGCTAAAATATATGGCTTACTTGGTCGGTATTTATTTGTTCCAAGCTTTCAGTTGAAGTTTCGATCTGAATAGAGACTTGGGGGGTATCTGTTGCATCATTCATGCTGTCAATCCCTGCAAACATTTGGTGTATATATTAGATGAAAATAAGAAGAAAACTAAAAATATAAACAGGAGGACAACAATATACCTTCACTTGTTAACTCCTGCGAGATAGTGCCCTCTTTGACTGGATGACTGCCATGTTCTGTCTTGAGTTCACCCAGCTGTGTGTTAGCCAATGTGCTGGTGTCAGATGGTATTAGCTCCCCAAACTTCATTGGTGGGTCAGAATTTGATGAAATATCCTCATGTTCAGTCGTCAGTAATGCTGATGAAGCAGTCAAATCCTCTGACAGTTTAACATCCTCTTGAGGACAATCAGTTTGAGAAAACGTATCATTCTCCGAATATGTAAGTAATTTCCCAAAGGGTTCTGATTTGTGTACGATCTGAGAAGTGTCGTTCTTTTGATTGTCTAGCCTCTCGATTAGATGCTTCTTAGCTTTTTCATAGAAGAATGAGCTGACACAATGAGTGGCATCATTCCCCATGCCACTTCCACTATCTTCAGGGATTGTTTTCTTGTAACCTATTGAGGGTTTCTCAGCCTTTTCACATTCAGAAGAGTCCATACTTGACATACTTGTCGACATACTCTCGAGAATGAACTGTTGTGTTGAATCATCTTTCTGGAAAGTACTACTCATGACATCCTTTCGATTGTTACTAATGGCAAGCCTTAGCCTCCTTTTAAGCTCTCTAAGTGAGAAATGGCGAGCGTATTTGTCATTTTCTTCCTGACCTTGCAAATCAGCATGAGTTGATACTGGTGACGACATTGCACTACTTGAGATCAGACTAGTCTGACTTCTTGCAGGACTTGGCTTCAATATTACTATTCTGCTAACGCCACGAGGACTATCATTCAGTTTTGGTGGTCTCCTCATGACTAGCTTATCCTCCTTCAAGAAAGAATTATGTGTTTTTTGCACGCTATATTTCGAAACCTCAGACTGCTTTAGACTGTTAATGGTAACTTTGGACTTTGTTTGTTTGTCATCTTCTGCCAGTTCCAACATGGGACTTCCTAGTGCCGTGTACAGGTTCTGCAGGCATTGCAACATCCTAGAGCTTGGGTCTTTCAGAAGCATCAGAAAGAACTCTTCGTTTGCGCTCAGCAATTGTAATGCATCAAGAAATTCATTGGGCCTAGCTTCATAGCTGCTGCTTGTGTATTTCCCGTTTGCAGATTGATGGCTTATTACTGCTTCAGCCACAGCTTCAAGTGCTTTCTCTATACTACAGGAGATTTGTTTAGGATGAGTACTAGCATCAGTATTGTGCTCTTTGTCAATCAAACTGGAAGAGTGATCTGATACTTCCGAAGTGATAATATCGTGACTGCCATTATGATTTCTGTATAATTCCATGAGACTTGTAGCCAAGTCTAGGTCAGATCCTTCCTGCAGGTTCACAGATTTCAAATCATCAGAATGTACCCCAAATATGTTCCTTTGTGTTTCCTTAAAGATCTGCGTTCCACTGGCCATCTCTTCTTCCATCAGTGCTTTAATACTTGGCCTGCCGGCATGAATTGTTTTAACCCCATAGTCTTTGTCCTCCTGACAAAAGCAAATAAATTTGGTTTTCTATATTCAGATGTTATCTTCAAATGCCTAGAAATATTTCTGGATACAAATATTTATGCATATTTAGTCCTCCATAAAACTATACGACAAATATTTTTTTATTTTTAACCTTTTCTGTGAGAATTCTAATTAATATCTTTGGCAATAGAAACTATTTCATCTGTAATATAATAAAAGCTAATAAAGCTGTTTGCAATCGCTAAAAGAAAGTGAAATATATTACAATATATTTCAATCGGCGGCACTCGAGTCTCATAGAAAATACAGTTGTTTTCAAATCCAACCATGAGATTCTGTAGGTAATTCAGCTAATCGCACTTAAATATTCGTAAAAATGTCTTGAAAAGCTTTGTACATATACTAAAGCTTTTCATATCAATGCTTTAACAGTACTATTTACTCCAGTTGCCAGCAGAAGCATCTGTTATTAGTACGTCAACATTACAAGTATTCAGAATGTTGATGACAATCAACATTTTGCCCATAGGAATCAAGCAATTGTAACACTGTACACTTGTAGAACAAGTAACATAATGATGAAAAACAAATTGTCCAACAAGTAAGAAGCAACAGTAAGTTAAATTTGGGAACTAAACTTCAGTCTTTGTTTCCTTTCTAATCAGTTTTGCTAGCGCAAACGCATGTTTTTTTTGTGTGTGTGAAACAGACATGTGACTTTGAACTTTCAGATACAAAAAACAGATGAAATAGGTATGTATGGATGACTTACATCAGAAAAGATGATTCCATGGAAATCTTCAGAACTTTTCAGGTCACTTCTGACTGCATGAAGCGCAGAATTTATCATAAGCAATATCATTACACTGAAGCTTACATCATTCTTTTTGTTCAACTGAAATTGCATTCCACTTAAATTCCTCACCTGAACTCCTCCTAATCGTCCCATCTGAAATAAGTTTTGGACTGCGACGGAAGTCAAACATGTGGATGAGCCCCGACATACAGCCCATATGGACCTTCTCAGATTTGCACCGCTGTTTGTAACTCTTCTTCGCCATGATAGAGGAGAACATCGTCAGACAGATTCGTTTAATCACCAGGCAAGTGTACAACCTGAATATCAAAACATAGAAAACCATGTTAGAACATAGTTTGGTAAACAGTACAAAATTAGACATGCAAATGGTGAAAGGGCTTCCACCCTACCAACTACTGATAGGTGGTCATGATCTCTTACCAACTTTTGAATGGTTGCAGAATCTACTTCCATAACTAATACAGTTGTCCAAGACTACTTATAAAACCAAAGTAAAATAAAATAAATAAATGGCAAAATTTGAAAGAAAGAAGAGACAGAAACCACATTGGACACACAAATGCAAACATGTAAAGTTCACCGCATTACATCTAGTTGTTTTCTAACGAGAAAACATGCTATAAGAGTTTAATGAAACCGAATTAAATTAGAGAGACAAAAACTTCTTGTGGTCATACAAAGAGGCAAAAATTCCAAATAACAAAACTCTGAAGATTTGGAAGTTATTTCCCCTCTTTTCCTAGTTAAGAAAGGAACAGTTGTTCTGTCGGTGAACCCAGAATCCTTGGATTAAGAATAATCCCCCATATGCAATGAACGGCTACTAAATGTCCAAATTGCATTGTATAGTATCACTAAAACGGCTACTAATGTCTAAAACAGCTCAAGCATCCTATTGGAGCATGTCAAACACAGTATAACACAATCACCCAGATGAACAGAAGGTTGAAATTGGGTAATGGGTATGTTACCTTAGTTCGAAGAACCCAGACCAGATGAATACAGGAAAAGCAAGGTGGCGCCTGACAACTGTTCCTACACAATGACCTGCTAAATCATCTGAACAGCCATGTCTGCCCCTCTCGTTGTTTGACCCTTGAGCTGTGAACCCAAGAACCCAACAATGGTACTACTTCAATCTCCAGAACCAATCAAAACCCAATCTTTGAATCTCGAGCAATCGCGAAACTTAGAGAAGATAAGCAGAAACAGATGAGAAATGATCCGATAGCCCCAACAGAAACCCTTGTATTTGCCGTGCTTCCTCGGTTTCCACAAGATGCCCCGGACTCGGAATTCACGCCAAAATTGAGAAACTTGACAGGAAGGAATATCTCATCAGGACCTGAACACGCAAAAGAAAAGAAGATTGCAGAACTGCATCAGACCGAGCCTCTGCTTCCTTTATCCCCTCCGTCTTCAGCCAAACATGCAGACCTCACCGTGAAGTTTCAATCTTTTCAGCCTCGGGCGATTCAGAATCTCACAAGCAAGAAAGGTCCCTGTTGCGGAACAATCTCAGAACCCAAATGCCGAAGGAAAAAAAACACAATCTTTTCCCCTTCAATCCTCTGCTTCCTCTGAGCAAACCCTCGAAGCACGCAGAAACAGGCACCTGGACCGAATTTTCCGCCTCCAAAAGACCCCCAAAAGAAATAGCGAATAAATGGATACACACTGCAAAGAACTTGCCCTTTTTCACAGAACCATCTTGAATGAACAGGCTGTTGGAATTCAGTTGCCTTTTCTGATCTTTTCTTCCTCTGTTTCCTTCCAGAAACAGGAGCATGCGTCGAGGCGCATGCGCTGCTGCTCCTTGTCGCCGCCGGAGAGGGTTCTTGGGCGAGGCCTCGTGGGAATGGGATACCTCTGTGGCCGCGCCAAGCCGCCAAACACTGCTCCTGCTACCATCGCCTCATCATGCTCCCATTATCTCTCTCCTCTCCAGGAAGGAGAAGGTAGGATTCGGAGGGTGGTTTGCTTTGTACTTTTCAGTTTTTTTGCAGATTAATGGAGGGGCATTGCCGCATTGGACTTTGATATCTGTCTCTATCTTGGCTTCTCCCTCTTTTTCTACGTCAGAGAAGCTTGATCAAGCTCAACACGTAGTGGATGGGAAAGGAAAAAATAAAAGAAAAGAATAAGGATTTGATTTTTCGCCGGAGAGAAAAAAAATAAAAGAATTTGATACTTGTCGCTATCTTGGGCTCTCCGTCTTGTACCAGTAGAATAAAGGACACATGGCATACAAGGGTAGCTTTGAAAGTAGAATTATAGTTTAGTCTATGTTTATATAATAAATAATTAATCTCATCCAACCCGAAGGGCTAAAAATTACTACGATATCTGAAATATCTGAAATATTCATTGTGATGTGGGATCGAATTATACCGGTAGATTGATAGGTACAAATTATTGGGAATAATACAATTGTGTTTTTAAACTAGAGATGTTGCATGGCAAAAAATATTTCTACCTTAGCTTTTACGTGGGAAATTCAACTAATTTTCATTTAAGATGAATGTTAGGAGGCATGCACATTAAAAATGTTGCACTTACGACATATCAATTATTTGGACGTACTTAGAATTTATTGGAGTTGTCCAATAACTCACACAAACTATTTACACATACATAGAAATTACTGGGGTTGGGTTTACCTTTCTAATGGACTGCAGGATACCAACACCTGGCGGTACAACAGTTTTTGACAAATTTTGACTAAATTTTGCTCGAAATTACTTGTTCAAATTTGAATTTCTCAAAAACCATTAGAAAATTGCTTCCAAAATCTACTTTTGTTCCATGTGGAAACTTCAAATTTTCATGGTTATTTTTACCAGTTTTTATCATAAAACGTGACCCATGATTAGGGGTGTTCAATAACTCACAAACAACACATTTTTTTTCTTCCGAAGCGCACATTTCTTGAACTTGGTTTGACACAATGGCAGAGCCACTTTAAAATTGCGACGCCAGTTAATCCTACAAGTTTTTGCAACATACACCTTAACCATGTGAAAAATAGTGAAAAAATACATAAAACAATAAAAAATTTGCATGGATTGATCCTATATTTATGCATTTTGACCCCACAAGGTTGAGAACCAGGCTTTGCCACTGATTTGACGTATGCATAACACAGCTAAATATCGGGGTTTTTTTTCAAAACAGTGAGGGAAAAATATTGAAATGCAAAGAAATAAATCATTAGCAAAAAGTTTCAAGTGAGCACTACTACTTTGCTTGTATATTTTTTTAGATAGTTTCTTTAGGTTTCCAAGCGAATGATGTTTATTTCCTTTTCTTGCGCCACAGTAACTGAGCTACTAATATTTACTGATATTAGTTTACAGAAAGCAAACTATATTTATTTCATAAGTAAACTTCGCATAATTCGAAACTATCACAAAACCAGGACTTATCAATGTACTAGTTCCAAAGTAACACGCTTCCATTACAAATCCAATATTGTGTGTGCTGTGGTTTTTATATAGAAAATGTGCTCATGTTAAACTTATACCGCTATGCCCTTTCACGGTTATATCTTTATTATGGTGGAAATTTTGAATTGGGAACTATGTATGAGGAACGAATAATTTCTAAATATGTCTAACTTAGGCATCGTGTAGATGCTTAAAATAGGTAATGTAACTGCATTTCACCCTCATTGCACAGTATCTTGTGTTCTTTTTAGAAGCACGCTTTCAACAGTTAAAGTATCACAAGATGTCTTTCTATGGGTATCATATATGGCTACACCTGATTGCAATGAACACTTTTAGAATAGATAAATATTCTATTACCTGTTCCATATCTTGCTGTCTTTTCGAGATTATATCAACTTTAATTGGTGCCCTGTTTGAAATGGTGCGTACATGTACGTGGATTAACAACATTTGAAGCCTGCCGACAGAAAAGCAATGTTGGAAGTCATTGATTTTTTTAAAAAAATGAAGAAAATTAAAAATTTTAAACGAGTGGCCACTTGAAATATTTTTCCGCCATTACTGCACAACAGCAACAGCCGTCATATCCAATTCTTTAATTTCAAGGATTGTGACAAACCAACTAATAGAAGATTCGCCGGAATCGGTTGGATTAGGATGAATAACAAACGACTAAACATTTCCATAGCATGTTTTAATTAGAGACAACATCGCTCAATTATTGGGTCTCTTCCAACTACAGTATCGTCCATTTTTTTCGGTTTGTTCAGCTGTCTACCCAAACGAAAACAAACAATGGCCCTCGGATTACACACACACAATTGCAAACCGATACATGTACGTGTAAATCTGAAAGGAACGTTCATTTAGCTCGGTGACAGAGACGGGAAGAAAAACGTAGCAAGGAGATCAGAGAGCCGTCCGATCAGCCATTGATGAGCAGGATGTACCGGTTCAGGCGTGGAGGGCGACGTGGTCTGGACCGGTCGGCCGCCGGCCGTGCCACTGTGCCAGTAGCCGTCGTTTTCGTGTGTGCGCTCGTGTCGGCTGGTGGTTTTGGCGTCTCTCGCATGCCGCCATGGACGCTTCAACCTCCCCGGCCAGCGTCAACCCTCCACCCCCGAGAGCATCGACGACTCTTTGAATTATATTCGCTTTCTAAATTCATTGACAAATTTCGTCAGAGATCGACGCCTGGTGCCATATCTTGTTCAGTGTGGTTGTATTCTATTAGAGTAGTACAATATATTAGCAGATGGTGCATACATTGTACATATCATATATTTTGTTGAAAGTACATACTCCCTCCGTTTCATATTATAAAAAGTTTGATTTTTTCCTAATCGATTAAGTTTATAGAAAAATTTAGTAATATCTAAAATACTAAATTAGTTTCATTAAATTTAATATAGAATATATTTTGATAATATGTTTGTTTTGAGTTGAAAATACTACTAGTAAATTTTTTTATAAATTTGTTCAAACTAAAAAAATTAATTAAATAATTAAATAATTTATAATATAAAACGTACGTATTATATAGCGATGACATCATGGTGTGATTAGTATGTTCTGGATTTCTGTTCAGGGCCTTTTGTCAGGCGTAAGCCGGAATAAAATAGGAACGAACAGGGGAATCCATCGACGCTAGTGGCAAGAAAATCCGCTCTTTCGTATGCAGACTTGATGTATGATTGCAAATCATACAGCAGCTTACATCAGGTCAGGAATTTCTCCGTGGACGCATGCATGGCGTGGCGCATAGACAATACGCCGGCTTCGTAGCCACCGGTCACTGTTCGTGCCGTTCCGCTGTTGCATGCAGAAGCAGACGAACCCGCGCGCACGAAGGAAGCGACGCCTAACATCCGTGCCGGAGTGAGAGCGTGCGACGGCGACGGCGACGGCCGCGGCCGGTGTCTCTCTCTCCGGTAGACGATCGGTTCACATCACGGCTAAGTTTTCCCAACCACGCCGATGCAACAGCACGCGAAATGTGATCGTGATACCGTGTTGTTATTCAGTCCATCATTCAACAACCCAGAACTGCATAAATTTTCCTTCTCGTATCATGCTTTCGTGCGACGTTTCTTCCTCCTCGCTGAACACGCGCTCGATCGATGCTAACAAAAGGCTAACTTGATTACAAACTCTTGCCTGTTTATTATAAAGAACAATCTAAAAGTGGCTTTGTGATGTTTACGCTACAAGGTCACGCACCTATCTGGGTAGGAAATTTCTCCTTCGTTAATCTGTACTTTGGAGGTGAACATCTCACCGGCCGGCCATTAGCCCATTACCGAGGACAAGATTGTCACCGTCTGCATTCCGTGCTTACGAGAGGGAACTGGTTGTTAGGGTGTTAGCGTTGCAGGCTTGGCTGACTTGCAGTATGTAAGTCCAAACCGCCCCCATGCAACTGCCAATCTCCTTCACAAGTCAAGAACACACAGCAGGTGAGCTAATTTTGTCTTATGGTATGATGTATCCTTGCGAACGGTTCGGCAGTGGCTATCTAGAGCTGCAGTGAGTACATATAAATTAATTCTTTCCAGCTTTTTTCATGGCTTGCTCATGATGAGATAGTAACTCTCAAACTAAACTAACCAAAAGGGCAAGGAATCAGGGGAAAAATAGACTGGTATTGTAGGTTTTCTCAGAGTAACAGTGCATGGCATGCTGTTGCAAAATGTGCAAGTGAGCTGTAGTCATTAAATTCGTTATCGGCAACTTGGCAAGCATGGTTTCATGCCTGCCGTGATGCCACCTGACAAAATATAATCAAGCACTGTTCCAAACGCACACACCTAATTGTCCAATAAATAGTGCCAATAATTTTGTCCTGAATACACATCAGACAGGCTGACGACAAAGTTATGGGCCAAATTGATGCACGGAATATGGCCTCGGATAAGCAAGGAACACTTATGTACGCTGAAAGTATGGTCAGTACAAAAGGTAATAGAGTCAAAAGAAACAGTAGATGTTTCTCTATCTCTGGACCCAGCTTGTTGGTATACTGTGTGTACCTGCATATGCACAAGAGGTGATTCTATTCTATACTGTGGTAAGGCAACATGCCTGAAATGAAAAAATTTGGTGAATTTCATTATTGCTGCTTCAAACAAGAAAGCACTATTTGACAGGAAGAACCTTAAGACCGTCCATAATGATCAGGCTACTGATTCAGCTGCACAGTCCATCCCATACTGTCCTCCACGAGGCCTTTCTGGATAGCCGTAAGTGCTGAATAGAGTTGCTGAGACACAGTTCCGAACTTCTGGTTCCCATACTCCACTCTGTAATGGACATCGGATGTATAAGAATTGATTTATATGGAGTGACGATTATTTAATAGAATGGAGGAGCCCTTTTCTCAATGCTGCATTTGTCCGTCTTTGCTGAATTTGTATGACATGGATCACTGATAAAAAAAAGTAGGAGAATAATTGGTGGACACATATGCCAAGTTTTTCGATTTAGTGAAACTGGTATACTAACACAGCCCCAACGAAATTTACTACTGGGCACTCTTTTCTTTTTCTTTTATGAGATGGCATTGCACTCTGTTGGTAGTACTACAGGTATACATTTTCCCTGTATGGAATGTCTACTAGCTTCAGAAGCTCTTAACCCTCAGTCATAACTGCAGTGTTCTAGTATGGCAATTTATGATTAATTCCTCAAACATCTCAAATAGAACAACTAGTATTCAAATATTTCAGCTAGAACATCTTCAAAGGCTGAGGTTGTGAATTACTGAAGTACTTACCTTCTCCCCTTGTAAACTATGCAACCAACAGAGGATAGTACAACAGAAGTTCCAGTACAGAAAACTTCATCAGCGTCAAGCAACTCATCTATTGTAATAAGACACTCTTCAACCTGAAAAAATATATCAAGGAAAAATATTGGGTTCATATCTCCTATTGTTGGTACATGCTTCGGTTTCAACAAAATTAAGGACCCACCAGATCTCAAAAAAATTCAGGACCTTCTGAGATATCATAAAGATCTTTCAAAACAGAATTGAATTCTGAACAAAGTGCAACCATATTTCAAAAAGTTCAAATGAGTGAAAATTTTGGCCAGTATGGAAAGAAATGGTGGGGTGGAGGATGTTCCAACTTCCAAGATACCAATATTCTGAACCATGGTTACAGAGGCAGTCTTAGCAGAGGATGGGCATTCATATTTAGGTTACCTGAAATCCAAGGCTACGGGCGTATTCAATTATACTTCTTCTTGTGATGCCAGGAAGAATTGTTCCCGTTAATAGTGGAGTAGAAATAATGTTGTCCTGCCAGCAAAAAGGCAATGCTAGATTGTTAGCTCTCAGAACAAAACATAGTAATAGTAAAATTATCTGGCAATGTGGCATCTGATAATTTGGAGGATTCTAAACTTAACTTATCATTCCTTGATACTCCTAACAAGTTTGAAGATAAGCTAATGCCATGTCTATCCAATGATAATTTATGTGCCGGAAAATTGTTTAGTCGGTTCAACAAAATCCGAAAATGCATGCTACGAGTTACGACATCATTGCCAGAGACATCACTTGAGCTATACTTGGAACTGCTTTACACTGATATTTTCCTAGATAGACTTGCAAAGGAGGTCAATTTTAACAAATCCAGTACATATGTACACATACCTTCACCATGAATATATTACAGGACGAAAGTTCCTCAACAAAATTTTTATGCACTGGATCCAAGTAAAGAACATCAGAATGACCTCTCTCCTTAGCTCTTTTGTTAGCGTGAACCACCTGTATACAGATGTCACATAAAAATGAAGAACATCAAGAACCACATATACATATGCAATTTTCCTCTTGATCTCTATGCACCTCAAGAAAAATTGAACCAGACTGCAATCTCATAAAACCATATATTTTCATGTATGCCAAGTGGATGAAAAGCTGCATTCTGCAATTAACATTCTTGTACCCAGACAGTGTATAGACTAGATACTAGATAGAACTTGATGTCAGACATAAAAATATACATTGGGAGCCAAACTCAAATCGTGAGAACCATATACCTGTAGAGTAAAGATATGCATAGTGTACTCTTGCCTCTATGAGGATCAGATGAAAAAGTACAGACTCAGCTTGTAGAGAAAAGGTTTAATTACCGAAGCATAATTTCCGATAGTCTTTATATCACCAGTTCCACCTGGTGCAGCACGGTGATGTTCTTCCTCGGTTAACAAGCTGATTGGAGATAAGCCATCCTGAATGTAAACAAGATAGTGAAATCTTGCAACTATAACCAGATAAGATAATATGCAGGAAAGTTAAGTGAATGTTGCCAACCGTAAAATAGTGCCCAACTGGGCAAGCAAAGACAGCAAATGTGTACTGTGGGGCCGGTGCAACACCGAGGATAGCCCCGCTTCCAATCAGCAGCGGTCTGATATATAAAGAACCTTTGCCAGTAGGGGGTACCTGCAATGGAGCACATAGCTCATGAGAAAGGATGTGCACACCACGGCACATATCACTGTTGAAGAAACAAAATGTCCTTACCCAGCGCTTGTTTGCTAAAACTGTTAGCTTTATAGCTTCTAGGAACTGCTCTACACTTGGTGAAGGCATACATAACCGGTCAGCACCTACTCTCATCCGTAAAGCATTTTCATCAGGACGAAATAGGAGGACTGATCCATCCTCTTTTCTATGTGCTCGCAGACCTTCAAGTAAACCCTGTAGAAATTTTACAAATGCATTAGAGCATTTCAAAAACATGGAGCAGAATAAATTGACAACGCTCGTTTAGTACAACGCTGCTCAACAATCAGATAGTGATTCTTCAAGGCAGATCGAAAAGCTCAACTAACCTGACCATAATTCAACACTCCAGCTGCTGGGTTCAGTTCGATTGGCCCATATGGCACCAATTCACCCTTGGTGAACACCCCTTCCTCGGAACAGCTCATCACATACATAAAGTCAGTCGGAACCAGTTGAAACCCAAGAGATTCCCAGTTAAAGTCGACCAGGTCAGCAGTTCCTGTGCTGAAAGCATGTAGCTCACAATGAACAAATAATCCAACAAAAACAGGCACTGCCCATAATGTGATGATGGGTCAGGCAAAGAGCAACAAGTCCAGAAACTGTTTACTACAGTTGTTTAGCCGTTATGATTCCTCTTTTTCGTCCACATGTCAATGAGACACCCGAATGCAAATTAGAGCGCACCTGAATAGATGGACTGTCAAATCCTAAATGTTCCATCAAGTTAATAGTGGATTCAACAGCCTCTTTTCGATAACCAGCACATCGGTCTTGCCTAATCTTGTCTTGAGTAGCAGGACAAGCACAGTGTGAATCAATCTCCTTCTACAGAATTTGAAACCATTTTTTTCCTGTTCTAACCACTAAGACTGTAACAGTACAGGGAACAAAAAGTAAACCGTGGATAGAATCATAGTAGAACTCAGGTTGTCATGCTTACTTGTATGCTGCGGTCACCAGAGTTGACCACCGGCTCCTCCTGGCGACAGCCCCTCCTCTGGAGACGGCGATGACGGTGGCGCCGACCGCCGCCGATCGCTTCAGAATCTGCAGGCAGCGTTAACCATTAGCAGCGTATCGATTATCGAACACACCGTGCCCTCCACTTCCGCTGCCTGTCAGTAGTCGGTGCATCATCCACCGATCATTGCACCGAACTCGCCATCGCGCTCCCGGAACTAGCCGCGGACGAGAGGAGAGGTCGCGCGAGAAGTTACTCACGGGGTGAGATGGCGCGCGATGACGGCGCGTCGAGGACGGAGCCGCGCCGCCGCGTCCGGGACCGGGGGCGGCCACACCCACACACGGGAGGAGCTCCATTCGCGGTCAGCCACCCACGCGCGCTGCCGAGGGTGGAGGTGGTTGGCTGGTCGCGCGCCGAGGGGAGCGGAGACGAGACGAGACGAGACGGCTGCGCACGCGCGGGGTTGGTGGCTGAGGGCTGAGCTGGGGGGGGAAGGGAGGGGGAACGCCGCCGCGCCGACCGATCGAGCCGGCGACTTTGGTTGCCATTGGCTCCGGGAGGTGGAAACGTGGGGCCCTCCCGTCCCTCGCGGGGCGCGCGGGCCCAGGCTGTCGGTGGGAGAAACCGGCCTTAAAACATGCGGCGGCGGCGACCGTTGTTTCTGAGTTCTGACCTGGACGTGGCGTGGACCGCGCATGTCGCAGGTTTCTCGACTATAATCAACCGATCGACGGGATAAGGGCTTGGTGGGTCGGTGGGCCCATCTGTCAGGGTAAACTTAGGCTGGGCTTTTTATTTGTTCTCTAGGCCGTGTGCGAGGGAGTTTTTTTATTTTTAATTTTATTTATTAAAAGATTTACAAAAATAATTTTCTATTTTGAAAATTTACAAAACTAATCGCCCATCGCTCTCTGGGAGGACGTTTTTTAAAAATCGCCCTCCCAGAGGGCGTTTTTTTGTGACGTGGCTGACGGCCGTTGGCCGAGGGGGCACGGCCGTCCGAGGGGGCACGGCAAATTTGCAGGCGGCCCCTTTGCCGCTCTTTAGGAGGGTGATTTTTATTGTGGGGGGTCGCTTGTACAGGGGCAAGGGAGGGAGAGGCACTTTTTCAGGCGGCCCCCTCCCCGCCCTCTGAAAGGACGTTTTTTCACTGTTGCATTAAGTTTTGAAAGTTTTAAAGTTGTTTTTGTAAATATAATTTTGAAGTTGTTGTTGTAAATAGAGTTTTTTTAGAAATAATATTGTTGTTAAGTATAGTTTTTTTTGTTATTAATACAAATTAATTTGTTAAGAGTTGTTTTAACTTGTTATTAATTAATTAATGACATATATTTTATAATTGATTAATTATAATTTGTAAGTTGTTTTCATAATTAAGTTTGTAAGTAGTTTTTGTAAATATAATTTTGTTATAATTGATTAATACCCATTTTGAATTGAATGTTTGGAGAAACACATCGGATTTTTAATTTATTAATTTTAGATATATCCATTTTTAATTTAGTAATGTACAGAACTTTTTTTTAATTTGGTAAGAATTGTTTTTAAGTTGTTAGTAAATAATTAATGACAGAATTGTTTATAATTGATTAATTATAATTTATAACTTGTTATTATAATTATAATTTATTATAATTGACTAATACACATTTGTAACTGCATATTTGGATAAACCTATCGGAGTTATAATTTAATAATTTTAGATATATCCATTTGTAATTTATTAATTTACAGAACCTTATTTTGTTTATCGGTTATTTTGGGAAATTCCAAAAATCACTTTCGGATAGGGCCAAAAATTTGCAGAAGCGAAAATTGGTTCTGTCTATTTTCGAAAATTCCGAAAATCGTTTTCGGAGGACTCAAAAAATTTCGAATTCACAGAACATGTTTTTAGAAACCGAGAAGAAACTTTTTTTTAAGAATTGATGTTGAGCACATCCATGACCATACCGAGACAAGAAGAAGTTGTAGTGCAATTTAAACACGATACACCTGGTTCCATTGCGGTTACATAGATAAGATTAGATTAGAACTAGAAGGAAGGTAGTGCAAGAGTTAAACACGACGAGGATACAACTACCAACTCGTGCATACTACTGAATGCAACGAGGCCACTTTCCCTTCCTCTGCGCATCGGGATTCTCCTCCATTGCTGCCTTCGCTCGCCGCGCACGCTCAAGCTTCCGCTCCCGCTCCTCCCTGTACGCAGCAACACGCCTCCTTTCCGCCTCAGCCTTGTGCTCTTTTTCTGCGGCCTCCTCCTTGCATCTCTGCTCTATCTTCTCCTTGCGCTCTGCATCCCATTGCCGCATGTACTCCAACCGCTCCTTGTTTTGCGGCTTGATCTCGGTGTCAATCCACTGCTCAAAATCACATAGCGGTGGAGGGGTCTGCAACAAATGCAATGTTTACTAATCAAATAAGTTGTTCAAGACTACTTAATACACCAAATAATTATTACAAAACATCAGTTCCTCACCATTAAGTTAATGCGGCGGATCTCAGGTGTTGGCTCAAACTCAAAATTGGCACACATCCAGTATGTCTGCATGTACGTCTCCTCTTCATCAGACTTGGCTACCTTGCAAGGATCACCGCACCAGCACATGGGCACTGGAACACCGCTAGGCAAAGGCAATGGGTTGAAGGCATTTCCAGTCTTCGGGCGATAACTACAAGTCAATAATAAATGAAACACCCTAACCCGTTAATCTAGGATTCCTCATTTTATGCACAACGAATAACACATAATATCACAGAAACGATTTATGTTACCTTGAGTTGGTAGCTTTTCCACGCCTTGGCATCCTACAGTTTTAAAAAACAATTATCAAATATTGTAAACACCCTTAATACTTCTCATTGTACGGTCAAATATAGTACTACTACAAACCAAACGTGTGCACAACAAATCTAGCCTAAAATTATTCACACTTCTAAGTGCTACAGATCTACTCACAAATTTCAACATATCTACTCACAGTGCTACAGATCTACTCGCAAAAAATCTAGGGTCCGCATCTAAGTGCTACAGATCTACTCACAAATTTCAAATACATGGAAATTACACTAGTATGCAACACAAAATATAACCATACGTCGGGATATTGTACTAACCTGCGATCGAATAAGCACAGCAACAACGCTTCGCGGCTCTTCTCCTTCTTCCTCACCTCTCTCTTTTTTTTCCTTCAATTGTGACCGGTTGAAATAAGCACTTCCTTGGGCCATTGGATGAAGAGCGCGTATTCGGACCTATGTAATATATAGTGGAGGAAGGAGAGGCACATATCCATCTAACGTGAGTTCACCAGTAGCGTGGATTTGACAACACGTTCACGCGGCAGTGCAAATTGAATGATTGTGTCGAACAAAGCATCGGCAAAAGCTAAGTCGTATCGTAAACGTCTATCACGGGCCAAAAACTGGTAGGGACCAATCGTAGCCCTCTGTTACGCGCCGAAAGTTTTTCGTCGTTTCGTTGAGTAGATGTAGCGAATGACATGAAATGTTTTCGTGACATATGAGTGCGGCGACCGAATAAAGTTATATACAAAGAGGTAACACAAAGTTACTAACTGTAAATATTACAAACAGGTAGATGTATGTACAGACACACTAGAGGTGGACCACTACTGCCGAGCCCTCTTGCCCCTGTCTCTCCTACCCTGGGCCCTAACGTGTCCCTGCGAGTACGTCAAACGGTCTGGTGGTATGGCACGACCTGCCCGTCCCTCCGGTACTGGTGTGTCCGCTGGCTGCTCCTGGGTCTGCGGTGGTGGAGCTCCGCCAAGCTGTGACGAGCCAAGTATATCCTGCTGTGTCGCGTCCTCCAAGTCGTCGTCGTAGAAATGGTCACTAGGACCAGCCCTGCCGGCGTGTGAAGAGGACGCTCCTGCACCAAAGATCCCCGCCTGAAACCCTGTGGGAGGAATGACATAAGATTCATGGAAGTAAAAAATTCTTGTATGAACGAGTACAACGAACGTGAATAACGGATCACGCACGCTCACCTAGAGGGACACGCGGCTACATGTCAGGATGAGGGATCGACGCTCTGTGCGACGAACTGCTAGCTCTAGCAAAGGCGTGGGAAGGCAGAGGGGGACCTGCGTGTGCGTTTATTTTGTTGGGACGTGGTCATGTTAGCGATAATAAATCAAATATTATGGAAATAATCTATGGGCATAGCAGTACCGTGGGAAGCCGCTGCTGTAGGTCGCACAACGTCGGCCCTAGGGGCGCGTGGACGTGCTGGCTGTGGACCACCCGGAGGTACCGCGTCCACGGCACTGCGACAAGAGAAGAAGCGCATCACAGCGCTCATCTTCGACTGCATCCGGTGGAACGTCAGCCTCTGCTCAGGTTCACTGAGGTGTAACCCAGCGTCCAACCTGACTAGCACTGAGTTAATATCGGTGTTGACCGCTCGTGCAGCGTCGGCCTATTTACGACATATGAAAGCATGTCAGTATCAATCCGAGAAATAAATGAAACAAGCGAGCATAAGTTGAACGTACCCCCAAGAAGTACTCTCGGTCACGGTGTGTGGGGTACACGTCCGTGACAGCGGCAACGTGTGGCTGTGGAGCGGCTGGAGTGTACGTCACACGAGCACGAGTGCGAGGTAAGTACCAGCGGAGGTAGTCACGGTAGTGGTCGTCTGTGTGTGGAAAGATCTCTTCGATCACCTCCTCCGGTGCTAACAGCCAGTCGTCCACGAACTGCTGTACGCGTGTTCGCTGACAGGAGAGACCGGTCTACTTCCCAGCGCCTCGCTGGGTCTCTCTCGTCCGCCCCAGCCTCAACAAACCTACACAGTGGTAGGAGCCCTGCTTCACGCAACCTGCGTAATGTAAACCTCACACATTAGTACCAAAAAAGTATTACTGCGGTCAAATATGATAATTTAAAGTTTGAACGAGCTGTACCAGGGAACGTGTCGCGGGTCAACACGCAGCAACTGGCGTGAAGTACGTGGGCGGAGGGTGCCGAGCTGCGCACCCTGCACGGCTGACATGTACGAGCGGTGGTTCCTGTCGAGGCCACGGCTGAAGAGCTCAGGTGTGTCGTCAGCCATACCTGCATGCCAAATTATGATTAGAAAAACAGTAAAAATTACTTAAACATAGTTAGGAACAGTACAAACAAATATTACTTCAGCACAATGATACAAAGTTTACGACAACATTACGGTGCTACATCAAATTGTTTGCAAGTCTAGCTTACATTACTGAAAAATTCGCAATACAATACCGGTGTACAATAAGATTTTGTAAGGTTCACGAACATCAGATTTACAACAAGATTCATTGAAATTACATGATACGACTACTTAGTTCGAATACTCATTACGATACAATATCGGTCTACTTCATGGTTCCTAAACAATATTAGACCATCGCATCCCCTGCCGCACGAGGACGCCTGGGACGTGCTCGCCTGGTTGTTGTTCCTTCCCCAGGTGGTCGGCTTCCATCACCTGCCTCTCCAGATGGACCGACATCCGAGACGCTCGGACCCTCCGCATTCTTCGGGCATTTCTTGTAAGTGTGGTCGCGTTGATCACACTTGCTACAATGTATAGTCCTACCACCAGCTTCGGCCTCGTCCATGTCATTTCTGATGCGTCTTGTTTGACGCCGGCCCTTTTTCACCCTTACCTTGAATGGATCCGGAATGTGAAAAACTTGGGGCCTCAAAGTTGTGTAAGATCCTGTGATCCTGAACCCATATATCTCCTCACTCTATGTATGAAAGATTGCTTCTTTCCTGAAATAATGTGACACGTACACATCGGGAAGTATGCCACAATCACCGGCTGCGGCAAGTACATGAGAGCAAGATAGGTGTCGAAGCTTTGGCTTCATACAACTGCAACTGCATGCGCCATCGGCCTTAAGGACACATTCCTGCACGGCTTGCTTGCGGTAGATACCCCGCCTGCTCCTATCAACACACATTATTTCATACCGATGTACTTTTGTGCCTTGAGGAACAACTCTATGCCTCTGTGCCTTGGCAATTTTATCTTCCATGTACTTAGTCACTACACTGCCAAATATTATCTTGTTATCAGCCATTGAGGGAAAAATTTTCTTGTATCGATCCCTGAAGTAGGTTTTTGTGCCGTGAAGGATAAATTCGACAATACCAACCAACGGGAGTTCTCGCACTCCTCGCATTACCTAGTTGTAAACCTCGGCCAAATTAGTTGTCATTATGCCATACCGAGAACCATCGGTGTCATACAGCAGAGACCACTTCTCCTTTGGTTCGTTCTCAATCCAATGGGTGAAATTTCGGATAGATGATCCCGACCTCCTTCTCATTGTAGGTGGATCGTCATGCAGTGGACCAAGAGGTACGGGAGGCTCGTCAACTTCAGCTTGTTGCCGACGAGATTGCTCGTCTGTTTGCTTACTTGTCAACTCATCCAACCTTCTCCACAACTCATTAAATTTTTTCTCTTGATTCTGTGCACAGAGCCTCTTGAAAAGATTCGTCAGATGCTTGTTCTTGAATTGCTTGTAGAAATTAGCACCCATATGACGCATGCACCACCTACTACGTACATCGGGCCACCTTGCTGGAATTCCCTTCTCATACCAACTGTTCTTCAGGTATTCAATAACCCGCAACATGCCCGCATGGCGATCATGTATAAGGCAAACATTGGGTCTCATACGGACAACTGCCATGTGCACTCTTTCCAGGAACCAGTACTAGCTTTCAGTGTTCTCGCTCTCTACAAATGTAAAAGCCATAGGTATCACCTGATTGTTCCCATCAGCTCCGATCGCTGTCAATATCTGACCTCTGTATTTACCGGTCAGAAATGTTCCATCTATGCATAGTACAGGACAACAATGCACAAAAGCGTTGATGCAAGCACCCAATGAGAAAAATGCTCTTTGCAGCACACTTTTGGTAGGATCATGAACCGATGAAAATATATGGATGTCATAGTAGGTATTACTATTCCTCTGTGCAATGTTGGCTAACAGACGAGGCAAATTATCGTACGATGCTTCAAATGTGCCATACCTCATCTCTATAATCTTTTGTTTGGCCCTCCAAGCCTTGGCATAACTTATGGTGTACTTGTATTTGTTTTCAATGTGGCTAATAATTGATCTTGGTTCAAAGCCACTGTTGGAGACAACACTGCTATACATCTCACTTGCAACAAAAGCTGTAGTGATGTTGCGGTGATACTTTTCCACCCCTTGTAAGTGGCACTGATGCTCGGTCACTATGCTAACTTTCCAATAATCAAACCATTTACCCTTATATGCATGGATGCGCCATGGACAATCTTCCCTCACGCACCTTACTTCGTACACATAGTTCGTTGACTTGACCACCCTAAACTCTCTCTGCAATGAGACCGCCCAATGCTTCACCGCCTCCTTCATATCCTTCTTATGAGCATACCTAGCACCCTGAATTACCTCGTTCTCCTTGTATTCCCAGGGTGTATGTTGCCCCTCTGAGATAACAAGTCTTGAGTAGTCCTCTTTTGTCCAATCAGTGGGCATTACATCGTCTTCCTCATCGGATGACAAGTCGCCCTCCGCTTGCTCGTTATCTGAATCTTCCCTCTCCATTCCATCAACGATTGTACCGACTATCTCCCCCTCATCCGCCATGCCCATGGCCTGCACGACCCTTGTTTGATTTTCGTCATTGTTTGATGGTCCAACACAATCGCCCACATGGCTAGGACCCTCAACATCTTCGGTTTCTATTCGAAGGTTTCTATCCTTTTCATGCACCGAAACAAAAATAACAAGGGGCCATGAGCATTCAAAAGCCATCTCCACATACCGTCTCCAAGCATCAGTGCTATCCATGGGCATTAGTTCCCAAAAATAACCTTCTGTTGCACGACTCACTACAACAGATACTGACATTGTGTTGACTTCTGGGTCTATTCTAAATCCTCGCAGCAACCAACTATAAATTGACTGAAATGTTCTCTCACCAGGCCTATCAATGCCCTTCGATGTCATTCTAAAATCTGACAGATCAACACCATCTGGACCAAATCTAAGGTTGCCTTGACCGTGTACTAGCTGAAACATGACCTTACTTGACATTCTGCCTAATGAAACAAAAAAAATAGGTTAACTAATTTTGAAACATAACCACCGGATCTAATGTCGAATTCATCAATATGTACTACGCCATAAGTTAAAGTTTCTGAAAATGTATTATCTGTCCTAGGTCTCAAATTCTATAAATCGGATACGTGCTCCAGATGTATCATATAACTCAAATATATTATATAGTTTGCACTATGTCCTAAGTCTCAATTTCTATAAATATGTCGTATGCCTTTGTTCTTAAATTATACAAACAAACAGTGTGCTTCAGATCTACTAAAATATATGACAGTACAGCTAAAATGCAACGTAAATTTCAAAGAGAATACTGTGTTTACCTGCTGTGGAGTCAGAAAATGGACAGGGCTTCGCCGCTTTCCTTCAGCCCTCCCTCACCCCTCTCTCTCTCCTTCTTTTTTTCTGGATTTTTAGTGAATATAATGAAAATTTGCAGAGGGGGAGGGGTTATATATGGGGGGGGGCTAAAAATCGCCCTCCCAGAGGACGTTAAGGGGGCCGCTTGCAAAACCGGCACGAGCAAAAATCGCCCTTCCAGAGGGCGGCGAGGGGGCCGCCTGCAAAAATGCCATCCCTCGCCGCCCTGTGCAGGCGGCCCCCCCCACAGTGAAAAATCGCCCTTCCAGAGGGCGGCGAGAGGGCCGCCTGCAAAAATGCCATCCCCCGCGGGCCAACGGCCGTGTGCCACGTCACTAAAATCGCCCTCTGGGAGGGCGATTTTTAAAAAACGCCCTCCCAGAGGGCGATGGGCGATTAGTTTTGTAAATTTTCAAAATAAAAAATTATTTTTGTAAATCTTTTAATAAATAAAATTAAAAATAAAAAAACTCTGTGCGAGGAGGCCAGGCGACCCATCATACTTCTATTCTTAAATGGGCCTCCTGAGTAGAGGCCATCGGTCCATTACACAATGAATTAACCGGGGTGATACTCTTTTGGGCCAAAAGGCTTTTGGAAGATTGATTTGAAGGCTTCTTTACTACCCCTAGTACGTAGTAGAAAGATTTACTATCTTCTATCAATCTATCTATTTATTATTCTATTCTATTATATTATATTATTAAGACAGCCTTAAAAAAAATATCACATTTACTGTGGAGGCTAAAAATTTTCACATTAATCGAAGAAAAAAGAAATATCTACGCCGTTAGATCGTAGTGAGTTTAGATTATAACAGTTCAGATTGAACAATGAATATATAGAAATATTATTGTGTTTCTACAAATGGATAAAGAGTTAGAGAAAGAATCATATAACAAATAGCCTCACATAATTTTGGCTGGACAAAGAATCGGATTTAGTTTCTGCCCACTATTAAAACAAGCCAAAGCAGAGTTGGATTGCATATATGTTTGCAGCCGGATCAACATGGCTGCAGTACATGTGCTGTCCACATAAGCATTGTCATGCATGCACACAACAAACCAGTTAACCTATACTACTAGAAAAATGATTTTCGCAGATGTCGGTGATACGGACCCGGGGATACCAAGACTAGAGGGATGGGCGGCCCCTGCACCCACGTGACGCTCCCCCTGGAGGGGTCGGGGCCGAGGGTAACGTGGCGGCTGCCGTCCCTAGTCCCCCCGAGGGTCGAGCCGCTCCCAATCCTTCCCCGAGGGTCGGATCGCCCCGACCCCCTTTGCGTTTGTGCCATGTGTGTGAGGTTAGGTGAGCGTCGTCAGCGCCCACCTAACCGCATTAATGGAAGCTCAGGTGAGCGCACCACGCCGCATTTAATGTGGCGTGTGGCGTGCGTGGCCAGTCTTCGACCGGTCACGGTGATTGATCGGTCATAGACCGGTTAGATCACGGGTGAGATGGCGACAGGGCGCCTGCGCGCTACCCGCATGTCAGGCGGCACGCGCCATGCCTTGCCCCGTCCCATCAGAATGATGAAGACTTTTTGCCTCTCGTCCGTGGGCCGGAGTTGGTATGCCAACTCTGGTCAGATGGCCTTCGTCTCCCGATGCGAACGGAACACAAAAGTTTTCGTCCATTTAATGGAGTTTGACATGGGCGTCCCCTATGTCAGCCGCCTGACCGGGTGAGGGCCATGCGACAGCGACCGAGTGCGTGGCTTCCGAGTCAGGCAACAAGACAGCCAATAAATGTAAAAGAATGTTTTCCTTCTATCTTAGGCAGCCTTTTGGCCTATGTGGTAGCCCCTTGAGATATAAAAGGAAGTCCAGGCTTGAGGACTAAGGGGAGATAGACAGGAGAGAAAGGGAGAGCAAACACTTGTATTTCGTGATTTCCCAGTCGCATATCCATCACACACAGGAGTAGGGTGTTGCGCTTCCCAGCGGCCCAAACCTGTATAAACGCTTGCGTCCGTGTCTCTGTCTCTCTCTCTCTTGTGTGATCAGGGAGAAGGAACTTCACCCTACGCCCCCGGCCAAACTCACAAAGGGGGACCCTCTCTGTCCCCCGTTGAGGAGCTAACCCTCCGTCAGCAGACGACAGCCAATTCACTATGCAAGCAGACCAAATTTTCGTACCCAAAACGCTGCCTGCATTGTCGTGGACAGGGGGTACGGTGGTCATCCGCCTGCAAAAATACATCTTCGCAGGCGGACAACTTAAGTCGTCCATTGTCCGCCTGTGAATATATATATTTTTTCGCAGGCGGACGGCTTAAGTCGTTCGCCTGCGGAGATGTATTTTCGCAGGCGGACCTCATACGGCCACGCCTGCAAAAATCGATTTTTGCAGGCGTAGCCTTACGAGGTCCGCCTACGAAAATCAGTTCCAATATTAAAAATCGGTCAATACTCCCCTCAGATCCGGCCTTCCCTTCCTCCCCCACTCAAATCCGGCCTTCCTCTCCTCCTCCCTCCTCCTCTCCCCTCAATATCCCTTTCTCTCTCCTCAGACCCGGCCGGAGGGGGAAGGTCGGCTGCAGCCACACATCCAACCGGCGACACGACCCTTTCCTCCCCTTCCTCCCTCCCAAATCTGACCGGAGAGAGAGGGCAGCGGTGGAAGAAGCGGGGTGCGACGGCGCGACTCACCCTTCCCTCTCCCTCTCCCTCCTAGATCCGGCCAGAGGGAGGGCACCGGCAGCTGCGTGGCTTCCCTCGCGTGGCGGCCACAGGTGACGGCAGAGGAGGCGGCGCGGCCGCTCCCCTCTCCCCTCCCTCCCAGATCCGACGCTCTGACAACGGTGGAGGGGGAGGGCACCGGCAACAGCGGAGGTGGCACGGCCTCCCTCCCAGATCCGGTGAAGGAAGGGCACCGGCAGTGACGGAGAGGGAGGGCACCGACAGCGGCGGAGGCGGCATGGCCTCCCTCCCAGATCCGATGGAGGAAGGGCACCGGCAGCAGTGGAGGGGGAGGGTGTCGACAGCGGTGGAGGCGGCGCGGCTTCCCTTATCTCCCTCCCTCCCTCCCAGATCCGACCGGAGGGCAGCAGCGTCGCGGCCCTTCCCTCGGGTGGCGGCAGCGATGCGGCTTCCTTCCTCTTCCTCCCTCCCAGATCCGGCTACCCTCCCCTCCCTCTCCCTTCTAGATCCAGCAGAGGGGCGATGGCAGTGGCGCCGGCCACAGCAGGCGACAGCGACAGCTCAGCCGGATGGGGGATGGCGACGGCGGTGGGAGGGTGGTGGGGGATTTTTTTTGTTCACGGAGATATTTTTGCAGGCGGGTGGTTGTAGTGCCTGTGAAAATGACTTTTTTGTAGGCGGGGCCGATGGCCGCTTGTAAAAATCGTATATTTTCGTAGGCCATTAAGTACAGGCGGGGTGGATGGCCGCTTGGAAAAATCTATTTCACCCGTCTGCAAAAAAAATTTTTCTAGTAGTGTTACAAACAAGTGATGGAGCATGCTAGCAAATCTGTTGGCCTATACATGTTTATGGAGCCTACGTACCATTGAAATTGGATTCAGTATCATTTGGATTGCTCATTACATGTAAATTATAGCCTCACATGTACATATACAACTACAAGCATTTACTGTTTTCATATCCCAAAAATTAATTGTTGACTCAAAATATTATTGAAACACTAAAATATTTACACTGTTAAATCGTAGTGGGTTTAAATTTCCATCTCGCATTACCCATTGACTGTGGCGATTTTTCTACCCAAGGGCACGTTCGCGAGGCATCGAAGTTGACAAACGGCACCTATAACTCAGGGCATTATAGGGGTCGGTTGTTAACCCTAACCGACATCATTTTGTGGGCTTCACCAATAATCACAACCAAGTAACCGTTTATGGGTCCCAAAAAACCCAATCGACTCTAATTCTGAAACTGGAAAAGCAAAACCAACTTGATTTGCATTTAACAAATTCAGACGACGGCTCAAGTTGGCAACTAGAAACCACATGCATGTATGTCTCAACCGTTAGTCGTGGTGAGCACACCCGCGAAGCCTATTCTATGGTCAACATACATGGACGAAAACCCTGATCGATTTTTTCAAATCCTAAGACAACAATAAACAAAATTTAAACAAAATTAGGTGTAAACAAGTTAGATAATTTTGTATGGGTGCTAGCGCGTAATTGTACGGACCACCCAGCTATTTCAATTTAGAAATTGTGTATGTGGAAGCTAGACATTTTTACATTAATCAGAGAAAAATATAAGAGAGTTTGAGTAGGATTACAATTTAAAAATAACTGAAATTCAGAATGAAAAATAAAAAATATTTTAAAAAATAGTTCATGTATAACACAATACGAGATTAATTAAAATTAAAAAAAAATATAATAAATTCCAAAATTGAAAAGGAGAAATAAGAGTTCAACTAAAAATAAAATCTAGAAATAACTAAAGTTCAGAATAAAAATAAATAATATTAAAAGAAAAGACCATCTCCAACACAGACATGAGATTAATTTAAATAAAAAAAATAAAGAATATTCAAAGAAGAGATCATTTATAATACAACACGAGATTAATAATAAAATAAATTCAGTAATTAGAAAAATAAAAATACGAGTTCATCTAGGAATATAGTTAAAATTCGAAATTTAAAAAAATAATAAAAAACAGTCCATGTAGAAAGAGTACAAGATTAATTAAAATTTGGAATAAAAATAAAAATAAATTTTAAAATCAGAAAAAGAAAAAAAGAGTTCATGTAATAATACAATTTATAAATAACACAAATTCAGAATAAAAATAAAAAATATTTAAAAAAGTCTATTTGTGATACAACGGTGACAAATGACGAGAAAGAATGGGACATCATGGCAAATGACGATAAAGAAGGGGAAGTCAAGCAAGGTGTAAAGGGATAGGATGATGATGGTCGATGGAACATTTAAAAACTATAAAATAACACCTAAATGACGATCAGGTTCAATTTTTAGAATCCCAATGACGATTAAGAGGAGGGGCGACGGATAAAAGAAAGAACTAATGATTATTCAGTTTTTAAAATTCCAATGACAATTAAGAGGACAGCGGGTGGGCCATAAAAGAGTATAATGGTTGAGTTTGTCGGGACTTCTAAAAACTATAAAAAAGAGAATCGGATGAGACAAGTTTTTTAAAGTTCCAAGGAAAATGAAAGAAAGTTGTGGTAGACGGATAAGCAAATAAAGGGGAGGCAAAGCAGTATGGGGTGACGGTTGGTGTGACTTTTAAAAAGTATTTCCTCCATCCCATATTAATTGAATTTCTACAAAATTAAGGACATTAAGAGTGTAGACAAATGGCAACAATAACCCTATTTAATAAACACACTACATGCATACATTTCATATATAAACTTGATTAAAAAGAAAGATTGAGACAATTAAGCCACATAGGATGAAAGGAAGGGAGATTAAAAAGGCAACATATTTTGATATAATTAATTTACTGGGTTTCATATTAGTAGAGATACAGTTTTTATGGGACAAATCCTAAAGGGTAGAAATTCAATTAATATGGGACGCAGGTAGTATAAAATTTAGAACCCGATGATTATAAGGTTCATTTTTAAAATCTTTAAGACAATGATATGACTATTTAGCAAATGTTAAAGAAAAACATGTGTAAAAAAAATTAGACAATTTTGAATGAACGCTAGCCGCGCAATTACGCGAGCCAACTAGCTAGTTCATACTGAAATGTGCAGAGTACTACATTTGAAGCAAACGATATTAAGTTTATACTAGAAAAAAAAACACCTCCTTATACCGTACCTTCTAAATGACAATATAATCATTATATATAAATGGTAAAACAAGGGAGTAGGAAAAAAAGAATTTTAGTAGAAATTTATACATGCAAAATAGAGCATTCTAAAACACAGAAAAAATAACAAGACAAATATACTGCAGAAAACACACAAGAATCTGAGAAGAGATAAAGTTTCAAAACTAAAGTTCCCATGAGAGAAAATCTACATAATAAAAAGAAGTATCGTAAATTATATAATGTTGCACTGGAGCATTCATGGCTGCATGCAGCAAATCTGGAATGTAGTGTGTAGACATGTAATTCAGCTGATCTTATGAAGTTTGATTTGTTAATCAGGAAGTCAGCAACCAATAGGGGAAGTGGCTACAACCAATAATTCACAAAATAGGACTGCAAGTCTGCAACTACCAGAACTCCTACCTCTTTTTTCACTATCTTCCCCTAGGCCGTAGCTGTTAATCACTTTAGATAGTGTCATCCCACCGTCTTCCAGCTGCTCAGAAAAGGAAGAGTCCGAAACGGCGAAACTACAACTACGACACTACCCGAACGCCATCTAAACCTACTGACTCAAATCAGCTCCACAAACAGCGGTTACAGACATCATAAACTTCGAAAACTCGGAAGAAATACGCCAGTATTATGGGACAACTCATCAGCAACTGGCAAAGAAATGCACCAGTCCGCATGATAAGTTTTGCGCTGACAAATTGAAGATGGATAAAACTAACGAGATAAAAATGATTGTTGATTTATTAGGAGTGTGGTTAATTAGGAATGCTGGTTTCATGGTTTGATACAGCGGCAAGAAATGAAATTAGTGTTATATGAGCAAGGGCACAATGAGGTGAGGATGGTGCCTTTAATTTCCTCCTCATTTCATCACTTCTGCTACTGCACGAAAGGATATTTCATTAATGATTCTAAAGAAAGAAAGGACATTTCACCATGTACTTCTGCTTGACAGAATTTCACTCCTGGAGACCTAGACTGATTAAGTATGGTTTTGCACCGAGCAAAATGCGTGCTGCTCGGACAACTGGTGCACCTCCGGACAGGATAATATGGTAAACAGATCACTTCTCTTATATTTGGTTATCTGAGTTTCTTGAGAGATGAAAATTTTGAGGCAAAGATAAAATCCCAATTTGCACGCATGAAAGAAACCCTAGTTACATGCACACATAAAGCTAATAAAATTAACACCATAACATCCATTTATTTGGCTTCCACGTTGGGGTTTCCATTACAAGTTTCCAACCTCTTAAAACAACACCGGCAAAATTTGCTGCTCAGAATAAAAAAAATTACGGGTTTACGACGAGATTATTAGAGGGAGTTCTCCTGAATTTATTTATGTAAAGGCTTACCGCGCGTTCACGAATCCTCTGGCGCTGCTTCTTCCACAATATCCTCTCCCTTCTTCATCTTCTTCCGCTTGCTGCCGCCGTCCTTCGCCTAGAACTCCGACAGCGACCGGTACCGCGGGCGCTTCCTTTTCCTGCCCAACCAGTCGTCGTCGTCGTCGTCGTCGGCCTGTTCCTCCTGCCGGCCGCCGCTACATCTGAGCTGCATCAACTGCTCCGCCGCCTCCAGATCGTCCTCCGTGAACCCGTCTCCCGTCCCCTGATCGTCCTCCACGACGATCGTGGATAGGAATCGCTGCATGCCGCCTCGCATGAGCCCAATCGTCTAATAGAATTTCGAAGAGAGCAAGGAGGGTCGAGGTGGTTGGATTGGATGCCGAGAAGGGGGAGACCGAGAGACGAGACAGCGCGTTTGTTGGTGGGGGGGTTGTCGGCTGCGGCCTGCGGCGCTCGGGGAAAGGGAAGTAAGGGAACGAACGCCGCCGACCGACGGACCGAGCCGGCGTTGGTTCCGGGAAGAAAATTACGTAGGACGGAAGTCCTTCAAACATCAGAAGGACTGTGCTTCTCCGGTTGACACGTGTATAAGCACAAATCTTGAAGCAATCATCCCCTATCTCTAGCCCAACTCCTCTCCACTCCCCATCCCCAGTTCCCCCACACATCCGCCCTTCTGCACACCAAGCCTGGCATTGTAGGGCTGCTCGCCGACAGCGCCTACAGGCCCAGCTATGGAGAGCGTGGCCATGCAAGAGGCCAGCCGTCCAAGTCCATGCGGTATCAAGAAATTGAGAGTTTTATTGACTTAATCCAGCTCTCTGTCCTCTGATTTACATGCCCATGAACAATTTCGACAGACAAATCATTAATTGTTTGGCATGTAGGTTGAACCGTAGATCAATCTTGGGCATTCGACGCTCACAAAGGGTGAAGAAAATAGGCAAACCAGTGATTGAGAATTTGAGATAAAGTAATGCAAGATTTACCAAGAAAATCCACAACAAATATCACTGATTCACTGTAGTGTACTCAACGAGAGAGGGGGCTGGCCGGCTGAGTAGCCAGCACTCTGAACACCATGAGTCCCTTCCGAGCCAAGTGCACCACCAACTCAGCCGGCCGCTGCGCCGAGCCACGAGCAGCAGGTCAGGGAAGGCCGGAAGACTGGGGAGCAGGGTTCACAATTTCAGATCGAAATTTCGGTTTTTTTAGGGTTTGAATAAAAATGGTGTCGGTCAAATATTTCGGTCAACACGGTCATAATCAGTCAAAATCCCTAAATCGTCCATTCCTCTTCCCTATTTTATCACGTCCCCCATCGTGTAGCTATTGTCTCCTTAACACGTGAGCTTCCCCGCAACTAGGAGTCCACGACCACGATTGAAACGACGGAGAAGCGGCTTCTTCGGCGAAGTCGACGACAAACGCAACATCTTGTCTCCCCGCACCGATGCGGCGTGCAGCGGTGGAGCGGGCACTTGAGCGACATTGACAACAATAGTCTTAGGCAACATCGATGGCAACTGCACTTCGTCCGTGTCATGGGCGACGGTAGCCCAAGCTATAGGTGTGTTGTTTCTGGTCGGTCCTCTTCATTGTGAATCGTGCATTCCCCCTTCTGTTTTGTTGCAGAAGTAGCTAAAAAACGACAAATCTCTTGTCAAATTCCTGATTTTTGTTGTTCGAATTCAAATTTTGTTTGAATATTTCGTTTGAAATTTTGGAAATTTCGTAATTTCGCTGACCTCCAAATTGTTTCCCCTTTCCGATACATTGAACACTACTGGGGAGAGGAGAGAGATGGGAGAAGTTGGGCTAGAGGTAGATGATCAGCTCCATTTTTTCACTTATTCATATGCTTATTTGAATCGTTTATTAGTAAATAAAAAATTATTTACGAGTAAAACTTTTATATACATGTTTTTAGCGACTCAAAAACAAATGTTGTAAAATAAACTACGATGAAAAAACCAAAAAATCAAATTCTAAAATTTAAATTTTGGCTTATAAGCATAAGCATAAGCACCCGATGATTGCTTCAAGATTTGTGCTCATACACTTGTCTACAGGAGAAGCACAGTCCTTCTGATGTTTGAAGGACTTCGTCCTACGTAATTTCCTTTGTTCCGTGGGTTGCGCTTCTCCGAAATGTGGGACCTATCGGGGGCTGTAGGTGGGCCCCATCTGTCAAGGTAAAACTGGGATTGTCTTTCACTTTTTATGTGGGCCGTAGTTAGGAAGCCAGGAGGCCCATTAACGCAAAATTAACCGGGCACTCTCTTATGGGCCTTTGCGCTTTTAGAAGATTGGTTTGAAGTGAGCCCAACGCTTCTTGTCCAGGCGTTCTCTTTACCTTTTGTTCTTCAGAGTGGCAGCTGAGTTTCAGGCTCTCAACGACAGGCTTTTCATCGCCATCATCCTCTCACTCAATTCAGCTCGATTGCTAGTATTTGTCAAGGTGATCAAAGTACGTACCGTATGAACTTCTTCCACGTAGGCGTAGTGTAGAAACCTCAGGACGAGTTAATACTGTAGGCATCATCAGCGGTACTATTCCTTCTCTTTATTGCGTACAGTACTATAGAGCACGAGAGCAGTGATAGCGCCTGGCTAATCCTCATCCTCACAGGGCTCAAATCCTGCGTGTTCAATGGGATTCGATTCTGGAATATCGCTGCCTCGCCGGCGCCAGTATCACATGGCAAAGTTAAAAAATACTATCTCCGTTCCATTTTAAAATGTAACTATTTCTAGTATTTTAAAATATAGTTATTTTTTCATCTAACTTTTTTTCTCAACCAATCACAAACATTTTTTTTCACCTATCATAATTTTTTTTAATTATTTTTACCTACTTTCTTAATAAATGTATCTATCTTAAAAATATTTGCATTGTAGGAAAAGCATGAGTATTTTAACTCGGTAGTCCGTGCCGGGCGTTCGTTCCGGCAGACGCCGCTGTCGCGGAGAAGAGAGACGCCCCGTACCGAAGGTTCGGGAGGCGAAAACGAATCGGCCGGTTTTCCCTGCGGCGACAGTGGCGCGGCGTGGTGGCCACTGCGGCTCGGCAGTGCGTGCGGCCGCTCGTCGCCATCCGCGCGGGCAGATACGGAGGAAAACGGTGCGATTTGCGGCCTCCATGCCTCAGTTTTTTACTACTACTAACTCTTTTTGTCGAATCTTGCAGTGAATCCACCTCCAATTATATGAGCCATGGCCTGGTCAGCACAGCAGTGCACGATGCTACTACAAGTCTACAACCTGCAACGAGCTACCTGAATGGCATGGGTTCGCCGAGCTGAGCCGATGGGCGGTTGCGATGGAGCGCGCGACGCCGCGGCGTGCCCCTCGTGTGCGACAGCTGCGCGGGGCGCGACTGGTGAGTTGTCCTCCTTCTCACATGCGTCATGGCCCCTACCATCCGGATGAGAACGACACATGATACAGCATACTCCCTGATCCCCCGTCAGCTTTGTCACTGGACAGGCTGCGCCGCTTGCTATCTGCAGCCTCATCACACCAGACTACTATCACCAGATTGTTGATTCCGTAATTTTCTTTCACGGTTTTCTCTTCTAGCCACGCATCAAATTGAAGGCTGTATTCTTTCCTCTTTTTTTAAACTAATCTCACTCATTTTTCGCACGCACGTTTTTCAAACTATTTTAACTCGATAGTCCGTGCCGAGCGTTCGTTCCGACAGACGCCGCTGTCACGGAGAAGAGAGACGCCCCGTACCGAAGGTTCGGAAGGCGAAAACGAATCGGCCGGTTTTTCCCCACGTTTTTTACAAAAATTTTCTATGACAAAGTTTTTTTAAAAAATCATATTAATCTTTTTTAAAAAAACTAATACTTAATTAATTGTGTATTAATAAAATATCTCATTTTTCATGCAGAATTAATTAGTTCCTAACACAAAGAAACGAACATAACCTTCTGAGTTCCAAGTTCTAACTGAACTGCGGTAGTGTACAACAGTAACTGGTTCTTTTTCTCATTTCTGTTTGGTGTTCACGGAAAATCGACCAAGATCGTAGGAAATTGCGACAACTCTCGAGCAACAAAGAGCTAAGTTGAATTCGGGACAACTACCGGGATGGTCTGGACCATAGCAAAACATTATTCCACTCACTCATTAAACCCTCTTGCCTGTATGTCGCTCTCCATCCCAAATAATTAAGCCGCAACCAGTGGTCGTTGAGTGATGCTCATTAGGCCTTCCGATAGCTTTGTTTACGATTATCTCTCTACTTAATCCCTCCAGTTCCTCTCTGGATAGCCAATCATCAGGCCACAAAATACATCATCCAACTAAATGATGACACTGATAATTAGGCTCATAAAAAAAATCAGAGGCTAGCTGGTGCACGCACCGGAAACCCAACCAACCCCAACACCACAATTTCAGCTTCGCTTACGTAGTCGATCGGCGCCGTCCCCTAGCATTGGCCGGTTGCTACTACGTACTACGGCCTACGGGAGCGGCGGAGTTGTGGAATTTGGAGAGGGAAAGAGAGCGACCGGAAGAGACGTTTTTGTGGTGGAGATTGGTTGGCCGGTGGCGCGAGATGTGAGGGAGATACGGCCAGGTTGGGCGACCGTTGGCGTGAAATGATAGGCCATGCGTGCATACCGCGCGCTTGCCCAAACGAACAACTGGTAAATGGTTTGTGATAATTATTTGATAGCAGATATATAAATCAATTATAACTACTATAGAATTTAAAAATGGATTTCATATAATTTTCTAAAAAATTAAAATTTCATATATGGAAAGGTTTTGTAAAAATTATGGGCTGATCGTTAGTGCCCGCAGCGGCTACAAGCCAGCCCTAATCCACACCAATCAAATGGTTTTCTACAGTTGTAAAGGGCCACTCGGCTTGCTGGCTGCCGCAACCAGCATAAACGACTAAAACCTATATCGTTTATGAGTTTGAAAACATAACCATTGATCGGTTCATTCGTTAAGCACAAAACAACACTGTCGCACATGATTATTTGGTTTACTGGCTTTTTGTTGTTGACAAGACTAAAGGAGAAGGAAAACAAATGAAGGGAAGACAGAAGAGGAGAAAAAAGAAAGTCACAAGAATTCTCTCTTCCGGCTGTCTTTCTCGAGCGGTCGATCGTCCGGAGATGCGACGGCGTTTTCACCATGTAACTCGCCTAATTTCTCGAGAACCTTCGTTCAATCATTCACCGTGACTACGTAAGTCGATGAGCCGATCGACTCTGCACGCCTATCGGGTCTTACAGATTGCACCGTGCGCATACAATTGCCTGTACGTAGAGTAGGGGCCTGAGTAGGATGCGGGAGGAGATATATGCACTGCAGTGTTGAACAGTTGCTGGATCAGGGCTGGCTTGCAGCAGGGTTTAACTGCAGCAGATTTGAGAAGGCTGTTAAGCAAATCAAGCGGTTCTACCGTGCACCGTGCTCTTTTGACCGGGAGCTCCACGCGATATTTTCTTTTCAGAAGTACTGAAACCTATTACTGACTCTAGTACAAAGTACTGGTAGTACTACTGCCAATTGTCTTGCACGAATGGTCCCTTGCAGCTCACCCTGCCATGCTACACGTACAGAATAGTAACATGTTATTCTCGCACTTTTCACATGGATGGCACAGTACAATGTGTCAAATTTCAGGTACAGATAACCTACTGACAAATTTTTATTTTCCTGTTGAAAATTTACGGATAGTCTATATCACATTTTCTAAAAACCCCTCTTAATCCTAGTCACTTTTTTTTTTACAAAAACCCCTGACGCACCTTCTCAACGTGAGCGTCCTGTTGAAAATTTAGGGATAGTCTATATCACATTTTCTAGAAACCCCTCTTAATCCTAGTCACCTTTTTTTTTTTTTGACAAAAATCCCTGACGCACCTTCTCAGCGTGAGCGATGCACACGTCAACACCATCGCTACCACTGCCTCCTCACCCTAGCGTGTCACCTTCCAGTCTTGCCAGCTGGCCGGAAGACGCCAATAGCATCGCCGAGACCCCTCAGCCAGTCTCCTACCCATCCACCCTCCCCCCTCTCCTCCTCATCCTCCTCAAGCCGGTGGCAACAAGGTGTCCCTGCTCCACCATCTTCCCTATTTCTAGTGGCTACTTGTCACTGGATCCATCACCACCGACCGCCACCTTCTAACCAGTGGCTTTATTTTGCCCCTGCCGGTCCTCCGTCACACACAGTCAACCCTCCAAGCCTTGAAAAAACCTTTCCTCTTCCTCCTCCCCCACACCCTCTCGCCTCGACCCTAACCCAGAACCCTAACTGGTTGGGGGTCATCGGCGCCTTGACGAAGCTGGAGGAGAAGAAGGCCAACATGAATCTTAGCATGGATCCTACGGTCCGAAATTTGACAAAAATCTTCCCAAATTTCTATCGTATGAAGGTTAGGAATTCTGTAAAAATTATGGATGAAAAATATAATCCTCAAGCTAGTTGAATTAGGTTCATGTTACATCGCCCATCCAATTCAATGTCATGATGGCCCTTTCGTAGCAAGAAATTTGTGCTCTATAGCGACTAGTGAGGCACTGCTAAAAAGAAGGTGCAATGACAATGACACCAGGAATAGGAAGATGACAGTGGCTTAAATAATCATTTTGTAAATAAGTATAATCCTTTTTCATGTCATCACAAGCAAGGTTCTTAAAATCATTATCCTAAATCAAAATCAGAAGTTCATAGTAGGATCACAATTGTGGAATCGTATACATAAAAATTGTAAAATCATATATTCTACCTATATAGAATCGTAGAATCAGGCGTCTTAATTACGACCATAAAGTCGTAAAATCATATTGATAGAATTGAGATTTTGACAGTAAAATTGGTTTGTTATTCAATATTAACATGAGAATTTTTACAGTCCTTGAAGTGGTATCTCCACGTTCCAAACCTGTTAATCAACAATGACACAATGGGAAAAAAATGAGGGTGAATAGAAGAATAGGTCTTCGTGACTATCCTCATGTGCGAATCCCGCTTTGTTATGTGGCTACGACGTCCCTGACCATGATGCGGTGACCCCGACCACAACGCTGTCAGGGATTCCTTGATATGCAACCGATTCCACGATCCTCGGCACCTCCGATGACAAGGTCCGTCATTCCCCTAAAGCGTTGAAGCCGCCGATTCGTCCAACTCCTAATCGCTACCCTCGGGCTTCACCTCATAGGGTTAGACATCATTTGGGAATTTTGCGTTTGTCTTCATCCTAATATAGCTCGTTTCAATTCAATATTCAACGCAAAAAGACATGATTACACTATCGCTTTAGACTCTTGCACCAGAAGACCTGGTAACGCCCGGTACCAAGATTTTTGAGCCCGTCCGATCTACGTGAATAGACGGTCCAGATTTGGAACCTATCTATCCTAAAGGATGGTAAAAATTCTCATGGTAACATAGAGAATGTCAAATACAGAAACTCATAAATCTCGCTAAGGATAAATATAACAGCAAGTCACGGGACATAAATTTCAAACCTCTCTTGAAATTAAACTCGAACATTTTTCACTGATTTTGAACACTTTTTTATCAACCACATCACTAGTGTCACAAACACCTTAAAATTCAAATACATTCAAAACTTGTGGCCAAAAGCACATCCGACCGGGGACCTCTGGTAGAACCGAAATTTCAAATTTTCAACCGAAAATTATGAACCCTAGATGAGAGTGAGCCGTAAGGGGACCACCAGACAGAAAACAAACCGTGACCGAATTGCGTCGGAGTTATGGCTAGAAACTCAAGTAATTAACCATCCATTCCCGGTTTCCCTCCAATATTCCACACATCCATCATCCATCAGGGATGAATGGCCGTTGCCGTTGCTCTAAAAACGTTAAAACAGCGGACAGCACATCGCATCGTCCCTGCACCCACCGCCGGCCCACTCCCCGTCCTCCTCACCCCGCCGTCACGTCCTTCCAGAACCACCTCCACGACTCTTCCAATCCGCCACCTTCCCCCGCTATAAGACGCTTCTCCACTCACCACCACTGCAAACCCTCACCCAGAGAGAGCTCTCTTTCAGCCAGCTCGAGCGAGCGAATCAGCAGCAGCAGTAGAGAAACTAGAGATGGAGGGGAAGGAGGAGGATGTCCGGCTGGGAGCCAACAAGTTCTCGGAGAGGCAGCCGATCGGCACGGCGGCGCAGGGCGCCTCCGACGACAAGGACTACAAGGAGCCGCCGCCGGCGCCGCTGTTCGAGCCAGGGGAGCTCAAGTCGTGGTCCTTCTACCGCGCCGGGATCGCCGAGTTCATGGCCACCTTCCTCTTCCTCTACATCACCATCCTCACCGTCATGGGGGTCAACAACTCCACCTCCAAGTGCGCCACCGTCGGCATCCAGGGCATCGCCTGGTCCTTCGGCGGCATGATCTTCGCCCTCGTCTACTGCACCGCCGGCATCTCCGGCGGCCACATCAACCCGGCGGTCACCTTCGGGCTCTTTCTCGCCAGGAAGCTGTCGCTCACCAGGGCCGTCTTCTACATGGTGATGCAGTGCCTCGGCGCCATCTGCGGCGCCGGCGTCGTCAAGGGCTTCCAGAAGGGCCTGTACGAGACCACCGGCGGCGGCGCCAACGTCGTCGCGCCCGGCTACACCAAGGGCGACGGCCTCGGCGCCGAGATCGTCGGCACCTTCATCCTCGTCTACACCGTCTTCTCCGCCACCGACGCCAAGAGGAACGCCAGGGACTCCCATGTTCCGGTGAGTATGCCATAGCTACTACCTACAGCAGTAAAGATTCAAAGATCAAATTTCCTTTTACTGTGCTGAGTGATTAATTGCTGTTTTAATTTGCGCGATACATAGATCCTTGCCCCGCTGCCAATCGGGTTTGCGGTGTTCTTGGTTCACCTGGCCACCATCCCCATCACCGGCACCGGCATCAACCCGGCGAGGAGCCTTGGCGCTGCCATCATCTACAACAGGGGCCATGCCTGGGATGACCATGTGAGTTCAGAATCACAGAAACCAACCCCTTTCTCCCTCCTTACAAGTAGAATTTTTTTTTTGACAGTTCGATTTGCATCACCTGTTAGTGCGCAGTAACTTAAAAAAATTGACGCAAATACAAAGGTATTCTAGGAATATAGGATAGCTGCTTCTAGTAAAAGAAGAAGAACCTTATCTGATAACTGATGCCATCCCCATGTTGAAATTATATGTGATATTACCTAACAGCTAGCAATAATTCAGTAGCTCTGTAGCTGTAGCTGACTTCTAGAGGTGCAAGCATGGTGAGGTAGCATTTGTTGGTTATTTAATTATAGAAAGGCTCAACACCCTCATCTGAAGGGAAATGTTGAGGGACTAGCTTCAGTGTAGCAGGCAACTACTACCATCTGTGACAATGACTCAATTGGCTATTACTGTATGCTAAGTCTACATCATTAGTGATGACATAATTGAGTGATGGCACTTAATTACAAGCACTAACTCCGCTGCAATTTGCTGGTTCTGCAGTGGATCTTCTGGGTTGGCCCCTTCATTGGCGCTGCCCTTGCTGCCATCTACCACCAGGTTGTCATCAGGGCAATTCCATTCAAGAGCAGGTCTTAAGCTGCATCAGCTATTATCACTGTGAAGATGCGAATCCAGAGAAAGCTGTTTCTGATGGGCGCGGCTGTTTCCTGCTGCCTACTATGTTAGTATTGTGGAGTTGCCATTCCTCAAGTTTGTTGTACTACTGTTTTTTATCTGAACACAGACTTGTAATTTCAGTGCTCAATTGTGTATCCCTCTTTTACTATATGTGCAAATTAAGCTATCCTCCTGCTATTAGAGTTCGGTTCAGCTGCATCTTTCTGCAATTGCCAACACAGATATCCACAAAACCTTAACATCAAAAGGGATAAGGCATAAGGAGTGTCGAGAAGAATAATCATTGGTCCAAATTGAGACGAAACCTCTCTTTCTGAGCTATCTGTCACACTTGCATCATCGAGTCGTGATGCTATTCAGCCTACTCCAATCTGCCAGCACACCTGGGCTGTGGTTGGCAGCTTGTGGATGGAGCAATATCTCGGCGAATTGAGGTTGGTGGTGACGTCCTAGAGGACAATGATGAGTCATAGCCCGTTGGCAATTGGGGCTGTGTGGGCGCTCTGGTCCTAAATGCAACAATACGAAAACTTACACCGTGGCACATGCCGTGCTGATTGTTTGGTTCTTGCAAACAGCCTAGCTGTGGAAGATCTCCCCCTTTTTACCTTCCCCTTTGTTTACATTTTGGTTCATGTTTGCGGCTACTGCACGGTGGCTTGGTACGATGAACCCCCCCGGGTGCCCACAGACAGACTGCACTGATTTGGCCGGAACCTGAAGAGGTGTTGCGTTGTTTGCAAGGTTTCGCTGGCTGGACCTCTGTCTTCTGGGGACCGCTCCAATGCCAGCAAACGGGTCAGGGAAGAGGACCGGATCACCGATCCACCATAAATTGCAATAGATACCGCCTTGTCTATGTGCATGTGGGCTTCACCGATCACCTATTCACCATGACCTGACGATGATAAGCAGCTACTACATTGTTAGCTAGCCTTTATACCAAGGGCAACATCTAGCACAAGTCTCATTAACAACTGCAAGAAAGTCTACACATGAATTGGGCAATGGTTATTGATAGCTCACGGTGCAGATCTGAAGAACATGTACATGCGGGAGAAGCTAGTTTGATCGGATTCTTTGTATAAATTTCCAGAGTAACTGGTACAGCGAATAAGTTGGCTCATTGGCTGAGTTCTGCTACAAAATACTTTCAGTATGCAGTTTGACTTGCAGCAGTAGTTTCAACCTCAGGTGAGATATTGTGTGAGAAAGGGTACTGAATGGCTGGACTGTTTCTCCTGTGCAAAATCTTGGCTCTTAGTTGAGGTTCCTCTGTACAATGGCTTCAGGACGCCAAGAAGAAAATAGAAAATTAAGTTACATACAAAGACAAGAGTATACATGCGGCGAACTACTACTTCGGAGGTCCTTCAATCTGTAAGGAGCCAATATACAGTCTTGTCATTTGACAGATGTTAGTACGCCAATTGTAGTATGCTTCCGCGAGTTCTGCCTAACAGGAATGGGCGATATCTGCTATTCACATTGAACAAAATTAGTAAGAACTATTGGTCAAGACAAACTTCAGTGTCCTGAAAATAAATATAACGACAGAAGCAAAGGTTCAAATGTGGATTCTGAACTCTCAAACTGCCTGCTTCACCTGAGATTCTATAGGCTACTAACAGGTGAAGTGCTTCAGAATTACACCGAACAGAGATTATACACAGCAAGGCAGCAAGCCCCACGCCAGCAATTAGGAAAAAAATGTCACTAGCCAGTAGTGCTACCATCTTATATAAAATATCTGAGCTGGGATCAGAGTTTCTTTTCTTCTCTTTTCTTTTGAGCCACGTTGAGTTTGCAAGCTCAGGAAACAGCATTGTGAGCCATGTTGCTTTGACATTTAAAGGGTGTGAATCTAGCAAATAGAATGCCAATGAAGCTGCAAATGATGTAGGACAGTCTTGACTTAACGTATAATACAAAGTTATGAATTGTGACAAGTGACCATGCATACCTTTGTTGACTTAAATTGTGTTGATGACAACAAAGATTCCATCCATTGCCAACTTTAGCTTCTACAGACATTAGTGATTTTCTTTTCCTCATACTATGATACACTTCAAGCCATCGGATGGCTAAAAAGCAGCCAAACCACCAGTTACCTTTCGAAGCTCCAAAAAATGCCATCTGAATACTGATTCTCGATATTAGTTACCATGCTTGAGTCCAAGGTGTGGAGATCCAGACGTCAAGTCTAACGAAGGATTTAGCTTCACATGATCCACAAAGGCATGATGTGTGAACCGTTCAGATGGTGACAACTTATCACGCAAATCAAAAACATTTCCATGTCTCTTTCCAAATTGAGGGCTTAGAATGTCAGTTTCAGATACTACCCTCTCCTGAAGCCCCTGAGAAACTTGATGCACTCGAATAAATTGCCCAAGATCAGGATCTGTAGGCCGGTTGGCAAAGAGATCCTCCGGGCTTCTTGATGGGATTGCAAATCCCTCATTGCTGTAGGTTGATTGCTTCAGATGGTTAAAAGGAATAGCACCATTACCACCAGACAGAGGCGTGGAGGCACCTGAAGTGGTTCTGGGGCTTGAAATAGGAGAAGGTGACATTCTGCCATTGGAATGTTGTGGGGACCTCGATTTTAGCAAAGGACTTCCACATGGAGAAACTGGACAAGATATATTGCTCCGTATACGGATATCACTGTAAAGTTATCTAAGGATTAGAGGCTGCACAGATATAGGAAAGTTCACCGCAAATCTTTTTCCAGGTAAGACTGAGTTTCACTGAAGAGAATACAAGTTACTACCATATGGCTAGTGGTGAGATACTCATTCATACTAGTGGTGGGATACTCATTCATACTAGTGGTGGGATACTCATTCAACTTAGATGAGCCATTTTTTTAACAGATAATACTTTGTAGAGCTTTGATTCTTAGTTACTTGCTTTATTGCACACATTGTTTGGACCTAGGACTAATATAATTAATAAACACAAGTTGGGAAATGATGTACCTGTGTTTTGAAGAAAATTTTGCACCTCTTCTCTGGTAAATTGTCTGACCCTCCAATCCCAATGAGGAAATATTTCTTGTATGCGCAGCCATCTGAAAACTCAAATAATACCAAGCAAAGTGAACAGGCCATGAGTCAACTATCCATGTAACCATGTTATGTCAGTTATAACAGTACTCAAGTGGTACCTTGGCACTCGGTCTACAAGATATAGCAGCCAAATGTTCCAATGGATCAGGAAGGACAGATTTCTCTAGTGATACTGCTTTTTGAACAAATGGGTGCTGCAAAAGCTCCATTGCAGTGGGACGTTGAGAAGGATCACGTTGCAGACACTTTCTGATGAAGTCCTTGCCTTGCTCTGAAAGGTGATCTGGTATTGGTGGAAGTTCCTTGCTATTTCCGATCTTGAACATTGCAGCAATCTGCAGGCCAGAAAAGAGGGGAAACGTTCATGCCAAAGTTGCTTGCGTGAAACTTCAAGGTCCCATTACGAGTCAAAAGAAGGAAGTCTTTACATTTCAAACACTTTTCATAAAGTTGCATGGAATTCATGAAAAGAACATTGCCATATCCATTCACCCATGGTGAAAATCACCATAATGAGGTCATCTATATTATAGAACAAATATAAAATGTGCCTTGGAAGTATAGTACTAACCCCTTCATACTGGCTCCATGGAGGTTTTGATGTAGCCATCTCCAGGACAGTACATCCCAAACTCCATATGTCAACAGCTAGGTTGCACCCATTTGAGTTTTTTATAACCTGCGTATGTGTTGCATGCAAGTATGTGATGTACAGAAATGGCAATAAGATATGCATGAAACCAAAAAAAAAGGTAAAGATTTTCAGCGATACCTCTGGAGCCATCCAATATGGACTACCCTTAAAGGAGAAAGGACACTGCTGCCCATTGATCTGCATAAAGACACATTTAATACGTATTAATGAGTAAAATACTTACACATTATATAAAAGGCATTTTATAACTTATCAGGAGTGAGGGGGCTAGCAAGGTTTCAAGCACCCTTAACAGCAGTACTCAATCAATGCAGTAACCAGTGACAGGAGCTACAAGATCAAGTTAATATAGATACTGCTATATATTTTTGAAGAGCTCGATATAATTCAACAGCTATGACTATGATATGAGCACAGATGCAGAAATGGAATAACACTAAAAATAACGTTCAACTGACAAAGTCATTTTCAAAAAAAAATAAAGTGACAGGAAAAACTTACATGTTTTGCCATTCCAAAATCTGCAAGTTTAACACGACCACTAGGATCTACTAGTATATTTGCACCTTTTATATCCCTGCAAAATTATGATAAACAGGGCATATAATTACACCATAATTCCACCGATACAAACAAACCAAAAAAAAAGAGAGAAAGAAAACCAAAGAAATTGCTACCTATGGACTGTATTCTTCGCGTGCAAATAAGCCAACCCTGAAAGTATCTGCTGTGTGTAGCTGCGTATTGCTTGTTCACCAAGCTGTCCATACTCTTGTAGAAGTTTATGGATAGATCCACCAGATACATACTCCAAGTATATATAAAGTTTATCATCAACCTGTATTGGGGCACAAATAATAAGTGAAGCCAAAAAAAAAATCAAAAGTGGTACATAAATAACTCATTAATGAAATCCTAGATGCTATCATGCAACTTCCTGTCACGCTTGGTAAAGGGAGGAACACAATAATTATATAATGACCAAACAGGAAACAATAACTGAGTTAATGGTTCCAGCAAAGCAAAACCTAGTCTAAGTAAACAGACTGAAGGCAGCATTTATACCGTTTCTGATCCATAGTATTGTACGATATTTGGATGTTGTAGGCGGCTCAATAGTGATATTTCCTGAGAAACAAAAAAGAAAAACAGGGAATTATATATTGAACAGAATAAGACATAACCTGAACTTCTTTTGCAACTGTAGGTCAAAGCACAATCAACAGACTATACCTGCACCAACTGCTTTGCACTTTCCTTTGATTTAGGATCATCCAAGAATAGGGTAACTTCTTTCATCGCACACATTTCACCACTATCACTGGTATAAATGGTAAAACCACATTAGGAGGACAAATCATTGTGCGGACACCATGAAGTTAGATGGCCGCATCCCCTCCCCCAGAATAGAGAACAGTAAGATAGCCAAAATAGAGCAAATGGTGTCTTAGCTAAGATCTTACAAAAATTCCAAGATGCTTAGTATATTCATGGTACATCATATAATGAAAAAAAAAATGAAATTTCAAAGTTAAGAATATTCATACCTGTTAAAGCCAACATATACATGACCAAATGTTCCACGGCCAATTAGCTTCCCCTTCTTCCATCGTGACCCAGGACTTGGTGGATTCTCGGTTCTACCAGGGCTGCGAGGTACTGAAATAGGACTAGTTGGAGTGGAGTTATTTGGATGAAATGAACTGTGAGAGATGCTCAGTGGCGGTAGGGGAAGTTTGTGAGTTTGCTTCTTCTTCCCATCATCATGACGGTTTGATGGAGATTCAGGGGTCATCCCTCCAGACCTTGGATGCAATGGAGAAACACTCCCACTATGCACCCTCGAACTAGGGCCAGGACTTGTCATTCTTGGACTTGGGATTGGTGAACACTCTGGGCTACTTCTGCTGGGCTGCCAAAAGAGCTGGGCTAGCATATCACCACCCACAGAATTATGCCCAGATGTTTGCCCTGAACCTGGACTGGAACATTGACCAGATCCAGCAAAAGTTACATCTGTGTGAGGTTTCACTGCCCAAAAGGCTGAAGTTGGAATATGATCAGGACATATTCTTCTTGGACTTCTAGAAGGACTTGACATCAAACTATTGGGAGCACTATCCAGAACTAATGGGCGGGGATTTTGTAAATTGGATTGGTAACTGTCAGCTGCAACACCCCTTGGTGATGTGGATAATATATGGCTACCATGTACTTGATTAGCTGGCCTGTGTATCTCCTTCATATTCTTTGCCGTAATAGGCCCAGGACATTCTTTGCGCGCATTACTTCAGAAAGAGAACAAAAGACATGTAAGAGTATGTTTAAATGAAGAGCTGCATAAAGAATGCACAACAGTAAGAAGCATACCTTGACTTGTTCTTTAAAGTAACAAGTGTTGCATTTTCGGCATCATTTCCAACAGGGCTCTGAAGCTGAGAATCTCCATGATCATCACTATCAGAACAATTACTAGAGGGAGAAGCAACCACTATTTCTGAAACAACCTCACTATTTCTATGCCTTCTCGGAGGCCGGTTGGGTTTAGGGAGTGGTAGAAGCAGTGGTGGCTTGCCACGTTTTTCCAATATGGGCTTTGATTCAGTGATATCAGAAACAGTCCGAGTCACTGGAGGACGTATTCCAGGAATAGGGAGGGGATGGGCATGTGGTCTATCAGCTGAAAAGCTTTGGCAGCGAGAAACTTCTTTTGACGGTGAAGTAGGACGTGACACTGTGGTAGATCGGCAGCTTTTTTCAACAGATGAATCATTGCCACGTCTACAACTCCGTTTCGACTTCGTGCTTCCCTTTTGATCATTTGGACTTATCAACCGATGAAATGTATCGATGAGGTTTTCTTTTGTTGTTTTCTTTGCATCTTTTGAGGAAGACTTCCCCCACCATGGTGGCATATTGAATATGAAATAATTTGTGGTGTGTCTAACTGGCTAAGTACTAATCACGGTCTTATTCAAGCTGATAATTACCATATTCTGCCGATTAGATGAACATGTTTAGCATGGGATTTTCTTAACAACCCGTATAGAACCCTCAGCTTCCGCGATGCACTGGCAATGGAGCTAGAAGCAGATAAATTGATTACCACAAGGTGGTGACGGGCACCTTCTTTACCCCCAAAGGCTGAAATACATATGGTAACAGACATTTTAGCATTTACTATTAGTGAGAAAATTGCAGGATAAAAACAACGGAATATTCCATTTATGTTTTTCCTAGGTAATTAGTGGGATTCAACACCAGAAACAGATTGGCCATAGCATTATGAGTGTTTTATGTTTATTCTTTCAACTCAATCTTTAATCAGTAAAAGGAACCATTGCAAACTCAATGCAAAATAAACTAAGATTGTAAGAGTTTTTTTATTGCTTAACCACACCAGTAGCTTATTTAAGCCAGTGATAAATTAGATAAAGAAATTATCTCCACTGCCATCAATCACCCATGGGAGTGCAACATATCAAGTATGTTTTGATTGAATGGCATAACACTGTGCTAGAAAGAAATAATGTTTCAAACTTCACTCAAGGAGTTGTCAAGGTCACAGTTTTTGGTAAAAAAAATGGTATAGTCGGTGGTGCCTCCTAGAATTGCAAATGTATCACCGACAATGATAGCCTGCGTGAATGGTTCAATCGCTCATCCGCATGGGAGAAGATCACATGCATATTGTACAAGACAACATATACACCTAACCCAAAGTAGGTTCTGTTTGGCATTACAGATTACACTCTCTAAAGCCCCCCGTTATACTGCATAACCTAAAGTTCCGTGGCAATACATACAAAATCCACCACTCCTGATAGAGCACCGGGATTCCGGGTGCAAGGTGAACTTCTGCAGCTGGATTACAATCAACGAAACCCAGTGTTCTGTTTGGCCATGTGTACTATTGAACTTTGATGCTGAAAGAATTCCATGCTTACCTGAACCCCAGTTGATTGCACTACAGTCTAACGAACTAATAGCGACTTAAGGCCTAATAGTTAACATCCGTAGAAGAATAACACACCCGTCCACAAGTCAAACCACAGCAGTCGCAATCGTAAACTCCCAGCAATTCCATCACACGAGAGCTAACTCTAGTCCCTCGAGCTGAACCTACATAAGCGCAACAGTTACCACCTCGGGAGCAAGCGATTGCCCTCCGACCGCGCGCTCAGATCTCAGCACAACCCACACGCCTCAGATCCACGGCGAGCCCCTTCCCCACGAAATTTACCATCCCAAGCTCCCAACCCAGCGCGAGCAGCAGCGTCTACAAGCAGAAGCCACCCCAAACGAAGCGAGCTGAGCGGAATGGCAGGAGGAAGGAGGGAGCATACCTTACCGGTGCGCCACCACGGCGAGGCGAGCTCGCCGGCGAGGGGAGGGGAGGGGGGAGATCCGACAGGCGGAGGGAAAGCCGGAGAGGAATCTGGAGGCGGTGGTGCGGGCGGGCGGGCGGCAAAAGGAGAGGAGGAGCTCGCGGAAAGTGGGGAATCGGAAAGGGAGGGGGAGGAAGGGGCCGACGGGGAGGGGAGGGGAGGGGAGGAGGAGGCGGTTTTGTTCGCTATGCGGTAGAGGGGTGTGGCTTGTGCTGCTTGCTCGGAGAGGAGAAAGGAGGAGGCGACGGTGGTGGGATCGGGTGCGGCACGGGATTCCCTGTGGCCGGTCTCCCGCCGTCCGCGAGGACGATGTTGTGGGGCGCAGAAGATCCCGGTGGCGCTTTGGGGATTTATTCTTCTGTCCCTTTAAATTTTTTCGAAAGCTTTTGTGGATTTATTTCGGCGCAACGCGACGATACTCTCTGTAGCTTGTGCGGGCAGAGGCGTCGGGGTAGCAACGGTTCTTTTTTTTCTCTTTTCCGTGCGTTCACCCGCGTACCGAGCCTCCGATATGGACGGGATGTAAGGAAGGCGCCGTTGCTACGATAACTTCATCGACACGGTCCGTTTCTAGATCTAACGGTTCCTTGACTTCGTCTATTTGGATCCGCTATCAGGCTTATCGTTAATCATTATTTCTATGTATGAGAAAAGTTACTAATATCTATGTTTGTAATACTTTCATTCTAAATAGACTTTTAGCAGGGAAAGTGTTTTAATCGCTCGAAAATATATCCCCTCGTTTTTTATATATCACCTAAATAGTCATTAAAAAATTTAAAAAAATTAATAACATAGATTAATATGAAACATATCACTTCATGCAAGTTCTAATTCAATTTCTACAAATTATAACAAAAATAACAAATATAATACGTTAACTATTTTTAATTTAATTTATTCTTTTTGTTGCAACTTGTAGAAGTAGAATTTGGTCTTGCATGTTTGTGAAATGATATATTTCATATTAATCTATGTTATCAATTTTTTTAAAAAAAATTAATGATTATTTTAGTGACATGTAATAAACGAGAGGATGTCCCCTCGAGGAATTAAAATCAATCTCCCCTTTCGCAACTGTATAGTGGTAGCATGTTAAATAAACTTTAAAGAAAAAACATCAAAGAGCAATTACAACAAACTCCTCTAAAGTTTCGTTGGATCTATAAAAGTCCCAAAAATAAAAAATAGTTAAATTTGATTGGTGATTCAGTGTAAAATTATATCGAGTATAGATGAAACCAGTATAAGCAACCGAAGCACTGGTTTCAAAAAGATCGATACATGATAGCATAAGCATGCAAGGTTAGCTACATAGTTCGATAAAATTGGCTCCTTTGATTTAGAGGAGCTAACTCACCAAAGTTCAAGTCACAAAGTGATGGATCAAAATAATCAGATGTTGGTTTAAATCGTAACATGTATAAAATTGCTCTACATAGTATAGTATTTGATGTTCTACTCCATTGATTATTTAATGGTGAAGATCACAGACTTGTGCATATCTTCTCCTCACTTATTAACAACTCTAGTAGAGCCTTAGATGATCATGTTGTGTTTTAGGCGATCGTGTTACACTACAACATCCATCTCTCACACGTCTATAGTATGGCTGTACCATTGTAGAGTAAGGCACATACTTCCAATATATGTTTCTCACTTGTCGATTTAGTTACATTTGCGTACAGTTTTGTTACAACAGTAATCTTTTTTAGATACAAATCCATATAGATTTTTTTTCAATTAAGCTAATTGACATATATTTTTTCTAAGCTGGATTTTTGGATAGGAAACACTTGACGGCTAAGATAACATGAGGTGAAAAAGCATATAGATGGCTAAAATTGGATGTTAACTTTTCGTAGGTAGGATATCTTTTATCTCAATCCCATTTACCAAACGAGTCCTGAGTGATATAAGTATTGCTACTGCATTATAGTTTATATATGATTTAATAGAAATTAGCGCTATTAATTTGTTCCGTGATCATGATTTTTGTGTGTCTGTAGAGGGTGGGCTGGGGATGGTCAGACAAATTTTAGAACTCTTTGGTCCATCACTTTATAGAAAGTTTGTTGGATTAATTAAGTATTAATATATAAAATTTTGATGAATAAATTTGTTGGATTTTTTTAAGCAACTTTTTTATAGAAAGTTTTTGTACGAAACATACTGTTTAGCAGTTTAGAAAACATGCTAACGAAAAACGACGAGTAACTAATCCTAACTAGTTACGAGCACTACTAGAAAATTCATTTTCGACATCGTAGGGGTTAAATTTTCACAGGTGGGTATGGTCTTCGGAGCCAAAATCCCGCCGGCGAAGACGATACCCGGGGTGAAGGGGGCGGTCCGCCTGCGAAGATCGATCTTTGCAGGCGGACCATATAAGCGACGCCTGCGAAGATCGATCTTCGCAGGCACCGCTTATATGGCCCGCTTGCAAAGATGCCCCCATATAGTCTTCTTCTTCCCCGAGCCCTGTTCATTCTTCCCGAAATTTCTCTCTCCTAAAGTGACTTAAATATAGGGGGGAGTTTTTGAACTTCAAATCTTCGGGGGATTTTTCTACGGTGCTTAGATCTATTTATTTTCACACTAGGTATGTAATTTTTTAAGCTTTTAAACCTCAATTTGTGATGGATTTATACATGCAAATTTGTGAAGGAAAAGCTCCATGTTTTTTAATGTACTTTCTTTTGATATGTTGATGTTAGATGTATGTGTAATACTTGATGTCTCTTGTTGTAGTGGTTTAATGTGGTAACATAAATTCTCATTTTTTTTATTTTGCTATCACATCCACCTCCTAGTTCTAGATCTAGATCTTGTCATATATATATGAGAGAGAATAAAATTTTTAATGTCTATTTATTTGGTGCAATCAAAAAATAATTATATTAGTTTGTAATATGTCGATGATAAGATTTTGTTAGCTTTTCCTAATATACTAATTTGGCATGTCTGTGTAAAAAAAATGAAATAAACTTTTTTTTATTAATTTACAATTAACCTTCAGTTAGTTTTGAATAGCGATATGTTTTTGTCAATAAACCCTGCAAATTTGGTATTAATAGTGCAAATATTTTATGTTCGTTTTTTTAGAGATATGGAAAGTCGGGAATGGATGTATCATTGGCCGAGGTTTTTGTCTCCATATAGAGATGAAGTGTCTAAATTTATTGGTATTGCAAAGGCACATGCTGAGAAGAACAATATAAGAAAGATAATTTGTCCATGACTGTAAGAATGAAATAGCCTGGGAAGATGCTTATAAAGTGAAGGAGCACTTAGTAACTCGTGGATTTATGGACAAGTACGAAATATGGACACGTCATGGCAAAGAACAAGTGGACGGGCCTGAAAATGTAGTTCCGACACAAGTTGAAGACATGGTGCACGATGATGGTTCTGTTGAGAACAAAATCGATCTAGAGGAAATGTTACGTCATGCAGAACCCGAGGTGCTGATGGGGTCGGCTAGAGGTTTAAATAACTTTGAAGCTTTACAGAAGGCAGCTAAGGAAGTTCTGTACGATGAGTCGAAGGGCTATGACAGTGAGTTCACAACACTACGATCAGTTCTTGAACTTATGAGGTTAAAGGCGAGACATGGATGGTCTGATACCAGTTTCGACAGTCTTTTAGAACTTCTGCAGAAAATGCTCCCGAGGCCTAACTCACTACCATCCAGCACATATCAAGCGAAGAAACTCATATGCCCCCTTTCACTTGGTGTGAAAAAGATTCATGCGTGCGTTAATCACTGCATACTGTACAGGAAAGAGTACGCTTCTTTAGATGAATGTCCAACATGCGGTGCTAACTGGTACAAATCGAATAGCAATACTGGCCTAGAACCGTCTGACAGAACTGAGGGAACTCAAAGAAAAATCCCGCAACTTGTGATGTGGTACCTTCCTGTCAAAGACCGCATTAAACGGATATACTCAAATCCGCGAGATGCGGAACTAATGCGTTGGCATGAAGAAGGGCGCAAGAAGGATGGGATGATTCGACACCCGGCAGATGCTCGTCAGTGGATAAACTTTGATGCTCAATATAGAGAGTTTGCTAAAGACCCACGGAACATTAGGTTTGCCCTGAGTACTGATGGAGTTAATCCTTTTGGAGACATGAGCAGCTCACATAGTACTTGGCCAGTGCTTCTGACTATGTATAATCTTCCTACCTGGCTTTGTCAAAAGCGAAAATACATACTACTCTGTATCCTCATACCGGGACCCCGTCAGCCTGGTATTGATATTGACGTATTTCTTGAACCATTGTTGGAAGATATGACAGATTTATGGAAAGAGGGATTGAAAGTGTGGGACGAGTACTTAAGAGAATACTTCACAGTGAAGGCCATCATCTTCGTGACCATTAATGATTATCCAGCAATGTTTTCAGTTTTAGGTCAAATTAAAGGTAAAACAGGGTGTGTGATCTGCTTGAATGGAACGTCCTATAGGTATCTCCCGGGTTCCAACAAGCTTGTGTACATGCGGCACCGGTGGTTCCTACGCACAAATCACAGGTACCGCAAGATGAAGGTGGAGTTCGATGGCACTGAAGAGACTGATCCTGCACCAAAACCTACATCGGGAAAAAAAGTATGTGCAATGACAGAGAAAATTGTTTGCAAATTTGGAAAAGTGACTAAGAAACCATCAAAGGGGAAAAAGCGCAAGAAACCCGAGAAGACTAAGAAACCAGAGGATAGTAAGAAGCAAGATGATAGTACGAAGCCAGATGATAAACTCCCTCCCCTATTCAAGAAGCATTCCATATTCTTTAAGTACCTCCCGTACTGGAAAGATCTGGAGGTTCGGCATGCCATAGACGTCATGCATCTAGAGAAGAATGTGTTTGACAACATAGTTAGAACATTGTTGGACATGCCGAAAAAGACTAAAGATGGTCTGCAATCACGGATAGACCTAGTCGAGATGGGAATCAGGGAAGAGTTACACCCTCAAGAAGGAGAGAAGAATGGCAAAGTATATCTTCCACCAGCCTGTTTCACACTGACACCTGAGGAGAAGAAGTCATTTTGCAAATCACTCCGCGATGTCAGAGTGCCCATAGGTTTCTCATCAAACATCAGTCGACTAGTTTCCATGAAAGATTTGTCGGTATTTGGTTATAATTCACACGACTGTCATGTCTTGCTCACTATGTTTCTTGCAATTGCAATAAGGGCCATAAAACCGGAGCATTTAAAGGTTGCTATCGCAAGGTTGTGCTACTTTTTCAACGCAGTGTCACAGAAGGTCATTAGTCTCGAAGAGTTAGGAAATCTCCGTACATTCACACATGAGACACAGTGCCAACTTGAGATGTGTTTCCCTCCATCATTTTTTGATATGATGGAGCACCTCATTGTTCACATAGTGCCGCAGATGGTTGCGTTTGGCCCATTGTACCTTCATCAAATGTGGTCATACGAGCATTACATGGCAGTTTTGAAGGGTTACGTCCGAAATTGTGCACATCCAGAGGGATCAATGGTTGAGGGTTATAGTACTGAAGAGGTTGTTGAGTGCTGTATCGATTACCTCAAAGATGGATATGCAATTGGAGTACTTGTGCCCCGACACGAGAGCAGATTGAGTGGCAGGGGAACCATAGGAAAGAAGAGATTCGTCACCCATGATCACAAATCATTTCAAGAAGCTCACTTCAGCGTGCTTCATCAGTTTGCTATCGTTGAGCCTTACATCGATCAACATATCGAACTACTATGAGCTAGCAATAAGGATCGCACCATCGAGTGGATAATGAAATAACACAAGCATCTCTTCATAGATTGGTTGCGAGACCTAGACTTTCCTGAGGGACAAACTATCGATGAAATAACTATGAAGCGGTTGGCTTGTGGTCCATCAACTACAGTAAATTCTTGGCAGGGATATGACATTAATGGATATTCGTTTAGTACAAGAGCCCGAGATAGTCAGACCTGTACGCAAAACAGCGGTGTCCGTGTGGAGGCAATTATGAAGCGAGGGAAAAACAATCATACTTCGGGTTTATTGAAGAAATATGGGAAATCGATTATGGGCACACAATGCAATTCCCCATATTTAAGTGCCAGTGGGTAAAATACCCGAACAGGGTCAATGTTGATAAGTTTGGTCTTACTGTTGTTGACCTTGCGAGTATGGGTCACAAGGATGACCCTTGGGTACTCGCCAATCGCGTGGCACAAGTGTTTTATGTGAAAGACCATTCAAATTTGAAGAAAGATATAGTGCTGCCATGAAAACAAAAGATATTGGGAGTAGATGGGGTTGAAGATGTCGAAAATTAAAATCAATACGATAGTATGCCACTTTATAATTAGTTTGTACAAAAGATTAAGAATGTCGAGACATCTACTCAGAAGACCGTGAAGCCTTACATGCGCACGACAGTGTAGGCAAAAATGTTAAAGGGTAATGATTGTTAAGTGACATGTAAGCATCTAAGAAGTTATTAGTTATGTAATGGTGGTATGTAAGGGGATATGTGTGCTCATATTGCAAATTGACAAACAATTGTACTCAACATTTTGCATATTAGTTTGTACTAATTTTTATGTGCAATTACCATTTGTAGGGTAAAATTTACAGTTTTTTATATTTTAAAAGTTTTTTTAAAAGAGGTTTCAAAATTTAGTAGCAATTTTTTATGTGCACTTACCATTGTTTGAAAATTTTTTAAAAAATTTAAAGTAGTCATATTAATGTTTCAAACATTTAAGTAAGATTTACATTTGAAAAGTAATATTAAGGTTTGTATATTTGTATGTACAATTACCATTTTTATTACAACTACTGTAGACATTTTCAAATTACAAAAAAAAATTAAAAAATATTTTGAAATAAATATATTCACCTCTGTAACAATCTTCGCAGGCAGACGGACCGCTTGCGAAGACTGTTATGCCGAGTAGGGTTTACATCTTCTCAGGTGGACCGTCCGCCTACGAAGATAGTAAAAACGATCTTCGCAGGCGGACGGCCCGCTTGCGAAGATCGTTTCCCTATATAAGGGCCCGCCCGCGGCGCCAAAATTTCTAAGTCCAGGCGGGAACCCTAGAAATTTTGGTGCCGTCAGGCTGCCAAATTTTTTCGCCTCCGCCGTCATCCGGCCCCGCCCGCCTGCGACCATCACTCTCCGACCGTCGTCCTCCGCCGCCGCCAACCGTCGTCCTCTGCGCGCTGCCGACTTTCGAGCTCGCGCCGGCCGCTCCACCGCGCCAAATCGATCCAGCTACACCGTTGGCCGCTCCACCGCAGCCGGCCGCATCGTCGCCGCCGGTCGCTCCACCGCCGAGCTCCACCGACCGCCTCCGCCGCCGTTCCACCGCTCCACCGCCGCCGCCGCCGACCGTCCACCGCGCGCGAGCTCCAACTTAACGTCGCCCGCGCTCCACCGCCGCCGGCCCCTCCACCGCGGCCGACCGTCGTGCCACCGGCAGCTCCACCGCCGCCGGCCCTCCACCGCCGCCGACCATCGTGCCGCCGGCAGCTCCACCGCGTCGCCGGCCCCTCCACAGCCGCCGCCGCCACCTCTCTCTCTCGCTCGTAGTCGTGGTCTCGCAGCTGAACAGCTTCATCGGCCGGTCGTCGTCGACGAGCGAAGACGTCCTCGGCCGAACGACGTCTTCGGCCGGTCGTCGTCCACGGCCGAACCTCGTCGTCGGCCGTTCGTCGTCCATGGATGTGTGTGCATGTGGGTGTTTGTTTTTTATATGTGTGTGCATGTGGCTGTGAGGGGTTTATATGTGTGTGCATGTGGGTGTGAATGGGAATGAGGGGTGGGTGATATGTGAATGAGGGGTGGGTGATATATGAATGAGGAGTTATATGTTGATTGTGAATGTAAATTTGGGAATGTGGGTGATATGTGAATGAAATTGGGAGGGTATGTTCAATTTTGCTGGATATGTGAATTTGTCAAAAAAAATTTTAATAACATTTGGGAGGGTATGTTCAATTTTTTTTATAGCATGTGAAGGATATGGTCACGTTATTAATTTTTTAACAAATTAGTTTGTACTAATTTAGCAAATTAGTTTGTACTAATTTTAGTTTTTACTAATTTATCAAATTTGTTTGTACTAATTTAGCAAATTAGTTTGTACTAATTTTAGTTTTTACTAATTTATCAAATTTGTCTGTACTAATTTAGCAAATTAGTTTGTACTAATATATTGTTTATCTTCAATGCATGCAGTTGCCAAGATTAGAACGTCGAACAAGCTTTGACGATACAGGCATCACAAATGTCCAGCGTGATCTGTGTCACTTCATCCACCATGAGTGCTGTCATGTGAAAGGAGATTTCTTCGACCCAGAGGGTGCTCTAGCGACAAGTGACGAATTCAAGAATCTTCGGGAGTGGAACACTGCTATGCCATAATGTAACTAGATGGCACATTTAAAGTCACAATGTAAAAAATATTGTAATATATATATTTTGGCAATACTTTTGAGTTATGCAATATATGTAAATTTCTCAGTACCAAATGCTTGATAATCTTCCAATATATGTACATAATAATCTACCTGCAAGAATTTCTATTAACGGGCAAATTATTATTAAATTTCAAAATATTTTACCTATCTTCGCAGGTAGATATTTTTTTTTGCAGGCGTGTTGACGCCAAATCCGTACTGCCGATGAGGATCCGGCGTGCGGACACACGACGGCCTGGGAGATCTGCTTTGCTCCACCTAAAATTGATGAAGCGCGGGCGTGCCAGTCAGTTTGATCCTGCCACTGACAAGATATGCAAAATAGCAGAACAGAAGGTCTCTCGGCAAAAACGTATCGGCCGATTGGCCGATAGCCAAAACAACCGATCAGCCGATGGGCCGATGACACAATTCCAGCCGATGTACTAAACAAACATCTATATAGAGACGATCGGCTGACGATAACATGATGATGTAGCAATGTGATATAGCATAATCCAAATATAAAATAAACATTGATCTGAAGATTAAAGCACACATCGGCCGGAGGTCCGATGACATAAACTCTCAATAAGCAGATAAACAATAAATACTCTGTTGTCATCGGCCTGATCCAATCTATATGTAGAACTCTTGGGCCGATGCAACGTCCAGATAACTCACCGGCTGAAACCCCGATGAAACCCTTATTGGCAGCCAACAAGCAGGCTAGAGATTACGATTCTAATCACGACTTAGTAGGTCAAACCGAACTGATGCAGCACTAAGTATGAAAAGAAACGCAAGATCTAGACAATCAAGCCCTTGACTGATTTTCAGGGTGGTGGATACCTTAGCCAATCTAATCTAGCAAGGCGATTTAATTGATACCGGCATAAACCCTAAAGCGAATCTCGGCCGATAAGACTAAATCAAGAAGCCGAACCAGATTGACTAAGATATATGATAATATGTGCTTACGTTGTTGAGATCAGAACGTCGAAGCCCTAGCCCCGACAACGTAGGCAGCCATAACGAGACTTACCCCTCGCGAGAAGGGCATGAACTCGTCGAAGAAGACGAAAAGTAAAGGTTGGCGATGCGCCGAAATTGTATTGATCGTATGATGATGATTACATGAACTACGGGCTTACATATTTATACCCATAGGCTAACAAAAATCCTAACAGAATACGACTCAAACTTTCCTAAAGATAAGAAGGAAACTAACAAACTTATCCTAATTAAAAGATACAAGCCGCATCCTCCTCAAATTCGGTCTTCTCTGGATAAGATCTTCCCAAATCTAACAAGAATCCGACTGCTATTGGTGGTTGGTTTGAGATAACCCCCATCAGCCGATGTAGAACTCTAGGCCGATACTAGCTTTGAGCCGATATAGATCCTGGGCCGACGAGGACTTCGGGGCTTACCAAATTCTGGTGTTAACAAGGCGGCAACTTCATATTTTCGCAGGCGGACCGGACTAACCAACGTCCGCCTGCGAAAATTATCTTCGTAGGCGAACGGCCGCCCCGCTTGCGAAGATCGGCGATCTTCACAGGCGTTTTCTTACAGGCGGACGTCCGCCCCGCCCGCGAAGACCGTTTTCGACCGCTTGCGATAACGCAACCTCACTCGCTACATGAAAGAAAAGGGATCTCATTTCATCATTCATCGGTCTTGCCGTGATATTTTGGCTAAAGAGAACGTTTTCATTCAATACACTAATTAACTACTCCTGTGTATTTGCATGTACTCCGCACGACAGCAACGTCAGGCGTGCACATCCAAATACCCAACGAAAGACGGGGAACGGCAGAGAAAGAGCTGTCAGCGACATCGCCATCAGCAGATTTCATGAGCCAGTGTATTTATTGGAACTTAGCAAGTTGGCATTGCAGATAGCTCACCAGAGAAGACGGTGCAGACAGCAGCAGCATTGAAACGCCGATTGCAAAAATGATTAGATCGACGAAATGCCAAATGCATCGAAGAAAGTCCTGAGCGATCTTTACATGGAAAGCGACTGCTGTACTGTTCATGTTCATCGACATGGTCGATCGATCGAGACTTCCTTCGAGAGAGGAAGCTAGAACCGTGAACACCCACTACATGCATGCAATGAAGTGATTGACGAGTAGCTATCAACAATTAAAATGCCAAAAATTAAGAGAGATTGACCAGTTGATCGACATGTTTCAGCTCTCTGAACAAGCAACCATTTAACAACAATTGGCGGCACATTAACACAAACCACCCAGACGAATTTGGACTTGCCAGTTTGGGTTACACACAGGAGATTAATTATTATTGCTCCTTAATTTTGGTGGCTGCACAACCAAAATCATACATGATCTAAGAATCTTAAGTTTGGAGTTTTCTTTAGACATTTCCTCTATCGACTGGTAATGAACTGTAAAAGCAAGTGATTTAAATGACCTCACCAACCATACAAACCCTGTAGTAATTACTATCTTGGACTCTATCTACATATTTTTTGCCATTTCCAATTGACTTTGTCGAACGAACGCATGGATGCTTGGCGCCCGGCCGGTATCTTCTACGCGCAGGCCGCGGTGGCGCGCGCCGCGGCGGCGTACTCCCCGGCGCCGCGGAGCTCGTCGACGATCGCGGCGAGGTCGCGCGGGCGCACCTCCATCCGCAGCCCGTGCTTCATGAACAGCGTGAGCGACATCTTCTGCTCGACGCGGTGGCCCGGCGCCACGGCCAGGCGGTGGCGGAGGAGCACGCTGCCGGCGATGTTCCTCATCTGCAGGTACGCGAGGTCCTTGCCGAGGCATATGCGTGGCCCGGCGTTGAACGCCACGAACCTGAACGAGTCGTGCGGCTCGAACTTCGCGCCGTCGGACGACAGCCACCGCTCCGGCCGGAACTCCAGGCAATCTTCGCCCCACACCGTCTTCATGCGTCCCGCGGAGTAGATGGAGTACGTGACCGACGACCCCGCCGGGACGAACGTGCCGTCGGGGAGGACGTCGTCGGCGACGACGTGCTTGGAGTCCTCCGGCACGGAGGGGTACAGGCGGAGGGTCTCTGAGAGCGCCGCTTTGAGGTAGACGAGCTGGTCTAGCTCCTCGAAGTTGAGCGGCGCGGCGAGCCACAATGCCGGGTCGTCGGCGCCGCGCGACGCGGCCAGGACGGTGCAGAGCTCGCGGACGATCTTGCGCTCGATGGCGGGGTGGGTGGAGACCAGCCAGAAGAACCAGGAGAGCGCCACCGAGGAGGTGTCGCGGCCAGCGAGGATGAAGTTGAGCGCCACGTGCTGCAGCGACTCGTCGGAGTAGGTCCCCTTCCGCATGAAGCGCGAGAGGAGGTCGTCGTGCGGCGTGGCCGACGACGCGTCGCCCTTGCCGTTGCCGGCGGCGAGCTCGAGCTTGCGCGCCTTGATGACGGCCGAGAGGTAGCGGTCGACGTGCTGGACGCTGCGCGCCAGCGTGGTCTCCATGCCGAGCCCCATCCACTTCTTGAACCGCCACACGCACTCCGGGAAGATGAAGCGGTTGAGCGTGGCTTCGGTGGCGCGGTCGAACGCCGAGGCGAAGTCGTTCTCCGGCAGGCCGCGGGCGAGCGTCTCGGGGTCCTTGCCGAACGCGAGGCCGCAGATGTTGTCGAAGGTGAGGCGGAGGAGGAGGTCCTGGAGGTCGACGCCGACGCCGGCCGCGGCGGCGTCGGACAGGATGGGCAGCAGGCGGCTGTGGATGGACCGCGACACCCACCGCGACATGGCGGTGCGCAGCGTGCGCGTGGTGAACTCCAGCGCCGCCGTCTTGCGCTGCGCCACCCACGTCTCCCCGTCGGAGTTGAAGATCCCGTCGCCGAGGAGGTCCCCGAACACGCCGTGCCAGAAGGGGCCCTTGGGGTAGTTGTCGAACCGGGCCTTGAGGACGTGCTCCAGGTTCCTCGGGTCGCACGTCACGGTGACCAGCCCGCCGCGGCGCGCCAGCCCGGGGACGGCGAAGATGCACGTCTGGTAGGTGCCCCGTGTGCGGCGGAGGTTGGCGGCGATCCACTCGTGCATGTCCTCGGCGTGCCGCACCAGCCCAGGCATGCTCCCCACCAGCGGCCACACCCTTGGCCCGCTCAGCCCGCGCGACATCCGCCAGAACCACGCCATGTACGCGGCCACGGCCGCCACCACCACCGCCCACGTCCCCGCCTCCATCACCACCACCAACACCACCACCACCACCACCAAGCTAAGCTATGGCGATCGATCTATCACGCAAGCTCAATAAGTGCGCTCACATGCATGGGCTAGCTAGCAGCAAGGATGAGAGACACAGTGTGTGTGTGTGTGTCACTATGTCAGTCGCCAGTGGCCAGCTAGCGCCCCTGACCTGAGATCGAGAGAGAGAAGCTAGACGCTATATAGGAGTAGAACCTGCCCGAGAAGCAATGCGATGGATGGCAATTAATATACAGAAAAAGAAAAATATACAGAGATGCCAGGATGCCACTCTACTCCAGCTGCAAGTGCATGCTCGGTACAGTATATATCGAGCGTCCGGGCGGACCATAAATCGCCGGCAGGGGCCGTTGGGTGGCCGTCGATCGATCGAAGGCGCGGCAGGCGCGGCCAGTGCGCGCGCGCGTCGCTTGCCTGCCGGTCGCTGCGGCTCTCACCTAACTCTCGGGGGACGCCATTCAATGCATCGGCGGGCGGCACACCGAATTGAAGCCGTGATTTCAATGGCGCGCGTACGGCCGCCGGTTGTTTGCTGGTAGCTCGACGCATTTTAACCGCGCCAGGTTAAGCATAAGTAAAGGATCGGTCAGTAGATGGACCTGTTTTACGACGCTTTCAGCTTCGATTTGGTGAAAGACTACGTCGTGATAGTACTGTACTATGCTCTGAGGTGCCAGTATCATGCAGATGACGGCATGCGTGCCGGGGATGCGAGTAGATGGTCGGGGGGGAGTGAAACTGGCCAACTGACCAACGGTTTCTCGGACTGTCTGGGCTCGTTTGGGACTTTGGGGGTGAGGTGGTTTTGACGAAGGCAAGGATAGGGATGGATGGGGTCGCCTGTGGAGCGTCAGCAAGCAGAGGCGTGTGATCGTGTCAAGCACCAGCTAGCACCCGGGTTGACGATGGTTTGGAGGGGTTGGGTCACCCAACGTCCCAACCTTTCACAAAAGCGTAAACTGGGTACCAGCTCCCAGACCGTACAGAACGTTGCGTAGTTTGTGTCATTTGTAAACTACTCCTGGAGTAGCAGATCTTCTGTACTGCTAGACTGTTAGTTACGCGTCGTATTGTGTCGCGGCGCCTGTTTGTTTTTGTGTTGCGGTGCGTGCCGCGTGCGTGCTACACCGAGGGGGAGCCATTGGGCTTTCTGGGCCTAGTCGCCAACTGGCCATTGACGGCCCAGTAGCCCAGCTGCCGCACCGCGGCACTCCAGTCTTTCCTCCCCTCCGAAAGGAAAAAGTACACCAAAGGTCCCCCAACTTGACAGACAGATACAAAATCGTCCTCCAACCACAATACCAGGTACCGGACGTCCCTTAACTGTCAGAACCGGGTATTTTTCATCCCAAGGCAGGATTGGAGCCGGACTTGTCCGACGTGGCACGTTAACCGCGGTCTTCGGCGCTGAGTCAGCACGAGCATGGGTGGGTAGTTAGGGTAGTTAGGACTGAGTGTTCCCTCCTCTCAGTGTTCTCTCTTCTCAGTGCTCAGTCTTCTCTCTCCCGAACCCTAGATCGACTAAGGCGACGCGGGTGGTGACGGAGGGGGCGGCGGGGGCGGCGGAGGGGGGCGGCTTAGGGGGCTGGCGACGACGTGACCGGCGGAGGGGGCGGCGGAGGGGGGGGCGGCGGAGGGGGCTGGCGACTTGGTGACCGGCTTGGAGCTCGGAGTCGCCGCGGACAACATCGAGCTTGGCGGCGTACCACCTCGGCCGACCTCAAGTGGGAGTCGGCCCTCCGTGGGGCGGCCGGCGGGGGTATCGTCGGCAAGGAAACCCACGCAATCGGAAGTCTGATCTGAACCGGATTGGCAGGTATTCCCTTTCTTCTCTGTGGTTGCATGGTATCAGTGGGATGCGGGGAGAATAATATTTAACTTTGTTAGATTGCTTTTGGATCTAAGAATTGGTAGAAGTTGGGATTTATTTAGTTAGTGATGTACCTGATTAGGGATATTTTATTCTCACTTTTTTGGGGAAAAGTAGGGATTTGGACTTGATATGCCAGATTGAATAACCCTAAGTTATTCTTTTATGTTGTTCTGCATGAAGGGGATGGACGTGTTGGACACTCTTGTAGTTAGGTTTCATATGAAGAGGGTATTCCTTTTAGATGGGACCGAGAAAAAATATTGTGGTGGATCTGAGGCCCTATCCTATATTGGTAAAGACAAGGTATCTTTGCCCGAGTTATTTGGACACCTACGTGATCATTGTAGTGTGCTGTCTGGGACCTTGTTGCACTGGTTGTTTCCTGGTAGAGATTTGCAAACAGGTCTTCGTGCTCTTTCGAATGACTAGGCTTGCAAGCTCATGTGTGATTGTACTGGAGAATTGGAAGTTGCTGATGTCTATGTGGAAGAACCAGAAATTGTTGATTTATGTGATGGGTCAGCTGATGACAGTGATTACGAGGCAGACATGGAACTAGAAGTGGACAGTGAAGAGGAGTGTGCAAACATGGATGTTGAAGTTGCTGGTGAGGCTGCTGGTAGTGGGTGCAAGGGTAAAGCAGTTGAAGTTGATGTTGGTGGTAGTGGATCTAAGGGCAGAATAGTTAAGAAAGTTGCTGAGGCTGGTTGTAGTGGATCTAAGGGCAAAGCTGTTGAAGATAAGATGATTGTGTTTTACCATGATGAAAAAGCACCCATTGCAAGCCAGCCACCCTCTGAAAGTGAAGATGACAGTGATTACATTCCTGGGGATGATGCCCAGTCAGATGAGGAGGAGGAGGCTATAGAGATAGAGAAACACTATAAGGAGGTTAAAAGAAAGGTCAAGGCAGGGCAGCTAGATGATCTTGATGATTTTTTCTTGCAAACTCAGAGGGTAGAACCAAGTATGGCAGGTGGTGTTGAAGAAGGATTTGAGACCCCATATGCAGACAGTGATGAAGATGACTCTGTGGATAAAATGGGCAGTGATGGGGAGGTGAGAAGTACAAAAAGTAAGCACCCAAGGTACAAGAAAAAGTTAGGTGTCCCTACATTTGAATTGGGGATGAAGTTTGACTGCAAGAAACAATTCAAGAAAGCCATCACCAGATATGCTCTTGCTGAGAAGAAAGTCATCAACTTTATTAAGGATGATGGCAAGAGGGTTAGGGCAAAGTGTGATTGGGCTAGTTGTCCTTGGGTATATCTTCTTTCAAAGAATTCAAGGTCAAACAGCTGGCAGATTGTAACATTTGATAGCATGCATGCTTGCCCACCTAGGAGGGACAACAGAATGGTTACATCTGTAATCATTGCTGAGAAATATGGGAATTTCATCTCAGCCAACCCTTCTTGGCCCCTAGCCCATATGAAAGCAACAGTACAAGAGGAAATGTTTGCAGAAGTATCCTTTGCTAAGTTGAAGAGAGCAAAGTGGCTTGTCATGAAGAAGAAGATTGATGCTTGTAGGGCAGTATCAAAAGCTCTACAATTATCAACTTGAGCTGCTTAGGAGCAACCCTGGTAGCACAGTGGTTGTTAACAAGGAGATTGGAATGGATCCCTCAATGTTCAAGAGAATATACATTTGCCTAGCTGCATGTAAGAAAGGGTTTTCAAGTGAATGCAGGAGGGTAATTGGACTAGATGGTTGCTTTTTCAAGGAAGCAACTAATGGGGAGCTGTTGTGTGCCATAGGGAGGGATGGTAATAATCAGATGTATCCTATTGCATGGGCTGTGGTAGCCAAGGAGAATAATGAGGAATGAGATTGGTTTATGGACCTGATTTGCAGTGACCTCAAAGTTGGCACAGGAGATGGTTGGGTCTTCATTTCAGACCAACAGAAGGTTATGTGTTTACTTATTTTCAGTTTGAAATATTGTGCTTTTCAGACCTAAGTAAATGTTGCTGACCTGTATGTCTTCTTCAATTGCAGGGTATCATTAATGCTGTCCAGAAATGGGCACCTGAGGCTGAACACAGGAACTGTGCTAGGCATATATATGCCAATTGGAAAAAATACTTTCCTGACAAGCAACTGCAGAAGAAATTTTGGAAGTGTGCAAAAGCTCCTTGCAGGATGTTATTCAATCTAGCAAGGGCTAAGCTTACTCAGCTCACACCAGCTGGAGCACAGGCTATCCTCAACACACATCCTGAGCATTGGAGCAGAGCATGGCTGAGGTTAGGTTCTAACTGTGATTCAGTGGACAATAATATGTGCGAATCTTTCAACAAATAGATACTAGAATCTAGGTTCTATCCTATCATCACAATGCTAGAGACAATTAGGAGAAAAGTCATGGTTAGGATTAGTGATCAGAAAGCCAATGGTACTAGATGGATAACTGCTGTGTGCCCAGGAATACTTAAAAAACTTAATGTGTACATCAATGAATCAACTTTTTGTCATGCCATTTGTACTGGAGATGACAGCTTTGAGGTTAAGCACCATGATCATAGGTTCACAGTCAACCTAGAAAAAAAGGAATGCTCCTGTAGATACTGGCAACTCTCAGGATTGCCATGCCCTCATGCTATTTCATGCATCCACTTTAGAACTAACAAGCTGGATTACTACATTGCTCCCTGTTACTTTGTGGAAGCTTTCAAAAAGACCTATGTCCATTGCCTTCAGCCATTAGAGGGTATGAGTGCTTGGCCTGAGGATGATAGGCAGCCACTCAATGCTCCTGGTTACATAAAAATGTCAGGCAGGTCTAGGACTGAAAGGAGAAGAGAAATGCATGAACCTCCCAAGCCAATCAAATTGTCAAAGTTTGGAACAGTTATAAGATACACAAGGTGCAAGCAGATTGGCCACAACAAGTCCAGTTGTGCCAAGCACAATTCTGCTGGGTCAGTCCCAGGTGGTTCTCAACCAGTGCCATCTCCAAGTCAGCACATGGTGATGTCTAACACAGGAGGGAGTTCTGCTAACAGCAGGAAGAGGAAGGCTGCCTCACAAAGTACTACAAGTGTTACTCAACAATCCAGGGCCAAGATTTCAAAAACCAATGTAAGACTGTCCTGATTCCCTTTGATTCACTTTTAACTAGTGAATGCCACTTGCTCAGTTTCAACTAGTGCTAATTTACTTTTCCTTTCAAATTATTGTACTGCATGCATAGGTGGAGACCCAAGGGCTTGTTAGGGTTAATGCCACTGCTAAGGTGTGTACTGATCAAGGTGGTTCTGCAAGTGTTGATCTACAAGCAATAGTGCCATATTCCAAGAGCTCTTCAAGTGCATCTGTAAGACTCACATCTGGCAAAGCATCAGTGTGTGTCTCAGCTCAAGAACCTGCACAGAACAAGGCAAAGAGGAAATCTGGTGGGGCTCTGATTCTTATGCCCCCATGGGAAAGTGATAAATTGTGAACATGTAATATTAGATCTAATTCTGTAATGGAAGTCCTTATTGTATGATGTAATGGCAGACCAATTAGGCCTCTATTCCAGTTAGCTTGCTGTCATGCCAGATATTATGGTCATGCTTGCTATCCTTTCATCCAGATGTGATGTAATGTCATACTATCTCTTTTGTGCATGTCAGACTATCACTTATGTGTGGCATAATTATGGAGAACAATATTTCCTCTATTCCAACTATCTGTGCTGAATGATCCAATCTTTTGAGCTTGTGTGCAATTTACCTCTACCATCTGCCAAACTCATGTCAAAAATTACAACTTTTTATGCATTTAATCCAGTAGCTCTTGTTTGCAATTCTCAAGTCTAGCAGAACAACTTCTGAAATGTTCATACATATTTTCCAAACATACACCATTCATTCAGAAAAGTCATACCGGATGATTCATACAACTACCAGGATACATGAAGTTCATTCCATACATCAGCTTCCTAATACATACCTAACACATGGTTCATACAGCTCCAGCAATCTCAAGTCTTGCCAAACAACAGTACAAGCAACACAACCACACAAGACAGAACACCTATTACAAGCTTTTGGTTCATGGCCTTCAACCTTCTAATTTCCTCATTCTTCACAGCAATCACATTCCTTACATCTTCTACCTCTTTCCTCTGTTGTTCTCCATGCGCCCTACTCTGTGCAACCACCTCTTCCAGCCATTTATTCTTCCTCCTCAATGAGGTCACAACGTCACGCAAATCATTAAACAACTCCTTGATGAAATTGCTCGTTGGCTCGTCGTACCAATCCCAGAAATCACACCCCCCCTTCCTGCAAGAACAAACTACCCTTTCAACCCCGACGAATGGCCATTGTTCTAAAAACCTCCAAAAATCACAAAATCCATCACTTACCCGAGCTTTTTGACACTTATAATACCGCCGCCCAAGGTTGTCGTCGCTCCACGAGATCCACCGCGCCGCCTTTGCTGGGGAACGGCAACGGCACATCATCGCGGGTTGGTACTCCAAAGGTCCAACCCGATAAGGAACGGGTGAGGCCTTCTTCTGACGGGAGGATGACGACGAGCCGTTGCTCATCGAGCTCGCCATCACCGTCGCGCCACTTGCCAGATCTTGCCCGCCGCCGCGCGCCGCTTCCTAGATCGTGCCCGCCGCCGCGCCGCTTGCTTGTTCCTGCTCTAGGGTTTCGCTGGAACCGCGCCAAATCGATGTGTCTTTATGTCCTAACTACCCACCCGTGCTCGTGCTGACTCAGCGCCAAAGACCGTGGTCAACGTGCCACGTCGGACAAATCCGGCTCCAATCCTGTCTTGGGATGAAAAATACCCGGTTCTGACAGTTAAGGGACGTCTGGTATCTGGTATTGCGGTTGGAGGACGATTTTGTATCTGTCTGTCAAGTTGGGGGACTTTTGGTGTACTTTTTCCCCTCCGAAATCTGATCCCCTCGTTGCCGTCGGGCGCGGTGCGCCACCTCCGCAGCGCCGCTCGCCGTCTCATCCCTCCTTCCCGTCCTGCTCCTGTCGAGCGTGCCGGAGTTCTCGACGCTCCCTCGCTGTGCGCCCGCCGCCTCCGCCTTCCGAGGTTCCTCTCTCGCCGTCTCCTCGATGTGGACGATTTTTTTTTTCTTTTGTGTGTTTGTTTTGAGGCGTAAGAACAGGGACAGATTGGCTAATCCTAACTCCAAACAGCGGGAGCAAGCTAGAAGGATGGAGGAGGGGGAGGCCAAGAAGACAGGCCTAGAGGGCACTGGCCTGTTGCTTCCGGGCAGCTCACACGGCAATCTACGGAGCGCCGGCAGCGACCAGCAGCTGAAGCAGATGCTGGACTCCCTCAAATCGTCCAAATCACCCGTAAGTATGGCTGCTCCTCCCCTGCATCCGCCGGCTACACCTCTCTGTTCCTTCCTTTAAGAGCACGCATGGAACAAGTGTTATCCGATGCCAGTCAGCTTGAACAGGTTTAGAGGCTGCCAAGTGGGATAATTTGTGTTTTTTTTCTGTTAAATGAGTATTAAGTTTCACCTAAAATTTAGCTACAAAATGACAGTGAAAAAACATGAGTAAATGTTCTCTGCTGATGTGATTATAGCATGGATGAACATTTGTTGAAGTCCAGGAGTTTATTTTGTTTGAAATCTTTGGACTCTTCTTTTGCAGGCTGTTATCAACTACGGTGCCTCATGGTATGTAACCTCTCTCGCCATGTGTCACTTCATAATTTACGATCCAGCGATGTGAAGATTATATATTACTAAGTGCGAATAACGGTTCATCAATATCTGGATTATTTGGTGACTTCATACTAGTATTCATATTTGCTGATGTGATTATTTGGGTTCAATTGAGTAAATCAGCAGTTGTTTGCAGTTAGCGGTTGCCATTTGAGTATCTATGTACAAGTATGAGTATTTAAACCTGTAAAATTGATTATCCTGATGGACTCATGGACATTTAGCTGCCTTAGGACTAAACTAGATTTATGTTATGCATTGGTTTGACCTCAGTATGACTTCCCTACCAACTATTAGAAAATCGGTCATCATTTGCTGTATATTACAAGTGTAAAGTCAAATTTATATAGCCCAGGAATTTTTCCTAGCAATTCCGTTGGTATTGGTTAAGAACATTTAGGATACTGTATCTCTTTAACTCTGTGAATTACTCATTCCCTCCGTTTATACAGGTGCCGTGTTTGCAGTCAGATTCTTCCACCCTTCTGCAGGTTCAGCAATGAATTCAAGAATCTTACCTTCATTTATGCTGATATTGATGAATGCCCAGAAACAACACAAAACATCCGATACACCCCAACCTTCCATTTCTACCGGGATGGAGAGAAGGTTGATGAGATGCTTGGTACAGGAGAAGAGAGGCTGCATGACCGGTTATGGTTGCATTCTTGATAGTGATTAGCCGGGCTGTTGGTTTCATGCACAATATTTTCTGTCTCTCTTTTATCCTATTTTCGTGCCTTGTTGTTAAACTCTGAGCCAATTCAAAGTTTATGTTGGTGTTTGTAATGTTGATCATGGTCATCTTTAGTGACATACACCATTATATATCAGAATTGGTGTACCGGTTTTTCTCTCATGCTTATGTCAAATCTGAGAAAAAAATACCGTCGTCATTACGATGCAAACATTTTATCTTCCAGTTTGTACGATGGTGCTGCTGCAGATTTCTGCTAATCATGTGTCGTGGAAATGGACTGGCCAGTTATTATGTCAACAGTAACGCATCTGTGAGTACCTGAGCAGAGTTCCATCGCTTATACTCATGCCCGGAGCAAAGAATTGAAGATAAACACCTCATTTTTCTTTCTTTTTTTGAAACGAAGGTGCAAATGTTTTTCATTCAATCACCAAATCATTTACATCAGCTAATAACTATTACAATTTGTGAATCTGGTAATTTTCACTATAAGATTCTTCAGTAATAAGTAAATAGTTTGTCTGCCGATACAAGCAGGTTTTGCTACCTTCGCATACCCTTCAGATGCAGGTGCCAAACAAATATGGGAAATCTCCAAATCTAACTAGTACCGTTGTATCATCTAGGAGTAACAATCACCAAAAATGTGATATCAGATTGTTCTGGGACAAAGCCAGCGCTCAGCAGAAGCTTCATGCGAACAAACGGCATCATTACCAGGTAGAAATACGATTGACAGGATAAAGAAAAATCATGCGGTCAAGCTTCTAAATCAAAGTATCAGTAGCTCTAGATCATAATGCAGCTAAATTCAGGAACTCAAGATTTAGATTTAGGGATTCCAATTTTTAATTTTGAGGGCCTGGTTTTAGTTCTACTGCTGTTCCGCTCTGCCTTAATGGATGCAATCACCGCATCAGCCCCTGGACCAAGACCTTTCCTGCCAACTAATTTCACACCAAGCTTTTCACAGAGGTAATGCAGCCTCATTTCATCACCTCCTCTAACCTCTCTTAGCTCCATAGCCTGCTGTCGTGATAGTAATGTGTAGACATAAAGTTGTTGTTGCTGGTTAAAATGTGATTGGAGTTGCTGAAACAACAATTTATTTGAATGGTGCTGGTCTGCCTTCCCCCCTTCAGTTGCACCTTTCTTTCTAGGGCCACCTAGTTCCACCTTCAGAATGGCTGGAGACTTTGGATCAGAAGCTTTTCCACCAAAAATAACAGAGAAGCTGCCAAATTCCAAATCTGGTTGCCTAAACAAGTCCATGAGTAGAGCAGCACAGGCCTGCGTATTTGTTGATGGACCTTTTTCAACTTTGCTCTTTGCTGCTCGGGCATTGGCATGGAGAGTGATATTTGCAGCCTCCCGCAGACCACTGATGAAAGCACCATGCATTGTTGCTGGATAACGTCTCGTGGTGGCCTCTCCAGCAAAAAACAACCGCCCATCTCCAACACTTTCAGCTAGTATGTCATAGTCATCTCCAGATGCTCCAACAGCAACATGAGAATACGAACCTAGACTGAAGGAGTCTGTGCCCCATCTAGTACAAACACTCTGCAGAGGATCTGGGACCTCAATACCTTGCGGTTCATAGATACCTGAGATACACAACATTCACCTTTTAGACAAAAACCTAAGGTTTTAAGCAGTCAAACCTATTGTAACAACATACTACATACATGTCTACATATATTTCAGTGCAATTGCAGAGGTATGAGGTTAATGGAGTCACTTGGGTGAGGCATATTCAATTACTACCTTATGCATATAGTCATATAGTGATTAAAATACAATGACAGATTTTACATCGCTAGATGACCATTTGCAAAAGTTAGTAAAAAATTCTGATGATAGCGTATTAAAAAAAAGAGTAAATTTCACTTTGGGCTACCTATTATTACCGACGTTTCACTTTGGACCACCCTTTAACTAATGTTTTCACTTCGGACCGGGTATTTTTACCTTTGTTTTACTTTGGACCACCCAACTTTCTTCTCAAGTATATGAACAATCTCGAGTACGTCGGCTCCTCTTCGTCAATGAATTCTCACAGCTATATGTAAGACCATTTTCTTGTCATATGATAAGTTGGATGTAGATGAATAAAATAGTTAAGGATGGTCCAAAGTGACTCAAAGGTAAAAATACCCAGTCCAAAGTGAAAACGTTGTTAAAGGGTGGTCCAAAGCGAAACATCGGTAATATAAGGTGACCCAAAATGAAATTAACTCTAAAAAAAAACTGATGATAGGAGATAAAGGTCTTACCTCTCAGTATCTTGAGAACTGAACTGACAGCATCAGTAGGGGGTGTAGTTTCAAAGTTGTGGGCAGCTTCACCAGCAACCAGTGCCATCAGCAACGGACCACCAGCCACTGTTGCATAACTATAGAACAGAAAGAACTCTCCACGATGACTTGGGTCTTCAGTCAGGTGTCCAAAGGTATCAAGGTCAGTGCTCCAGAAAACATGAGGAAACAACATTGCAACCTTGTTTAACAACCCAAAGCCTAGTCTTTTAATACCATCAAGTTTTCTCTGTGGCAACTCAGGTACAAACTTGACACCACCATTTTTCAGAACCCCAAGTGGAACAGTGCACAGCGCCATGTCGCCTTCGTACACCTGCCCACCATTGACAACCACCTGAACCCCATCCCCTCCATACCGTATAGTGTGCACTGTCCTCTCATAAACAATTGGCACATTCTCTGCCAGGGCATGCACAAGCCTCCCATTGCCGCCAGGCAAGAAACAGTGATCCCCACCCATGTCATACGGATCATCCTGGTCCCAGAATGCAAGGCTCAGCTTTGACAGCAATCCTGCATTAGCATACTCCAGATTTGCTAAGTGCCAATTGAACAAGTTCATCTCCTGGTCTGTAGAGATATCGCCATCCGTCTGCCGTAATGTTTCAAGTGCCGCGCCAAGCGAGACATCCATCGCCACATCCCCCATTGACGCCCGTAGAAGACTAGACTTATCAAGAAGCTTGTTAAATGAACCCTCCACTTTCTTGTCTACCTCTGGGTCAACTGGTGACCCATCAGGCCTGTAAAGTGGGCACTTGTCTCTGATCTTGTGCATCGGCAAGCCGAGCTGTTTCGCCACAATGCCCAGTGGGTTCCCAAATGTGCCGGTAAGCACACTGCCGCCAAGGTCACCAGCAGCTGAGCGTCCACCGCCTTCCATCTTCTTGGTGTACACACGGCCACCGCACCGCTTGCGGCCCTCCAAGACAACCACTTTAAACCCAAACGCCACCAGCTGCCGTGCAGCGGCGAGTCCAGCCAGGCCGGCGCCGACAACGATGACGGTGTTGGGCCTCGTCGGCTCCTTGGGGATGCGCTCCTTGATGGCGGGCGCCACGCCGAAGTTGATGTGGCCGTGCGAAACGAGGAAGGAGTAGGCGGCGTTGAGGAGGTGGTCGCAGTGGGGCGGGACGAGCGTCGCGAAGGACTCCTTGGCGAGCCACGAGTTGAAGGTCTCGCGCCACCTGGTGAGGAGGTGGTTGCGGATGAGGATGTAGTTCACCTGCTCGATGCCGCCCACGTCGGAGACCACGCCCGCCTCGATCTCCTCGTCGGTGAGGGAGTCCGCCGGGAAGCCGGCGGTGAGCGCGGTGACTGCCTCCGCTGTCGGCTCCCGGTTGATCACTATGATGTCGTCGGCGGCGGAGGCGGGGGCGGTGGCTGGGCGGAAAGAGACGCCGCGACGGCGACGGGGGCGGCAGGGGAGCCGGAGGGGAGCTTGCGGCGGAATCCGGTGCGCTTCCGCTTGTTGGGGAAGGCGGGGTTGGGGAGGACAAGGGTGGGCGTGGGCGCGGGATCGGGGGTTTGGGCGGGGTAGGGGTTTGGGGGAAAGGAGGAGAGGAGGGGGAGGGGTGTGTAGGGAGGTGGTTGGTCAGACATGGTCGCCGGCGGCGGCAAGAGCCGGCGCGCCTGCTCGATGAATCTGGTGGGGGGGGTTTAGATGTTGATGGGAACGGTGCGAGGCGGAGCCATCTGGTCGGGTGCGCGGCGCAGCTGTGCGGGAGGGAGGTCGGAGGTGGAAGACGGTGGGGGCTCAGCCGCGCAGGGCCGTTTCGCTGTACTGGTTTCCGTGTTCTGAGATAGAATACGTAATCTCAGTCTGTACAACATCAAGCCTTGTCAGATGGAGAGGCTTTTATCCCAGACAACCTTAAAATAATGTCTTCAAACAATTGGGATGACATAATGAATGTTTTTCACCCTCTGAGTTTGAAAGTGACTTTGGATGTTGCTACTCACTTGTTTTATTAGTACTGATAAACGGTTTATTTTTCTCAAATACTTCTTATATAAAAGTTTTTTTTTAAAAAAATCAAGTAAATATGTTTTTTAAATTTATAATAATTAATACTCAATTAATCATTACTCCTCTTGTTTTACATTCCACTAAAAATCTAAGCCAAACTTCACTTTTAAACACAACATTATGTGCATTGTGGTGCAAAAGTGATTCCCAAATCCATGATATAATTAATAGGAATATTTGTTTCAACTAAACTATTCTTGCCACGTATATAATGCTAGCACTTCTGGATTGGAAGTACTACAGAAGTATCTTGCAGCATCATTGAGTGATTTCCTCAGAATGGCTAAGTATAAAAATATGCATGATTTGCAGAAAGTTGAGTTTTTACCTTTTAGTTGAGGATGCTTCAACAAGCAAAACTGACTGATAAGTGAGAACATACATACACTAATACACATGTTTCAGGGCTCATTTGATTTGGAGAAAAAACATAGAAATTTTGGAGGATTTTAATCCTATGGAAAAAATTCCTATGAATGGCTTTGAAACAAAGAATTGAATTCTATCCAATCATTTAAAAATCCTATGGAATGAACAATCCAATAAAGATTTTAAAGGAAATTTAGCAAGAGCTTCAACCTCTTGAAAAATTTAGGTTGAAAATTTTCTTTGAGTTTATCTCTCTCATCCAATTCCTGTATTTTTCCTGTGCTCCAATCAAATGGTCATTTCTATGTTTTTTTTTGTGTTTTGCAATCCTATGTTTTGCACTTGTATTCCTATCAAAATTCTGTGTTTTTCTTATTTCTTTGTTTTTTCATTCCTGCGATTCAAAGGGACCCTCATTGTTGAATGCCCTTGGCTTCTTGAATCCAGTTGATGAAGAATTACAACAACAAATCAACATACATGTATTCTTACATTCTGAATCGGCTTCTTCAATATGCTCATGAAGTAATACCACTTTACATAACTGTACTCCACCACTACAATACTACATTGTGGCAATACTCTTGTTGCCAAAACAATGGTCTGTCCTCAACATTATTACTTCACTACTATAAACAACGAATGGTTTCTCATGATTCTCTAAGCTATATGTGACTGAAAAGGGATCCATGAAAACACCGAAGAATGAGATAAGTGGATCTGCTCTTGCACCGTCAATAGATAGCTTCAGAAATTGACCTTCGACAACTGGAAATTGAAGCAGCCTCTTGTAACCAATTGTTGTGCCTTCAACAGTTGTTTGCCACAATTCATCCACCAAGATTTTCACGTGGAACTTGATTACACGTTGTCCCATCTGGATAGGCTCCTGAAGCTGGATCACATTGAATGAAGCAGATTGTCCGAGATCAAAGAGCATTTCCCAGGAGCTCTGCGCTTCCTCTGGAGCCCAGTAAGAGTATATGCTTTCCTGAAGAACATTGGAGGGTGCAAACTGCTGATTGCCAAGGCCACCGCGCACGGTGCTTGCTGTGACAGTGGCATTTGCAGCAAAATTCTGAGAGAAAATTGTCTGACGAATCTCAGTAAATTCCTGAAGGACTTGCATGTCTTCAGTAGAAATTAAGCCAGATGAATTTGGGGGGACATTCAATATGAGTAGACAGTTTCTACCAACTGATTTGTAGTATATGTCAAGCAGAGTTGTAGCATTTTTTGGTTTCTCTGAGGCATGCCAAAACCAACCTGGCCTGATAGAAACATCACATTCTGCAGGAACCCAGTCTTGCCCAAAAGGATCCCCACAGCGCGAGTATCTGATAATGAGGTTAGCATCTTAGTAAATAGACTATTGAATTTTGAAATGTAGGATGTTCGTCAATAACAAGCAAATCTCTCCCTCATCAAAAGTTTATCAAATCCAAAATAGTCCGGGCTGTAGAATTTTCACATGAGATGTAAATTCCAAAATAAAGATGAAGCACAGAATATATCTCATGCTAGAAAAATGTAAGTCCATCACTGCTATAATTAGTTAATGAGTCAAGAGCACCATTCCAACTTCTGTACTACACAGGGATTCATTGAACTCTGTGGACATTCTTGTGGCTAATTCCATTCTCTAAGGGAATGTAACATCTAAACCACATACCACCGAAACTATTGATTGCACTGTAAATTTTTCTTACTGATGAGGCTACATAAGAAATTAAATTTTACAGGCTTTGCAATAGTAGTCTATTACTCACGCACACACACTAAAATAATGCTGCACTCTAATCAAATAATTTCAACAGCCTGTTGTCATGAGTAATCTTCCTTAACTTCAAAGAGAAGAAAACCACATTGTTTGAGTGTTACGATTAATCACTCTTTTGAGAGGTCATCATTAGGTACTTTTGCAAGGACATCAGTAATTGCTCAAACTTAAAACTTATCACTGCAGACAGTTGGAAAGAATGCTTGGAGTTTTGGTCCTACGCATGATACAATTTTATCTTCCCACAAGTAAAAAGTTGTCTCGTTCCCAAAAAAATATTTGCATTACATAATTGAAATTTCCAATTCAATTTAGAAAAGCCTTTTAAGAAGTTAGGTACTCTGCAGACCTGTTAGAGTTACTTAATTCCAATTTTAGCATTTTTATCCAGGGTACTAGGGGTATCATCTATTAGGATCTTAATAGAAGTAAACAGCGCTCTCTTTTTTTCTCAGTTCAATAATACTGTTACTTACTCAGGAATGATGTGCCCAATCGTCACCATGCTCTTATTGAAAGGAGACCAACAAGTATAACCTGCGACCCCTGCCTCATCTCCTACCCATCTTGTATCTGGTCCAGCATCAGAGAAGATGACAACCCTTTGCTGGAGCTGATGGATAAGTGCAAACCAGGAATCAAACATGTAATCCATGTTCTTGCCCTCTCCCTTTGCACCATCAAGCCAAACTTCCTCCACATCTCCATACCTGCACTTGTATAGTCAGAATTTTTACACAGGAGAAATCGTGTACAGTATATCAAATTGAGTGTATGTAGTTACTCGAAGTCCAAAGCAAAACAATAAACGCGTAGGGATTAAATATTCCATTTTCATAGATAATCGTACAGGGATTAAACATTCCATCATCATAGATAATTGGAATAAGGGTAGTGACTCAAGAAAAAAGTGTAGCGACTTTGATTAAACAACACAAATCAAGCACTGACTACTCCCAAATCAAAGAACCCACTAATAAACATACTACTTTTGATCACCATTCACCAATTTCTGAAAAGGATCAAGCAGAAAGGCAACGTTAGTTTTCGTTCCCACAAGGGCACAGCCACATCTGGATCGAAGCTGTCCTCAGCCTGAACCCAAAATTCAGTAGTCGACTTGCAAGATCCCCATTGACGAATACAATAATAATCTTGCAATTCGAACGCAATCGCTGACAAACCTGGTGAGCAATTCCGTCATCTGGCCCAAGTAGTGCTCGTTGTACGCGACGGTGTCGCCGTACACCGGCTCGTGCCGGTCCCACGGCGAGAGGTACAGCCCCAGCCCGACACCTTCGGCGCTCGCGGCGGCCGCGAGCTCGCCGACGACGTCGCCGGCGCCGCCCTTCCACGGCGAGGAGGCCACCGAGTAGTTCGTCAGGGCCGAGGGCCAGAGGCAGAAGCCGTCGTGGTGCTTGGCCGTGAGCACGACGCGCCCGAAGCCTCCCGCCGCTGCCGCGCGCGCCCACTGGCCCGCGTCGAGCGCGGAGGGCGCGAATACGGCCGGGCTGGCGCGGCCGGAGCCCCACTCGGAATCCGTGAAGGTGTTGGGGCCGAAGTGGAGGAAGAGGGCCATCTCGGAGAGCTGCCACTGGAGCTGCGCGTAGGAGGGGACGGGGAGGACCGGCAGAGGCGGCGGCGGCGGCGTCGAGGCCGCGGAGCCGGTGATGCCATGGGCGCGGAGGACGAGGCCGACAAGCAACCCAAGAAGAAGAGCGGTCGCCATTTTCCCTCGGTGATCCCTCGATGAGGGTGCTCAGTTCAGCTCAGCGTGGCGTAGAGTTGACTGCTCTATAGTCTCTGTTGTTGCAAATGGCTGATTAAACATTGCGAAAGAAATGAATAGTTATTGACAAGAAAAAATCGGGGAAGATCTTGTAAATAATCTGAAAACATGGACACGAGTAGGGCATGAATAATCGGGTGTGATGTCTAGCAGGATTTTTAATGATGTGAAGATAAGAAAGAAAAAAAAGAAGAAAAGAATACAATGGGTTAATCAATAGATGATCTAATAGATTGCATACAGTATATCATTGCATATACTATCCATAGCACTAAATCATTAATTATGTAATATTATTACAGATAAATCGTTGTATCAGCTGCCTGTACTTCGTATAGATATGATGTGGAAAGATTATATAAATTGTAGTCTTTTGAACCATTGTTCAAGTCAGAACATACATGTTATATTTTTTTATATTATAGGAAAAAGAGCAAATAAAATAGAGAACATTGCTACAGTACTTATTAACCAGTAATCCATTGTATAACTTAATAGTAAGAAGTTTTTCTGACGTGAACCACGTCTCTTTAAAGTTACGTCGGAGGATCTCATTTAGTACCATATATATCAATTTACACATTATTTATAAAACTAGAATATTAATTATACAAACTATATCTGAAATAATTATGCAAATGACATGTTATGTTGGTTATCTATGTCACTACGTACATAGTACCAATTACTAGTTGCACTGCATACAAAATTGTTGTTGGAAATTCCAATTATCTGTTACAGATATGCATAAACGGAAATATATGTGCACGTTCCATGGGGCACACAGACGAACACATCGCGGGCTAACCAGGCCACTCGTTGGCTCCCGGGAGCTCCCCCACTCCTCGATTCCCGAATCTTCCCGCCGAAGGAATGTGCTGGTGTACGCCTCTCGCCGCCGTGCCCGTCGCCGGCGGCCGGTTCCCGCCCACTCTCCGCTGCCGCCGTCGTCGAGGGAGATCAGTTCGCGCGGACGCCTCCACGGAGCCCCGCACACAGCGGAAAAAGGTCGCCGTCGCCGGGGCTGGCTGGGCGGGCCTCGGCGCCGCGCATCACCTCGTCAAACAGGTCTGCTCTCGCTGCTCCGTGGCGCTGGATTACTCCTGCTGTATTCATGTTCTCGATTCGTAGCGGGCACCGCGCTCGCTCACATTATCCGTTCGTCGTGTGGGCTCGCGCAGCGCGGAATTTTCTCCCAAAATTGTTTTGCTTCGCCGTCTCTTTTGAAATCAACAGTGAAAAATACGCATCTGCCAGTACGTGGAGCAGAGAAGTTTTGGTGGGTTTTGTTCCTCATCACTGTACTTTCCATTGATCAGGGATACGAGGTCACGCTTCTGGGGGCCGAGAGCGGCCCAACCGAGGAGGTTGGTCTCAGAGGTAATTTTTCTTCATCAGCTTTCAGTTTACAAGTTACAACTGTATAAAAACTTGGTGTGCCAGATCTGATTCAGTAATCCTTGCGTCGTGGCGTTGCACATAGGGTTCTGGTATCCATACCGTAACATTTTCTCGTTGGTGGATGAGCTCGGGATCTCGCCTTTCACAGGGTGGACTAAAGCTGCATACTACTCTTCACAAGGGCTTTCAGTATCTCTCTCTCTCTGTTTTACTTGCGAATTCGTTTCTTCAGCTTTAATGCCCTCAAAATTGTGATGTGCATGGAATTGCCTAGTTTGATTACAAAACAAATAGTATTTTTCTCTGTATATTTTAGTTTGGGATGGATCAATGTCTATTTTTAGTAGCTTCCTGATAAGATTGTAAAAAACTCTATACAGTACAGAAGTAATAACTTTCTTCTACCATGTGCATTTCGAATTTAGCCTTGTATTTTTGTGGATTGATAGGTTTATTTTGTCTTTTTTTCTTTCAAAATTCCTCATACCTATCTGGATAACATGCACAAAATGAGAGGACAGCTGCCATGGTGTAACAATCCATCCCCATGTATTATGTTGTTTTTTTTAAGAAACATGTATTATGTTGTTTCACGCCGAGCATTTGCTCTGAATTTAAATGATCTGCGGGCCATTATTCTTCCTTAGTCCTGATAGCATTTTATTGTTCTGACCACTGCAGGTTGAATTTCCCATATTCCTTGACCAGCCCCGATTACCAGCTCCCTTTGGAATGTTAACATATCCAGAAGTATGATTTCTGCCATCTGGATGTGTTTGCTGCTTACCTATCTCGCTAGTCTCAACCACCTCATATGCTCATACTATAGTCTCAACCACCTCATATGCTCATACTATCTTAAATTTTCTTTGTTACAGTTCACCAGTCTTCCTTTAATTGATAGGCTGACATCAATTCCTGTCATGACTGCAGGTATGCTTATCCATCTGTCCAGCTTTTGTCGTTAATCGCTAATGATCTCACTTCTAACTACTTATGTGTTGCTTTGATCCAGTCATTGACTTTGACAATACAAACACTGCTTGGATGAAATATGATGCAAGTGAGGAAATTTTAGTATATATTGCACTTTGAGTTTATAAGAGTTGCCAGCGATAGTTATAGTAGATTATTTCTTCCTCATGTCTGCTTGTCATATTTAATCATCTTCCTGTTTATAGTGAGTGCAAGAGAGCTGTTTAAGATGTTCGGTTGCTCTCAAAAACTCTACAAGGAGGTTTTGCAACCAGCGATTCAAGCTGCCCTGTTTGCTCCAGGCGAGCAATGCAGTGCCGCTGCAACACTGGGGATGTTGTATTATTATATGCTCTCTCATCAGGTTCTCTTTTCTGTCCTGCTCTTACTTTATTTCCCTTTTCTTTGTTCTTACCTCCATCCAAATTTATGTTAATCAACAAAGCTCTTTCTAATGATTTCTCATAAATTCCCAAATTTACAGGAAAACTCTGATTTTTTGTTGTGCCGTGGGGAAGTGGAGGACAAAATTTTCTCTCCTTGGTTGAAATTGCTGGAACTGAAAGGCTTAAAATTCCATGGGAACAGAGTTCCAACAAGTTTGGCCATAAATAAGGACACTGCATGTGTCTCTGGAATTGTCTGTGGAGAGGAGGTACATGAGGCAGATGCATTTGTTTTGGCTACAGGACTCTCTTCGCTACAACATGTCATCAAAAACAGGTATATATATATATATATATATATATATATATATATATAAAACATGAGTTACAGTGGTGGTCATTGCAAGAATCCTGGACCTGTTTCACCACTAACGACATTCAGTACCTTGGAAGCTAAGATTGCTATAAAAATATGTTCTACTTGAGGAACCACACTTTTCTCCACTTGAAACATATCTTATCTTCGTATATCTATTTGTCTGCCTTTTCTGACTACTGAATTTCTTCTAGTCCGTTTCTACAGTCTCAGCAAGAATTCGCTAACCTGCTTCATCTGTCCACAATTGATGTGATCTCTATAAAGTTATGGTTTGATAAAAAGGTATTGCAAGTCACAATATATACTTCATTTGCTAAGCAGTACTCCAATTCACATTATTCTCACTATATTTTCTTTTTGTGATATGTAACGCCAGATCACAATTCCAAAGGTTGCCAATGTTTGTTCTGGTTTTGATGATCCATCTGGCTGGACATTTTTTGACCTTACTTCAATATATGATGATTATACTGACAAATCAACGACAGTTGTCGAGGCTGAATTTGTATGTTTCAACTTTAAATCAACTACACCATAACAAATTAAAGCACTTCCTTCCAGGAGGTATCTTACTGTTACCAATCTCTTGTTGCAGTACAATGCTAGCCATTTGTTGCCTCTGAATGATGAGCAGATCGTTTATGAGGCTTCATCACACCTTATCCAATGCATACAAGATTTTGAGGGGGCTACCGTGATCCAACAATTGGTCAGAAGATCTCCTAAATCTACAATGCACTTCCTTCCAGGTAAACTTAAACTTTAACCTTATTGCAATACAAGTGCCTACAGGAATATCGCTCTTGATGCTCTTTCTTTGTGGGAACAACCCGTGATGACAAGACTTACACCCATGCTAGCTCGTTAAAGTACATCATGCTTGAAAAAAAATAATCAAGCATTGGTTGTAAAATGATTCTGTAATAGGGTTCCATAATCAGAACATACTAGTGATATCTTTCAGTGCACCGTTGTACACTAGCATCTTTAGTATTTATAAAATAACGCTCTAATATACCTTACACCATCTTTCTTGCCTCTTCAAAATACCTACTGCGATACATATGCCAAAAAAAATGCATTACATGCAGGTTCTTACAAGTACACAGTGCGAGGATCGACTACCTTACCAAATTTGTTTATTGCTGGGGATTGGATAGTGAACCGACATGGGTCCTTTTCAAAGGTGACCGAGTAATATGTCACACAATGCTTTGGAGTCATTACAAATTTATTCATGAATTTAGGTAACTTTTATGTAGGAAAAGGCATATGTGACTGGACTCGAAGCTGCTAATAGGGTGGTGGACTATTTTGGTGATGGTGACTTTGCGAAAATAATTGCAGTTAAAGAAGACGAGCCTCATATAGAGACAGCACGGAATCTCAATAGAAGAGTCAACGAATTAAAGACACAGATTCCTTTCTCGGAGTTCTTTCTCTAATCACATAACTGGGAGCTTTTCAGTATGACCATGAGATTATGCCCTACAACTCATTCACAAAAAAGGTCAAGCCAGCTTTTAGTGTGACCATGAGATTTATATTTCTTTTGCTGTTGTGCATATTGACCTGACAGACCTTAGTCATTGACGCTTCAAAACGAACTGAAGTAAGTTAGCAATAACTAAAATAAGTAGAAAAGAAGGTATATCCAGTCTTCTGGAGTTGTGGTAGGTAAATTTCTGGACTCTATATATGTTTTTATTTGCATACTGGTTATCAACAAATACACATACTAGCTCAAACCACAACAGCCAAAGCAACTGCTTTTGGGGTTAACTTTTGTGTGTTTCATCAGTGCTTGCAGCATATACTCGAACGTGTCTATACAAATTTGTTCACAAAGAGATCAGAGAGCTTCCTCAGGTTTGTATTCCTTTCCTCATCATTTCCACAAACTCTTCATAGTCAATTCTCCCGTCCTGTGAATTCGATGGAGGAAATAATTAAATCCATGGGAATGGCCCTAATTAGTGAAAATAAAATACTTTAGGTATGCTTTACCTTGTCTTTGTCAACTTCATCCAGTACTTGTTTAATGTTTGCTTCATCACCCATTCCGTACTCTGCCATGGCTTGTTCCAGTTCATCTCTTGTTATGTACCTGGAGTTGTTTTTCATGGTCTCTAGTTAATATATACTGATTTTTTTACAAACGAGTTTATAGCAAGAAAAAAATGATGCAAGGAAAGCACGTGTTAGACATCGTTATACGATGAACATGATTGTTGCACAGAACAAATTTCAGTGTTGGTTAATTTAGAGCTCTTTATTCATGGTGCTGAACAAGATAGAGGATGTTCATTGGTTAAAAAAATTTATTTTACCCGCTGTTATCTTTGTCAAAGTGTTGAAATGCACGAAGTAAATCCTCCTCCTTTTCCAGTTTATGCTTATTTATCATAGCTGTGAGGAACTCCGAGTAATCAATACTGCCACTCTTGTCTACATCAACCTGTACCACAATATCACTAGTAAAATCCTTTTGTAAGCTAAACCGGCTGTGAAGAGTGTAGCAAAAGCAAATGATCTTACTGCTTCCATAAGCTTCTGAACCTCGGCTTCACTAATCCTTGATCCTAGCTTTGTCAGACCAACCTTCAGTTCTTCAACCGTGATTGTGCCACTTCTGTCTGTATCCATGTTATTGAACATCTGTTTCAAGCCCTTGATTTCCTCTGGTGATAGGTTCTCTGCAATTACCTTGAGATGAAAGGAGGCAGCGTGTCAACTTGATTTAGCCAAAGCATAGTAGTTATCCCTGTTAAGGAGGATTCTCACCTTAAGCGCTAATTGCTTTAACTTGTTCATTGCCTTGAATTGCTTCATTCTTGATAGGACTGCGCTATCGATAGGTCTGTCAGATGCACCGCCTTCTTTGAGCCATCTATGTTCTGCAGCATGGAGACATCCATTTAAAGAGTTGGCTACACTATATATATATACAATTGCAGATAAATTTTACATTCATAACCGCAGATTAGAATAGCAAACACAATTCAGGTGTGCTACCTAAGGCCTGCGATGCAGTAATCCTCTTCTGGGGATCTCTATGTAACATTTGTCTGATAAGATCCTTTGCACTTTCAGATATCGAAGGCCACGGGCTGGTACTGAAATCAACTTTGTTGACCAGTATAGCATCGAATATGCCTTTCTCTGTCTCTGCTCAGATATGCAAATTTGACAATTATCTCTACGATGTACTTGATAAAACGTACATGCAAAGCTAAAGAGCAAGCATGTATGAATGCTTACCTGCCCAGAAAGGGGGCGTCCCGCATAGAAGGATGTACAATATCACCCCAGCACTCCAGATGTCGGCTTCTTTCCCATAATTTCGTTGTAATACTTCTGGCGCCACATAGTAAGCACTTCCGACAATGTCCTTGTACACTTTACCTGCATTTTTTGGGGAAATTTTACCTTGTACATCTTGTTGTCACTGTGTTGATAAAGAAAAGAAAAAGGTAGTGTAGCTTATGCGTGATCGCCCTGACCTTCTTCGATGAAGACGGAGAGTCCGAAGTCGATGGCCTTGAGCGGCGCGTCGTCGTCGGCGCTGGCGAGCAGGAAGTTCTCCGGCTTGAGGTCGCGGTGTATGACCCCCATGAAGTGGCAGACGTGCACGACGGTGAGGATGTCCCGGCACACGGCGGCGGCCTGCCTCTCGGAGTAGTTCCCCTTGGTCGTGATGCGGTCGAACAGCTCGCCGCCGGAGCAGAACTCCATGACGAGGTGCACGTGGTCGTTGTCCTCGTAGGCGCCCCTGAACTCCACGATGTTGGGCTGCCCGCTGAGGTGCTGCAGGATGGTGATCTCCCGGCGCACGTCGTCCACGTCGGCGGGCCGCACCAGCTTCCGCTTCGACACCGACTTGCACGCGTACCGGTTCCCCGTCGCGCGCTCCGTGCACAGGTACGTCGTCCCGAACTGCCCGCTCCCCAGCTTCTGCTCCAGCTGGTACAGCGACCGCACGCTCACCATCGGCCTCTGCAGCACGTGGCCCATCTCCCCGCCGCCGGACGCCCTCCGGGACAGCGCCCCCGCCGCCGAAGACGACGACGAGGACCCCGGCCGCGCGCCCGTCGGCGGCCGGTGCGGCGGGGCCCCGTGCCTCGGGAAGCTCGGCCGCCGCAACGTCCCCGGCTCATAGCCACGCGCCTTGCTGCGCTCCGCGGTCGACACCGGCCGCCGCATCGTGTCCGACGTGATGGGTATCTCGTACGTCTTGGTGAAGCAGTTGCCCATTGCAAAGCCTCCTCGTTTCCTTTCCTTTCCTTTCCTTTCCTTCTCCTGTGTGTTTGGAGTTTGGACGGCGACGCCGCCGCCTGGGGTGGCGCCGAGACGAAGCGAGGGTGGAATGGTGAGTTGGGTTTGGGAGATCGAGGAGCCGAGGTTTTGAAGTGTTTCTCTGCACGGCGGACGGCGGGAGCGGAGCTGCTTGACGTGCGCCCTCCCCCTTGGTTTCGCTGTTTGCTTTTGGTCCGGGCTTTGAGCTTTATGCCTTGTTTGGTTATCTCCGGAGGGAAAGGAAGATTCAAAGAAAGCCTCGGGATCACGCTATCTTACCTTATGCAGGCAGTACAATATATACTTGCGGCGCCGCGACAGCCGGTTTTATTCGGCTTTGAAGGTGTAGAAACACATAGCAATATGTGCTTTTATTGAGATAGCAATAGCCATTTTACTCGAGGGATATGCTGTACTAGCTTTCCGTAACATCGTTAGAATCAGGACTAACAAGTACGCCCTTTTATCAGAACGGAATCAACTGTGGGCCAGAGTAATGTGACGAGCCAAGCCGGCCCAGAAAATATTCCGGCCTATAAACCTCAGAGCGGAATCAACTAAAAATAAGTCTATTTTGTCTCCCTATTTTTTTCTTGCCTTTGGTTGAATCCCATCCCTCAACCGCAAAATATGGTATAACGCCTCTCCCAAGTATTAAAACCAGTGCAAAATAACTCCCTCGATAGGTTTGAGGGTGGTTTTGGCTAACGTGGCAGCCTAATCATCGAAGAAATTAAAAAAATATACGCACTACAAGAGGGGGCCTTCTATGACTAACTGCTTATGACAATTATAGCCTTTTTCTTGTCATTGTACCCCTTCTGTGACACACTCGTGACAATATGGCTGAGGTCATAGAAGGTGGGTCATAATCCCCCTTCTGTGACTAATAGACCCAATTGTCATTAATCTTAGTGACAACTGTAGGTTCGTCACCAGGTTATGACCATGTTTTTGGTCACTATATTTGTCACAATATGTTAGATGAGATGATGACAAGTGTCTATAGAGATGACGTGGCACTTGACGTGGCAGGGGCTGTATGACAAAAAAAAATGTATAAAACAAATTTGGCCCAGTTAAGCCCATGAACTGATTTTTACAATTTTAGTTTTAGTGAGCACAATTGGCCCAGTTGCTAGGCAGCCAACTTTTGGCCCAGTTGCTGGGCGGCCATGTTTTGGCCCACTTGATGGGCGGCCACATGTTTTGGCCCAGGTGCTGGATGCAATTTTTTGGGCCAAATGCTTTCAGCCTTTTAATATTTTTTTATCAAATTGGATTATAGCCCAAGCCCATAAAAATAACTGTCACAAATAATTAGACAACCATAGAGATCATTTAATCCATAATTAATCATTCACTTCACTAACAGTAATACAGAAGTTCACCTACAGATGACCAAATAGAAACCAACATACATCAATAGGAAGTTCACCAATGGTTCACCAACAGACATCCATCAAAATAAAAACCACAGCCTAATATACATACATCCACCGAACTTCACTAACAGATCACCACCAGATCAGTTGCTTGTATAGATGCTGCTGGCTGTCAACGCAGCAGAGGCTGGTACAGCAACAGGGCAAAAACGAGCATTCATCACAAAATTAACCAACACAAGCATTGTTCCAGAACAGAAGTTGCAGTCATCCAAAAAAACAGCAGCATCAGCAGCGGCACTCCATTCACGCCAAAAACAACAGCCACGCCAAATTCCGGTCACAATTAACATATCGCCAAAATGGGTCCAACCTGCGAAAAACATTGATAGAATTTAACACTACTATATCAATTCCATCAAGGATCAAAATCCATGTGCTATTAGAAACTAAAATCCAGCAGTCAAAGTCCAACTCATGAATATCTAAGCACATGGCAAAGAATGTATCTACTAGAATTGGCTGAGTACAAAACTTTTATAAGATTTTCTGTAAAAGTGCAGCACACTGCTAGCAGTACTACAACAAGCTAGCAGTCCAACATCACAGCAAGCTAGCGCCTACCTACAGCTTGATATCAACAATTTATTTATTTCAGGAAATGAAAATAATTACTTTGTGTCTGCATACTGTTGTGCAAAATGGGATCACTATAAGAGCCTCATCCACCATCCAGATTACTACTATATTATACCAGCAGGTACCAGCTTTCAATTTACAGACTAATAGAAGTCATCGAATATGATGTGTACCTGAGTTCAGCCAAGTCAAGGAGGAGTGGTCTGCTGAGTGACCTGAGTTTGTCCAAATGTTATCATCTGCCGAATTAGGTTCTGAGTATCAACTGTTGCCTTCTTCAGGATATCAATCTCCTCAGCTTGTTTCTGAGCTTTTGCCTCAGATTCTTCTGCCTGGGCTTCCAACCTCAGTAGCTTTTGGCGAAGTCCTGATTCTTCCTTCTCAGCCTCCAATTGAGCTTGTAGCTCTAGCACAAGTGGTGTATCAGATTTTGGAGATTTTGGAGCAGCAACAGGCTGCTGAAGTCCCACATTACGAAGGAATGTGCTTGACTTTGGCAACACTTGAGCAACAATCTCTGTGAAAGTCTTTTCCTGCTCCCCTTCTTGTAGTGGTTTTGTCAAAATGGCTTCCATATCATCCTACCAAGAAATGATTTGTCAGATCTGTATTTAATTATATAGTTCTCATTATGAAGTGTACTACAAAAAAAAGAGAAGGGTACATACTGCAGCTTTCTTGGCCTCATCACTAAATCCCTTAGTTTTGCTACAATGCGTCAACTTGAAGAGATCAATTGCAGTGGGCTCCATATCATGGTATTTTTCTTGCTTCTGAAATATTCACAACATACAATGCACATGTAAAATACACAAGTGAGACAAACATATAATACAACCACATGACATGATAGGTTTATTTTCTTACCGCTACATAAGCTGCTGCAATATAAGACCTAGATCCAGTACACTGCTGAAACTTAACCTTTTCACGGTTCAGCTTGCTCTTTGCACATTTTTCCTAGACATGAAACAATTGTAAGTAATAGAACAACTAATCAAAAATAGTAACAACATACGTAGACAGGAAACTATGTTGTGAAGTAGACCACTGAATCTTAACTCTCTGAAAAATAGATCTATAGCATTGAATCTTAACTCTGAAAAAAATACCTAGAGCCCTAAGTATATGACAGCTTAGCTCCTATAGCATTACAAAAAAAAAGGAGTAGGGGCTGCTTATATCCAAATCATTCCCAGATCCTTAGCACAAATAAAAACTAATCCTAGAATCATCCTCAAATATGAAAATTGCATATGGGAATATCTTGAGCATGTTGCACAAGCATGAAAAGAATATTGCAAGCACTGAATCTTAACTCTCTGAAAAATAGACCTACATCCCTAAATATGACAGCTTATAGCTTTTCAGAAATAAACAATAGCAGTGGCTGCTCATATCCAAATCATTCCCAGATCCTTAGCACAAATAAAAACTAATCCTAGAATCATCCTCAAATATGAAAATTGCATACAGGAATATCTTGAGAACGTTGCACAAGCATGAAAAGAATATTGCAGCAGTACAGTAACATCAACATATCACCCTCAGATGAACCATACCTTGTGTTTTGGGTCTGACCACATGTCTACCAATTTTTTCCATTGTTCATTAGTCATAGATGAGCATGGCGAGGTAGTCACAACTTGATTGGCCGGTACCCCATCGAAGTTACTGCTTCTTGAGCCTATACCTCATTTGGCGTGTTCCATCCTTTAGCATGTCAGCACATGCAGAAGTTACATCCTCCTTTTCACCCCTCATGCTGAATTTTATCTACACATTGAATAGCATAACATTAGTATTTTAAAAAATGCAAGGGACAGAATTAGCATAGATTGAACTAGTAAAAGTATCTTACAGCTAGTTTGCCAACGAAGTTTTCCAATTGCTTTTCATCTTTCTTGTATTCTTTCCAACTTGTATATATGGGTACATGCTGCCTGAGTACGATCCCACCCTCAGAAGCCAGTTTTGCAGCTTGCATAGGTGCCTCAGGCCTTCTTATCCCTTCCTTTATAACAACGGGTATCCTAGTCCCCAAGCCTCTGGTTATGCTATCTAGTTCTATGCCCATACTTGCTCCGCGTTGCTCCACTTGTGTACTTGCAGTTACGGTGCCTAAATAATACATTTAAACCTTATTGTCAATAATAAGAATCATGCAAACTATTACGAATGAATCAGAACACATAAATTGAATTTGAAATAAATAGTCGAAGGTACTTGCCTTCTTCAGCAATGTCCATCCCTTCTTCATTCTGTATTAAAGTAAAATCTGCTAATGGTGGTGGCACCTCTGCTGCTTCAACCAGGCTTAGGGCAGCTGCTTCTTTTTCTTTCGCGACACTCAGCCTAGTGCACCTTGTTTGTTCCAAAATGGCAGGTGCATGCACCCTCTTGGATGCTGCAACTCTTGTAACTGCAGGGGGTGCCTCAGCCTTAAAAAGCAAACAGAGACATGGCACAATAAGATATTGAGAGATATCAAATTGAAAGGCACATACAAATATGAATAAAAAATGGCAAACATGTTGTTTAGTAGAAGAATTGGTACCTCAAATTCAGTGCTTTCACTAAGCTGGCCCTGATTCTTCCTGCTTTTACTTTTGTTCCTAGCATAGGACTGGTGAACGATTTCTGCTAGTCTTTTGACACCCAACTGCTGCATCCTCTGGTTGATCCTCATCATATTCCGGGCCCTTTGCTTCTCGATCTCAGTTAACGGAGCTTCTGTGAATACATTGGATTTAGTGGCATATAAATACAAGTGAAATAAGAGAAAGTGCAAGTTCAGTACCAGTACAGGAGGAACAACATTGTATCAGTCAACATGATTTCAAAACACCCCTAGTATCTTGAATTATGTATTTATCTATTTGTAATCCTCATATCCTGAATTATGTTGATAGACACTCTTGGTGTGGCATTTCATCGATCAAACAATAGGGTGCATGATCCCTGACATATCTGCACTAACAAAGTGGTGTCGCTCTAGCCTGAAATCAGTCCATGGCATGACATTTAGGCTCCGCTCGGCTGGCTGGAGCTGCTATGTAGCTACAGTAATTTATGAGTGGAAAAACAGCCAGCTCCAGCTACAGCAGCTTGCTGTCCAGCCAGCCGAACGCAGCCTTAGAGTGGATGAGGCGCACATGGCACATCGCATCAACACAAACATCAGCAATGGTTCTTGGAGCTCCGTAGTCTATGGCTGGTTCTTGAACTCCATAGTATGATGTGGTTGCCTGGTTGGTTCTTGGGCCAAGTACCAGAAGCGGCGCGCACGCGAGTTCTGCGTGCGAAGCCAGGTGCTCACGACTCGAGTGGGGGTGGGGGTGACGCGACTCGCAGGTGCAACAACTAGGACGGTTGGGGCTGAAGATCCTATATATCCAGAACCAAAAACCTAAGCCATTACCTTAAGGATGAAGATCCTATCCAGAGCGCGTGCAACCACCGTAACCCTAAGGACGAAGATCCGAGAAGTACCTGGGACCTCCGTTGATGTTCTGGCCGTCCTCTTCCCCGGAGCCATCTTCCTTCTCGTCGGAGCGGCCTGCAACCGCTCGAGGGTGCGTAGTCCACCGTCTGGATCTAGAAGGTGGGAGGAGTGGCGGCCGCCGGTCGAGAGTGGCTGAAATTTGTGACTGGGGAGCGATTCTAGGGTTATCTTCGTATATATATGCTTGTATGTAGTGTTGGCTTCGTGCAAAAATACCCTCACCTGAGTTGAGGCGGTGCCATAGATGGTAGGGGCCAAAGTGACTTTCTCCATAAAAACAGTGGCGCGCTCCGCAGGTTTGGCTCGCACGGTCGGCGGGAAACAGTATTCATTTTTACTTTTTTTTTTGAGAGAGATCTTCTCAATTTAATTTGTACTATTTTTTGGACATATATCAATTTTTAAAGACACTATTTATACATTTGCGGGTGCTTACAATTTTGTAAGTTGGGAAAAAACATGATTTGAAATCGAAGAAAAATCCAATACTTATTGAGATGCAGAATAAATTACTTCGTTTACACTGGTGGGTGTTTAATATAGTTTGTTATGTACTTCACTGTAGTAGAGGTGATACTTGGGTTATAAGCCCCTCTTAGACCCCGAATTCTCCTAGTACATCATACTTTTCGGCCATGCACGCTCCACCTCCATGGTCATGACGCACCGAGATCCCAACTGTAGAGAAAGGATTTGCTGAGACGATAACATTAGAAACAGCGCGGAACATTAGAAACGATAACATAGGGATGGAAGGCCCTCTTTCGCCCGACGAAAGGCGTCTTCCATTGGCTCATCAGGCTCACTGCTTTAGCCCAGCGAAATGTGTCTTTCATCGGACGAAAGGCCTCTTTCGCTCGCCAAAAGACATCTTCATTCGCCCATCAAGCCCACAGCTTTAGATAGAAGATGGAGCTATGAATCTTTCGTCAGATTTTAGATAGAAGAATATAATATAAATGAATCCTAGTTAGCTTTCGAGTAAGGTTTTTGAAATATTAAATGTTTTTATAAAATTTGTAGGTAAATTTGAATTTGATGATAGTTGAAAAACCAGAAAAAAGGCAAAATATTTGACCCTGCTCGGGGTTGAACTCAAGATCAACCACTAGAGCCAGTGGTGTCTAACCACTAGGATGAGAAGATACTTGCAATATACGGCTTAGTCGATTTGTAATTATTGGGTGGCATGCCTTTATACATCAGAAGGGGTACGCTGTTTAGTCTTAGCCTTCTAGTATCCCTTCTTAGTCTTCTCCATGTTTTTTTTTTTGAAAAAGTAGTCTTCTCCATGTTTAGTCTTAGCACTAGCGCATAACTCCATATAAAATTCTCCCAATTGCACAACAGTGCCAAAGTGCATAACAGGGATGAAAATTAACGAAGACTGGAACAATTGCATAACCGACATTGCACACTATACAAACTGGAACAATTTCACAGACTGGAACATGCAGGAATCAAACATTCCAGCTACCTAACTGGAAGAATTTCATGGATCATCTCATAGATTGGAACAACCTCTGTGCAACAGAGCAACAGGTTCAACATCTTTGTTTCATCTCAACAAAAAAAAATACAAGTTCAACAACTGAGATTCACATATCTCAATCACTCGACATCACTATACTCACCATCATCAGGGATGATAAATGGACCTTCATTTTCACTGTCATACTGCCCTAAGGTATCATCAACATCATCGTACATGTCATCGTTGTCCTCAACTTCCAATTCCCGTTGCCTACGAATTTGATCAACTAGGGATGTATCTACACGGCTACCGTCTTCTTCGTTGACTGGTTCATCAAGCAAAGGTCCTTCATGAGCAGCAACTCGAGATATTTCCTGCTCATCATCTTGGTATGTCAGATCAACACCTCCCTCTTGCCTCTCATCATTCTCCTCTTCATTCACATCCCACAAGTGCCGATGCGAAAACTTTTGAACAACTTTCCAGGGTGCACCATGCTTCATATCATCCAAGTAGAAAACCATTGTTGCCTGTGTTGCAAGGATGAAAGCATCATCCTTGTACCAACAACTGCCATGGTTGATGCTTTTGAAATATCCATTATTCTTCATCTTAGATTTCTTGCTACAGGTATCAAACTAATCACACTTGAAAAACACCACTGTCCTTTGTTTGTTGGCATCAGAGTTGTAATCCAATTGTATTACTTCTTTCAACTGACCATAAAAGTCTATATCTTCTCCATTATGTGTCCCCTCAACCATGACTCCACTATTCTGTGTTCTTCTATTGCTCTCACGGTCCACGGTGTGATATCGGACTCCATCAACAATGCATCCTGAAAATATACGAAGTCTAAGATCTGGTAGACTTGCCAATGCATATAGGTCTTCATTGATTTCTTCTCCATCCACAAATCTTCGGGTAGCAAGCTGCATTAAAAAAATTATACATTACCAAGATTTGCTAAACAGAAAATTCTAAAACAATGACATTATTTCACAGCCAAAACTGAAAATAATTAAATAATTACTCACATGTTTCCTAAACCACCCTGGAAATTCCTTAGCAAGGTTCCCCTGAACATCACTTATGCCAGCAGTATGTAACTCATTCGTGTAAATCCTGCAAACAGATACACAATTCCCATTTGAGCTAAAATTTTATGAGACAAGTTAAAATAGGTGCATTGAAGGACATACTCTATAAATGGCTCGACCTCCGTAGTATTGTTGAGGACATACCAAACCATCCTATCATAATCCTTCTCATCATATGTAATCCTCGGTGCCCCCAACAGATTTGCTCCATGCTGGAAGATGGATAAACCACCACCTGTACTCACAGGAACACACTCTCGGTTCCTGCCCTCACGATTGTGCCTGGTGTCAACATCATCAAAATACTTTGAGCAAGCAGTCAAGCACTCATTTGCGACATATGCCTCTGCAATGGATCCCTCGGGCCTTGCCATGTTCCTCACAAAGCCTTTCAAGGTCAGCAACCTATGTTCTACAGGGTACATCCATCCATATTGAACTGGACCTCCTAGGATTGCATCATCGATTAAATGAATTGACAAGTGCACCATCACATCAAAAAATGCGGGCGGGAAAATTTTCTCAAGCTTGCACAATATTATTGGGATTTCACCTCTCATCCTATTCAAGACATCTACCTTCAATTTCTTAGCACAAATTTTCTGAAAAAAGTTTCCTAATTCAGCAATTGCTTCATATATTTCCTTATGCATGATTCTTCGGAGACCGACGGGTAATATCCTTTGCAGAAGGATATGACAATCGTGAGTTTTCAATGCTTGTAATTTGCATTCATCAGCACTAACACACCTTGCTAAGTTGGAGGCATACCCATCTAGGAATTTGACACTCTTTATGAAAGCGCAGAAATCACTAATCTGGCCTTTAGTCATCTCATATGGAGCACGTGGAATATTGGATGAATTCCCATCACCCCTCAAGTGTAAATTTTTCCTTATGCCCACATCTTCCAAATCTAGCCTCGCAGTGATAGAATCCTTTGACTTACCTGCAATTTTGAGAAATGTACCGAGAAGGGCCTCACATATATTTTTCTCAATATGCATAACATCAAGATTATGACGTAGCTTCAAGCTAGACCAATATGGCAAATCCCATAGGACCGACTTGCGCTTCCAGCACTGACCTTCTTGTAACCTCTTTCTCTTTTTGTTATTAGGATGGTCCCCGGGTTTTACATGTTCCACCCTCGCCAATTGCTCCATCAACTCATCCTCAGTAAATTCTTCAGGTTGCCCGCGCTGTTCAATCTGACCATCAAAGTCTTTCTTTCTCCTCCAAATATGGTCTGTGGGAAGAAAACGATGATGGCCGATGTAGCAAATCTTGTTCCTAAGTCTTTTGAAGCAAGGATTTTTATCACAACGAACACAAGCATAGTAACCTCTAGTTATTCTACCTGAAAGTGTACCCAAAGCCGGATAATCATGAATGCACCATATGACTGCAGCATGAAGATCAAAATCTTTTTCGGTCAATGCATCCAAAGTTGGGACACCAGTCCAGAGTTAACAATTCCTCAACCAGTGGCTGCAAGAACAGATCCATATCCTTTCCTGGGCATGCCAGACCAGGAATAAGTAGGCACATCATGAAGTTGGATTGGTCCATACATTGCCACGGAGGAAAGTTGTAGGGGATAAGAAATACTGGCCACATGCTATATGAGGAGCTCATCTTCCCAAATGGATTAAACCCATCAGTAGCTAGGCCAAGTCTGACATTTCGTGCATCATTTGCAAACCATTCATACTTACTGTCAAAATCCTTCCAAGCCTCGCCATCAGCAGGATGGCTAAGCTCATTATCCACTGGTTTCCTATTCAACTTGTGCCATTGTGCCAGAGCTGAAAGTTCTTTGGATCTAAACATCCTCTTCAATCTTGGAATCAAAGGAAAATGCCTTAGAACCTTATTTGGAATCTTCCTTTTACCATCTCCATCCTTCCATCTTGAAGCCTTACATATTGGGCATGCATCCTTTTTTTCTAACTCCTTTCGGAAAAGAACACAATTATTCGGACACACATGTATTGACTCATATCCAAGACCCAATGCACGAATAACTTTCTTCGCCTCATCATAGGATGCAGGGATAGAACAATCTAGGAATGCTGAACTTAACAACTCCAAAAAACCACTGAATCCAACATTGCTAATTCTATAAAATGACTTGATGTGGAGCAGCCTCACCACAAAAGAAAACCTAGTATATGGACCACAAGGGTGTAGCACCTGTTTCATCTCTTCTAATATGGCAGCAAACTTTGACTTCATTCTTGAACCCTGATTTTGATCTGGATACAGATCCTGCACCATATGGTACATTTGTTCATCTTCTGGGTCATCTTGAGGCCCATTCGTCCCAAAATCAACATTGCAGCCAACATTTTCATTCAAATGATCAACATTGCAGCCAATATCTTCATTCCAATGCTCAAACGTGAGCAATGGTTCTCCATGATGTATCCACCTAGTGTATGTGCTACACATCCCATAAATAAGCAAGTGGTCCAACACTTCTCCTTTGTGTCGATTTAACCGATTCAAACACTTACGGCAGGGGCATAATATCTCTTGACTGCCACTCAAATTTTCAGCAACAAAGTCCATGAACTCAGTTACCCCTTCCTGATGCTCCTTGCTAAACAACCTACAATTCATCCAAGTTCTGCCCATCTGCGACACATTGAATCAACAAGTATTCATTGCCCAGATTTCTATTTGCCTCTTTCTATCACTTAACATCTATGGTTTCAGTTCTAATCTTTGGTTTCAGTTCTAATCTATGGTTTCAGTTCAAATATATGGTTTGATTTCGAAATATAGGAACAGAAACATAAGTTTGTACCATACCTTTCCTTCCTAATCGAAGGGGAGATGGGGCAGTCTCACCCGCGGCCAGCAGCGATCCCAGGCTGGAGCTCCTGAGCACGTCGGTGTCAAGCTCCAGCCAGACTGAGGGCGTCGGTGTCAAGCGATCCCAGGCTGGAGCTCGACAGCCTAGAGCTACAGCCAGACGGCGGTATCCTGCCTCCGGCGGCGGCGGGATCTGGCCAGCGGCGTCCGGCTAGTAGAGCCGTTCCCAGAGGTAGTGCAGGTGAAGCCCGGCGGCCAGGAGACCTCCTAGGGCGGGCAGGGCGGCTGGCGGCGTGCGGCGTGGGATCACTACGGCGGCGGCGGCGGTCTCCAGCGTCAGGCTCAGATGCGCGTCTGACGGTTTGACCCAGGGATGGAAACCAGATGCACGCCTTACCTAGTTAAGTGTCTACTAGTTGGAAACCATATAAAGAAAAAGAATCTGAGTACACGCACCAACAGGATGAGTAGCTCAGTGGTTCGTCCAGCTCCTATGCAGCCACCGGCGCGGGTTCGATCTCTCCCGAGCGCCATTTTTTTTTAATTATTATATATTATATATAATAGTTAATAATTACCTTACAGGTGGGTCCCACCAGTCTACTTGGCTGTGTCTACCTTCCCACCAGTCCACGTGGCTGTTCCAAAATGTTTTTTTGAATGATTTTTAATTTATGACCATCACATCCAAACAATATTGTCATGCGCTATTGTCACACATATTGTAATAAATAGTTTTAAATTTATGACCATTACATTCCTTCACTTTGGTCATGAATTATTGTCACTAAAAATGAGAAAACAGTAAGGCGGCGTTTGTTTATGACTAAATGACAACTTAGTCACAAGTGCTTGTCATCCAAAGAAAAATTGTCATAAACACATCATTTTAATGACTAAAACGTGCTTTGTCATATGGAAATGGTCATAGAAGGCCTTATCTCTTGTAGTGACGTGGGACCCACATGTAAGTGACTACTTCTCTTCTTCCTCCTCCACCACTTCCCATCTTCCCCCTTTCTCCTTCCTGCACCACCAATTGGAACTGTTGCTTGCTAGGCTCTAGGCCTAGCGCGAGTTCGTGCATGTGCTTTGTCGGTAGCGTGTCGCTCAGCTATTGGTTGCCAGTCGAGACAGACCAGCACCCTGCGCTCGTGATCCAGCCGTGGGGAGAACGGGAACGATGTATCCGGTGATGGGGAGGTTGCATACAACGGATCTGGCTATGGGAAGGTCAGGAGGAGCAGAGGAGGCGTCGACGGCCACGGGAGGGACTGATTCGACACGAGCGACAGGGCAGGTTTCGGCACCTCCTTCTCTCCTCCAGCTCTTTGTCGCCGCATGCCTCTCGGTCTGCACCGCCGCCTTCTTTCCTCCCCCTCTTCATCGCCATCGCGTGCCCTGGTTCTACGCCGCATTTTCTTCTCATCCACCTCTTTGCAGGATGTGCGATGCCCTCCTCTTACCAACCAGCTAGAGCAAGGACACATGGGCCATGGGTGGAGTGGCCCGTGTGCCCCTAGATTCAGTGGCGAGGAGGTCGGCGGTGGCCATGAGAGGGGCGAAGGAGGCACCAAAGGCTACGGAGGAGTGCGGTGGTGGAGTAGGTAGCTGCAGTCCAAGCATGCCACGCGCGTGATCCGTGTGGCTCGGTCCTCCTTCCACTCTCAGTAGAGAGGGGACGTCGGCACCGCCTTGCTCCTCTTCGGCTCTCCCCGCTGGCCGCCGCCTTGGAGATCACGAGGAAGAGAGGGGAGAGCTGGAGAGATGGAAAAGAAAGGAGGATGGAGAAAGAAGATAGAGTCAATGGCATGTGGGTCCTATATGGATCTCAGCATTTTTTTCTGACTATAAGTGTTATGTAGACATCACGTGGAACGAAGATATAGTCAATATGCCACGTGGATGCCATGTAAGCCAAAATCAGACTCAATACTTTCTTGGGACTATATTTGAGCCAGTTTATGAAGTTGGGGAAGACGTTATATGGTTTTGTGATGAAGGGATACGATCCGACCAAGGGCAAGAGACGAGGGAGGCAAAATAGACTTATTCCAATCCCCTATGTGCTAGAGGTAAACGACCTGGCCTAGCAAAATAGCAAGAAAAAGTTTCGGCTTATAGGTTTGAAGGCCCAAATTCGGCCCATACAAAAAGCTATTTTAACATGGTGGCGTTCGCTTTCACGGCTTCTGGCCTCAGCAAGCGGCGACGCGTGCTCCGGCAATTGCTAACACCTGGAGCCGCCTCGCCGTGCCGGTGGCGCCCTGTCCAGGCTAGGAGAGAGGGGCACAGCTGATGTCTACGCTACACGAGAGAGCGAACAGAGGCCACCTCTTTCACTACTACTCTCTTTCATCGGCGCACGCCAACCTGCCACACGACAGCCACCGCGCACCATTTCGGAGCATGATGCCATGACAGGATGCTTCGTTGCACTTCTGATAAGCATCCGGAGAGTCAAAATTGATTCAGAAGTTCAGTGTATCTTCGTCGCCCACACGGCTAGGATGGGAGGATCCAGGCATGAATTCGAAGTCTTCTTTTTTTTCGCTGCCTTGACACTTTCTTTGAGCATTTGAGATCATTTCCATGGGAAAAAAGGCAACAAAATAAAACTTAGGAAATGGTCCATCCTTGATTTTGTGTTTCTCGCCAATATACATAACAAAAAAATTTTCTTTGAGGAGATAAATGTGCAGAAGTTCCTTTGAAGGCTATTATGTTGTTTGGTGTTTGCAGTCCAAGGTAAGAAAATAATAGAGTAAATTGCACCCACGGTATAAGAACTTGGCAGGCGAGTGCGATTTAGTGTAAGAACTTGTAAAATATGCAGACCGGTACATAAACTTGGTAATCACGTGCATTTTGATTGAAAACACTATTACATACCTATGATTCATCCTATTTTGTTGGTTCTATTATAAGCATATCTGCTAGATTGTTGACAATGAGTATGTTTTGCAGTGCTTTTCAGTGAAGACAATGAATGTGTTTGATTAGTTGTATCGCTTGAAAATTATGTTAGTTTGCATGCACTTTGTTTTGACAATCATTATATTTTTCAGTTTTAAATTGGCGGTTATTTTAACATTATAACCAAGCAAATGCATATCTGGACCCTTGTCGAGAACTCGAGATGACCTGAATGGCTACTTTTTTCTACATGGCTGAAAAATTATGGGGTGAAAGAGAGATCTTTTAATCAAAATGCACGTACTAGCCAAGTTGTTACATCTATGTAACACCCGTTCTGTCGTGGTGTTAGCGGGAAAACCTAATTTAATAAAAACCTTATTTGCGAAAGTTGTTTTTCGGTCGTGCTTCATGTGTGTGCCAAGATCTCATGCTCTCTCTCTGTGTTAAATCAAATCCCGGAGAAATCGTGAAATCAAAATTTTGAATCCAAGCCCTTCTCCTTCCAAAATCAAACCCTCTGGCAAAGTCTAATTTGCCTCTCTCTTGGCCGTTGGGCCGTTTCTTCCTTGCTCAGTCCATCCTTTTTCCTTGGCCTGTTTCCTCCCCACGTGCGCCGCATGTGCCGAGAGAGAGAGATGCAGCTCTCTCTTTTCGGTTTCTCTTGCTCCTTCTCACCGCCTTCCCGTCGGTGCCGCTCCTCCGTGGCTGCCACTCGTTGGCTCCTGCGCACTCGCGCATCGTGGCCGACTGGGAGGACACCGACGCCACCTCCTCTGACTGCAGCTTGCCCCGGCGACCGCCCTGTTGCTGCTTCGCGCCGAATCGCCCTCCATCGTCATCACCAGCGTCATCCACCCGGCCCCGCTGCTTTGCGCGCGTACGTCCAAGGAAGAGAGCCAGCGCCCTCTCTTGCTCTTCCTTCCTCCCCAAAACGGAATGGGAACCAAGCCCCTTTTTCTTTCCTTCTTTTTTTCTTTTCCCCGACCATCGTCGACGTCATGGCTGTCGCCGCTCTGGTCGCCAGCTCTTCGCTTGCCTGCACCGCCTTCGTGCTCCACCACCTTTTCCGCCCTATAAAACCCGTGCCTCTTCTTCCTCGTTCGGCCATCTTTGCTCCGCCGTCGAACACCTCTTCCAAAGCCGTCGTTCGCCGTCTTCCTCCTTCTTCGCACGCGTCGATGAAGCCGGCATGGTCATGGATGCACGAAGGGGACTCCGGGCGCCGTCTTCTTCTTCTTCCTTGGCCCAAGGCCGAAACCATTGCGTTTCGCGCTGTTGGCCTCTCTTCCAGCGAACCTTCTCCCCGTGGTAAACCCCTCAGCCCCCCTTCGTTTCCTTCCTCCCCTAGGCTGATTAGCTCGTCGTCGTCCTCGGGTGCGAAGATGCCATAGAAGCACCGTCGTCGCTGCCATAGCTCGCTGGCCGCACCTTGCTCTGTACCGGAGGAAGCTCGTCGTCGCCGTCGCTCCCTAGCGTAGCTCGTCGCCTCCCGTCACCCGGAATGGCTTCGCATGACCGTGTAGATGCTCCAGCTCCGGCGAATCGGCCTCTAGCCGCTCCGGCGAGATTCCCCTCTTCCGCCGCCGACGGCGTGCGTCGCTGCGATTAGCTGTCGTCAGCCATCCTCCGGTGAATTCGAGCCGTTGGCTTGTGTCCCCTCGCGCCCCTCATCGCTTCGGTGTGCTCCCCCTCGCTTGAACCGCCGCGTACCGTCCCAAAGCCCGTAGTCGCCGTCGGTCGTTGGATGAAGCCTTGTGCTTCTTCCTCCTCTCGCCATCCACCATGGCCACCACATCGGTGCCACATCGCCCCCCTTTCCCTCACTCGGTGTGCACGGTCCATGGGAGCCGTGAGGCTGAACGTGGACCCGCTGCCTCCTTGCCCACCGGCGCACCACAACCGCACCCGGTCTACCGATCCGCCTCGCTCGTCGCTGCGTGCACCTGATCCTCCATGGACCGCGTCACCGCCATGTGGGTCCCGCCCTTGTGCCCTGCGCGGTGGACCATGTCCACCCGATCGTCACTCGCGTGCGCCACACCCGCGTGGGCCGCGCCACGCCCTGGCCCACTTGGCCTCCTCTCCTCGTCGGCCCACTCGGCCTCTTTCCGCGACGCGCTCATCCGTGGGCCGCCTCCCTCGCGCGTCGGCCCATTCGCTCGGCCGCGCCCGCACCAATCCTCTGGGTCACGCCTAGCTGCCCGAAACAAAGTCCATTATGTGTCCCTCCTTCTTTTCCTTTTTCCAAGGGATGTAATAATTCCTTTTCCTTTAGACAAAAATCATTAAACCTTAGAAAATCCATATCTCCTCAACCGTCCGTCCGATTGACTCCGTTCAACTCCCAAAATTCCTCAAAAATCAAGATTTATCTATTGTCATGCTTAGCGGTCATTAATAGGGCTTTCTTTTGACCGTTTTGTTGAGTCACCTTATTTCGCGTGTAGCTTCGAAGCTCGAAGACTCGCAGTGCGTAGATTTTGAGGAGAAAGCTCAAGATCTCGAGCAAGGCATGTCACCTTTGAACATATTGAGCCTATATTTGAAATCAATTATGTTGCTTGCAAAATACTTATGCATTGATAGGATTGCACTGGAAGTTGTTAGCCCCATCTGCAAGGCAGATTGGTGGGCCTACCTGATTGTTGCATTTGAACCCTTCCTTGTTAATTGCTTATCATGTTCCCTTGTAGCCACCTGTGTTGTGCCTCGGTATTCGTGCACCTTGTACGAGTATCAATGGTCACCTTCAAACTTAAAATCTGAGAACATCTTGGGTAAAACTTGATTTATGAAATTTTTGAAAAACCCAACGCTAGGTCGGTGCCTTGTGAAAGAAAAAGGAGTTTTAAAAACAAAACTCGCGACATAAGGCCATTCCTGGGCGGGATGCTTGTACGGTCGCTTTAAAGGACCGATTCCTTTGGAATTACATTCGAGCATATAACTCATTCTTCCTGTTGTACCAACACTGTTTTCTAGGACTAGTACATGTTTACAGGTTAATTTGGATCACCTTACTTTGGTTCCCGTTCGAGGCTAGCTTGGGGCGTGACAACCTATATGCTCATTTCTCAAGTTCTTACACTATATCACACCCACATACCAAGTTTGTGTACTGTAGACGTAATTTACTCAAAATAATAAGTACTCTTGGTGACCGACTGGTACAGACATTCAGTTACCAATTCTGCTCATATCAAACAGTTTTGGCTGTATGTAACATGTAAACTGATTAATTGAGTTCTAGCACTAGAGTGGCCGGTCTTGATTCTTAACGCAAACTCAAGTCTCAAGTCTTTCTTTGTCCTTTGAGGTCAAATGGTCACTGAACCAGATGAATCGAGAAAAGAGTATTTTCCTGATTTATTTTCATAAAGAAAAATGGGTGAACCATGGTTTTCTTTTGTTTTCTTTGGTTCAAGAGGCAAATAGCGGTGAGAGACTAAGAGGCGGCTAGGGGAGGCTAGTTTTGGGCTCCTGGAGGGACGGCGATCCTGTTCACCAAGTTGCTCGATGCCAAAGCGGTGGCGAGCAAGCTGGTGACGGCTAGTAGAGAGCGGCGGTGGTAGCGGCTCCGGCATCTCCAATTTGCAAACCTAGAAGCTCCAGGTGGATACCACGGAACCTCAGGGAAGCTTCCTCAGCCACCCAAAGATCTAGTCCGGAGGCCTCGAGACGCTGGTTGTGCGGCTTGTGTCTAACGGCTAGTGGGTGGGAGTTGAGTGTATTTATACCACCCAACCCCTACCTCCTCCTCCCATAGCTCCTCATTTTCTTGTTCTTCACTCCCTCTCTCTCTTTGAGCTCTCCCTCTCCCTCACTCCCTTTGCCTTGAGGCAAACCTTTGTGAGTTTGGAGTTGGGGTATTGGGGATTCGAGTGCTTGTGAGCTAGGGTTCATCCTTGAGCACTTGAGATTGGCTTCGAGTCTTGTATGTGCTTGTTACTATTGGAGCGTAACCTCCAAGCTGGGTAGGCACCTCCCACGAGCTTCCAATCGGTGTGGCAAGCCCAGGAAAGTTTGTGAAGGCTTTATTCCACCTATGCAAAGAAATGGGGTAAAATTTGAGTGTTACCTTGTTTGCTCCTAGAAGGTGGCTTGGTAGAGTAACCCTCATCGGTGAAGTAAGGTTCTCCTCTAAGGCTTGATGTAGGGTTGCTTGGGGATTTGCTAGTCCTTATTGTTGGATTGAAAACCTAGGCTACCTTGTGGTTGCAACCTTGGTGAGGATTAGGTTTAATCGAAACCCAGCTCTTTGGATTCCCTCAACAGAGAGTAGGATTTTTGAATCCGAACTTCGGTGAAAAATCCTTTGTTTCTCTCTCATTTACGGCATTTACTTTGAGTCATTATATGATTGTGGTAGTTTGTTAGCTTGTTACAGTAGCTTTCTCCTTATCATCTCGGAAACTCCGAGAAAAAAGATTATCCTGTGCGAAAATTGTTTAGATTCTATGAAGATGCCGGTTGTCTTCCAAGTGAGAATTGCCTCCTTGATGTCTCCAAAGACTTTTCGAAAAATAATTGCAGTTGAAGGAGATGAGCCTCATATAGAGACAACACGCAATCTGAATAGATGAGCAAACGAATTAAAGACTCATGTATTAAAAATGGTCAAGCTTCTCACTTCCCATTTTTCCCTTATAGGTCAAGCCAGTTTTTGGTACGTAAAAAAAGGTCAAGCCAGCTTTCAGTATGACCATGAGATTCATGCTTCTTTTGCTGTTTTGCATATTCACCTGACAGACCTTAATCATTGACGCTTTAGAATGAACTGAGTTAAGGTAGTAATAATTAAAAGAAATTGTAGAAAGGAAGGTATGTGTCCAGTCTTCTGGAGTTGTGGTAGGTAAATTTCTGGACTCTATATATGTTTTTATTTGCATACTGGTTATCAACAAATACACATACTAGCTCAAAACACAACAGCCAAAGCAACTGCTTTTGGGGTTGACTTTTGTGTGTTTTATGTGCTTACAGCATATACTCGAACGTTTCCTCAGGTTTGTATTCCTTTCCTCATCATTTCCACAAACTCTTCAAAGTCAATTCTCCCGTCCTGTGAATTCGATGGAGGAAGTAATTAAATCCATCGAAATGGCCATAATTAGTGAAAATATATACCTTAAGTATGCTTTACCTTGTCTTTGTCAACTTCATCCAGTACTTGTTTAATGTTTGTTTCATCACTCATTCCATACGCTGCCATGGCTTGTTCCAGTTCATCTATTGTTATGTACCTAGAGGTATTTTTCATGGTCTCTCGTTAATATATACTGATTTTTTTTATAAATGAGTTTATACCAAGAAAAAAATGATGCAAGGAGAGCATGTGTTGAACAGCATTATACAATGAACATGATTGTTGCGCAGAATAAGTTTCAGTGTTGTTTAATTTAGAGCTCTTTATTCATGGTGGTGAACAACATAAAGTTTGTTCGTTGGTAAGAAAAATTTATTTTTACCCGCTGTTATCTTTGTCAAAGTGTTGAAATGCACGAATCAAATTCTCCTCCCTTTCCAGTTTATGCTTATTTATCATAGCTGCGAGGAACTCCAAGTAATCAATACCGCCACTTTTGTCTAGGTCAACCTGTATCACAGTATCGCTGGTAAAATTTTTCGTGAACTAAACCTGTGGTGAAGTGTAGCAAAAGAAAATGATCTTACTGCTTCCATAAGCTTCTGAACCTCCGCTTCACTAATCTTTGATCCTAGCTTTGTCAAACCAACATTCAGTTCTTCTAGTGTGATTGTGCCACTTTTGTCTGTATCCATGTTATGGAACATCTGTTTCAAGCCCATGATTTCCTCTGATGATAGGTTCTCTGCAACTATCTTTGAGATGAAACGAGGCAATGTGTCACCTTAATTTAACCAAGGCATAGTAGTTATCCCTGTTAAGGAGGATTCTCACCTTAAGCGCTAATTGCTTTAAGTTGTTCATTGCCTTGAATTGCTTCATTCTTGATAGGACTGCGCTATCGATAGGTTTCTCATATGCATCACTTTCTTTGAACCATCGATGTTCTGTGGCATGGATAAATGCATTTAAAGAGTTGGCAATACACTATGTACAATTGCAGGTAAATTTTACATTCATAGCCGCAGATTAGCATAGCAAAACACAATTCAGGTGTGCTACCTAAGGCCTGTGATGCAGTGATCCTCTTCTGGGGATCTCTATTTAGCATTTGTCTGATAAGATCCTTTGCACTTTCAGATACCGAAGGCCACGGGCTGCTACTTAAATCAAGTTGGCCGACCAATATAGCGTCGAATATGCCTTTCTCTGTCTCTGCTCAGATATACAAATCTGACAATTATCTTCACGATACTTGATACAGTGTAGCATTCAAAGCTAAAGAGTAAAGATGTATGGATGTTAACCTGCCCAGAACGGGGGCGTCCCGCATAGAAGGATATACAATATCACCCCAGCGCTCCAGACGTCGGCTTCTTTCCCATAATTTCGTTGTAATACATCTGGCGCCACATAGTAAGCACTTCTGACGCCACATAGTAAGCACTTCCGACAATGTCCTTGCACATCTTGCTGTAGGATCGAACCAGACCAAACAAACCTATCAAAGAAGGATGAATGGTAGGAAAAACCAAAAACTAAAACTTTTAGTGAAAATAAAAGTTATCCTCTAACCTGATGAAGTCGCATTGATCAGACTGCCGTGACACAGCCGGTCAAACCGCTGCATTGCCGCCGGTCAAACCGCCTCCAAGCTGTCGGTCAGACAGTCGAGAACCGGAAAAAACATGTATCAACGAATTCTTAAAGTAGATCAACTTTATTGCATCAATATGTGTTTATAAAGTGCATCTAAAGCATTCCTCCCTCAACTCTCGAACTAGATTGAAGTCTAGAAGCAAACCCTAACTTTTCTCTTCCAAAAAGTCGGTATATTTCTAGCCTCAACCCCTCATCTATTTATAAAAAAAAATCTCCTACTCAAAGTAGGAGTAGAACTCCTAGTAGGATTAGAACTCTTAGTTCCACTAGGACTCAAACCCTCACTTTTCAAATCAATTACAATTTCCAAAATTTGCTTCTCTATCAAAACACTATAGCTACAACCGCCACATGCATGCATCGGCACACATACACCACGCATGTATGCATGCAGTACTGCCATGCTACCGTACCCGAGGTACTATAGCAACCATATACTACTTTTCAATTTTTCTTCCAATTTCCTTCGCGAACACCGACACTTGCACGCACACCTCGTGAAACCCGTTACGAAGATCTCTCCTACGCAGTGTCCAACTACCATGTGCCATCTCATATCCAACTTCGTCATTCGGCATACTTGATCATCTGGACCTCAACTCCTTCCTAAGTCTAGTCCTGATCCCACCGTCGACCGAAGTTGGCCTCCAAGACTCCTACACATAATCAGACACAACCGTTTCTGGGCACAGATATCACAACGTAACCCACATTAGTCACACGCACTAACACCAACATCCACAAATATTCTCAAACCAATTTATCGAATAAATCATTTGCGAAGTCAATTGTTCATCACAAAATATTAATCATGACAATGATTTCATATTTACCTGCATTTGTTGGGGGGAAATTTTACCTTGTACATCTTGTCACTAACAAGGGACATGCATTGTCCCCTCATCTCACAGATTTTGCACCATGCGTTATCATGCCTTCTTGCTCTGATATTGTACGTTTTTACTAGAGAAAATTCCTTATGTCTCTATAAAAATTTTTTCAATTCTTTCTGTGCCTCTAAATTTTGCATAATCCTCTACATATTATTATGAGTTTTTTTATTCCCCCCTATACCCATGCTTTAGTTGTCCGTGAGTTAACCATTATACTTTTCACTATATTGCCTTCGTTTATACTTTATGCTACCTACTTAATCTACGACAAAATAAAACAGTACATAATCATTTGACATTGGATTTTAAAAACAAAATTTATATTTTCAAACATTTTTAAAAAAAATTGATGAAATCCACACAAAGGTTTCATTGGGAAACTGAAAAACTAATTATTTTTTGTTTGGGTTTAAATTTCAACAAAAAATTTGAACAAATTTCATCATATATGACTTGGAACTTATTTGAAAAATATATAAATTTTAGTTTTCAAATTTATGACCAATTAATTATGCCACACTTGCTTTTTTTATAAATGAATCAATTTTTTTTGCCGGGGGCTATGTTTTTTTAATCAACCAGCACGTAAGTAAGAGACAAGGGTAGACAGGGGTAATATAGATATTTTTGAAAAAAAAAATCCAACGGTCAACTACCAGGCAACTCATGAAATGGACATAGAAGATCAAAATAAATACTTAGGTGTATGTAGGGAATGATGCTAAATTCAGAGACACATAAGGGTCCCTTAGGCAAAAATTTGTGGGCATGTAAGGAAGTTTCGTTTTCTACTACTCCCATCTTTAAGTAAGATGTTGTTCTAAGTTGAAACCAAGTTTATAAAAGTATATAGTAACATCTACAATGCTAAATTAATTTTATTAATTTCACCATTAAATATATTTTTATAATATATATTTGGTCTTAAAAATATTGCTATATTTTTCTTATAAATTTGGTCATAATTAAAGATGTTCGACCTAAATAAAATCAAAACATCTTAGAAATGGAGGGAATACATGTGTTTTGAACCCACACTCTTTGGACCAGGGGCGAACACATCCACTGGACAGGGTGAGTCGATCAGCCCAGCTACGATTTGTGCCGCCCCTCCCTCCTAATCCTGGGTCTAGCGCATGAGCCACTAGCCCACCATTAACCCATCAGATCATCAAGTATTTTAAATAGGGATGAAAACAATGACGAAAATTATCGACCAACTTAATATTGTGTCCGTATAAGTGGTATCGTTTCTAATTTTGATCATTCATAAAATTTGATTTATTTTTTCTAGTCTTTTAGCATCATAATGCAATCTACACTAAATAGTTAAATTGGTAAATATAAAAATTTCCGACAGACGGCAAATCATTTTTGAATAAATGATTTTGTTTTCAACCATTTTCATACTTAATTCCAGGCATGAAGTTTCCATCGTTGTCTTGTCTTCGTGAGTATGTTCACCACCTTGCATGTCTGACTCTGACATTTGTTCGGATGTTCATCTTTGTTGTTAGCTCACTTGATGTCCGTGTGGTGCACTGCTACAGTGAGCCGGTGACTATGATTTGTGTGTACGTCGGTGCCTTAGCCAGCATCAAATAGGTTATCCCCTTGCTGGAGATAGTGGCGGACACATGGGTTTGCTGGGAATTCCCAAGAATAACTATATAGTAAAATTAATTGGAACACCAAGATTTAAATTGAATATATACCCAATTCAAATGAGTATGAATTTTTTTAAATGTTTAAGTATGAACATAAACTTTTTTACTAACTAGTTCAAACAAGTTTGAACTAAATTTGAACATTGTTTTGTTAGATGCATCCAAACATATAATTAGTTAGGTATGTAATAATGGATTATGAAATAAAGTTGAATTTGAGTTGTTTTGTTGTTAGGTATAGATATGAATCAAATTCTTATACCTAGATATATACTCACAATTTAAAATTTTTAAAAAATTTAAGTGAATTTGTGTATTTTATACTTGGTGCCCGAGCATCATGGGTGTGTGTGTATGAAAATGGTTATATACGCCTGGGACGGGGAGTACGTACTCCCGCTTTGATCCACCATCCATCAAAGCTAAACACCGATCAATCCATCCCACCCCTGCTACCGGGTCAAAATATCAAACCCGTTTGATCATTTTTTGGAAAACAAATTCTGGTAATTCTGAATTATCCCGATCTAATCGCAAGGTACAACAATACTGATCCGTTTCAATAATAAATAGCTAGTTCGTCGTCATCAGCAGATTGATCTACCGCGTTCCCAGCTGCTAGTCGACGGAGACGGCGGTGGCGGCGTCTCGCTCATTCCGCCGATCGCCAGTCACTCTCGTCGGACGGCTGCTCTGACTCTAGGCTGTGCCTCGGTTTACCGGCGCCGTCCGCGCGCTGCGATAGTGCTGACTTCCGCCGGGCGCGCAACGGAGCAATCGAACTCATCCAGCCAGTGAGATGAGCGCCGTCAAGATTCGCCTAACATTCTATGCTGGCATGTCCTTCCGTTTCGTGTTCTTTGCTTCTTGTTCATGCATGGAGATCGAAGCTTCTGTTTTGTTCTTCCATTAATCTATTTCTATTGCTTCCAGACTCGCGCTCCTCCGGCTGCTGCGACCGTTTTCTAAATCGGCGACGGCACAGCATGGTGGCGTGCTAGCAGATCCACCCATCAGATCGAAGCAGAGATGATCACGGCATCACGCTGCATTTCTTCATCCAAGCGCAGCCGAATAGCCGATCCGTTTTACTAGTCGGCGTGCTTCATGCCTTGGTCGTTTCCAGGCGGCGGTGCCAGCTGCTAATTGCTACTCCCTGCTATGTTGCCACCATGCTGATGGCGAAGAAGCCCACGATGCACTATTTTCTCTAGCTGGGATCCCTACTACTTTTTCATCTTTTTTTTTTCAAAGCGACTGTACTTCTTTTTCCATCGATGATAAAATCACTCCGTAGTATCATAACATACTGCTTTTGTTTTGAATATATATACTATAAATTTCATCAAGTATACTTCTTTTTTATGGTTCGGTATATATACCATTTCGGTGAAACCAAGTGTTATATACTACTTTAATTATTTAGTAAGTACAACTCGGTGAAGTAGTATATACTTCATTAATTATTTTGCTAATAATCTACAAGCTACATGCATACATACCTTCTATCAACGATGGATGTACTACATACTAAATCCGATAAAAAAATAGTATATACATATACTGCTTCAATGAGGATTTCAGTATATACTGGATACTTAAAAAAAAGTACATACTCATTAACCGATTGCTTTAGTATGTACCGGATATTTTTAAAAAACAGTACATACTTCTTAACGGCCGACTGATTTAGTATATACTGGATACATGATAAGAACAGTACATACACCTTAACCGAGTATATACTGGATACTTGAAAACACAGGACGTACTACTTAAAACAGTACATACTACTCACAAAAAAAAAGTATAAACTACGTACTAATCTAGAAAAAGCGGTATATACTACCGATCTAGAAAAAAATGGTATATAGGAGTGGTCTAGATACTACCAATTTTAAATGGTGGTAAATACTGGTACTAGGATAATTTGACAGGTACATTATTAAATTTGAATCACTAGTACAGAATGAATTTTTGCAAACGGGCGAATAAGATTTTCGCATGCGGTTGGGCCAGCCGCATGCGCGAAATCGTCTGCAAAAATCACCATCTTCCCATGCGGCCAGAACACCCGCATGCGAAAATCCGATTTTCGCATGCGAGCGCTTAAGCCGACCGCATGCAAAGAGAAAATATCGCGAAAAAAAATAAAATTCCAAAAAAAAACAAACCCTAGCCGCAAGCGGCGGCATCGCCGCCCGAGCTCGCCGGCCGCTTCCGCGCCACCTGCCCCCGCTGCTGGCCGCCGCCATCCGCTCCCGCCACTGGCCGTCGCCGCCGGATCCGGGCGGGACGAGGCCCGCCGCCGCCGGATCCGGGCGGGATCCGCCCACTCGTCGTCGTCATCGGGGTCGCCGCCCACCGCCAGACGCCGCGTGACCGGCGCCAGATCCACGCCGCTGCGGCCGCCGGCCGTCGCGGGGTAGCGCCGTGCCCGCTGCCGTCGCCGCCTGCCGCTGCCCGCCGTCGCCGTCGCCGAGCGTCGTGCTCCTCCGTAGGGCGGCGGATCCGGTCCTCCCGAGGACGGTGCCGTCGGATCCGCCGCCGTAGGCCGTCGCCGTGCCCGCCGCTCGCCGCCGAGAGCCCCTAGGGCAGCGGATCCGGCTTTCCCGAGGACGGCGCCGCCGGATCCGCCGCCGCTCCCGCTGTCTCGCCATTGCCCGCCGCCTCCTTGATGTCGCCGCCCGCTCCCTCCTAGCTGCCGCCGCTGCCGCGCCTTCTTGAGGCCGCCGCCGCCGCTCCCGCCGTCGCCCACCGCCTCCTGCCGCCGCCCAAGTGAGGGAGAGAGAGAGAGAGAGGACTCCACGGCGGTGAGGAGGGGGAGCGGCGGTGAGAGAGAGGAGATAATAAGGAGAGGAGAGGAAGAGAAGATAAGGTTAGGTGTAGGAAGAGGACCATTTTTACATGCGGGCCACTTAACCGCCCGTATGGAAAAATAGATTTTCCCATACGGGCCTCTTAAGAGGGCCGTATGCAAAAATGAGCTCATTTTTGATGCGGCTCACTTAAGCGCCCGCATGCGAAAATAAAATTTGAAATTTGAAATTTGAAACTAGTGTATCTCACTCATACGAACTCCAAATTAGATGATTCTTTTTCCTAAATGTTTCTAAAATCATGCTCTATCATGTTATTGTGTTCTTACTGCTATTATTTTGGTCATTTTTTCTTGAGACTTTGTTTTATCAATTAAAAATTTGAATTTCAAAACTTCAAATAATATTTTGAAGCAATAAATGATTTCAGCTGAAAAAGTCATCCACAACAAAGTGGTATAACTCATCAATATCTATAACTTTTATTTTGGTCATTTCTTCATACGACAAAGTTATTTCTAACATTGTTCACAAAATGTACATATCTTATATAGTTTTATAAACTATAGAGAGAGATATGTAAATTTTGTGAAAATGTTACGATCACTTTGTCGGATGAAAAAATGACTAAAATAGAAGTTATAGATCTTGATGAGTTATACAACTTTGTTGTGGATGACTTTTTCAGCTGAAATCATTTATTGCTTCAAAATATTATTTGAAGTTTTGAAATTCAAATTTTTAATTGATAAAACAAAGTCTCAAGAAAAAATGACCAAAATAATAGCAGTAAGAACACAATAACATGATAGAGCATGATTTTAGAAACATTTAGAAAAAATAATCATCTAATTTGGAGTTCGTATGAGTGAGATACACTAGTTTCAAATTTCAAATTTCAAATTTTATTTTCGCATGCGGACGCTTAAGTGAGCCGCATGCAAAAATGAGCTCATTTTTGCATACGGTCCTCTTAAGAGGCCCGTATGGGAAAATCTATTTTTCCATACGGGCGGTTAAGTGGCCCGCATGTGAAAATGACCCTCGATTTTTGCAGACGCCATTAGTTATGGTCCGTTTGCAAAAATCATGGGCTCTCGTACAGAAAAATCACTTTTGTAGTAGTGAATCCAAATGCATGGCCTCGTTCAATTGTGCACCAAATTCGGTGTGGGCTTGTGCATCGACAAAAATAAAGTTGTATACTACTACTAACTAAAAGAAGTGTATATACTGAAAAATATTAGTACATTCTTCCACTAAACAAAATAGACTATGTACGGAAAAATAGCATATACTACTGGTCTGTGAAAAGAGGACATACTTCGATCTACTATAATTTTTGAATCTGGTCATTCCTCACGGTCCGGTGTGCATGCATGCAAAATTTTGAAAAATGAAAAATAGAGTACCAGCTGATGGACATGCATGCAGAATTTTCAAAAAAAAATTAGCATCATTTTTTCTTTTTGACCCAACTATTCATTATCAACTAATGAATATCCAACAAGAAAGAGGGAGTACATACACCTAGATGTACAAAACAGTCGTCATATATATATATATATATAGACATACACATATATATGCACGCGCTCACATGCATGTGCGTCCATTTTTCTGGACTCCTGGGCCACACCCCTTCTAACGCATTAGCCAACTATCTCAATTCCCCTGACTCTATCTCACTAAACGCTTAGGGACACAACGCTTGTAATTGTTGAGTGAATCTCCGGTATTAACTCAAAACGACAACCACTGGAATATTACAAAACGATCTAAAGAGCCTTATTCAACTTGCAGTCAATTAGGCTATATGATATTTGCTCGTGGCATCTCTAATTATTTGGTTAGCGTCTTTCACTTAATGAATCACGCGTTTTTCAAAGCCGGATTCTCTATAAATAAATTCTGTATTAAGAAACGAAGGAAGAGTGATTGTTCCGACCTCAACTAGTCTCCATGCTCGTCGAGACCAGTTTTAAGCTTTCAAAGAGTGGTCATCATACCTTGCTTTCAGCCTTAGGCTTGGCGGATCCTCTAAGTAATTAATGGGTACGTAGGTTTTGTGTTTGTCTTATGTTATCCTGGTGATTTATCATCGGAATAGCTCAGTTCGCTACTTGTAATTGTTGAATTGAAGTTCTATGTCCGCTACTTGCTAGAGACCGCTCCATCTGTATTTTAATTTTTAAGGTTGTGCCCGCCACTGTTTGAACCCGTGCATTTCTAACAGCCAAAGAAATGAAAAAAGCAGTGTAGCTTATGTGCGATCGTCCTGACCTTCTTCGATGAAGGCGGAGAGTCCGAAGTCGATGGCCTTGAGCGGCGCGTCGTCGGCGGCGTTGGCGAGCAGGAAGTTCTCCGGCTTGAGGTCCCGGTGTATGACCCCCATGAAGTGGCAGACGTGCACGACGGTGAGGATGTCCCGGAACACGGTGGCGGCCTGCCGCACGGAGTAGCTCCCCTTGGCCGTGATGCGGTCGAACAGCTCGCCGCCGAAACTTAACAGTACTCCATGACGAGGTGCACGTGGTCGTTGTCCTCGTAGGCGCCCCTGAACTCCACGATGTTGGGCTGCCCGCTGAGGTGCTGCAGGATGGAGATCTCCCGGCGCACGTCGTCCACGTCGGTGCGCCGCACCAGCTTCCGCTTCGACACCGACTTAATTGCACGCGTACCGGAGCCCCGTCGCGTGCTCCGTGCACAGGTACGTCGTCCCGAACTTCCCGCTGCCCAGCATCCGCTCCAGCTGGTACAGCGACCGCACGTTCACCATCGGCCTCTGAAGCACGGGACCCATCTCCCCACCACCGGACGCCCTCCGGGACAGCGCCCCCGCCGCCGAGGAGGAGTCCGGCAGCGGGCCCGTCAGCCGGTGCGGCGGGGTCTTGTGCCTCGTCAAACTCGGCCGCCGCCACGTCGCCGTCTGGCCACGCGCCTTGCTGCGCTCCGCGGTCGACGCCGGCCGCCGCTTGGTGGCCGACGTGATGAGTGTCTCATACGTCTTGGTGAAGCAGTCACCCATTGCAACAAACCTTCTTCTTTTCCCGCGCCTTGCCGTTTCTTCTTCTCCGATCCGTCTCCTTTCCTTTCCTCTTCTCCTGTGTGTTTGGACGACGACGCCGCCTGGGGTGGCGACAAGTCGAAGCGAGGGTGGAATGGTGAGTCGTTGGTCTGGGAGATCGAGGTTTTCAAGTGTTTCTCTGCGCGCGGTGGACGCCGGGAGCGAGCTGTTTGACGTGATGCCTCCCCCTTTCATTTCCTTGTTTGCTTTTGCTCTGGCTTTTGAGCTTTATGCCTTGTTTGGTCATTTCCTAAAAAAGTGCCTTGTTTGGTTATCTCCGGAGGGAAAGGAAGATTCAAATAAAGCCTCGGGATCACGCTATCTCACCTTATGCAGGCAGTACAATACTTGCGGCGCCGCAACAGCCGATTTTATTCGGTTTTGAAGGTGTAGAAACAGCTTTTATTGAGCTGGCAGTAGCCATTTTACTTGAGGGATATGCTGTATTAGCTTTCCGTGACATCGTTGAAATCAAGCGAAGGCAGCACTAGCAAAGTGCGCACTTTCTCAGAACGGAATCAACTGTGGGCCGGAGTAATGTGACGAGCCAAGCCAGCCCAGAAAATATTTCGGCCTATAAACCTCAGAGCAGAATCAACTATGGCCCGGAGGAATACCACTCCTCCCCGGAACGCAAAACGAAGTATATATTATTGCATGATTAATTAAGTATTAGCTAATTTTTTTTAAAAAACATAGATTAATATAATTTTTTAAAACAACTTTTGTATAGAAATTTTTTACAAAAAAACACACCGTTTAGCAGTTTGAAAAGCGTGCGCACGAAAAACGAGGAGGGTGAGTTGGAAAAGTTGTGGGAAGAACACATCCTAAGTCCACTTGCCGTCTCTCAATTTTATGTCGAGTTTGATTGACATCCCTTATCCCTAATATCATAAATCTTCATCCGTAAACAATATAAAACCGTGAAAATTGGGTCCCATGATAGTATAGATCCTATTTTTCCATGTTTTCACTTATGTGACAGATGTCCGGGCCTACTTGTCTACACAACTCAGAGGTGAGTGGCACGCTAGGACCTACACACAGCGTGGCACCAGTAGACAGACTAGCCGGGTGAGGACCATGGGCGCACGTGTAGCCAACGTTGAGCTCGTTGCAGCGGCCGACGACGCGAAGGCCATGTTCGGCAATGAGGTGGTTGAGAAGTGTGAGATTGAAGTCCCACGCCTCCGCCTCCGCCACCTCACTCTGCTACCCCCTTGTCACGCCCCAAACTAGCCCCGAACGGCGGCCAGTGTAAGGCGATCCAAATTAACCTGTATACCTGTACCAGTCCCAGGAAACAGTGTTGGTACAACAGGAAGATTGAATATCACAACAACAGAGGTCTCTTTATTAAGAGTAAAATTACAACTAAGGTTGGAACTGCGGAAGCGAAGACTAGCCCAAAGCCACAAGCATGACTTGGGGAAAGGCCGGAACCCTACTACAGCTCGTAGTTCGCTTGCTCCTGGAAGAACTCTTCAGCAGGGTCCACTTCTTCGTCTTTGAGAACTGGGGGGTTATTTATACAGAGCAAGGGTGAGTACAAGAGTACTCAGCAAGTCAAGGGAAATTAAGTGTTTGATGCAAGCTTCAAAGGAGAGCCAGTTATTTTCGCATTTGATTTTAGTTTAAGACTTTCAGAAGAACCAAGTGAGTGCTTCTTAACGGCACGGACGAGAGAGTGCGTCTCATCCGACCGGAGCAGTGAAATGTATGGATTGATTTTGTCGGCACGAAAGGCTCCCTGCCAATCGTTTACCGAAACCGGCTGCACCGACAGCCTCAACTCAAGCACTGAAAGGATTACGATTCTGTCGGCACGAAAGGCTCCCTGCCAATCGTCCTCCGACACCGGCTACACCGACAGCCACAAGTCAAGCACTGAACAGATTTCCTTACACCAGCAGCAGTTCACAAGGTAGCAAACAAAACTACGCTAAGGAATCACCTCACATCCGCCCATGACCGTGGGCACGGCTGTTCGAACAGTTGTTAACCTCTGCAGAGGGGGTACACTTTACCCACACAACGTTACTAACCCGGATCACCCAGCCCGTGCATCACAGCCACGTCTGGTGACCTTGAGGTTTTCACGACAAGGCATTTCAAAAGCCGACTCAGGGTCATCTTATGCCAACGGGAGGGGTCCCACAGACCAACACCAGGTTAGGTCCCAGACCATACTGTACCAGGAAGTCCAGGGGTCCTCCCCGACACCACCCCGACGAATCCACTTGTTCCTTGGCATCAAGATTTCCCTGACCTAGCTAGTTACTCAGCCAGGGGTGTCCCATTTCACCCATGTGGTCGTACTTTACATATGCTCGGATGTAATTCCCAAGGAATCGGTCCTTAAGGCGAGAACGGGCAAACCGTACCTCCAGTACGTCTCCCGCACCCCGAGTTTTAGAAACTCAATTTATTTTCAAGGCACCGACCCAAGTGTCGGGTTTTTCCAAGGATTTTGTAAATCCAAGTTTTACCAAGTTGATCATTTTAAATTTGAAGGGAGCCTCGATATTCGTACGCGGGTACGAATACCGAGACCTAGCCTGAAGGCGACAAAGGGGTGTTAGGTTATTCAATAATCAAGAAGGTCAAATGCAGCAAGTAGGTTGGGCCTGCCGGTTGTATCACAAACCACGGCCAAAGTGTCATGTGTAACCTAAGGGAATGCATACTTTGCAAAAGAAAATACTTAATTTCAAATTATGGGTTCAATTGATCAAAGGTGACTTGCCTTGCTCGAGATCTTGAGCTTCTTCCTCGAAGTCCGCGCACTGAGAGTCTTCCGGCCCCGAGACTACACGTGAAACGAGACGACTCAACACAATGGTAAAAGGAAGCCCTACTAATGACCACTAATTGTGCCAATAGATAGATCTCGATTTTTGAAGAATTTTGGAAGTTGAACGGAGTCAATCGAACGAACGGTTGAGGAGATATGAATTTCCTAAGATTAATTGATTTTCTGTCTAAAGGAAAAGGAATTAATAAATCCCTTAGAAAAAGAAATGAAGGAGGGACGTGAAATGGACTTTATTTTGGGTGGCTAGGTGCGGCCGAATAGATGGGTCGGCGCACGAGGAAAGCGGCCCAAGGCCGAGAGGGAGCGCGCGAGGCAGAGGGGGATCGACTGGGCCTGAGGGCGAGTGGACCGGGCCTGGTTCGGCCTCCCGAGTGACTCGGGGCCGACTGGCTGGATCGAGTGACTCGGGGCCGACTGGGCCGAACCGAGTGCAGCCCACGCGCGGGACGGATCGGTGGACCGAGGTCCACCGTGCGGGGCGCTAGGGCGAGATCGCTTGTCAGCGACCCGACTCACGTGAGCGAGGCGCACGGAGGGAGAGGCGGTGGTTGGCGCTCGCGTGGCGCCGACATGGCTGTCATGGAGGCCGGCGGGAGGAAGAAGAACGGGGCGACGACATCCGACGGCACGCGGCAGCGGCGGAGCTCCTGGACGGCGCGGCGCGGGTTCGACGAGGGGAAGGGCACCAGAGCGGAGAGGGGAGTGAGAGAGAGCGAGCCAACGGCTCGGATTCACCGGAGAAGGGCCGAAGACGGCGGAATGCGGCGGCGGCCGACGCTGGCGAGCAAAAGGGGGAAATGGCACCGGAGCGGAGAGAGGCAGATTCACCGGCGAGGGAGTGCCCACACGGGTCCACGGACGCCTTCCGAGCATCGGGAGGGACGGAGCGGCACCGGGGGACGCGGGCAACGGCGCGCGGAGTTCGGCTCCGAGCGGCGGCGAAGCGGCGAGCGAGGACGGCCGCGACGGTGCTAACGGCGGTTCCACGGCGTCTACAAGCACGGGAGGACGGCGGCGAGCTGGCTAGCGTCTATGGGAGGGAGGAAACGGAGGGAGAGGGGAGGATTACCGCAGGGAGGAGTTAGCCGGTGAGGGGAGGAAACCGGCGGCGCGGGACGGAGCTTGGCTCGGCTTCGGGCCGAGGGAGAGGAAGGAGAGCGGCGCCCGGAGTCCCCTTCGGGCGTCCTCGGGCTCCGGTGGCGAACGGCGAGAGCGACGGCACAACACGGCGGTGGAGGAGGAAAGGAGCTCGGCAGCGGGGCAACAATGGTGGCTGAGAGGGGGGAGGGCGCGGGTTTAAAAGAGGGGGCAAGGTCAGTGGAGGCGAAGGTGGTTTGGGTGAGGCGGTGGAGCGCGCGAAGAGAGATGGCGCTCTTCGGCGCTAGCGGCCAAGTGGCGGCAGCGTGACGTCTGCGCCGGTCGGGGAAAAGAAAAAGAGATGGAGAAAAAGGCGGCCAGTCTCCTTGCCGAAAGGGGAAAGGAAACGCGGGGAGAGGGCGAGAGAGAGGGAGCCGCGGCTCTCCTCCTGGGCGGCACGCGCGCAGAGCTGCGGGGCCGAGTCGGCGATGGCGTCGGCGGTGACGCTGGCGGTTTGGCGTGGCGCGGAGAATGGGCGGGGCTGGGGCGGTCAGGGAGATGGCGTCGGCGTGGACCGGGCGGTCGGCCACGACGCGCGGGGCACGGGAGCCAACGGCGGGGGCGAAAGATTGGAGGCGTCGGCGGAAATCCGAGAGGGGGAGAGAGACAGCGAGCGAGAGAGAGAGCGAGAGAAAAAGAGAGAGCGAGAGAGACGGCGCTCTCTCGCGCTAGCGCGTGCGGCGCACGTGCGCGGCGCGCTCGGGCGGCGCGGACTCGGCCGGGCGGCGCGCGGCCCAGCAGGGAGGGGAGAAGGAGGCCGAGGGGAGAGAGAGAGAGAGCAGGGGAACGGGCCGAGCGAGAAGCGGCCCGAGAGACAAAGGGAGGTAAAACGGACCTCGGCTGAGAGGGAATTTTCGAGGGATTAGGGTTTGGATTTGGAATCCGATTTCACGATTTCTCCGGGATTGAGCTGTGAGGGGAACACACGAGATCTAGGCACACAACAAGACTCAACCGAAGAGCAAAATTTTCGCAAATAGAGTTTTTAGGAATTAGGTTTTCCCGCTAACGCCACGACGAAACGGGCGTTACACCCCTCTACTCCCAGTGTGTCCCTTTCTCCCGCTCTCTTGGGCCCTCATCCCTCCCGAAAAACCTCGCCCTCATCTCCCTCTTCCCCTCGCTCCCAAACCCCTCCGTTCTCGCACCACCCCCATCCATCTCCCACTCCACGCAGAGCACTTGTGTCTCTTCTCCTACTTCCGTCACGCCATCCTCTCGGAGTCTCATTGGGTAGTGATGGCCTCAACCACATCAACTGCCTCTCCGACGCCATCCTCCACCTACTTCTCCTGCCCGAAGCAACCGCAATAGCCACCGACTCCGTCACCGCCATAGGCCGGAAGCTGGAAGCCACCGCCTCCTAGAACTGGGTGTCCCGAACGACGGCTACGACTACCTCCCCCACCTCCATGAGCTTCGACCCTCGATCTCCTCCACCGGCAACGGCACCTCCGCCACCTTCCTCCCCAGTTGTCGCCACGCCTGCGTGCACTTCAGCCCCCCCTTTGGACATCAAGGTCTCCTTCTCTTATGAGGCTGACAAGTGGACCCCGAACATCTACCACGTAAACGAAAACAAGGAAAAATAGGGGTCTATACTACCATGGGACCCAAGTTGCACGGTTCTGTATAGTTTTGGGATAAAGATTTTTGGTATTGGAGATAAGAGATGCCAATCAAACTCGATGTAAAGTTGAGGGATTGTAAGTGGACTTATTCCCCTAGCAAAGTAGCAAGAAGAAATTTCGGTCGATAGGCTTGAAGGCCCAAACCCGGCCCATACAAAAAGTCGTTTTAACATGGTGGCGTTTCCCGTGCATTTTCACGGCTTTCTGGCGCCACCAAAGCGGTGACGTGCGCTCCGGCCATCGCTAAGACGCAGCATTGCCAACCTGCCGCGCTACGGTCACAGCGCGCGCACCATTTCGAAGCATGACGCCGTGACGGGACGCTGCGTTGCGCTTCTGATAAGCATCCGGAGAGTCAAATTCGATTCGGATGTTCAGTGTATCTTCGCAGCCCACATGGCTGGGGTGGGGGCATGAATCCAAAGTCGTCCTCTTTTTTTTTTCCGCTCCTTTGAGATTTTCTCCTAGCAGTGGAAATCATTTCCATGGAAAAAGAGGCAACAAAAGAAAAACTTACGAAATGGTCCATCCTTCCAGTGTTTCTCGCCAATATACATAACAAAACCTTTTTTTTCCTTTGCGGAGATAAATGTACAGAAGTTCCTTTGAAGGCTAGTATATATGTGGTGTTTGCAGTCCAAGGTAAGAAAGTAACAAGTGTACTCTTGGTGACCGACCGGTACAGACCTTCAGTTATGAATTCTTCTCAGATCAAACAGCTGTGGCTGTATGTAACATGTAAACTGGTTTACAGAATTACAGCACTAGAGTGGTGTGAAGGCCTGAATGGGTTCATCCTGATTCTTGACGCGAACTCAAGTCTAAGTCTTTCTTTGTCCCTAGTTAATATATTTCTGAAGACCTAACTCTGAGTCCAGAAAACAAAAGGATCTTTTCATTGTTTCTTTTAAAGTCTAGTAACAAAAATAAAAGGAACCCACTGTGTTCTACCCAAAAGATATGGACTTTTTGTATGCCGGGACGTATGGAATTTGTACTGCACTCGTTTTCAAATTAATAGATGTGGTTGACTTAGAAGAATAAAAAAACAGTACGCTGATGGGGTTCATTTTGTTTCTTGACACACGCTTGAGTCTTATTATTTATTACCCCAAAGCACCTTCCTAATCCTGCCTATTACTTTGGTTAACTTTAGAAGACACTGACTCTACCAACTACAATGTAAGCAAACACTAGTTGCATAACCGTTGGTTGAGAAGAGTAGACAAAAAGGGACCCAGTCTAGTAGTATTCCTCTAGAAGATTAGGTTGCTGTAGCCATGACTCTGAGTTGTGACTAGGTTTTTTCAGTGGGCAAGGCAACACCCTACACATGAAACCTTGAAGAGTTGAAGGTGTATATATATGAGGTGACCCTGTTAAGCCTGAACCTACAATTTAGAAAGAACAAGGAAGAAGACAGCAGGTGACACCTTTGCAGACACACCAAAACTGCCGGCCATAGCCCATATCCATTATCCCCACAAGAAGATGGCGATCCCGGTTTACAGCATCACAAGGGCAGAGATCGAGGAGTTCTGGAGGAGAAAGGAGATGGAAGAAGAGGAGCAGCGCCTCACCGCCGAGAAGGAAGCTGCAAGAATCAAAGCCAAGACACTTATGGTCAGTTCTTCTTCTTACTGACCAAATCTTTTTTTTCTTTTTGCATTACCAATCGCTATCTGGACTTCTGATGTCCTTTACCAGCTCAAGTTCAGTATGGTATTTAGCATAGCAGATGAATCGACGCATGTAAGGCAACAAAAACTTGCGATGCATGCAGATATAAGCCAAATTATCCTATCATGAATTTGGAGTTCAAAAATACTGTGACTTGGGGGTGTCTGAATTGTTTGGAAAGCAGATTGAAGATTATGCGATCTTCGAGCAAATGATAAGGGAGATTCTTGAGGAGGGTATCAAAGGTAACGGCGCAAGGGCAGAGAGAGACATCACCACGAACGGCGGCGCTGCCACCAAGAGCACTGAGGGAAGGATTGGCATCAAAGATTGGTAACCGTTCTTTCTGCAAATTTCCTAGAGCTATGCTATCCGTTCTTTCTGCAATTTCCTGTAGTTGACATGGCAGAGTGTGTCCCTTTCTAAATAGTGCGTTTCCACATCCTCTTGGAAGTTGGATACTGGTCCAATGTGGAAAACAATCTGTATCCCACTTCATCATCCATTTCCACAGTTGGATTTCCTGTTACAATTCTGTAGTGGAATTTATAGTCACTAAAGAATTATATGGATGTGAGAATTAAGAACCTAACAAGCTCGACTTGCAGAGTCGTAGTTAGTCAAAATAAGAAGCAACGTATTAAGATTTTTTTTTTGTAACAGTACTACACGGCTATTTTCGTGTGCATATGCAATTGCTTAAATTCTGGTGCAATTACGACCTTAGCATCCTATCAGAAGTAATCTTAATTACTTAGTCTTCAAAAAAGAATTAATTAAGTAGCTGTGGATATGACTGACCACCATCTTGCCTCCCTGGGTGCAGGTGGAGAAAAAGCACTTATGCTTATCTGAATGAACCAGCAATGACATCCATGGATGAGAAAGGCAGAAGGAAGCAAGCCATCAAATACATCCCACAGGAGAGATGCATGAACTTCTCATCGATTACAAGTCAACATAATACTACTACTTTTGCAATCTTCTAAATGTGCAAGCCAAGGATAAGCTGAGGCATATTGGCAAATTAGAAAAATATGCAAGTGGTATATGCATCAGCAATCATTGCATCAGCTATGCTATGGGTGGAATAAACTACATTGTTTTTAAGTGTATAAGTATGTCCAAACTGAATGGTACTTTGAAATTAATCATTTTGTAACCTTGTTGCCTTGCATAGCATATACAAAGCAGGCCATTTTAACTTATGATTAATTGTCAAAAGAACAGTTTTAGTTGGTGCTTGCTGTGTTACTATCTGAATCTATTGCCAACAATTATGTGATGAGTTCTAAATAAAAAACAATTATGTGATGGTATCATGGTATCACGCATGGTATTCGGCATTATATTGTTCAGCACACGTAACAATCTTCTTGCGTACACTCTTATCTGTTTGAATTGATTAACCTCGCAGCATCTCATGTATACATCAGTTGTGCACTATATCTTCAGATGTACAAAATCTAGCCTACTTGAACATTTTGTTTTTAATTTTTAAAAAGGCTAGTTCCTCATAGGTATTTATTGTTCAATTTGGGGAATTTTTCTAGGGGTTAGCTCCTTCAGCTCACCCCTTCCTCATCTATTCTATTAGCATAACACTTTTCAGATAGGTTCTTGGTACAATACATATTTACACCAACACTCCCCCTCAAGATGGGCAAAAAATATCAATCATACCCATCTTGTTACATATTGATTGAATCTCACTAGGACCTAACCCCTTTGTTAGACAATCAGCTAGTTGTTCACATGACTTAATATACTCCAACCTAAGCACCCCGCTATCAATCTTCTCCTTAATGAAGAACCTATCAATCTCCACATGTTTAGTGCGATCATGCTGAACAGGGTTGTTTGCAATGCTGATGGCTGATTTATTGTCACAATGAAGCATCACAGTGTCACTTCTTAGCACTCGCAATTCAGTCAACAAGCTCCTCATCCACAACATCTCACTCAAGCTCAAAGCCATAGCTCTGTATTCTGCTTCTGCGGTAGACCGAGCCACCACTGCCTGCTTTTTGCTTCGCCAAGAAACAAGATTACCACCAACAAACACACAATAACCTGATGTAGATCTTCTATCATCCATACTACTCGCCCAATCAGCATCACAATATCCTTCCACATTTAGTTGCCCATTCTTCCTAAACCACAATCCCTTTCCAGGAGTCCCTTTCAGATATCTGAGAATCTTATGAACAACATCCAAGTGACCAGTTCGAGGATCATGCATATACCTACTCACAACACTAACCGCATAGGAAATATCAGGTCTTGTATGGCAAAGATAGATCAAGCGTCCCACCAGTCTTTGGTATGCTTCCTTATCAACGGGATCACCTGATTGAGCACACAATTGGTGATTCCTATCAATAGGCGTAGTACTTGCACGACACCCAAGCATTCCTGTATCTGTCAACAGATCCAAAACATACTTCCTCTGAGATAGAACAATCCCCTTTGATGAACGAGCAATTTCAATTCCAAGGAAGTAGCGAAGAGGACCAAGATCCTTCACCTCAAATGCCTTTCCCAGCCTTTCCTTTAGACACCTGATTTCTTCTACATCATCACCAGTGATCACTATATCATCAACATACACAGCCAAGATGGTGATGTGTGTCCCCCTATGTTTGTAAAAAACAGTGTGATCTCCATTACACTGAGAATACCCCATATCACACACTGCATGCCTGAACCTATCAAACCATGCACGTGGAGACTGCTTCAACCCATACAAGGATTTCTTGAGTTTACATACTTTTCCAACTGTCTGGCTATTCCCAAATCCTGGAGGGATCTCCATGTAGACCTCCTCATGTAAATCACCATGGAGAAATGCATTTTTCACATCAAGCTGATGAAGGGGCCACCCAAAGTTCACCGCACAAGATACCAAAGCTCTCACTGTACCCATTTTTGCCACCGGTGCAAATGTCTCATCATAGTCAATTCCATATGTTTGACTATAGCCTTTTGCGACTAACCTTGCTTTATACCTATCCACCTTCCCTTCAGGGGTTTGCTTCACTGTAAAGACCCACTTACATCCCACTGCCCTTTTTTCTGGTGGAAGTTTTACAAGCTCCCAAGTCTTATTCTTCACAAGGGCATTCAACTCTTCTTTCATTGCATCTTTCCACTTTGGATCCTGCTTTGCACACTTCCAATCCTTTGGTATAGGCATTGTCTGTAATGATGCAATAAATGTTTTGTATGCTGGTGAAACATGAGAATATGTGATATAGTTTGCAATGTCATGCATAGAACTAAGATGCTCAAAACCAAGACGTATAGGAGGTCTACCAGCATTGGATCTAGTCTCTCTACGTTGTGCAAGAGGTAATTCTACATGTTCAAGAGTTGGAGAAGTATTACCAATTGTCTCAAGAGAAGCCAAGGAGGCTGGAGGAGAGAGACTCTGGGAGGATTCAGGGACTGGACATTTTGGGTGTGGTAACTCTTCAATTTGACTTTGCACTAACCCTTTTCTTTTCTCCCCCTGACTATCAAACCGCCTCCTTTGGTAAACCAGCACATCCTTTTGTTTCACCCTTTCGGCTCCCTCCATAGGACATGGAATTGTCCCAACAACTACTTCTCCTTCTTCTCCATCCTCTTCATGAGGGACCATTTCTCTATCCTCATCTTGTGTATCTTCAATGACTTCCACTACTTTACTCGCATCATCTATAGAGCATGGTATTGATCCAATCACTACTGCCTCTCCATTCTTGTCACCAACATTTTTTTCATGTATGTCACCTCTCTCTCTCTCCCCCTCTCGACTATCAACCTCCATGACAGTCGAGAATTCCTCAAGAAATTGGTCAAGATCTCCTTTACTTTTATAATAGGGCTCAAACTCACGAAATGTCACATCCATACTCACAAACAGTCTTCTCCCAATGGGATCCCAACATTTATACCCCTTCTGACTCGAAGCATAGCCAGCAAACACACACTTTACTGCATGAGGATCTAACTTGCCAACAGAAGGTCGGTGATCTCGCACAAAACAAACACAGCCAAACACCTTTGGAGGAACCTTGAACTCTCGCTTACCCAATAACAGTTCGGCAGGAGACTTCATACCAAGTATTCTGGAAGGCATGCGATTGATAAGATATGCTGCTGTCATCACAGCCTCACTCCATAGATACTTTGGTACATTCATCTGGAACATCAGAGATCTTGCCACTTCTAGCAAATGCCGATTCTTTCTCTCAGCTACACCATTTTGAGGAGGGGTGCCAGGACAAGTAGTCTGGTGAATAATCCCCTCATCTGAGACATATGACACAAATTCATTATTGATATATTCTGTTCCATTATCAGTCCGAATAATCTTAACTTTTGCATCAAACTGAGTTGTCACTAATTTATGAAAGTCTTGGAAGCAACGAAGGACCTCACTTTTGTGTTTAAGCATATAAATCCAAGTCATACGAGTGTGACAATCAATAAAGGTGACAAACCACTTGAAACCACTCACAGAAGTAACTGGGCATGGTCCCCAAACATCAGAATGTATTACTATGAAGGGCTCACAGTTACGAAGACCAATTCCAACATATGTAGAGCGAGTATGTTTGCCAAGCTCACAAGCATCACACACCAATCTATGCTTATCCACTCTACTAAAGAGGTCTGGATACAACTTACTCAAAATCTCAAAAGATGGATGTCCTAACTGACAGTGAAGCAAACTGATCTCCTTCTCAACATCTCCAACCACCGCAGCTAGTCCCAGTTCCTCATGATTGATGTACCACAACCCATCACGCCTGACTCCAGTCCCAATCCTCCTCCCAGTCCCCTTCTCCTGGAACAGACAAGAATTCTCATCAAATACAACAATGCACTTGAGTTGATCAATAGCCGAGCTAACTGAGAGAAGGTTAACTGGAAAGGAAGGAACATGCAGAACAGAAGACAAGTTCATTGATGATGTGCACTCTACCGACCCTATACCATGAATAGGCTTGGATGTACCATCAGCGATTTGGATAGTTTCAGAGTGGATATAAGGGGTGTATGATGTGAAAGTATTATGCAATCCTGTGACATGCTTTGATGCTCCTGAGTCTATGATCCAATCTATAGGATGTCTATATGTAGATGCAAGTGCCTGTGCCTGAGTACCTTCGCCCACTTGGGCGTAGTTAGCGAAGTTACCAAAGTGAGTGGTGGTGTTAGAGCTCTCATTGGTCTTGTTCTTCTGCCATTCCTCCCATTGTGTCACTTGTTCACCTACTAGGGTAACAGCTTTCCCATCCTCCTTAACTGCATTGGCCTGAGGAACACCTCTGCCCCTACCACGACCTCCACGATCACCTCCTCTACCACCACGATTTCCCCCAAAACCACCACGGTCTCCTCTAAATCCACCACGAGTTCCACCATGCCCTCCTCGAATCGATCCCCTACCACCAATGTTCCGGGAAGTGGGACAATTGTAGCTCACATGACCCACTTGCCCACAATTGTAGCATTCCCTATTATCAGCTGCAATGTATGCTGATCTTATAGGATTTGTACCTCTCATCAACCTCAATCTCATCTCTTCTTGCACCATTGCTGAAATGGCCTCTTCCATAGTGGGCAATGTAGCTTGGTGGAACATAGCTGCTCTCCTATCCTCAAACTCCTTGTTCAACCCCTTCAAGAAATGAATGACTCTTCGCCTCTGCAGCCATTTATTTCCAATCACAATGTCATCCTCATGTTTCAATTGTAGGGGATCATAGTGATCAAGATCTGCCCATAACTGTTGCAGCTCGCTAGCGTACTCTTGGACTGTTCTCCCCTCTTGCTTCAAATTCTCCACTTTGTTCTGAGCCTCAACCATCATCATTACATTTCCCTCTCCTGAATACATGTTGCTCAGCGTCTTCCATACAACTGCAGCATTCTGGATAGCTTCTATCATCCTGCCAATAGAAGGAGCCACCGAGGTCATCAACCAAGATACCACAGTGGAATTTGTAGTATTCCACGTCCTCCATGCTTGGCTCTCCTTATCAGAAGGTTCTTCACAACTCTCTAGTAAAAAATGATCCACCCCTTTTGCTCTCAACATCAGTTGGGCTCTCCTACACCAACTCAAATAATTTTTGCTCCCCTCCAACCTCAATTCATTTGGCATCAATTCTAGTTTCACTTCGAATCCCCCTGCTACACTCTTCGGACCTATCATGCCCATCTTCAACAAATTCTCTAGCAAATCTTTCATATCACCCTTAGTAACCACCGAGGAGGCATCTACAACCTCCTTTCCAACCCCTGAAGACATTTCCCCTCCCCCTTCCTAAGCTTCCTTAGTCCTCACCTGCTACTGCTCTATACTCCTGTAATTTTTCAGCACACAAGACACTACCAACAACAAGCAACAGCAACCTTCTCCTCTCTTTTCCCTTCTCTCCACAGCAGCAGTCCACCAAACAAGCAATAGCAGCAGCAAACAGCAGTCCCTTCTCTCCACAGCAGCAGCAAACAGCAAGCAGTAGCAGCCGCAAATAGCAAACAACAAGCAACAGCAGCAGCAAACAGCAGCCGGTGCCCTTCTTGTCGTCCTCCGTGCCGGCGCAGCAACCAGCCGCGGCGGGGTAGCAACAGCAAGCAACAGCGGCCAGCCGGCTCACCTGGTCGCAGCTCCGCCACCACTCCTGCGCCGTCGCCCCCACGCCACGGCCGCGCGACCGGCCGACCACCCCGGCACGCCGCTCAGCCGCTGTCGCCGTAGGTCGCGCCGCCACCTCGCGAGTCCCAGCGGTTGCCTCCACACCGTCTTCCACTTCGTCCTACTCCAGCACGAGCGCCGCCGCCGGCTAGGGTTTTGCCGCCGCTGGTCGCCAGGAGCTCGGCTCTGATACCATATTGTTCAATTTGGGGAATTTTTCTAGGGGTTAGCTCCTTCAGCTCACCCCTTCCTCATCTATTCTATTAGCATAACACTTTTCAGATAGGTCCTTGGTACAATACATATTTACACCAACAGTATTACTCTATCTTTTTCTTTTTTCCTTCCTGTACCTGCTTGAACAAGTGTCCAGAGGCAATCAAGTTCTGTGAATACGAGGGATGAAACAAACAAGAAACAGGTAAAAGAAAACAAGTGTAAGAAAACGACCCTACAACTTAAAACTGATGTTACATATCTTTGTCCTCACTTTTGCTAAGATAAAGAAACAGTTCTACCTGGAGAACTACCCAAGGGATAAAAAAAGAAGTTTTCTACACAAGAGTCATCGCTAGCATACAACAAAAAGAGTGTCGCCTTTGTTATTTTGCAGCCGTACTCCGATACTGACATGTTGTTGGCTGAGAAAGTCCTTACTCCATTAGTTCCACTAAATATTAGATTACCTTGGTGGATGCTTGAGCAGGTAGGTAGATAGCATAGCAGTAACGGGTGAAAACGGTCGGAATCGGTAGTATCTTTTCAAAAATGACGCTCGATCGTCCGATAATTGATCACATTTATTATTTAAACTATTCAGTGTCGAAATTAATACGATGCAGAAAAAAATTAAAAAAAACAAAATTTATATATAGCCAAAAATGATAAAGGTCGGAAACGGTACCTTCTATAAAAAATGGCGTTTGGTCGATCGGGAATTTCCGTGACCGTTTTCAACCCCAGCTAAGCAATCAAAGGGGTCTGCTCTGGCAGCTACGCTCTCTCTGCTTAGCAGAGTTTCATTCTGAACTTCACTCTGAAGTTAGCAGCGACCAAAGCGGAGGAAAAGGAAGAATTTTTTGTATTTATATATTTATTATTTTGAAATTTACAGAAATATATATTTGTTTTAAAAAATTACATAAATATACCTCTAACACCCTTTGGAAGGGCCTTTTTAATTCTATTCTTCAAAAAAAACATCCTCTAGAAAGGCAAGAAGGGACTTAAATGTAAAATTTCCCATAGAGCTTGCCAACCTTGTATTTTTGTAATTTTAAATATGTCACATGAAATTGTATGAAAACAAACTTAATATCATAATTGTCACTCTGTAGTTAACATGATGAGTACGGAGGACGCATTGTTGCGGAAGCCTTAGACTGGAGGGTAAATCCTCTGGACTCCCTACATGACGGGAGCGTTTGGAGTGTGGTTGTGGGGATCGATGCTAGGTGATAAAGTCTATAAGACAACGAACTCTGGGGCAAAGATGCTTCATGCATCTTAACATTGTCGACGATGATTTTGTTGTAAGTATCATACATCTTTCACTCCCATCAAATCACTCATTTCATACACTTAGCTACATCACCGGTTGTAATGAAGTTATACAAACATGAAGACATAAGGAAACATGACTTCATAAAGTGGATCCACATGGTCAGAGCATGTTCCACTGGTGGAAGGATAAGGCAACCTAAAACGATGACACAATTCATTCAAGCGTGGATAAAGTATGAACATCGAGTGCAGTCCGCTAGCTTAGACTGGATAAAAAAAATCCTTTAGGCATATCTAAATGATCTGAGCGTTCAAAATATTGTTGTAGAGATCGCTACCAGGTGACTACATCCTTTGCAGAAGGGACATTTGAAAGGAGATATTTTGCAATTCCCGACATAGACAACAACTTCGTTGTACTTGACAACCTTAAATTCTTTCAATTCTGTTGGCGTTTCCATCAATATGCCAACCTTGATTGACTAACTAGATTTATTTGTCGGGCCAATCCAAGAAGGTGCATGTTCACTTTGTGGATCGACACAATCCGAGATATGTTGGTAGAAGAATAACTAAGGCTGAAATAGTAGTAGAGTACATGTGAAGGAAGGAGGAGGAAAGTGCAATACATGTTGAATGACATAGAAGGAGTCGCTAGACCGGCTCAATGCGTTGGGGCGGCCAAAGTCGTATCGTTAATCACTTCGTCTTCTAAACTATTTTATCATAACTATGCAAATGCTACGAATAATGTGTGTTGGTCTATAAAACATGAAGCGCAAACTAATTATTCTATTTCATTGCATTTATAAACGAGACAGATGGATAGGTACTAAATAACTCCTAGATTTTGAACATATTACATAAGTACCTTCAGCGCTTGTTTGACTCGGCATGGCTCTTACAACAATAGACAATGAAATGACACAAACCAATCGTCCTATTTCAATGGTAAAACGTTTAGAGATCTCGTTATTACATGTCTTAGGGAAAATTAAACGACAACGGCAGATCCATCATCCTACTGGGTGCAATGGGGGTACTTCCCCTTCATTGTTGCCTCCGGCCAGCTTCCTTTGCATGCTTGGCGCTCTCAAGCTTCCTTTCTCTTTCGGCAACACACTCTTCCTTCTTGTGTTCTTTCTCCTCGATCCTCTTCTACTCTTTCTCCAACTCGCATGCACACTTGTAGCGACATTCAAAACATTCCCTAGCCTAACTTTGCATCATATGAAGATACCCCACAATATCTGGATGTACCTCCGTGTATATCCACTCATTTCGTTACGGCACATCCAATACCTTTGTCCGTACATGAAATCGATCTTGGTAATTGCAAACTTGCACTCGTCAACGCACCAACACATGGGACGAGGAATGCCAATCAGTGGTTGCTTACAAGGGATGTAAACATTTGCATCCATCTAAACCGTAGCAAAGAATAAAAAAATAACAATGCTTGTACGAGCTATGGAGAGAGAGAACTGAAGTGAGGGAAGGCCACGGCTAGGGTTTACTCTTGCCACGCCAGCCCACCTGGCGTGGCAGTCCCGCGCTACTAAGCTTGGTGTGGCAGCCAGGCCTCCGTGTTGTCGAGCCTGGCGTGACGAGAGAGACCACGTCGACATCTCCTTGACCAAGTCCATCCGTGGACCGCCACGGTAGCATCGACTGCCACGCCACGACCACTAGCATGGCAAAGTTGTTTGGCCACGCCACTAACGCCACTATTCGTGACCAAAAGATTCATTTTTTAAAATAAGTTCCGGTGTGATCTATTATTAAAAAGGTCTAAATAATAAAAAAAAATCCAAGAAATACCCCCTCTTAGTACTTCTTTTTTCTTTAGAAGGTAGTTTGCAATTCCAATTCTGCAGAAGTTGGACACTTGTTGCTTCTGCTAGCCTGACGATAGGAACAAACATGCACTGTTTGATCCTGCAGATCTTAAAAAAACGATCCAAGGGGATCGGAGAATAAAACTCCGAATTCCTTGACCTCGAATTGCCGAACGCCCAGTGCTCGTCATCTGAATATATATCTGATATCGACAACAGTAAGCGACTACACAACTCCACCCGTAGCAAACTAGTGCAGCAAAGTGTGTGCAATGCTCTATCACGCTTAGCTCTAAAACATCCTTCACACTGCACATCTTCCGAACTCTGAATCTGCATTTGCTGGCACAAAACAGTTTGACGAAGACAATTAGCAGGTTGATTTAGAATCTTCCCTTTTCATGCGCACACTCATATCCTTGCAAACTCATTAGTGATCGAACAGTTCTTTGAATTCAATACGAACGAAGGAACGAACAGCCGAGGAGGCGTCAGAGATTAAAACTCCGACACCCATCAAATGATTTAATGGGTATCTGAGTTTTAATCTTGGTATTAAATGAGCTGAATCCATCTACAGAAGCTGGCCATGGCACACACCGGCTTCTGCTTGTTGGCCTGACGATGAGACAACATACATGGGTGGTCAGAGATTGGAACTACAATCCAAATAATACTGATCAAGGGGATCGGAGAATAAAATTCCGAACCCCTTTGTTCTCTGAATACTGATCAGTTTCATGTTGGCTAGCAGTCGGCTAGGATATGATCAGTACGTATGGCTGCATGCCTGCATCAAGAGAACGAGAATTCATTCGCATGTGAAATTTGTTAGCACGATCTTTCAGGAAAAATAATTGTGTCAGCATGTGCTTGACTGTCCATCGCCGAGCTCCAGAGAGCTCAACCATTTTGTCTCATATACGACCATATAGTGTTTTGAACTAGATGTGCTTTGGTGCGGCAAATTTAAGCCACTCCGCGAGGAGGATTTCACCTCAATTTAATTTGTCTTTTGGATGCTTCAAAAGAATTCAGGTCAAAATTTTGTTTTAGCATGATCTCATCCAAGCACATCACTTCAATTTGTCTTAATTGTTGAGAATTTAACTGCCAAGTTGAACTGGTAAGCTGCATGACCCAACGATAAGAACAAACTAGTAGCCAAGCCAAGGCCCAACGGGAGTCGGAGATTAAAACTCCGACCCCATCGACCTTCCTTTTGTGTTAGATCCTGCACTGCAGCGCATCTACTGGAACAGTCAAATATCAAATTTTAATACTGTCTGTTTTGTTTTTAAATATGTGAAGCGGTTAACTTTTTAGACATGACGCTTGATATCCGTTTCATTTAAAAGTTTAGTGAAATATGGAGAAATATGAGTCATGCTAAAGTACCTTCAATGATAAAATAAGTCAGAACGAAGTAAATAATACCTACGTATTTTTTTCATAGAAAATTGATCAAAACTTCATGTCTAAAAGTTAAAGAAGTTATATGTGTAAAAAGGGATGTAGTAACTGGCAAGTAACATCGAAATCAAGCCTATACAAATCAAGCCGAAACGGGATTGCCATGTACATGCGGCCCATTACTTTTGGGCCGGAACGGGGCTCCGATGTACGTGTGGACTGTCCATATTGGGCTGGCATTACCAGGCAGTGCGGCCCATTAATTTTGGGCCAGAACGGGGCTCTGATGTACGTGTGGCATGTCCATATTGGGCTGGCATTCCGCAAAAGATTTTTATTCTGCAAATCAAACTACTTCAGTTCGAGGTAAATCTTTTATCCGCAAAAGATTTTTGGGTTTTGATTTTTCTATCATTCACCCCCTCTCTCATAGGTTTGTTTGGTCTTGTTCGATCCTACACCAGGTAATGCGGCTCATTACTATTGGGCCGGAAGGGGATACCGACGTACATGCGTCCCATTTATGGCTCATTTGAATAAAGGATTGAGAAAACATAGGAATAGGAAAAGTATAAGATTCTAACAAGAATTCTACTATAAAACAGAGAATTATAAAATACATAAAAAATACAGAACCAAAAAAAATAGATGAGAGAGATAGACTCATAAAAAACTTTTCATGAAATTTGACCTCATGTTAAAAAACCTTTGAAACTTGTATGGATTGAGACATTCCTTCGGAATTTCATAGGATCCAATAGTTTTCAACTCTTTATTTCAAAGGGCCATATAGGAAAAAAAATTCTATAGGATTAAAATCCTACAAAATACCTATGTTTTTCCTTCAAATAAAAAGGCATTAACTTTGGCAGGAACAGCATTCCGGCTTGGAAAAGGTCCATATTAACCCACTCAACTATAGGCCTCTCAACTGTTCAACCGGATCAATTGACCACCCTATATGGTTTTGATGGTGGTTAAGTCCTATTCTGGAAAAAATAAAAATAAAAATTTAAAATAGAAGGGATCCACAAGTCTCATAGGAAAATTTTAAATCGCTGGGCCCACATGTCATTCTCTCTCCTCCCCTCTTCTCTCCCTTCCTCCTCTCTTTCTCTTAGAGAGAGGCTACCGCTGCCACTCCACTGCGATCGGCCATTGTGCGCTGGGGACGACACGACATAGCGCGGAAAGCCACCAGCGGCACGTTGGAGAGAAGATTGAGAAGAGCTCCCCGGTGTGCTTTGGGAAACAAAGCTCCATGGGACGACGAAAAGCATGGTGAGGCGAGCCAAAAGAGGCTTCATGTGGCGGAGAGAGGAATATGGCATCGCCTCAATTGAGCCTGGCGGCGGTGAAGGTGCTGCAGATTTGGAGGTCAGAGGCAGAGCCGAGGTTGATGGGCTAGTGAGGAAGAGAGGAGGATGGAGGATGGGGCGACAACGGGGATGCCGTCGTGATTTCATTTCCTCGAGCATCTCTTCCTCAACCATGGGCCCTCGCCATTGTCGCCGGCCATAGCCTCGCACTATACTGGAGTCTACTCGTCTCTGTCGACAACGGCGAGATTGGCGATGCAGTGCGCGAAGAGGAAAGGGAGGAAGGCTGACGACGGGGAGCTCCGACTCCTTGACATCAAGCAGACAAGCACCGCCACCGCGCCAAGAACTGGGGATCCTGCAAGTCGCCATGTTCAGGGGGCCATCTCCGCCACCGCTGCCACCGGCTGACTCAGATCTCTAGCTCTACCGCTTGCCACTACAGTGGGTGCCTCCGAGCTTCCTACTTCGCTTGGGTCCCTGTCACCTAGAGCTTCATCGCAGGGTCTCCACCACTCCGCCTCCTCCTTTACAGGCGCATGGAGGGGGGCTTGGGCTGCTGGTGCTACGGCAGTAACGGGCGGTGAGGAGGTTGCAGCGGAAAGGAAACAGTGCGGGCGACAGACGGGGATAGATTTGGTGTGGCCAGCAAGGACTGTAGCCAGCTAGGGAGAGAGAAGGGAGGGAGAGAGAGGAGGGTAGGAGAAAAGAGGATGGCATGTGGCCCTATTTTTTATTATTTTTGGGAGTATATATTCATCATGCGACATAAATCTTTGAAATAAATAGTCAGATTCAATAACTCGGCTAAACGAACTGATAGTATGACTAAAGTTACAACCACATCCAACAGACCACGTAATCATAGAAAACCATAACATAAATTAAATTTTGTTATGAGAGCTAGCCATCATAAAACTTACATCTAAATATAATAAAAATTACAAATGTAACTAGTATATAATTGTAGTGTAACTAAGATGTATTTATGGTGCAACCAAGATGTAATTACGTCTAATTGTAATAAAAATTATAAATATAATTAGTATGAAATTATAATGTAACTGAAATTTAATTATCATGTAAATAAAATGTAATTATGTCTAATTATAATAAAAATTACAAATGTAACTAGTATATAATTATACTGTACCTAATATACTAGGAATATTAATTAAGTGTAATACTAAATGAAATAGCAGCCAGTAAGCTTCTCTCTCAAATCATAATGTCTGACCAGTAAATACTTTGATCTTGAAGAGGAGTAGAGTACTTCTATCAATCGGTCATATCAACATGCATGTCTGGCAGTGTGTCAGAACCGAGCACGAATAAGAAAAACAGCAAAGCGTGTGCGCTGATGCCCCACCAGCACGAATCTTCATGCTAATCCTAAGGCCAAAAATTGACTGTGTTTACCAAAAAAATCTGTCGTCATAATTATAACCAATCATTTATTTTTTAAATTTTTTTATTAACATGTGAATCACATAAAAATATTTTAATTTTCACGACATAATTATCATTGGCATGTGAGCCTTACCTTTTTTTATTGTAATTATGCATAAGCGTTATGTAAGTGGCACGTCAAATGAAGTTAATGTGTCTGCAAGATGTAACTGGCATGCGTACCCGGATGAAAAATACATGTTAAAAGATTGTTTTCATGCCTACCTGGCATAGCAAAGGGCTCACTCACAACACACGCAAGTCTTGCTCCTGCCTACGGCCTACCGAAGTGCCGGTGGCATCTGCAGAAGTTGGACATAGAAGATACCTGCTACTTTTGACCGGTCGAAACAAAAAACTGAAAACAATATCAATCTTATAGGTTGGAGAATAAAACTCCAATCCCCCTTGACCTCGACAACTTTGTCCGCTTTGTTGAACACCGCCCAGTGTTCATCTGAATATCCGATGCAGACAACAGAGTGCGACTACAGAACTCCACAGGCAGCAAAGTAGAACAACAAAGTGCAATGCTATATCAGGCACAGCTCTGAATCCTCCTTCACACGGCACCTCTTCGGAACTCTGAATCGGCATGCTGAAACAGGACAGTTTAACGAAGACAATTAGCAAGATCATTCAGATATCGGAGTCTCCCCTTCTCCTGCAGAGGGCACTCTCATCTCGTCTTCTTAGAAACTCCCACTCATCACTGATCGAACAGTTCTCTGAATTCAATATGAACGAACAAACGGACAGCCAAGGGGGTTCGAAGAAATAAACTTCGACATCATTGACCCTCTATTTTTGTGCGGCCCAATGCACTTTCGCAGAAACAGGATTCTGGCTTATATGTGGCCTATTTTACTTGGTCCAAAAAAAGATGGGGGATGCTATATACCGGAATCCCGCTCAAAAAGGGATAATTCTGATATCGATACGGTATCACTCGAAGCAATTTTCGCTCGATACGACAATCGACGCTCGCCACTGGTGCACGCTGCAACAAAAAAGAGAACGACGATCAACGCTCGCCACCCGCTAGCTTCTCCACATCCAGGGGAAACCTCCTCGGAATCGTGTGCCTCCTTGATTGATTCCGCCGGCGCGCGACCGTCCGCCGGCTTGTCTGCATCCCGGCAAAACCTACTCGGAATCGTGCGCCTATGCACGCGATTCCTCGCTTCCTTCCGCCGGTGCGAGCATCGTCCACTGGCTCCTCCACATCCCGGCTAATACTACTCGGAATCGCGCGCCGCCTCCGCGCATGATTCTCAGGTGATAACTAAAGGTCTCACACATGATCCTCCCTCCCGTGTATCATCTTGTGTGATACCCGAAGGTTTCACACATGATGCCCCCCAAAAGTATCATTACGTGTGATACCTGTGAAGTATGACATGACCCTCCTCGGGTAACATGGCCGGTATCATGGTGCCTGCAGGTTTCACATATGATACTTAAGTAGGATCATGTGATACCTGGGAGATATCATGATCCTCCTCAGTATCATGATACCTAAAGGTTTCATGCATGATACCTTCCCAGATATAATCTTGTGTGATACCTGAAAGGTTTCACACATGATGCTCCCCAAAGTATCATTATGTGTGATACCTGTAATGTATCACATGATCCTACTCAAGTATCATGTCTGGTATCATGGTTCCTATAGGTTTCACATATGATACTTGAGTAAGATCATGTAATACCTGGGAGGTATCATGACCCTCCTCAGTATCATGTCTGGTATCATCAGGTTTCACAGATGATACCTTAGGAGGATTATGTGATACCTGAGAGGTATCATGATACTGAGCTCAGTATCATGGCTGGTGTCATCAGGTTTCACATGATACTTTGAGTAGGATCATGTGATACTTGGAAGGTATCATGATCCTCCTCTGTATCATGTCTGGTATCATCAGGTTTTACAAATAATACTTTAGGAGGATCATATGATACATGAGAGGTATCATGATACTGAGTTGGTTTCACAGATTATACCTGAGTAGGATCATGTGATACCTGGGAGGTATCATGATTCTGCTCAGGTATAATATATGGAATCATCAGTTTTTACAGATGATACCTTAGGTGAATCATGTGCTACCTAGGAGGTATCATGATTCTGCTGCTCAGGTAGGTTTCGCAAATGATACCTTAGGAGGATCATGTGATACCTGGGAGGTACCATGGTTCCTGTGGGTTTTCACAAAAGATATATATCAAGTTTCATTGTGTATAATATTTTCAGTGAACTAAAAAAATATATTTACTCCACAGAAAAACTCTACCCCCATATAATGCACTTCATTTGTTAATATAGGGGGAAAAGATTTTTGTTTCCGTCATAACAACTTCCAAATCAAATATATGTACAGGAAAAAGTGGACATAGATAAGTTCATATCATTTGATTGTTGTGCCCCTCACAAACTTCCAGTTCTAGACAACAGTTGCCATATACACAGTTATGAAACTTGCCATACACAGTTAGATTCTTATTACATATGTTGGTTGGGGAGTAGGGAGGGGGTACAAAAATGGCCTAAGCATAGAAGCGACATTGGTTGAGAAGCTTAGAAACGGCGGTTTGGATGTAAGTCATTGAAGCGATGATAGAGCAACCTTTTGCATAGCTTTCTACGATATTCTCTCATGCATTTCTGCATGAATGACAAAAATGAAGCAAAAAAAGTCATTCTCTTGAAAAGAAAGATAATCACCTTGTAAAATAAATTCAAGCAGTACCGTGTGATATCCAATGAGAGATCTGCCGTTGTGACACTCAAGCATCCTCAAGACACAAAAACCACAGTCATGCCTACGCGCGGGAGCAAAAAATCATAAAATAAAGGCATAGAGTGAAAATCAAATAAAGAAATCACACTGATAATTGAGAAAACTTATAAGAAATAGGTGTGTGCATACTTGTTCTCTTGATAAGGCGATTCAGGGTAACTAACTAGGAAAATAGTAAATCCAAATTGGTCCTTCCCTTCAACCCGCCTCTGTGTGTCGATCGCGAGCTGAAGATTGCTACTCTGTAGAAATTCAAAAAAAGTTTTAAAAAGGAAATAGATGCATATAGCAGTTTAGAAAAAAAAGAATAAGAGAAATAGTGATGGCACTGCCCTCCCTTACCACATTGTACCATAGATCGCTGTGATCCTCCTTGCTTTTTGTTGGGCTCCGTATGGAGTCATATATTTCTACTCTCTTAGCGAACATGATGATCACAATCAAGAACCAATGATGGTTCTCCACAATCAGTAAATATATCTAGGAAAACACCCACCACCACACACACCCACAGAAACACATTCGAATCAGCCATGATGGTGCCAAAAACAAAAGAAGTATAGAGTGATTGTAAAGCATACCCGGTCTAGTATTTCAATGTTGACCTTTGAAATTTTGGACCTGGCCTTTCCAAGGTTGAATTTTTCAATTGTCTGAATCAACTGATCCTGTAAATTGGTGAAAAAACACAAATTATAGACTATTCCTCAGCTCTAAAGATAAATTCAAAAATGGAGAACAGGACATAAATAAAAGAAGCTTACAACAGCAACTGGATCCACAATTATCTTTTTTTATCCCAATCAGCCATCATAGCTTTGCTGCACATCCACATGAAATTTGAGTCCACTTTACCGGAGTATTTCAGCACAGACTGGAAATCCTCTTCTGTGACATATGTTCCATCAATCGATACCTTAATTGCATCGCCTTTGCCTTTGATTGTCCTTAGAACATGATCCTGGAACAATTTAAGGGTGAATGGGTCTTGTACCTGCTTCCCTTTCCCAAGTTGTGATATGGCCTCGACACTTGTATGGCTAGACTTACACCTTTTAGCCCCATGCTTAGTTGCAGGAGGCACAGTGCCAGGATCTGGGAAGCACTCGCCATCTGGGATCGGTTCGATCAGTTGAGGGACCATGATGACAGCGAGGTGAGATTTCTGTGATGAATCGTCTATTACAAAAGTTTTGAGCCTCTGAGCTACCTCCAATGTATCAATTGCTGTAAAAAAAATGAAAATATCAATTATGAAAAAAAGGTGTCTCAAGAATGTAGGGGAAAACACATATTTTGATACTTACTAGTATTGTCTGTCATAGAATCCATCATGGATGCTCCAGGAATTTGTTCTTCTGTTGGAGTGTGATCAGCATCACTAGTAGCCCATCGACCTTCGTCTTTCTCAGCCCCATTACCAAGGCAAGCTGCTCCCATGCCTTGTTCAGTAGATTTCTCACACATATGCTTGATTTGAGAAGCATCATGGGCAGCGAAAGCAGCAATTGCGACGATTTCAGAAATTGGTCGTCATGTGCAACACTCTTTTGGGGCGCAGAAGAATCAGTTGCTTTTGGCCCACTATTTTTCTTATCCCTCTCTCCCTGCTCAGCATCATGGGTAGCAGCGCTGCCAGCTGCAGAAAATACATCGCTTTGGTCCCTTTTGCGACTTGCTTCAACTGGTTCAGATGTGCTAGCTAAGCCATTTCCAGCTGTCAAATTGACTATTTCTGTGTGAAACTCAAATATTATTTCCTTGTCTGATGCATCCAAAATAGCTTCAAGCTGTTGCATGCAATGGCTAATGATTTCAACACGTCTATGTTTTAGTCTCTAATTCATCATGGTTACCAAGTTATCAAGTGCAGATGGCTGTGAAAAACACAAAAGGAAAAAAACGAATTAAAAAACGATACTTGTATGAGATAAATGCACATAGAGCTGACAGCCCCCTATCCACATATATAAAGGTTGCGTAAAGGCAATGTGATTAGCAAAAAATAGACCTCATCGCATTTGGTTCGTTCTGAGAATTTCTCATTCTCGTTCAAAAAATGGGATGTTTGTCCATCCTGCCTCTTCATATCTCCTTCATCAACATCTACAACAAGAACGCCTTCGCTAGGCTTGCCAAGCTGCCTATCCCCATCTCGACAGGTCATCTCATCGCAACAAACAGTGTTCTCTATCACTTTAATCTGACAAAAAGTGACATATACACACACACACATATATATACATAAGTTTGCTAAAGTGCTTAATAAGGAGAGTATGACCCATAGAGAAATGCAGCTATGATACCTGGATAGAATCACAATCTATTTCGCCTGATGATTTGTTGACAGCAAGTAATTTTATTGCGAGAACGTGTGCGGTAGTTACATGCAGAATGCGTGGAATGCCTTGTGGAGCAGAATAGCTTGCAACACAGTCCATGAAGATGACCTACAGAAAAAAAACTGGATTTTTTCTGTAAAAAAGGGCTTAAAAAAAGAGAGAAAGCAATTAGGAGGGGAGGGGAGGGGAGTAGAATGGCATGGAAACCTTACATTGAGAATATGGACACAGCCTCGCATGTATACATTGTCTTTTTTGTTTGTTTTGAAATCACTGATCCCTTGGATCAAGAAATCAGCTATGCGCTCGCACTAATTCATATTGCTAATTTTCTTCACATTACTAAGAGCTCCCAGGTAATCCCTATTCATTGACAAGTTCGCCATAGGAGCAAGGTAAACGCACAGACCAACCAACATGAATGATATGGTGAACTCATCCTTTGTATTTTCCATAAGAATCTGAGGAATGGTGATGTGTACAGGTTGTCCTCTACCTTTCAGTATAAACTTATTCTTCAAACTGAGATCAACATCTCTTGAAAGCTCCACAGGAATAGGCCCACTGGGAGCTCCGATCACCTTCTCCACGAGTGGCTTGATGGGTATTGATTTTCCCCCAATTTCCAATGTCTCAGCTGAACAATTAACACTTTTGATCTGCCACATCGTCATGCCCCTTGGGATGTTGCAGGCCTGTATAGGTAGCAAACGACCAAATCCAGCATCGGCCACAAAACCCTTCTGATCAGGTGATAAAAGAGCTACTGTAGAGCTGAGGCAACTTAGGTTGCATCTATAAGTTTCACTCTGTGCCTGTGAAGAAAAATGTGGCAAGCAAGTAAAAAAATTCAGCCGTTCATGATTTCATTATACGACGGGTGAAAAAAGAAAAAGAAATGAATACAACCGTAGACAGTACCACATTTTCATTGTCTGATTTCTCCTCTTTTTTGCAAGCATGTTTTGATTTTTCCCATAGGACCATTGAGGTTTACATTGGGTTTTACCGCATATTTCTTCTTCCTGGGATGACATGTGTTAGATTTGTCCAGTGGGGGTGGAGCTGAGCCCTTGTTCAACCTTGGAGAGCACCTCATTTTCTTTGGAACAGGCATGAAATCTGATTCACTTGAAGCACATGCCAATTCCATTTCAACTCTATGTGTGCAGATGTAACAAGAGATTATTGAAAGGGTAAAAGAACAAAGAAAATATCATTTTAATGGTGAATATTAGACCAATTGAACCAAAATGTCACATCATTTTAAAGCAAAAATCCAATTATTCAAACATTTTGCTGCAAGTATCATATGATTCAGCATACACACACATCCTGGCCTCCCTGCAGACACCCCCCATAAAATGAACAAAATACACACAAAAAGGGAGTATTAGCTTACTTCGATTTCAATTTGGATGAGATATGAGGAGCCCCATCCACAGGTTGGGGATTCAACGAACCCTAGAAAAAATCACAAAATTGGGGATTGAGGAAATCGAAATCAGGAAATCGATGTATATGTCAGGGAGAATGAGAGGACAAGGGACATGAAGAACCTGCGGTTGATGAAGACCCACCGCCGCCGGTGAGATCTCGCACGCCATGCACGTGCCCCTCTCCAACACTGACCTCGTGCGTGCCAACGGCGACGCTGAGGAGGTGGAGGCGCGAGGAGCTCAGCCAAGGGCGCGATGAGGTGGAGGCGCGACGAGCACAACCAAGCAAGACCGGCGCCGCGGCGACGCTGTCAGCGCCCTTCTCCCTTCACTCTGTTGGAACTCGGAATAGTTCCCCACTCCTCACTCTGTCAGAACTCGGAATACCTGGTGATACTAAAAAACCATGTCCCGTCCCGACCGAGCCCAAATGGGACACCGGTGTTTAACATTTCCAGGAAAAGATTCTATTGTATGTGTCGTTCGACTTGCGACGCCACGCACTGCCGCAGTGCCGCTGGATCCCCTTCGGTGCCAAGTGGTGCGAACTTATTTGCCGCATGCCATGATGATATCCTCGCACTTCAGAGTTCAGAAATTCTGCAGCTATGGTTGACTGCAGAAAGAAGAACAAACTAGATAGCTAGGTACAGTACTGATGTAAACAGTGATGCAGAACTAGAATGCTACAAGTGGCAACCTGTGATCTATCTGTAGGTGCCATCGCCTGCGTCATCTGTTAACACTGTAAAATTACTTAAACATGCTTAATTAATCCTTTTTCTCCTCTGAAGATATCCGAACCACGCATAACCTCTTGATGGATAACCCATTGCTCGAACCACACAATTTGGTGATGAAAATTCCTCATCGTGCGTGTAAAAAACGAGAAAATAAAAGTTAGAAACATGTAGATACTAGGCTTTGTTCGGCAGAACGTTTTCCCCGCACGTACAGTGATTTTCGCCCGTGCACGTTTTTCAAACTACTACACGGTGAACTTTTTTGCAAAAAGTTTCTATACAAAAGTTGCTTAAAAAAATCAAATTAATCCATTTTTGAAAAAAAATTTAGCTAATACTTAATTAATCACGTGCTAATGACCGCTCCGTTTTCCGTGATCACTGCGCGCGCTGGGAACACGTACTGCCGAACAAAGCCTTAATTGAGAAATGAACCGAAAAGCTGCATGACCCAACGATAAGGACAAACAAACATGCAGTGAAGACTGGAGAGTAGCCATGGCCAAAAGCCCGACCCTCGTTGACCTTCCTTTCATCTTACTTCCTTCGTCTCAAAATAAATTAATTTAAAATTAGATAAAAACCTATTTAAATTTGTTATACTAAAAAATATCACATCTAATTTTAGATTGGTTTATTTTGAAACGAAGGAGTAGAGCGGAACTCCCATTCATAAGTTCATAGCAACTAAACTGAGCCTGTAAGCCCAAATTGGCCCGTTTGCCACGTATTTCTCTCAATCATGTACTGGGCCTGCTAAGCACTGTAGCTACATGGGCCAGAAGAGCAGCTCAAGCGACTCCGCATACATCACAATCAATGGATTGTGGCCTTCCTTTCGGAATTTTTTGTATTTTTATATATTTTTTTTAATATTTACAGAAATATTATAGCGCCGAAAAAATTTGCAAAAATAGACCCTGCCGCCCTTCGCAAGAGCGGCAAGCCGACGTGGCACACGCGCGCTGGACGGCGCGGGACGGCCGTCCTCCTGACCCCTTGCCGCCCTGGCAAAGGGCGGCAAGACCCCCTTGCTGCCCTTACAGAGGGCGGCAGGCCTGCCCGCCTATAAAGCCCGGCCGGCTGCTTTCAGGAGGCCATTCCCTCCTCACCTCTCCACATCAAAAAAAAAAAGGAGAAGGGGAGGAGAAGAAAAGAAGAGGCGAAGCCCTGCCGGTTTCAATCTTCGATTTCAGGTAATATTCGTAGATTATATACGTGACTAAATATATGATGTTAACTAGGATATCACTTGTATTTTTGTAGAACTTTGGTTGGATAAATGCATTGTATGAAATAGGATTTTACCTGTGGTCAGGGTTACTAAAACCGCCGGTAACCGCGCGGTTACCGCGGTTACCGCCCGTACCGCGGGGGTACGGTTACCCGTACCGCGCGGTACGGTTTAATAAAATTCGTCCAAATTCAAAAATTTAAAAAAAAAGAAAAAAATCAAAAAAAATGGTGAAGGTAGTGCTTGATTTATAGTGTTTTATGGTGAAGAAATTTCTCAAAAAAGAGTAATATTTATTCAAATTTGAGAGCAAAACGGAGAATAAATTTGAAAATTGGAAAAAGAAAAAAAAATGGGCCGGCCCGTTACTGTGCGACCCATTACACATCGCGCGGTAACCGCGCCAAACCGCGCGGTTTGCCCGAATTTTTGAATTCAAATTTCGATTTGTAAATTTGTCGCGGTTTTGCGCGGTTACCGCGGTTACCGCCGGTAACCGCCGTACCGCCGGGTGGCGGTAACCGGGCCCCCGGCGGTTTTTGAAACCCTGCCTGTGGTACTATATAAATATATATTGTTAGATGTAGGTAACTTAGTAGATCTGTAGTATTTGTAGTTATTAGGTTTGTAGTTTTAAATGTTGTTGAGTAACATTGCAATAGAATATATAAAAATTTAGGTACGTTGCAAAGAAGATATTACACTGTAGTCGTTTATTATGTAAAATAACGGCCTAGTAATTAACTTTACAGATATGTCCAGTAAACTTATATTTCAACTATACCATGGTCAAGGAAACGTCCGTTATGGGCCAACTGGGGTAGATCTGTCAGAATTTATTGTAACAGCAAGGGGAATTGATAGGCCAGCCGAGAGGAGTGTACCTTCTATAAAAAAATGGTTGATGCGGGGCTTGGGAGTTGATCCACAGACTAGTGACATTACAATCTATGTTGTAGTAAGTCGGGCAACAGAGGGTTTTTATTGGGAACTAATGCCGCGTT
>BDMV01000004.1:31699085-31739945 GCA_008326285.1 Oryza officinalis | reverse complement strand
CCTTGGGGGCCAACGGACGTTCCGTAGGCTCGCCACAAAGGCTCGACAGCCGGCACCGCCGACCGGGGACACGGGGGGCCGGCCCCCATGACCGGACCGAAGTGGCACTCCGGACGAGGAAGCGCCCTCCGTTGCGTGGGCGGCGCGACGAGCGTCGCGCCGGCGCTCGATATCGAGCCGGGCATCCGGCCCCCCACGCACATCTTCTTGGGTCGGAGGCGTTGACGAGGGAACGGCGGACGAGCGGCGTGTAACGGTCGTCGTTCGCCGCGCCCTCCGCCTCGACGACATGGAGCCGGCGGCGGCTGCGCCAGAGGCCCCGGCGGCGGAGGACCGCCCGCCGGCGCCTAGGCGCTGCTGCGCCGTCATGACCAAGTCGGCCACGTCATCCAGCCAACGCCGGGCTGGAGTCTCTGGATCGGGGACGACGGGCGGGTGACGCAGGAGCGCGCCCGCGGCCTGGAGCGCGCCCTGGGGCGTGCCGCCATCGCCGTAGACGAGGCGGCGACGCGTCCCGTCTCGCCGTCCTCCCCCGTCACCCGCGAGCGGCGAGGTCGCGGATCCTTCGACCTCCTCGAGCGCCTTCCCTCGCCCAAGACTTCGGCGAGAGGGGGACGGCGGGGTGCGTGCCCGACGGCGCGGGTTCTGCTCCCTGTCGTCACCGCTAGCGCTCGGAGAGAGGCTGTGCGCCACTGCCCGCTCGGCCATGGGGCTGAGCGAGCGAAACTTGGCACACACAAAAGATGATGAGGGCTTAGAAAGACACACGCGCCCCCTACCTGGCGCGCCAGATGACGGAGCGTGAAACTCCTCACCGGGAGACCGCGCGGGCCCTCCTTTGCCGGTTCGGCCGGGGGCGCTAAGTGAGGTTCTTCGCCCTCGATCTAAAGAATGTCAGCAAGAGTGGAAACACGCAAGACGCGGGCGACATAGACAGGTTCGGGCCGCGGAGAAGCGTAACACCCTACTCCTGTGTTCTGGTGGATCTGAGGGTCTCCAACAATACAAAGGGAAATCTCTCTTTCCAACGTATCCGCCGGACCCCCCTCTTTCCTAGGCCTGGGCCTCCTTTTATCCGATCAGGGGTCACCACATGGGCCTCAAGTTGCCTAAGAAAAGAAACATTCTTTTTACAAACAGGGCTAATCTACAGCCGGAAGTGACTTCTGACAAGCATGGTGCACGCCTTCTGCCCCGCTCGCCAGCTCTCCCGGTGGACGCCCGTTTCAACCTTCATTCAATGGCCGGCGACTTTCTTGCCACGCCTGCGCTGAAATCTGGATTGGATCTGACCGGGGCTGACATACCAACTCCAGGAGTTAGCACGCCGGCTCCGGCTAGGGACGAGAGCCAGGAGGCTCTCATCATTCCGACGGGACGGGGCGAGGCGTGCCATCGGCCGCCTGTCGCCACCTAACCCGCGATCTGACCGGTCTGTGACCGGTCACACACCGCGACCGGTCACGGACCGGATAAGCGAGCGCTGCGCCGCATTAAATGCGGCGTGGTGCGCTCGCCTGATCCGTCATAAATACGGTTAGGTGAGCCCTGCCGTGCTCACCTAACCCACACACGTGGCGCCAAAATCACAGGGGGTCGGGGCGCCCCAGCCCTCGGGGCCGAAACGGGAGCGGCCCGACCCCTCGGGGAGACAGAGGAAGGGGTGGCCACGTCACCCTTGGGCCCGACCCCCCCGAGGGGGTCGGGACACGTGGAGGACCGCGGCTACCCAAGCCTCTAGTCATGACACCCCCGGTCCCATGTCACCGACATCAGCAGTAGGCCAACCAAACTCTCACACATATTCTTTTCTACATGCATGAGATCAATGCAATGACGGACCTCAAGAACTTTCCAGTAAGGTAATCGCCAAAAAATGGACTTTTTCTTCCACATACCCTTGTCCTTTGTCTGACTACATTTTCTTTTCTTCCCAAACTCATTGGTTATGTCCTTGACCAAGTTGTGGACCTCATCTCCGGACAAATCCTTGGGAGCAGGCTGAAGTTCTCTCTTACTGTTGAAAATATTCTTCTTCCTTCGAAATGCGTGACATAGCGGGAGCCACCTCCTATGACCCATATAAACCATCTTTCGTGATTTCTTCAACCACCGGCTGCGTGTATGTTCCATGCAGTCAGAGCATGCCTTCTTTCCTTTCACGGTTTGGCCAGAAAGATTACCGAGGGCGGGATAGTCATTAATGGTGCAAAATAGTAGAACTCGTAGCTTGAAATTCTCCTGACCATATGCATCCCAAGTTTCCACACCTTCTTTCCAGAGCATCTCAAGATCGTCCATAACAGGCTCCAGGAACACATCGATATCATTGCCCGGTTGTTTCGGTCCTTGGATTAGCAAGCACAGCATAATATATTTTCTTTTAAAGCACAACCATGGCGGTAGGTTAAAGTTTGAAATAAGAACTGGCCAGGTGCTGTGAGTACTACTCATGTCTCCAAAAGGATTCATGCCATCTGTACACAGACATAGTCTCATGTTTCTGGGGTCGGCAGCAAAGTCTTTGTGTTTTCGATCGATATTCCTCCATTGAATCGAATCCGCTGGGTGTCTTAGCATACCGTCATTCCTTCTCTCCGTGGCATGCCAACGTACTAAATTTGCCTTCTTGGGGTTTGTAAATATTCTTTTGAAACGATCAATGATAGGTAGATACCACACAACCTTCGCGGGACCACCTCGCTTTGATTTTTTTCCTTCGTCAGGACTTTTCTTACGCTTGTATCGAGAGGCCTTGCATACAGGACAAGCATCTAATTCCGCATATTGCTTGTGGTACAATATGCAGTCGTTTCGACAAGCGTGAATTCTACGGACCTCTAACCCCAGGGGACACAAAACCTGCTTTGCTTCATATGTCGTCTCGGGCAATATGTTCCCATCAGGCAGCATGGCTTTCAAAATTCCCAAAAGCTCTGTGAAACTCTTGTCTGTCCATCCACTACTTGCCTTCAGCTTCATTAGGTCTAAGGTAGCTGATAATTTGGTCTGCTTTGCTTTGCATCCAGCGTACAGAGGCGTCTGCGAGTCACTGACCAACCTGCTGAACTTTACGGAATCTCTCTCGTTGTAAGCTGGATCCTCAACGTCACGTAACATGTCTTGCAGCAGATCATGATCAACATCAACCATTTCACCGCCTAGTGGAGAAGGTACAAACATGTCATGCTCATCTTCATCTTCCTGATTTTGCGCACCAGTACTGTCTGCAGCAGCACCACTTCCTGATTCCTGCTCTCCATGCTTAACCCAACATGTGTAACCCTCCATGAATCCTCGTTGTATCAGATGAGCGTGTACGTCCATTCGGCTATCAAATATATTTTCATTCTTGTAATCTGCACATGGACAACACATGTAATCGCTGTTTCTTCTTTTCCTATCCTCCTCCGCGACGTTAATAAAATTTAATACCCCATTTCTATACTCTTGACTATGACGTTTCACAGATTTCGCATACATCCAACTTCGATCCATCTCTACAGAAATGAAAAAAGAATCAGAGAAACATCTTATAAGATAAATACTGCTAAATTCATAAAAATTGATGAATTTTCTAAATTAATAATTATTATTTGTCACTTACCTTTATGAATTTACTGTTTTCTTTGAAAAAAAAAAATTTCGCCCCCTCCAACCTCCCACCAGATTTGTGAATAGTGGGATACAGATACTCTAGCGGTTGCGGCTATTTATAGTGTGCACTAACAATCGGGCATATAAGGTATCTTTATTGGGCCTAAAAAAAAGTCCGTCACAGAGGAGTGCCATCTGTGACGGGCTTTGTAGATATCTCAAATGGGCATCAAGATGAGGCCCGTCACAGATGATTGTCATCTGTGACGGGCTGCAATTACAGCCCGATAAGATATTTAAGGTTATCTCAATCGGGCCTTAAGTTGGGGCCCATTACAAATGATTGTCATCTGTGACGGGCTTCAACTATGGCCCGATTAAGATATTTAAGGTTATCTCAATCGGGCCCTAGTTTAGGCCCGTCACAGATATGTGTCATCCGTGACGGGCTTCAGTTCTATGCACATTTAACATGTCTCTTCGACCATATCTCAATCGGCCTCTTTTTAGGCCCGTTTGAGATGTTTTCTTTGTGACGGCCTGTAAAATCCAGTTATATTATAGCCCGTCACAGATGAGAGGATCTGCACTAGTGTGGGCTCGTTGGTGGCTTTCACGCTGAAGATCAACCATGGTACTAACGGACAATTGGCCAGATCGAGTTAGAAAATAAGCCTCATATACCATTCACACATACGATGTTTTTTAAAATTTTATCTGTTCCTCAGGTCCGAACCGGTTGCGAATGTTTTTTCTAGGTAGATATAGATCTGCCGCTTTGTTGCAGCGATATGTTTTTTCTAAGCTTTGTTTGCACCGCGCCACCATGGCACCATGCCCAGGGTGAGGTTGCCTGCCGTGCTACCGTGCACAACCATCCTCATCCTCAGAACTGTTTTGGAGGTTACTATCAAATATTTTGATATTTTTAATTCCCACGAATTGAAAGATGGACGAAACCATGCACAACCAATTTTAGTGCTATGGTAGTCTACCGGCCAAAAGGCACCACGTGCGGAAAAAATTGCAGCGATCTTCTCAGAAGAAGAAAAAATAATAATTTTCAATGATCACTTTCACTTATTATTCAATCGTTTGTGGCTCCACAGGAAAGAAAATTATTCAAATTCCGTCGCTCCATGAGGAAAATAAGGTGTAGAAAAACATTTCTAGTGGACTACTATTTAATCGTTTGTGGCTCCATCTGGAAAGTGAAACAAATTTAGCCACGATGAAAATAAAGTGTAGAAAAGATCATTTCTCTAGTGGGCTATTATTCAATTGTTTGTGGCTTCATCGGGAAAAAAATGTAGGAAAATTAGTTTGCGGCTTCATCAGAACATTAGGAAAGAGATTGTTGGGGAAATTCCATGGAGCTATCCTTTTGGAGCCCAAAGAGGCCAGGGCAGCAACAAAATCACTTCCTAAAGAGCACGCTCGTACGAGTAGCCCTAGAGTGCCACGTAGGATGGAACACTTTGGAACCACTCGCTCCACGGTGCAGGCAACATGTGATGGTGCCCACCTACTCTTCCCAGTCCCCACTCGATTCTCTCTCCCCATCCCCTTCCATCTCACGGTCTCGGAGAAGTCAAGAAGGATGGCAAGCGACGAGCTCCTTGACGGCATGGACAACGAGCTCTCAGCAACGCGCAGCCATGTAGGGGCAACTCGAGTCGCCGCCCGTCACAACCGCCCCTCTCCCCTGCTCTGGCCACCACCGCCCCTCCTTTTCCCCCTCTGACCCCTCCCTTGGCTACCTTGAGCCCACGCAATGGCGCCGGTCGAGGAGCTGCCCAAGGCGCGGCCGCGCGGGGCAAATCGAGCCAACAACCGTCCCTCCCTCCCCCGCTCCGGCCACCACCGCCTGAGCGCCTCACGGTGGCCATGGCCGACAAGCTTTGGACTGGTCTGACGATGAGCTAGGGAGGAATCTGGCGGCGTCGGTGCCCCTCACTCCTCTTCCCTCTCCGGTCTCCTCCCTCGGCTACCCCGAGCCCATACGATGGATCTGGCCAGAGAAGCGGTCCAGGTGGTGGCTTCACCAAGCCCACGTGACGGAGACGGCCTCCACGAGTCCACCTAATGGCGGCTGATTTGCCTTCACCTCTAGTTGATCCCGCCATCAATTCCCTCTCCAGTCTCCAAGTGGCACAAATTGAGAGCTCGGCCGACGGCGGCAGCCTCGGTGATGGCATCGTCGTTCTCCTGCTGCTTGACGGTGGCGGAGAAGTTGGAGGAGAGGAGCTATGGCTTTGGACCCACTCCCCAAGGCGTGTCGTACTGTCTCCCTTGCTTTAATTTTTCTGGCAAGGCCAGTTGAAGAACGAGGTGGATTTTTTACAATTTGGTCCTTTTGCAAAAACTTATTTTATAAATAGACTCCTGAAAAAACTTATCCCAGGAATGGTCCTTTTTGTGTGCCAGAGTAACTGGCGCCGTGATTCAATGAGATGGCGCCAAAGATAATGGTGCCGTCCCCCTGCCACCATGGCACACCCGGTGCTGACGTGGCCGAAGGAGGGCGCAAGCATTGCTGGCGCCGTCTCCCCTCCCCAATCTTTCTTTTTTTTCTCTAGTGTAGAGGAGAGAGGTGCAACTTTTTTATTTTTATTTTATTTTTTAAATATTTTTTCGCACATAGGAGCACGTAGGAACCAACCACAGAAAATTTAAGCAAGAACGGACGAAATATGTAGCCCGTAGAAATTTTCAAAGTTCTATCGAAATGGGTCCCGAAGCTTCTTGCCTCAAAAACATAATCTTGCAAGCGAAATTTCATGATTTTGATTTCACTGAACCCGGCTAAGCAGGGGAGCAAAAAATGTAACTTTTTTTAGATGTCCATAGATATATTATATGTCTGATTTCGAATTCGTATGAAAAAGATATGACTTTTTTATGAAAGGACACTTGAGTTATGGCTGTTTTGGTGGTAGACTCAAAGACAATCAGATTCCAAAAAGAAACAGATCTTACACAAATGGAAAGAGATTTGGTGAGTGGCAGCGATAGTGATAAGGGCGGCAATAGTGATGATGGCGGCATAAACTTAAATTTTAAACGACGGAATGCTAAGACTAGCAACTCAACACAACGATGTAACAAAAAACTCAACGAGCCATAACTAAGCAGTACTAGTAAAAAAAAGCTCAAAAGTTTATAGGACTACGAAAAACTTATCTATTAATTTTTTTTGCTCTTTTTTGTACTATAAGAAAAACAAAAAGAATGAAGAATATGATGGCGCGCCAGCAATGATAGCGCCGTGGTGGTGAGGGCGACGCTAGCAGTGCTGGCGCCCTCCTACTGTCATGTCAGTGTCGGGCCGTCGGGTTTGCCACGATGACAGGGTAACGACGCCAGCCACTTTGACGCCAAAAAGGACCATTTCTAGGATAAGGTTTTTCAGGTGTCTATTTGTAAAATAAATTTTTGTAAAAGATCAAATTGTAAAAATCCACTAAGAACAAGTGCCTCTCTTTGGACGCGCGGGCTTCAGGTGGGTAGTGCCAGAAAGAAACGTGACACCAAATCTTCAATGTGGCACGCTCAGGCTAAATGCCAACAAGAAACAAATAGGACAAAAATAAGAGATGAAAAATGAAAGAAAAATGTAAAAGTGTGAACATAAATTGTAGGACAAAAATAAGAGATGAAAGAAAAATGTAAAAATATGGGGGGAAATATGTAGGACAAAAATAAGAGATGAAAGATGATAGAAAAAATGACACCAAATCTTCAATGTGGCACGCTCAGGCTAAATGCCAACAAGAAACAAATAGGACAAAAATAAGAGATGAAAAATGAAAGAAAAATGTAAAAGTGTGAACATAAATTGTAGGACAAAAATAAGAGATGAAAGAAAAATGTAAAAATATGGGGGGAAATATGTAGGACAAAAATAAGAGATGAAAGATGATAGAAAAAATGTAAAAAAAGAAAAAGAACTGGTAGATAGGGCCCAACCAGGTTCGAACCGGTGACCTCTTGATCTGCAGTCAAATGCTCTACCACTGAGCTATGGACCCTACAATGCTCTACCTCTTGGAATCTGGTTTTCTTGGAAGACATGATTTATACATTTATTCAAATCTCTCCATCAGAAACATCACTCCAGCAAATAAATAGCAGTTGGGGATTGACATGAGGGGAATGCCACACTCTTCCAATCAAACAAGGTACGTCAAACGCACGGTGCAGCCTGCAGCAAGCTACTTGCGCTTGTCCACAAGTGCAAGGTCTACAAAATAAGTGCCTAAAATCTCTCGGCAGTCTCATAGATCCGGCCGGTATGACCTCCCTGTCCGGCTGTCTCCATCTCATCCAGCCGCGATCGTCCTAAACTCCCATACCAGCGAGCAACAGTCAGCTAATATAAGCAGTAATAAGTACTAGTTCTCGAGTGGTGATCAGCCATTCAGGCCCCTCTTTTTTCTTTTACCTCGATTTTTGTTAGCACGTTTTTTAAACTATAAAACGGTATATTTCGTGTAAAAATTTTTTACGTACAAATTGCTTTAAAATATCAAATATATCTATTTGTAAAGTTTATAATAATTAAAATTTAATTAATTATATGCTAATGATTTTTTCTTCGTTTTACATGCGTGGACATAGCCTTTCTTTTGTGGCACCTGATTTGGATAACGATACAGAGCCAAGAGTCCAGCGACCATGCAGAAAATTAAACGTGGAGTGGTGACTCTTCGCCTTTGCGCCCCCATGCATGCACGCGGGGAGAAAGAAACCACGGTGAGAAACGACTATATGTTGTAGTAATCTCTGGGACTCTGCCGGACGATGGCATCTGCCTTAGACCGTGTTCTATATTATATTTCTCAACTTCTCCCCTCCGTTTTTTACACACACATTTATTAAACTGAATTTTATAAATAAATTATAGAAAAATTGCTTTTAAAAATCATATTATTTTATTATTTATTTTTTAAGCTAATACTTAATTAATTATATGCTAATCCATTACTCTATTTTATATGTGTCGAGGAGAAAGGATTTCCAACCTTCAAAAAAAATACAACCCAATCCAAGAGCTTCGTCATTCATGATGAGTAGCATCCAATCAGCTAACCAGAGAAAATATCTAGTGCTTTATATATAATGTAAACCTGAAAATTATCGTATAAGTGTTTGATATTTATTCACATTACCATGATCAATTTTTTTATTTTAGATTTATCTATAAGTATTTTTTTTTACTTTTAGATTTATGTGTGAGTAATCTACACGGCTGGGACCCCGACGAGCTCGACATCCACTTCCACGACCTCGACGTCCCCATCTACGAGTCCCCGCCCCCCGACCCGACCGCCACGCCCTTCCCATCCCACCTGATGCCCATGATCGAGAGCTTCGCCGTCGCGGCGCGCGCTCCGCTCACCACGCTGCTCGAGAGGCTCTCAGCCAGCTACCGCCGTGTGGTCGTCGTGTACGACCGGTTGAACTCCTTCGCCGCCGCCTAGGCGACGCGGCTTGTTGAAACTTGGTTTCAGCAATAAGAATCTGGGGGTAGCAGTCAAGGGCCAGACACGATAGGTTAGTATGTAAAAAAGTTTAGACAGGTTCAGGCCCTCTCTTCGAGAGGTAATACCCTACTCCTGTTTTAGGGATTCGATCCGCCGAGTGATTTATTGATCTCTTGATCTCTTTCAATATGTGTGTACTTGTGAGTTTGGGTGCTTGTGCTCTTGTGAAAATCTTTATGCGTCTATCATCTCAAGGGACTCCTTACCCTCCTTATATAGTCTCGGAGGGTAGGTTTACAAGTCGGAGACCCTATCCTATTCTATGCCGAACTTCTCAATCTTACCAACTATAGACTATGAGCCATTACCTTATCTCAATGGCAACGTAGCACTCAAATCATAAGCCGGTTTACATAATCATGAGTCATAACCTATCCCCTATGGTAAGTCAGATAAGCTAGCTGTGAGGGTATCCGGTACCCATAATTTTCACAGTAGCCCCCGAGACCTTCACAGTCAACAAAATAATCTTGCCTCGAACCAGAATTTCACACAGCCGAGTGACTCTTTAGCCAAGTGACTTCGTCGCCGAGTGCCTTCATGAATCTCCCGAGTGCTTTATCATCCCAAAAGGCTGTGAAGGGCTGAAAACATTTCAAAAATTTTCTTAAGAGCACCTAATTAGGTGTAGCCCCCCGACTATGTGTTTAGTTAAACAAACTAAGCAAACTATAATAATCATACTCTCCTGAGTTAAATAAATGCCTAGCCTAAGCCAAAAGCAATCATAAAAAATCATATAACACATAACCTCATAATCAAGGCATAGTGTGTAATGAATTCCGAGTACTTGACAAGCTTATGCTTATCCGAGTCGTTTTGCCCGAGTCATCTCAGAACAAATAACTTAGCCAATCCCTCATGGGTAGAAAATCTGAGTTAATAATTCATAAGTCATCTGAAAAATACGACCAAAATATTAAATAGCTCCAGCCATAATATCGGTCTTAATCAAAAAAGCACACCAAGGTGGCAGAAAAGCATTGACATAATCACAAAATCAAGTGCTTTGCTGTTATAAAAAACCAAACAGCTCTTGCAACCTATAAAAAAGTTATCAGGACAGCTATAAAAAACTTTACTGTTTGTCACCTTCCAAGTTACATCATACCAACATTCAACAAGTTGTGTAACTGCTGTATGAAAAGATTTTGAAGGTATTGGGCAATAAGACATGCGCATATTGCCAGAGCAAATTTGCTTAAGTCCTCAAGGACACATGTCAAACCATACCTGTAATATGGATATGGGCCGCAAGTTTCTCATGAACTCGGCCCAAACACGAGAAAACCCAGCAGAACCCTAAAAATCTTTCTTAAAGCGCCGGCATTTTCCCCGCTGCTTCATCTTCCTGAAATTTTTTCCCTTTTCGCGCTACTGTTCATCAACTGCTCCGAAGAATCCGGGAACTCACGCACACTCAAATCCACCCATCCAGGAACTCAAGTTCCACCACAATCCCTCATCCGCATCCAGCCTCTAGCATCTTCTCAAAAAATCCCCATCCCCCACGCTAGATCCACCTCCTCTCAACTCGCAGCCATGGCGGAAGAGAGAGAAATCCCCTTCGACCAATCTGGGCGACCTGTAACGCCGGCGTTTTTCTAAAAACCGCAGTTTAACGTCGCTCTGTCTTTCCGTTCAAAATCCCCAAAAATTTCAAAATTAGTTTTAATTTTGTTTTTGTTTATTTCCCAAGTTAGTTTTAATTTTGTTTTTATTTATTTTCCCTGTCGTATCAAATCATTTTTTTCCTTCCGTCCAAATATTCCAAAATATTTTAGACCTCTACCGCCCGGTGTTTATCAGTCCTTTTTCACCCGGAGATTCTCTGCACTTCCATTAAGCCAGGAAAAATCACCTAGGCTCATCCAACCCTCATGCATACATGATTCTTTCCCTGTCCTTTATTGCGCCTATATTTTTAAATTAAGTATTTTGTTTGCCAAATTGCATGCTTTAGGTTACACTGTTTTTGGTCACGATTCAAGTATGGATCGTCGGACCTTCCCAGTAGTCACACCATTATTATATAGGAATTGATGACCCCATTCCTTTGTAACTCCACTACATATTTTGCATTGGTATTTAAAATGCCAGAGTAGATTACCTATAGGTCACGATTGTTCTGTCGTGTGGGAAAAACTGGAATATTTATATTTTAAAAACCCGGCGAGATGTCGGTATGGTTAAGAAGGAGGAAAGTGTTTTGTAAAAACTTGATGATGCGGGAGTCAGTACCTTGGTGGTTTGACTACGTATTATCCATAAGGACCGTTTCCTTTGGAAAATTCATCTGAACATATGACAGTGCGACCACACGGGTAGAATGGGATGCCCCTGGCCAAGTAGATAACTAAAACATAGGTGTCCAGCATGTTAGCAGTTGAGGAGCACTGGTATGGTGGCGAGTATGGCAATCTCCTGTAGTGGGGATGTGTCGGAGTCCATACGGTGGGGCCTGAGTAGATGAGGGCTTGAAATTTGGCCTGATGCTTGGTGGAGAGATTCCACCCAACTGTGGGACACGGGATATTTATGGGTTGGTTATGGAAAAGCCTTGTAGCGAGCTCTCCTTTGTCGGCCATGTCTGATCCACATGTGTTCGGTAATGCGAAGTCCGCGACGTGTGGGTAAAGCGTGCAACCTCTGCAGAGTTTAGTCAAATTGTTTAAACAGCCGTGCCCACGGTCATGGGCGGATGTGAAGTGTTTCTCATAGCGTAGTGTTTGTTTTTATAAATTAATTCTTGGAATGGGTACCGTTACCAGAGTCCTTCTTCGTGGCGGACGGCCAGCCTTCGTGGTTGGGAACGAGTCTGTGTGACTCGGGGTGTCGATTGGCACCAAAGTGTGGCTAGGGCTGAGATGGCCGAGGTAGTGTGGCTGAGATGGCCGAGCAGTGCTGAGATGGCACGGTGTTTGATTTGAGAATTACTACAGTGACAGGTTGTTGCGAAGCAACCTGTGGAATGAAGTGAGGCGTGAGCCTTACTTTGAAACAAAAAAAAACTGTTACACTAGAGGTTTACAACTAAATTATTTATAAAACCGTTCCACCCCTTGTTATTAGCCTTGCATGTCATATTTTTTTTGGGCTTGCTGAGTACACTGAGTACTCACCCTTGCTATTATTATTTTTAGAGTTAGAAGAAGGATACCTTGACCCTTCCGCCGAGGCCTATTTTCAAGAGCAGGTCGAGTACGACTTCTCTGGGTTTCAAGCCTAGCTCCCAAGCCTAGCCTATGGATTTATGGTTGTCTTATTGCTTCATGGCACCCTTCACTGTTGTTATGTTTCTGCTTGCGTTTACCTTGTCCTTTCAGTCTTTCTACCAGTCTGGGGTTTGTCCACGACGGTAGTAGTTTGAGACCTCCAACAATGTTGTAATAAAAGCTTTGTATTTTTAGATTCCACTATTATCCTGTGAGTACCAGCTCGTATATCCTGGGACTGGTACTGTAACCACAGATAAGGTTGTGACCTCCAGCCTATGCCGATTGACTTTCTAGACCAGCATAGTGTGGGGCGCCACACGACCTTGGATGTGAAGGAGTCGACCCTGCGGGAGATGGTGAAGAACGGAGTCCTTCCTCCTAAGGAGATCATCGGCTGGCGCCCAGCGTACGGCGAGGAGTTCCCCACCCCGAACACCGGTGAGATTGTAGTCTTCACCTCTTTCTTTTACTGCGGATTTGGCCTTCCCACTTCCGATTTCTTCCGTGGTATTCTTGAATATTATGGCCTCCGAATCTATCACTTGAATCTCAATTCCATCCTTCACATTGCAATCTTCATTCACGTATGCGAAGCTTTTTTAGGCATCCTCCCCCATTTCAATCTATTTCGCCGTATGTTCTATGTCAAGCCACACCCGACCAAGGATGAACCCTGCGTCATCGGTGGGGCTGGCTTTCAACTCCGCGGGACTCTCCGCAAAGACTACTTTTCCCTCCCCTTGAAATCCTCCAATAAGGGCTGGCATGCAAACTGGTTCTACATCTCAAACCCCCATCCCAATTTGCCCGACTTCGTCGGCCTTCCACCGATCCAAAGAGCCAACTGGGGCACAATGCCAGAGAACCAAGATTGGGTAGAAGCGAATAACCTCCTGGCTAACATTCTTGAAATGAAGAAGAAAGGCCTCCAAGGAGAACAAATTACCCGGCACTCTATTAAGAGCCGGCTGGCTCCTATCAAAGAGAGATCCAAGCCAGCATTCGAGTATGAGGGCGAAAGCGACCCCAATCGAGAAGACCACGATGCTCTGAGTTACCAGGCCTTGTGCACTCGTATGTACAAGATTTTCTCCTCTGGGATCATAGTAGATCGCAGCCACAAGATGCCGGTTCCTCCCTTCAACCTGTTCCGACCTCCTCCTCCGGTAAGCAGACTCGGCCTCTTCAATTTCTTTCTATGTCACTTATGTTCTTTAATATATCTCAAAAATTTTGCTTGCAGGCTAATGCTCTCATCATATCTCGGCCGTACAAAGTATATCATGACGATCAGCCGACTCGGCCTGCTGCCAAAAAACCAACCGGTGGCCCCAAAATCAAAGTTGAACCTGAAGAAAAGAGGGATGCTGATGATGAAGATATCAGGAAGCGGGCGAGCAAAAGGAAACTAGTTGTCGACGACTCGGATGACGAAGAAATCCAAATTCCACGGGTTAACATAAGCCCTCTGAAGCCGTCCGTCAGATCTGCCCCTAAGATCAGGAGGTCTAACAGGTATCTTGTATAACCAAAGTCAGCTTCTTGTTGAAAATTTTTCCTTTCCGTCTCAACTGTCTTCATCTTCTTTCTTGCAGAAAACCCCAGGACATAGATCCCATCGGGCGGACCGAAACCACCAATCCGCCTACAGCGTCAGAAAAACCAAGACTTGCAGAACAAAGGCCTCAAAACCCTTCCCCGAGTGAGGATGCTCCTGAAGTGGAGCCCCCGAATAAAGATGCTCCCGAAGTCGAGCCCCTGACTGCCAGCCAAGATATCCTGGCTGGAAACCAATTAGCTGAAGATCCACGAGGCTCGCTCAATTAGGAAGCACCATCCAAGGACCCGGCTCCTAAGATCGGTAGGCTTCAATATAGTCTTCCAGACTCTTGTCTTCAATATACTTCTTACTTCTATCTTCATCCATCTTCTTTAGATCAATCAGCTGAAGAGGAGGAAATCTCTCGACTGAAGTCTTCAGCTGACTCGGTCCCTCCTATCAAGATCGAGTGACGCGATGCCGAAGGCATGAAGCAAGGCATCGTTTTAAATAAGCAAAAAGAGAATGAGGAACGCGACATGCTCGTGGCTAGCCTCAACGAAGCAACCCGGCTGATGAACGTAAACATAACTCCTCCATGTCTTATCCTCACGGTCTGATGTAATTGACTATCGTCATACCCTCGTGCAGAGAATATATTGTCGCTCAATGGCCAAGTCAGACACACTCGAGAAGCTGGTTCCCCACGTGAACTCTCTGGAAAACGTCCACCAGGACCTCAAGGCCACCAGAGAAGAAGCTGCAGCTCGAGAAGTCGTCTTGCGAGCAGAGATTGCGAAGCTCCAAGATGCAAACTTGGAACTCCGTGGTTCAATCGGAGGTAAGTCAAGCCATCTTGTCCTTATTTTGTCTTCATGTATTTGTCTGATCCTGACGTAATGCAAGTCCTGTAGCCAATTTATCTGAAGTCAATTCTCTCAAGGTCTAGCTAGAGAAAGCGGAAACTGATAAAGCTAAGCTGGAGTCTGAGAAGGAAAAAGTCCTGGAAGAGATTGAAGGTAACTCGCGAAATTCGCATTTCTCAATTTTCTTGGTCTTGACTGTCGATGTAACCTGCGCTGCTTTAACCTTGTAGCTAATAAGGTGAAGTCCCAAGCACAATTTAATGTCTTTGCCAAGAGGGTCCGAAGGGCTGAAAGTGTTTGGGACGACATCGCTAACGCGGCAGCGCCTATCTTGTCAGCAATATACCGCCAAGGACTCGGGACAAGCTCATTGGATGCTGTTGAAGTCTTCGACAAGCTCAGGACGGCGCCAGCAAAATACATGGAAAATATCACAGACGCGGCCGTCATGAGCGCAAGTTTTGCTCTTGCACAGACAAAATCACTTTATCCTCGGATAGATGTAGATTCTATAGGAGATGTCTTCGCAGCAGGCACCACAGATGAGCAAGCCGTGGGATTTATAAATGAAGCACAAGAGTCGGCGAAGAAAATAGCCGTAGATGTAGCCGCAAACTTCCAGGAATAGTTGTCTTGTCATAATGCTGACTTGTGAATATTTAGTTTATTTATGTTAATGCCCTGATCCGAGTCTTCATATATAATTTCTTAAGAATTTTTGTCCGACTGTCAGCAAGCCTAGGCTTGATTCAGTCGTCAAAAAACTCTCAGTCCTTATCTATTAGACTCGAACCAAAACATTAAACAATGATAAACTAAATACAAACAAGTTATTGGTGATGAAAAAGAAAATCACACTTTATTGATATATATATGTATAGCCCCCGACTGACAACTCAAGAAGTCATCTTGCTTGGGTTTGGCAGTCGAGAGGAACATGAAGTCAAAAAGACTTAAGTATAATATCGGCGAAGATGTTCAATGTTCCAAGAATTCTTCACCAAGGTCCCATCTTCACGCTTCAAGCGATATGCTCCTGGCCGAGTAACCTCAGCAATTATATAGGGTCCTTCCCATAGTGGAGATAACTTGTGACGATCTTTTGTAGTTTGAATCTTGCGTAAAACCATGTCACCAACAATGAAAGCCCGTGACCGAACATTGCGATTATGGTAGCGCCGAAGTCCTTGGAGATATCTTGCCGACTGGATCAATGCAGCCTCATCTGCCTCTTCCAGTCGGGTTAAGTCATCCACTCTATCTTGATCATAACGTTCGTCATTGAAACTGTGAACTCGAAGGGACTCGTATTCCATCTCACTCGGCAACATTGCTTCTGCTCCATAAACCAAGAAGAAAGGAGATTGGCCGGTAGCCCGACTGGGTGTAGTCCGCAAAGACCATAACACCGATGGCAACTCTTGAACCCATCTTCCAGCGTATGGTCATAATCTATCGAACACTCGGGCCTTGATGCCTTGAAGAACCATACCATTGGCACGTTCGACTTGTCCGTTGCTCTTGGGGTGTGCCACTGACGCATAGCATATCTTGATTCCAAAGTCTTCACAAAACTCCTTAAAAATGCCTCCAGTAAACTGAGTCCCATTATCAGTTATGATTCTGTTCAGGACACCAAACCGGTGCACAATGTTTAAAATAAAGTCGCGCGCCTTATCCGCAGTTATCGTAGCAACCGGCTTAGCCTCAATCCATTTGGAAAACTTATCAATCGTGACGAACAGGTGCGTAAATCCTCCTGAAGCCTTCTTGAAAGGACCAACCATATCCAAACCCTAAACGGCGAAAGGCCATGATAAAGGAATTGTTTGTAGATCTTGGGCTGGCACATGACTCTGCCGGGCGAAGAATTGACAACCTTCACACGTGCGGACCACCTTGTCTGCGTCGGAAACCGCCGTGAGCCAGAAGAATCCTTGCCAGTAAGCCTAGCCCACCAGAGTGCGCGCTGCCGCATGACTGCCGCATATGCCCAAGTGAATATCGTGCAATAATTGTCGTCCCTCCTCAGGCGTAACGCACCTCATCAGAACTCCAGAAGGGCTTCTCTTGTACAGTTCCGAGTCAACCATCACATAGCTTTGACTGCGACGTCGGACTCGTTCCGCATCATCCCGGTCTTCCGGCAGCTCCTGCTGAGTCAAAAACTTAATGATCGGTGTCCTCCAGTCGGCATCGAGCATGGCGATATGGTTTGTAACTTCTTCGTCGGGGGTTGATTTCTTTGCAATAGTCGGCTCGTAGAGGTGCTCCACGAAAATGTCAGTCGGGGCTGCTTCGCGCTTGGACCCAAACTGCGCCAATTGGTCTGCCGCTTCATTATTATGTCTCAAGACATGGGATAACTCCAGTCCGTCAAACTTGTCCTCAAGCTTGCGAACCTCTTGTCGATAAGCCTCCATGGTTTCATTTAAACAGGACCAGTCCTTTATTACTTGGTTGACCACCAGCTGGGAGTCCCCTCGTACAACCATCCGCCATATCCCGAGTGAAACAGCAAGTCGTAGGCCATGCAGCAAGGCTTCATACTCGGCGACGTTATGTGAAGCTGGGAAATGAATGTGCAGAACATACCGTAGCCTCTCCCCAGTCGAGGAAATCAGCACAACTCCCGCTCCCAGGCTGGTGACTCTTTTAGATCCATCAAAGTGCATGGTCCAGTAATACAGATTCTCTCTAGGTACATCTTCTTGTTGCTCGGTCCACTCGGCTACAAAATCCGCCAGGACTTGAGACTTTATAGACGTCCTCGCCTTGAAAGTTATGTCTAGCGGCATCAACTCCAGAGCCCACTTCGCGATGCGTCCAGTAACCTCCCGGTTATGGATGACATCGCGGAGTGGAAAGGACGTGACGACGGTGACCGAGTGACCCTGAAAATAATGGGCTAGCTTCCTTGCCGTAATTAGAACTCCATATAACAATTTTTGTACCTGAGGGTAGCAGGTTTTGGCTCCTGCCAGCACCTCACTGACAAAGTAGATCGGCCGTTGAACCTTCTGAGCTCGGCCTTCTTCCTCGCGCTCGACGACCAAGACCGTGCTGACCACCTGATGAGTTGCGGCGACATAGAGCAACAGGAGTTCTTGAGGATGTGGCGAAGCCAGCACGGGTGGCGTCGTGAGGAACTCCTTGAAATCTTCGAAAGCTTTCTGGGCCTCGGTGGTCCATTGAAAATCGTCTGTCTTTTTTAGTAACCTGAAAAAAGGCATACCTCGTTTGCCGAGTCTGGAAACAAATCGGCTCAACACCGCCATGCAACCAGTAAGCTTCTGGACGTCCTTCTGGGTACTCGGGGGCTTCATGTTTCGGATAGCGTTGATTTTCTCTGGATTTGCTTCAATGCCGCGATGAGACACCATAAAACCGAGCAGCTTGCCTGACGGCACGCCGAAGGTGCACTTCTCCGGATTCAACTTCATTCTGAAGGCCCGGATATTTGCAAAGGTTTCCTCTAGGTTGGTGATCAGGTCTTCCTTCTGCTTGGTCTTGATGACAACATCGTCGACGTAGGCTTCCACATTTCTCCCAATCTGAGTCTGCAGGCATCTCTGGATCATGCGTTGATAAGTGGCTCCGGCGTTCTTCAGGCCGATGGGCATCGTGATGTAGCAGTAGGCTCCAAACGGGGTGATGAATGACGTCTTGAGGCAGTCGGACTCCTTCAAGCTGATCTGGTGGTAACCCGAGTAACAATCCAAAAAACTCAGCAGCTCGCAACCGGCTGTTGAATCAACGACTTGGTCAATACGGGGTAATCCGAAAGGATCCTTAGGGCAGGATTTGTTGAGATCGGTGTAGTCCACGCACATGCACCATTGTCCTGTCTTCTTTCGAACCAGGACCGGGTTAGCCAGCCAGTCGGGATGGTAAACCTCTTTGATAAACTCGGCAGCTAAGAGCTTAGCGAGTTCCTCCTTGATGGCATTTTTTCAATCTTGAGCGAAGCGGTGTAGTCGTTGTTTGATAGGTTTAGCGTCATCTTTGACGTTTAAAGAGTGCTCGATCACCTCCCTAGGAATACCCGGCATGTCAGATGGTTTCCAAGCAAAAATATCTTTATTATTCTGGAGGAAGGTGACAAGCGCTCTTTCCTATTTGGGATCTAGCTCTGCGCCTATTACAGCAGTTTTAGAAGGATCAGAAGGGTCAAGGGCTATTTTCTTCGTCTTGGCATCGCCTTCTCCCGACTTGGCTATCTTCTTTGCAGGGATCTCTGCTTCTCCAGATGTCGACGCCGCTAGTCGGACTTCTTGTTGGCCATGTAGTCTTTCGCGAGTTTGGGCCATGTCGCAGCTCTCTTTGTCGCAAGTGAAGGCTTGTTTGAAGTCGCTGCGCAAAGTGATGACTCCGTGGGGCCCGGGCATCTTCATGATGAGATATGTATAGTGTGGTACCGCCATGAACTTGGCGAGCGTGGGTCTTCCGATGATTGCGTGGTAAGCTGCCTTGAAGTCGGCAACCTCAAAGGTGATGTTCTCCGTCCGAAAGTTCTCCCGAACTCCGAAGGTGACTGGAAGGGTAATATGCCCGAGTGGCGTAGATGACAACCCTAGGATGACTCCATGAAAGGGAGCTGAGCTTAGCTTCAACTCTGACCTTGGGATCTGCATCTCGTCTAGCGTTTTGGCGAATAAGATGTTGAGGGCGCGCCGCCATCAATGAGGACGCGCTTGAGTTTAATATTGTGAACCACCGGGTCTAGTACCAGGGGATACCGCCCCGGGTGAACCACTCGGTCAGGGTGATCTGAGCGGTTGAACGTGATAGCCACCTCCGACGATCGCAGGTAGTGTGGGATTTCGGGTTGTACGGCGTTGACTTCTCTATCGGTCAGCTTCTGCTTTCTCTTAGACTCGTACGCCTGTGGTCCCCCGAAAATATCGTTTAGCTCCTCGACGGGATCTTGGAAGGGTTCTGAGCTGCCAGCCGGGTCGTTCCTCTTGGTTCTCGATGGGCCGGCTTCATCAGCCGGTTTCTGGCGTAGTTGTGCTGCGTACTGCTCAGCGAACTGCTTGTAGATGAAACAATCCTTGGCCGCGTGCTTGTGATTCGGGTGGTGCGTGCACTAAGCGTTCATGATCTTGTCGTATGCGGCGACTCGGGGACGTTGTTGTTGGTAGTTGGATGTAGTGGCGACCAGATCCTCGGGCTTGCGCTTGCAATCCTTTTGGCCGTTGCTGTTGTTGTTGCCATTGTCCTTCTTAGGACGCCAACTGGTTCCAGATGGCTTGTCGTCCCTTTTGTCATGCCGGTCTTGTCGCGAGGCCTTGATTGCATCATCAGACTTAGCGTAGGAGTTTGCCGTCTCGAACATTTGCTTGACCGTCTTCGGTGGCTTGTGCCCAAATTAGCCGATTAGCAACTCGTCGTGGATGCCTTTCTGGAATGCGGCTATGATAACGTTGTCGGTGATGTTGTGGATCTTGTTTCGCTTTTCCGAAAAGCGCCGGATGTAGTCTTTTAGCAATTCGTCTGGCTTCTGGATAACGTTGTAAAGATCAAAGTGGGTCCCGGGCCTTTCGAAAGTACCCTGGAAGTTGGCGATGAAGTGGTCCCGTAGTTCACTCCACGAGTTGATCGAGGCTCTTGGCAGACTCGTGAGCCAATTCCTGGCTGAGTCGGCGAGAGCAACGGGTAGGTAGTTAGCCATAGCCTTGCTGTCTCCTCTTGCTGCGCGGATGGCGAGGGTGTATACGGTCAGCCATGACTCGGGGTCAGTCTTTCCGTCGTATTTGTCAATTCCTGTAGGCTTGAAGCCACTCGGCCAATCCACTCGACACAGGTCCCGAGTGAACGCAGGTACTCCATCGTCGTCGTAGTCGGGTGATCTCCTTCGGTCTCCGTAAGAGTGTCGTTCGCGCTCCCGATGGCGCCGGTCAAAAACTTCCCTCAAATCACTCGGCGGGGGCCTTCGAGAGCCGCTTTGATGGTTGGAGTTGTAGCTGTGACGAATTCGTTCATGAATGGGTGGTCGACCATAACCTCTCATGAGAGTCGGCCGATTGTTTTGGATGCTTCCATGCTGCTGCTTGGCAAGGGTCTTTTGACTTGATAGGTGTCCTACTTTGTTTGGGCCTCTTGTAATCCTTGGACAGTAGTGGTGGTAGGCGGCTTCCACCAGGTGTCTCGGCGACGGACTCCGTGGGTCTTCATGCGGAGCTGGATGGAGGATGGTTGGCCGTTGCCGCAACGATGGTCTTGATCTTGTCCAGGAGTGGTGTTACCACAACGGGCGCTGCTTCAATGACGGTGTCGATGAGGGTGAGGGCGGCGACGGCGTTTTGTTGAGGCATCTGGAAGATGTTGGCGTTGTCGACTCGTGTCTGCAATATGGCCTCGCGGGCGGAACGCCCCGTCGCTCTCAAGTCTCGCTTTCTTTTGTCAGCTTCTTCTTTCTTCTTGAGCTCTTCCTCTTTGCGTTTGTTCTCCTCCTCCACCCGTTTGCGCTCCTACTCTAGCCTGGCTCGTTCTTCTTCTATGCGCTTGCGCTCCTGCTCAAGCTTGGCTCGTTCTTCCTCCGCGATCCTCCGGGCCATGGCCGAGTCGGTCTCGGCTACTTCAGCCATGAGGACGTTGAGGAGCGCCGGATCGTAGAAATCTTTATCCGAGTCAAGGCTGTTGATTTCGTTAGTGGAGATGTCGTAGAGGTCGTCGAAGTCGGCGGAGCTAAGGTTTTTGTCGAGGTCCGTAGATGAGTATGACCCGAGTCGTTCGAGGATGACGGCCACCTCCCTCGTACCCGGATCATGGCATGTAGATGATGAAGAGGAATCTCCTGAGTGGATCGGATCCAACTCGGAAGACAAGAGATTGTGGTAGATCTTAGCGTCGTCTGGTAACCCAAACGACGCCGAGTGGTTCCCCCCTCCCGACTGGTTCGAATCCGAGTCGAGGAGAGAGAGCTTACCGAATTTGTCGGCGGTGAAGTCGAGGCCGCCGAAGCGAAACGCTTGCTTAGGGGCAAAGATGAAGTTGCCAAAGCCTGATGTAGATCCCATCGCGCTTGTCGGCGAGACGAAGAAGAAATCTTGACGCAAGGCCCCTACCTGGTGCGCCAACTGTCAAAACTTGGTTTCGGCAATAACAATCTGGGGGTAGCAGTCAAGGGCCAGACACGATGGGTTAGTATGCAAAAGAGTTTAGACAGGTTCAGGCCCTCTCTTCGAGAGGTAATACCCTACTCCTGTTTTAGGGATTTGATCCGCCGAGTGGTTTATTGATCTCTTGATCTCTTTCAATATGTGTGTACTTGTGAGTTTGGGTGCTTGTGCTCTTGTGAAAATCTTTATGCGTCTATCCTCTCAAGGGACTCCCTACCCTCCTTATATAGTCTCAGAGGGTAGGTTTACAAGTCGGAGACCCTATCCTATTCTATCCCGAACTCCTCAATCTTACCAACTATAGACTATGAGCCGTTACCTTATCTCAATGGCAACGTAACACTCAAGTCATAAGCCGGTTTACATAATCATGAGTTATGTCACGCCCCGATTTTCGATCGGGATTAAAAATTGCCTAATAATACATTTTCTAGAAATTTAATAAAAACTAAAAGAAATTTAAACAAGTGAAATCAGCAAGGAAATCAAAAATTTCCTTCAAAAATTATGGCCGGAAATATTTTTGTAATATTCCCCGTGCCCTAAAGTACTCTCCAAAATTTTTCGTGAATTTTTGGAGCTAAAGAAATAATTTTAAAGTCACAAAGTTCATTTAATAAATTAAATTAATTGAAAAACAAATTAAAAAGGGTCCCTTTTATTTTGGGCCGTTTTTGGCCCAAACCCCTCTCTCTCTCCCGCAGCCCACGTGGCCTCCTCCCCTCTTCCTCCCGCGCGGCCCACGGGCCACGTCCCCTCCTCTCCTACTCGGGCCGGCCCAAGGCCTCCCGAGGCCCGCGCCGCCTCCCTCCACCCCGGGCCACCGACGGGTGAGGCCCGCGCCCGCCCGTCGTCGCCGCTCGGCCGGCTGCCGCACCCGCTCCGCCGCATTTCCCGGAGGGATCTCCGCCCGCGCCGGCCAAGCCCTAGCTCGGGGCCCCCCTTTATATTTTTCCCTCCCTGCAACCTCCCCTCCCGTTTCCCCACGCACCGCCGCCCCCTCTCCGAGCCCTAGCACCACCGCCGCCGTCGCCTCCTTCCTCGCCGGTGAGCTCCGCCGTCTCCTCTCTCTCTCCTCTCTCTCGGCGCCGCCGTGTGCACCATCCGCCCGGCGGCCGCTAGATCGCCGCCTCACGCCGCCGCCCGCGTGCGCCGACCGCCGCATCCGGCCGGCCTCCGTCGCCGTTGCCGCCCGGTGAGCTCCCCTCTCTCTCTCCCATTTCCTCTCTCCTCCTCGGTCCACCGCCCGCCCCGTGCACCGCCGCCGCACGCCGCCGCCACAGCGCCATCGTTGCCGCCACTCGCCGGCCGTCCCCGCCGGTGGCCGCGCCGCCGCCCCACCGTCGCTCGGTCCGGCGGCCGTCGCCGTGCCATGGCCGGGTCGGCCTAGGGTTTGGCCGAACCCTAGCCGCCCGCCCGGCCGTAGAGGCCGCCCCGGCCCGGCCCACCACTCCCTCCGGCCCAGCGGCCGTTGGGCCGATTGGCCCATCTCCCTCGCAAAACTCCAATCTTGGTCCCTCGTCGCCCCTTTCCTTTTGGGCCGTCAGCCCGTTAGTCCTCTCTCCCGAAGTCCATTTAACGTCCCTCTTATCCCTTCCCTCACTCCCTCTTTCTTGGGCCGTCGGCCCGATCGGCTCTCTCTCTCACAACAAGTCCATTTCACATCCCTCGTCGCCCTTTCTCCTCTATTGGGCCGTCGGCCTATTATCCTTTCTCCACACAAAAGTCTACTTTATGTCCCTCAGCCCTTTGGTCCTTTTTTTTCCAGGAACAAGTCCTTTTTACCTCCTTTTCCTCCCTGGTTCGCCGACTTTTATGTCGTCGACACGTGGGCCCCCTTTGTTTAATCCGGTCCTCACCCTAACCACGTGGCTGCCCGCGGCTTCGCCACGTTGGCCTCCACGTCGGCGCTACCTCCTCCCTTCCGTCCGCCGTGGCCGTCACGTCAGTGCCACGTGGTGCGTCTGCACCCGTGCGTGCGTGGACTTGGTTTCTCATGGACCAGCCGCCCCTTTGACCCGTTGACACGTGGGACCCGCCGTTCCGGTGCCGTTTCCCTTTGATGATGTCAGCGTAGTCCTTTCCTTTGTAAAATTAATTAATAATTGCGCAATAAATCGATTTAATTTCCAAAAATTCATTTAAATGGCTCAAAACTTCTAAAATTCATATCTAATTCATACGAACTCCAAATTGAGCCATTCAACTTGAAAAATTAATCTAAAATAGAGCTCTACATGTTTGTTTACTTTTTATGTACTGTTTACTTGGTTTTTATTAGAGTTTTTCCTTGTTTTGCGTGTCAGCGTGTAGATTCTGCCATTTCGGAAGTTTGCGCTCGCGAGGAAAAGAGTCCGAAAGATTGTTTGATGAAGCAAGGCAAGTCACACATTCCCCTTGAGCATGTTGTACCTATTTTGTGAAATGTTTTACATTTGCAAATAAAGTGCATGTTTTGCTAATTACATGGGAATAGGGTTTACCTATCCGTCCGCTTGTGCCATGTTTACTTGTTAACCGTCCTTTGTTAACCTTGGGTGATAATTTGACTTGCTTATGTCACTTATGTTGACTTTGCTAGAATTATATATGCTTAGCCATGCTTAATTGCCACTAGCTCATTTAATGGGATAATTACACTGTTACATTTAGCTTCTAACGAGCGGTTCACTCGGGACACCCGACCAGGTTTTATTGGTCGTAATTATCCAACTAAAATATGACCTAATGGTGGGCTGTGGGTGCATGGTTTTGCTGGTCGCACCCATGGCAATTAAGTACCGGTTCATGGGAAACCCTGGAAGACTAACAGTGCTTACCACAAGCAAGAATGGGCAACTGCTAGACTCGTAGTATAGCTCTTTCCTAGCCGACGCTCCCCGGCAAGGGTGGGCGTGATGGAGTTGGGTCGGCCGGGGATATACCGGTTGATCGGCTGCCGGATTCACCATGGCATGAGGGGGGGCTGCCCGCTGCTGGTAAGGGAGCGGGGGCGAAACCTGCGGTGTGGTGCGCTTGGTTAGGAGGAGTTATGCGAAAGGTCTTGTCACGGTTTTCCCCATTGTAGTATCGTGGCGATACTACATGTGTGGAATCGTGTCTTGTGGGTACAGTTGCGCACCTCTGATCAGAGTAAAACTATTCGAATAACCGTGCCCACGGTTATGGGCGATCAACCAGATTCACCGTGATTAGTCCCACATGCTTAATTAATTTGACTTAATGAACTGGTGTAGTTCAGGTGGAATGGTTGGGCCTGTTCAATGTGGTTGTAGCGTTGTTCAGTGGAGATTTAATATTGCCTTAATTAAACAACGGTTTTACTGTTTTAAAATATAAAGGTTTTCAACCGCTTTTCTGCAAAGAGCCACAAGCCTCCCTTTGTCTCCCCTGTGCATGTTTGCATCATTGGTGTGGCTTGTTGAGTACGGTGGTTGTACTCAATCTTGCTATTTTTCTCCCTTTTCAGAAGTTTAATACTTCTGAATTGAAGATGAAGTTAGAGGACCAAGGCTCAGACCCCAGTTGAGTTTGCCTGTGGAGTGGAGCTGAAGCCCCGCTAGGATCGTCTCTTTCCGCTGCTGTTTCTTTTTGGTGCGAGGACTACGTGCCTCTGTTGTAAGTATTTATCGCTTTATTTACGTTTGGGTCTGTTTATTGATTTGTCATTTTGTGTACCCTGGTTGATGCCTAGACAGGGACTTAATACACAAAATGGTCTGGAAATTTGGGAAAATTTCCGGGCGTGACAAGTTATAACCTATCCCCTATGGTAAATCAGATAAACTAGCTGTGAGGGTATCCGGTACCCATAATCTCCACACGGTTGCCGAACGGCAAGGCGTTCGGGCTGCAGTGCGTGGCCATATCGTTCAGCATCGGATGGTTGGACCCCGAGAACCGGCTCATGCGCGAGCACGGCCTCAAGTTCCACCCCGTGGACGCCTGCGTGTGCAAGGAGTCCATGGAGTTCGCGAGCCGGGCGAACTAGGATGAACAGAACGCGGCCAGCACCGGCATACTCATAAACACGTCCCGGGTGCTCGAGGCCGAGTTCATCGACGAGATCGCTGCGCACCCGCTGTACAAAGAGCTGAAGCTTTTCGCGGCCGGTCCACTGAACCCACTGCTCGATGCGACCGCCCGGACGCCGGCCAGACGTGGCACGAGTGCATGGACTGGCTCGACAAGCAGCCGCCGGCGTCCATCCTCTACGTGTCATTCAGCACAACGTCGTCCCTCCGTGGCGATCAAGTCGCAGTGCTCGCAACGGCGCTGAAGGGCAGCAAGCAGAGGTTCATCTGGGTGCTTTGCGATGCCGACCACGCCAACATATTCACCGACTCCGGCGAGAGCCGGCACGCGGAGCTGCTGTCCCGGTTCACCGCAGAAACCGAGGGAGTGGGGCTGGTGATCACCGGGTGGGTGCCGCAGCTGGAGATCCTCGCGCACGGGGCCACGGCGGCGTTCATGAGCCATTGCGGCTGGAACTCGACCATGGAGAGCCTAAGCCACGGGAAGCCCATTCTTGCGTGGCCCATGCACTCCGACCAGCCGTGGGACGCGGAGTTGGTGTGCAAGTACCACAAGGCTGGCCTCCTCGTGAGGCCATGGGAGAAGCACAGCAAGGTGGTGCCGGGGAGGCCATCCAGGAGGTCATTGAGGAGGCCATGCTATCTGAGAAAGGGATGGCAATACGGCGGCGGGCAAAGGAGCTCAGCGAGGCCATCCGCGTGTCCGTGGCAGACGGCAGGTCCTCGGTGAAAGGCCTGGATGACTTTGTTGGCTACATCACAAGATGAAGTATGAATAGAATATCCTCTGATTCTTCGAGTGGTCGGGTGCTATAAATTTGAATCTTTCGTCGAAACATATCAAATTTAAAAGTGGGCCAAGTAGGAAAATATATGTACCACTCCCTCCATTCTCAAATAAGCATTTATAGGGTTCAAATTCTGTATGCAATATAATTATTTCTGAAATATTGGTTCTAATGTATGGGAATTCAGATCATCTTAAGACAATGAGGTGCTATGAGGGGATCCTGACAATTTAAAATGAGAAAATCCATGAAATGCCATCAACAAGCACCATAATCCCAGAAATGTCATCGACAAGAGCAGCTTTCTAAAAATACCATCATATAAGCCTCTTTCTCCTAAAAATGCCATCACCGTTAACCTGCTGTTAAAAACTCTTTGTTAAGTTGTATGAAAAGACAATCTTACCCCCGACAACCATTTGCTCACACATCATTATTTTAGCTTGTAAATTTCACACCTGTTTAAAGCATATTATAACTTTTGTTATTTATGTTAGCTTGTAAATTCAAACAAAATTATTAATTTTGCATTGAACCAAATTTCACACATTTTGCTATCCAAATTATTTTAGAAATTTTGTCAATATCAGTGTTGTGATATGAGCAAAAATAGGGCAATCAATAATTCAGAAATCTTGCTATCAATGATCAGTGTTATGATATGAGCAAAAATAGGGAAATCAATAATTTCAGAAATTTTGCTATCAATCTGAGCTAAAACATTAGGGCAATCAACACACAAATTGCTAATTGTGATTAACATGAATTTTCACAAAATAAAGGGTTCTCAGAACTTAGCATCATAACCCTAATTAGTAGTAAGCAGTACTAATCATGACAAGGCTAACAAGAGTACTTTGCATGCTCAATACATGTTTGAGAGTTCAGACAATACATGTGACAGCAAAAAACTCAATCAATTATTCTCTTCTTGCTTCTAGTCTCCATCGATGGACTACTATACTTGCTTCTAGTTTCCATTGCTGGCTGTCCTGTAGTACTTTAGTATCCTTTTTCCTTTTGGCGGGTGAAGTAGCAGCTTGTACTGTTGAGGATGGTTTTCTCTTGACCTTCTTGTCTTTGTCCTCTTTCTCATCCTTCTTTCCCAATCCCTTTCCTTTCCCCTTTTCCTTTCCCTTCCCCTTCTCCTTGGCAACAGGTGCATCAGCTTGTACTAGTGGCACAATGGCCATAGAACTGAAAAACAATTTAAGTTATTTAGCAATCAATTTAAGTTGGCATTAATCAAGTGCATGCACTGGGTACAGTAAAAGCTAAAATGGCTACCTTGGTAAGGATGGCTGGTTGATTACTAGATTCAAGTCCAGCATCACTAATTGTTCCACCAACAGTACTTAAAATCAGATATTGCAAATTAGTTATGCTGCTGCAGCCTAGGAGCAATAAAATATTAACAAAGTGGAAGATACAAATTTCACCTTGATAGGCTATCCAAGACTTGACTTGACATAGTGGCAGGATCACTGTTTTCAGTGGCAGCGAAAGTAGATTTTGGTTTTGATTTCCTTTTCAGTTTTCTACAGGAAGAATAGAAATCAGTGATGCTTGTTGTGGCAAAGGAAATCAACATGATGGATATAGAAATCACCTTTATTTTGCCACTAAAGCATAGGCCTCTTTGGCATCTGGATCTGCTTCTTTGCAACTTGTCCATCTATGCCCATAGTTTTTGCAAATAGGGCACTTTTGCTGACCTTTGGTACCTGCTTTTTTCTTGCCCTTCTTATTCCCCTCAACACCACCTTTGTGTCTTAAAGTTTTGGGCCTCCTTGTAGATCTCTTCAATATTGGAGGATAAAGAAAGAAATCATGTGCATTCTTTGGCCACTGGGAAATGTCGATTAGAGCTGAAATGTGGGCTGCATATGTGGCTTTAAATTTGGCCACACTCTATACACCTGCACCCTCCTAATAGATGTGATGAAGCACAAGGCATGAGCACAAGGCTTCCCAGACATTTGCCACTCTCTACATGTACATGTCTTCTCTTAAAGATCAACTACATGCTTCTTACCACCTTATGAGGAAATGAAATAACAAGATTATGTCAGGCAAGGTTAAGAATTACAAGTATAAAAATTCAATAAGACATGTAACATAACATTACCTGGGTCTTTCTCAGTAACCTCAGCAATGAAATCATCACTTCTATTTAGTTCAAAGTTTAGTCCTCTACTTTTCTCAAGAAGCTCCTTCATGACACAAGGTAGAATTATACTACCTTCCAACTTGGCTGCCACCTTCTTCCTCACACGAAATTTATTCAACACTTTTTTTCTGATCTTATCAATCAATTCATATGGCATAAGACCTTTATGCTTTCTAATCAAATTGTTGAAGCTCTCCGCTAAATTGTTGGTGATGTAATCAACCTTAGAGTGTGTGGAGAACTTGCTCCTCATCCATAACCTACAAAATAAGCAAGATAAAATATTACATTCAGGCTTCAGGCTTCAGTTCACCTATTGAAATAAGCAAGTATATGTGCATAGTATAAAATAGCTACCTCTTTGTTGGCGCAGAATTTCGACCCGTCCAGCAACCAAACGGGTTCTGCGTTACCACGGCAGCCTGGGAGATCTGCTTAACTCCAGTGCAGGTCCAAATGGCTTGCCTAGTCGTGCGCGGAGCGTGCCAATTGATTTGATCTGCAATCAACAAGATAAACAAGCAAACCGCGTTAGAAAACAATGGCCGATCGGCCGATAGGCCGATGTCGCATTGTCGTGGCCCAGCCGATAGGGCAAATCTATATCGGCTTACTTGTAATAAAATAAGATTAAAGCATGGATCTTATCGGCCTTCATCAGCATATTGCTGTCGATTAACGGCATCGGCCGATAAGAACAATAAAGATAACTACACTAGCTAATACTCTAGTGCAAATCTACTTGAACCAATCAACCAATACAAACATATCAATCACAGATAAACCCTAGAGAATTATCCATAACAGATGCATTCCTACTAATCAATCCGTTTATGTAGATGGCAGATACACATGAAAACACTATAATAAACACGTGCATCAAATAAAACTGGCTGAAACCCCAGTTATATCCTTAATTACAACCGAAAGCAAGCTTTGTGTTAAATCTCAAAATAGGACTAAGGTCGATAGCAACTCAAAGTGTGAATCAAAACTTAACACAAAGAGAATCAAGCCGTCGATTGCTTTTGGGGATGGTAGATGCATTGAACAATCTAACCAAGCGTAATAATTAAACCGTCGTCCGCAATAAACCCTAAAACGAATAGATCGCCGGCGAAGCATAATTAAGACGCCTGTCAAGATTACCCAAAACATGATAGACGACGATCACATCATCGAAGCTTAACGTGCCCAAAACGACACGCTAGCCCCGACGATGTTGATCGTCGGGAACGAGTTCTTACCTTTGCTCCGGGAAGGCAAGAACTCGTCAAGGTCAACCTCTTGCGAGGGTTGGCGATGCGCCGAAATAGATTGAACTGGTTTGTTGTATTGGATTGTGAGAGAGTTTCTATGTACAAACTACCGGGATATTTATACCCAAGATTACAACAGGGTCGTTGTAGGACACGATCTTATCTCTAACAAACAACAAGTCTTCACGGCAGACTCTTGCCACAGATTAGATCTAAACCTACTTGATTTACAAGATACAATTACCTAAAACCGAGCTTTATCTCTATTTGGCAACATCCTTGAAGCTTATCTCGAGCCCAGACCAAGCCCACGCTGACTCTGTCAACTTACAACCCATATCGGCCAACAATCACATCGAATCTATATCGGCCGATACACTCTTTCTGGCAGCACCTCCCCAGTCCGATACGGTTACCGGGTCCGATACGAAGCCTGGTCCGACTCCAACTCAATCCTTCTTCTCTGCTTCGGTTTCCTCTTTTACTTCCAAGTCGATTACCAAAATCCGGCGTTAACACATGCCCCCCAATTCCGCTTCATTATATAATGTGGCGGAATTAGCTCCGAGGAACCCATCGACTTCCTTACTAAAGCTTGGCTGAAAACCGCACAGATCTAGATTCGAATCCCTCCGCCGCCGATTCAACAAACTCCTCGTGTTTCTCAACTCCGACGACCCCTCGGCGTCTCGTCAACATCGACCCCCTCAACAGCGACCCCTTTCAACGACAACAATGGCCTCCGCTCCGTTCTATGCCTCCGAGGTCCCTGTGGTAAGTCAATCCCTTCTAAATCCACATTCTCACTTTTCTGCCGATTTCTTCAAACTAGGGATTCGAAATTTTGCCTCCCAAGTCTTATATTTTCAATCGTCGTTCTTATGACCTAGGTCTTCAAAAACCAAATCCTGATCCCCACCGACGACAAATCACATCGCTTCTTACTAGGCCCCATGGGCGACTGCGACCCAACTTGGCTAATCAACGCTGAAACGGACAGAATCCCCTTTAGGCAGACCAAGCCCAATGTGTCTTCATGGAAACATACCTTCAGGTCTTGGCCATCAAAGCTCAACGGATACAAAACCTGGCATAAAAGGATTGCTGCTGCCAAACAAGTACACTGGGACGAAATTGGGATCGGCCAATGCATCGCTTTATCCCTGGCCGATACCAAGAAGAACAAGCCACTCATGTCGGCCGCCAGCTACTTCTGGTCCAGTACCTTGAACGCCTTCATATTCAAACAAGGTCCGATGACCCCAACTCTGATTGATGTCAAGATACTAACAGGGTTGGACATTGACTCCGAGATCAACCCCTTCAGCCTCCTGATACATAGCAGCCACAAGTTGAAGACCAAAAAGATTGGAGGTTGGTCTGGGTTCATCTCTGAACACATGGAACAGGGATCGGTCTCGGAATGAGAACATGTAGCCTTCCTGACATTATGATTGGAGAGATTTGTTTTTTGTGGATCGACCTGCGGCCCCACTACAAACTGTCAACACTTGGCTCAGGCTTTGGTCGACAAGAAACAAATCCCCTTGGGCCGATACCTCTTGGGAGCTGTCTATTGGCTGCTCCATGTTTCCACACAAGACTTGATGCTAAAACAGACCGTGGCTCATGGAGGACCATGGTGGTTTGTTCAGCTCTGGCTCACCATTCACACCAACACCATGGTTAATCAGCCTCCCCTATCGGACTCCTGCTTACCCTCCAAGTACGCTGACCACGAAGATCCCAGGACCAGACGGTGCATGTCCTATGGAGAAGCAGCCTCCGTTTATTCAGGCGTAGACCAATCGGCCGATGACATGTCTTCATGGTTCATCCGATTCTTCACCGGCCCTCCATCAGCCAGGATGGACATGTTCGTCTACACATCGGACCGAGATTTTGAACTCCCTGACGATCTCCAGTTAAGTTTGGTAAATGATGATTCAAAATCAAGGGAATTATTCATGATCGGCCTCACTCCATGCCTGCTCCCAGTAGATATATTTCAGGGAAGAAGCACCAGCCTATCTTATGAGTTTTACAACCCAATGGTAGCCGCTCGACAGTGCGGGCTCGGGCAACTCCCTGTCAGCCTGTATCTTCATAGACTCCTAGAGAGCAGAGGCACGGTTCCATCGGCGCTGGCCATGAGCAAGGCGTTTGAAATCAAGCTCCCAAATCTCGGCGATTGCGACCGGTTGCATCTGAGCGCCTTTGTCCACATCAGCTTCCAAACATGGTGGCAAGAGTGGGCCGCTCACATTTTTCATCAATCGGCCAAATTTTATGTGACAGAGCTTATCCAGGGTATCAGCCCTCAAGTCCTAGATGGGCCGATTCCATCCGTGAGCAACAGTGGACGGAAAATCTTTTATGCTCAAGCCATAGCTCCTTCAGGCTCAACTATCTTGGAATTCATCATCGGCCTTACTGCCCCAAAGGTTTCCACGCTACTTCAAGGGCCGATGACCAAAGAAAACCCTAAGAGGAAAGCGCCAGCCAAAGGCAAATCCCAGAAATCCAGTAAAAAGGCCAAAGCTGATGACCAAGCCGACCTTGAAGAGCTAGACCCCTCCATGGAAGAATTCCTTGATGCACAAGTGATGGAGGAAGAAATTGATACAGCAGCCACCGATGCACATGAAGAAGAAAACCGGTCGGCCGAAACCACCAAGGAGCCATCGGCCAAAGCTATTGAGATCCCACCGGCCGATGACCAAGACGATGCCCCGCAACCAAAAAGGACCAGACACGCAGTTCGCAAGGTCAATACAATCTCTTCTCCGTGTTTGCATAATGCCCTTGTACTGTCATACTTTAACTTCACATCCTTTTCAGGCTGCGGTGTCATCTGTACTGAAGGAAAGAGCTCGATCGGCCCCTTTATCAAGAACCAAGAAAGCCACTCTACAATGGCGCGAACGAGCCAAGGCCCGATTGAGGACTCCCTCTCCTTCTCCACCACCCTCTCCGACTGTGTCGGTAAGAGCTGATTTTTGCATTATCTTGCTATTTACATAACCCTATTTACCAATTTCCTGCTTTTTCAGACTAGGGCTCCATCACCTTCACCACATCGGCCAACCCCCTCGCCTACTACGTCGACACAGCAAAGGGAGGCCAATGCAAGCACTACCGATGCTCCAACGCAGGTAACCATAATTACCTTGATCCTTTTTGCCGATTCTTGCTTGACTAGGTTAACCTTGACCTGTACTGATATTTGCAGAACCTAGCCGACATGTTCTCTTTTGACATCGGCCAGTTCCTGGATGACGAAGACAAGGAGCCTCCTGCCATAGCCAAGACATCAATCTCCGACGAGCTAAAGAATCAACTAGCCGACATTGCCAATCAGCTGGAATCCTCGCTAGAGTTCTTGGTGGAGGACTGTACTTCCATCAGAGTCAGGGTACAAGAAATTCAAGACCAACTGCCCGAAGATCTGATGGAGACCCTGACACCGGCCATCTTCTTGGAACAATACCGCTTCAAGCTTCAAAAAGCCAAAGAAATGATTGCGGAGAGGCGGGAACGCGAAAGCCTGGAATCGGCCCTATCCGCTAGCAAGGCTCAAGTCAATTCTGACAAGACCAGATTGGATGAGCTAGCTGTGGAGCCGATTGTCTTGAAGAACAGACTTGAAGAACTCCAACGCCTCGAAGCAAACCTCATCTCCAAGCTAGAAGCAACTCGCAAGGAAATCCAAGAAGTCCAGGCCAGGATAGCTGTATCACCCAAGGCTATAGAAGACCAAACGGCAAAGTTAAAGGCATCGGCCAAGTACCTTGCGACCCTAAGCAAATCGTTGAAGCCAATCCCAGGGTCGACGGCCGATGACGCCCAAGTCATAGAAGATATCGAGCAGATTCCCCGTAGAGCCATCACAGCTATTGCAGATTTCATCGGGTGATGTAACATATCTTGTCTTTATATTGTATAAACACAAATCTCATCGGCTAAGCAACCGAATTTGGTCTAAATAGATCTGAAGACATTCCAGCTTAAAAATTGTTTGTGAAGTCCATCTCATAAACGAATATCCCCTTATCATAATTAATCTCATCGGCCAAGCAGCCGAAGTCGATCTCAATCTGAAAAAGGCCAAGTCTCAAAAAATTCTGCACAAATTCATATATATATATTTATGCCCCCCAAAATTTAGAAGATGAGGGCTCATGTTGTAAAATTTGAACTAAGGACGATAGTGTATATCGGCCATCTAGAGACGATGCATAGCACATCGGCTGTTATCATAAATCGGCTGAGGGGCCGATCATGAATCAATCCAGACGCTAGGATAATATTTCTTTAAGTACTTGCCATTAAGAGCTCGTCCATAAATCTCACCATCTAGCCCCTTAAGCAAATAAGCATTGTGAGGGACACATCGATGAATCTGAAAAGGACCTTCCCAATTAGGTGACCACTTGCCGAATTTGTTATCTCTAGAACCAATCGGCATTATTAGCTTCCATACAAGATCCCCTTCCTCAAATGACTTGGCAACAACCTTTTTGTTATAATGACGAGCCACTCTGTCTTTATCACGTTTAATCTTTTCTAATGCCCGTAATCGGACGTGCGCCACGTCATCTAACTCATCGACCATAAGATTATGGTACTCGTCGGCTGTCAAGTCGTCTTGCAAAGCAATCCTTCTTGAGCCAATGTTGGTTTTCCACGGCAGCACAGCTTCATGTCCATAAACCAACTGATACGGAGGCACTTGAATCGCACCAAGGCAAGCCATCCGATACGCCCAAAGGGAATCGGCCAGCGTCGCGTGCCATTGCCTCGGCTGTTCGTCGATTTTCCTCTTGATTAGCTTGATTAAAGTCTTATTAGAAGCCTCTGCCTGCCCATTAGCTTGCACGTAGTAAGGAGAAGAATTTAATAATTTAATGCCCATGCTATCGGCGAACTGGACGAACTCATCGAACACGAAGATTGATCCCTGATCGGTGGTTATCGTCTGAGGTAACCCAAACCGATATATGATATGTTTCTTGACAAACTGAATCGCATCTTTAGAATCAACCTTCTTAAGAGGAACGGCCTCAACCCACTTTGTGAAGTAATCTGTAGCCACCAAGATATATTTGTGTCCCTTACTTGATGGCAGGTTAATCTGGCCGATCATATCTATTCCCCATCCACGAAACGGCCACGGCTTTATGATTGGATGCATAGCCGATGCCGGTGCTCGCTGAATTGCTCCAAATTTCTGACAATCTTGACACCCTTTATAATACTTGAAACAATCTTCTAGCATTGTCGGCCAAAAATATCCAATGCGTTTCAACAGCCATCTCATTTTATGGGCCGATTGATGTGTTCCACAAATCCCTTCGTGGACCTCACTCATAACAATTTTGGCCTCCTCAGGACCTAGACACTTGAGCAAGACACCATCAACCGTCCGATGGTATAAGTCATTATCTAACAGAACATACTGCAATACTTTGTATTTGATCTTCCGTGACGCTGATTGGGAAGGATTCTTCAAATAATCAATGATAGCAAATCTCCAATCGTCGGCGTCCACGACGGCGACTTGAACCTGTACATCCTTGGCCATCGGCCTGTATCCCGATGCCCCCTAAGCCAGATCATTGGCCACGAAGTCTTGCTTCCTGGGTATATGCCTCATTGTCACGACCTTGAATGCTTGAAGCAACACCTTGCACTCTTCATTGTAGACTTTGAGGATATCATCTTTGCATTCATACTCTCCAGAAAGTTGATTAATTACCAGTTGTGAATCACCAATGATCTCTATGGAATCGACCTCGACTTCTTGTAATAACTGCAAGCCTTTAAGCACCGCTTCATACTCTGTTTGATTGTTAGTATAATAAGGCTTGATAGTAAAAGCAAACTCAAAACTTGCCCCCCGAGGGGATATAATGACCAGGCCGATACCGCATCCGTGTCGACAGACAGATCCATCAAAATACAGCGTCCATGGTATGATTTCTGCATATGCGACTGAATCATCCTGGTGTTGAACAATGAAATCGGCCAGGGCTTGTCCTTTGATCGCTTTGGCCGATTCATATCTGAGGTCAAACTCTGTTAAGGCAAAAATCCACTTCCCAATTCTTCCTTTTAACAGAGGGGCCGATAACATGTATTTCATCACATCGGCCTTACTTACCACAATGCACTCGTTGGAAAGTAAATAATGTCTCAATTTAGTACATGAAAAATATAAGCACAAACATAATTTCTCCACCGGCGTGTACCTTGTCTCGGCGTCTAACATCCTCCTACTGAGATAAAAAATAGCTCTTTCCTTACCGTCAATATCTTGAACCAAGACTGAGTCGATGGATTTCTCATCGGCCGATAGGTACAGCCTGAATGAGACCCCTTTCTGTGGAGGGATTAGAACTGGGGGAGAGGTTAAATACTCTTTGATACCATCCAGCGCCTTCTGTTGCTTATCACCCCATACGAATTCCTGATCGTCCTTTATCTTCAACAGTGGAGTGAATGGCTCTATTCTGCCTGAAAGATTTGATATAAAACGCCGGACAAAGTTGATCTTCCCGAGCAGAGATTGTAACTTGGTCTTGTTTTTTGGAGGCTTGATTTCCTCGATGGCATCAATACTCTTCTGTGTAATTTCAATTCCCCTCTCATGGACCAAGAAACCCAAAAACTGACCGGCCGATACGCCAAAGGCACACTTGTTAGGGTTCATCTTTAAACCATATTTCCTTGCCCTTTTCAGTACCTTGCGTAAATCGGCCAAGTGCATATCATATTCTTTTGACTTTATGACGACATCATCTATATAAACCTCAATCAGAGAGCCGATAAGATCATGAAAAATATAATTCATGGCTCTCTGATAGGTAGCTCCAGCATTTTTCAAACCAAAGGTCATGACAACCCACTCGTACAGGCCGATTGCCCCTGGGCATCTGAAAGCTATCTTGTGAATGTCTTCCTTAGCCATAAAGATCTGATTGTAGCCTGCGTTTCCATCCATAAAACTGATAACCTTATGCCCAGATGCAGCATCGACTAGCAAATCGGCCAATGGCATAGGGTACTCGTCCTTTGGTGTTGCCTTGTTTAGATCTCTGAAATCGATACATACCCTTAGCTTGCCGTTCTTCTTCAATACTGGAACTATGTTGGAGACCCACTCCGCGTATCGGCAGGGTCTGATAAAGTTGGCGTCGTAAAGCCGTGTGATCTCTGCTTTGATAGCTTCATACATATCGGCCTTAAATCTCCTACGAGATTGTTTAAATGGCCGATAGCCTGGTTTGATAGCTAGCCGATGTTCTACGATCGATCGGCTTAATCCTGGCATCTCATGGTATTCCCATGCAAAACAATCCATAAACTCTTTCAGAAGATTTATCTGATTATTCTTATATTCCTTTGGCAGGCTAGCACTTACATACGTCGGCCTAGGCCTATCACCTATTCCTATATCAACCTCTTCAAGTTCGTCGGCCGATGTGAAGCCTTGTCCCAATTTTCCATCTAATTCATCCACTGCATCGTCTGTGTAGGGATCAGCTTGTTCGTCTTGGACAGTGGATGGCACATCTTTGTTAAAGCAATTGTTTGTCTTCATCTTCAATCGTCTCGATATCGCAATCAGTTACTTTGAGGAAATCGACATCCTAGACTCGCCCGGACAAGCAATCGATTCCCTCCATCTCCCAAACTGCGAGATCGGCATTGGCCACGTGTACTGACCGATCGGCCTGCACGATCTCGACCTGGTCCCCTTGCCATTGTATCAGACATTGATGCATTGTTGAAGGGACGCAACAGTTTGCATGGATCCAATCTCGTCCCAACAACAAGCTGTAGGAACCTTTTCCATCGAAGACGAAGAAGGTTGTGGGTATCGTCTTGCTGCCCACGGTGAGTTCCACGTTGAGCACCCCCTTCGCCTCAGAGGCGTTGCCACCAAAGTCTTTTAACACCATATTGGTCTTGATAAGGTCTTCAGGTACTTTTCCAAGCTTCCTGAAGGTTGTGTATGGCATCAAATTGACCGCCGCGCTGCCATCGACCAGCATCTTCGTCATCGGCCGCCCATTGATAAATCCCTTGATGTATAACGACCGCAAGTGTCTGTAGCTGGCGTCAACTGGCTTGTCGAAGATGGCTTGATCTGGTGACAACTGTAGTCTGGCCGAAGATTGTTCGTCGTCGGCCATCGCTTCATCAGCCGCCTGCACGCTGTACTCTGCTGGCAATATGAAAACCATATTAACAGGCGACGATGCCACTCTTTTACCTTTTGAAGCCGAAGAAGCCCGAGCTGTATTGGAAGTGCCCATATCGGCCTTGACCACCGTGGACTTTATCCTACACTCCTTCTTGGTCTTGGCTGGCCGATGGGCTATTTCTGCCTGTTGCTCCTGGATTTGCTCCTTCCTCCTTAGCCTCTGAACCCGCCGTTTTTGTGTCTTGGTGAATACATCGCTTGGGCACCATTGGGGGTTCTGGACTTGCTCCTCGTCTTCAATATGTTGCCCTTGGCGCATCGGCCCTAGCCTTTCATGCACAGATTTCCTTTGCTTGGCCGGCCGGTGCGCCTGCTTGCTTGAGTTGCCCTGATAATAATCTTCTGCCCCATTGCACGCAGGGCACTCCTAAATAGATGGCAACCTCATCCCCTCATTCCAGCAGAACCGAAAAAACTCGCACTCCCAATGTGGGTCGTAAGAGTTGTCTTGATCGGCGTAGTCTTGAGCTTGTTCTTCCTGCCTCCGCTGGTATTTTCTGATCAGGCTCTCAGAGGTCTGATAAGGTCGCTTGCCGGTCCGATGGCCACCGCCGTCGGCCCTGTCTGCCCGCACCATGTTGATTGGGAACGAGTGTCCTTCTATCTTCATCGGCTTCTTGGCGTCATCGATTTTAATCCTGCCTTGTTCGATAGCCGATTGGATCTGTTGTCTGAAGATCTTGCATTCATTGGTATGGTGTGAATAAGAGTTATGCCACTTGCAATATCTTCTCTTCTTGATTTCTTCGGCCGATGGCAATACGTGACCCACTGGCAGTTGGATCTGCTTTTCCTGCAAAAGTAAGTCAAATATTTTGTCGGCCTTATTGATGTCGAAGTCGTATTTATCTTCTTTGTCACCCTTCTTGGCCCATTGGCAAGTTGTCGGCTTCCTCATCCAGGCCCACTCGGCCAGGTCGACATCAACATCTTCCGAATCGTCATCGTCGGAGGCATACTGATAGATCGTATTGATCTTCTTTGCAAACTTCTTTGCCTCCTGGAATCATTGTTCGTGGGCCGATACCCGTTGTGCTAGCTGAGCTAGGCTTTCAAATTCCTGCGAGGAAAACCTCTCGCGTATCGGCCCTAGCAATCCTTGGAACGCCAAATCGGCGAGCTGTGAATCGGTCAGGCTAAGGCTGTAGCATCTGTTCCTTATGTCCCTGAATCATTGAATATACTCCGGGACCGGTTCGTCGACTCGTTGTCTAATGGCAGTCAAATCGGACAGTTTCATCTCTTGTACACCATTGTAGAAATACCTGTGAAACTGTTTCTCTAGATCTATCCATCCTCTGATGGAATTGTAGGGTAAAGATGAAAACCACGTGAATGCAGACCCTGATAAGGACAGAGGGAAAAACCTCACCCTCAACGCCTCGATAGCCGATGCCTCCCCGCACTGTGCTAGGAATCGGCTCACGTGCTCGTACGTTGAGACATTGTCTTACCCGGAGAACTTGGAAAAGTCTGGGATCATGTATCAGCTCGGCAGTGGCACTCTGTCGAACTCTTCGGGATACGGGTGCCGATACACTGTGGAATTCTCCTTGGGCTTCAAGCCGAACTGATCTCGCATCACTTCGGCTATCATATCGGCTCAGTATCCTGCGGGCCGGTGTGGGAGGTTTTGCTGATATGATTGTTGCAAGCCCTCTGCTTGATACTGTCTGGGGGAGTACGGCTGATAATGGTGATCAAGGTTCTACGCGCCATACTGCCCTGTGGTGTGCTGCTGGTAGCCTTGTGGCGTGTTGTAAGCAGCCTGCGGAGGAGGGTTGTCACACCCCGATTTTCGAACGGGAATAAAAATTACCTAATAATACATTTTCCAGAAATTAAATAAAAATCAAAAGCAATTTAAACAAGTGAAATTAGCAAGGAAATTAAAATTTTCCTTTAAAAATCATGGCCGGAAATATTTTTGTAATATTCTCTGTGCCTTAAAGTACTCTCCAAAATTTTTCGTGAATTTTTGGAGCTCAAGAAATAATTTTAAAGTCACAAAGGTCATTTAATCAATTAAATTAATTGAAAAACAATTAAAAAGGTCTCCTTTTGTTTTGGGCCGTTTCCGGCCCAAAACCCCTCTCTCTCTCCCGCGGCCCATGTGGCCTCAAGCCTCCTTCCTCTCTCCCTCCGACCCAGCTCGGCCCGTAGTCGCGCCCGCGCCGAAGTCTGAATTGCCTCCCTCCTCCTTCCTCCGGCCGGTCAAGCCAGCAACCGCCCCGCCGCCATTTCCGCCGGCCACCACCCCACTCCGCCGCGATTTCCGGCCGCCCCCGGCCACGATCCTCCACCTCCGCGCCTATAAAACCCGCGCCCCGGGCCGCTCTCTCCCTTTTCCTCTCTTTCCGCGAGCGCGCCGCCCGGCCGCCGCCTGCCGCACCCGCGCCCCGGCCGCCTCCCGTGCTGCCGCGCGTCGCCTCCGCCGGTGCACCGCCGC
>BDMV01000004.1:31473171-31698985 GCA_008326285.1 Oryza officinalis | reverse complement strand
CATGATGAGGCCTTTTCGAAGGACAGTATAAGTGGCACCTCAATAAAATGAGAAGAATGATGAAATATTTGGTAGTGACAAGTTGACAAGTTGGCGTCAGAGAAAAATATCCATCCTCTCAATCTTAGAGGTCCCCAAGAGAACAGTAGATGCAACTGCACCCTAGTGGTGAATAAGGATCAAGAATGGTTACCTTCAGTTCAAGACAACCATTGCAGTTTTCGAAAATTGTCCCAATGTTTCTAGGAAAACGACAAGGAATTGTTCCGCCACCTCTGCTTAAAGTAAGAGAATGCAGACGTCGAGCCAAAAGAAAAGGAACACATCACCAACAAAATAGGTGGCAGAGAAACTTGCTGGATAGCTCATCTCTACTCAAGGATTGAAAGTGAACTTGGGCGATCCGAAAAGCAGAAACCCTTGGTAACATCAACGTCAGTTTCAATAGTTGGATAAGTTTCAGTATTCATGGAGTGACAACTGCAGAGCCTATGGCTTATCAACATGGAAGGCCCAACAAAGGATAGACGACAAAGTGAAATGTTGTGTGAATGAGTTAACCTCTCGGGCAGGATCTGTTAAGTGATCAATGCTTATTCCAAGGACATCAACTAAGCAACCCGTTCAGGCAGTTGACCACCACAGTCTGGCCAAAAGCAGAACAGTCATGGCAGCAGTTAGGTCTAATGGAAAACTCAACAGAGGGCTAGAATGTCAAGGTGAGCCAGTCACTTTCATATGGGACTACCCATCGTTGACCAGATATTATGTTCTAAGCTTTCCCGGAATGAAAGTGCAATGTCAGTGCTTCATTTCGATTGACCGATGAAGAATCAGATTCACAGATCAGTGTTCCTTGGAAATCAGAGAAGCTTGGATATCCCCAAGGCTAGTGGCTTAATCGTTCAATCCGGCGAAAGCTCAACTACCTTGGTAAGGTAGGCTTGAAGTAAAATTTGGTTTACCTCATAACCGTTTCGTCTGAGAGTTCAACAAGAGAAACCGATTGGATTGTAATCAAAGCAGTCAGTTGCAAGATTTTAGTAGAGCTCCACCAATCCCAAGTTAACAGGTTGGGTTTCGAGTCGCCCCCAAAATGCCAGTCAACCGTTTAGCCAGAAAACAACGACAACTTAAGGCCTTCGCAGTTCAAGTAAAAGGCAGACCAAGCCGCTTCTTGAAATGCTTGTCGTTCAGATCAAGAGCAGTTCAGAGCAAAATTCAAAGTCCGTGGTTTTACGAACGTCAGTTTCAAAGTTTCAGGAACAACCCCACCGGTTTCAAGTCAACAAAGTCGATTCTCAGTTCATCAAAAATTGTAAACGTCAACTATGTAGTCCAAAGTAAGCTCTGTGAATAACTGCAACCCAGATCAGGGTCAGAACAGACAGAACCAACCAGTGCAGTTTTGGCAAAGAAACGGAACATCGAGCTGGATGCCAATAGGGTCAGTCGCTCAAGATGGGTTAATCACTCAGCCAGGTCAAAGTCAGAAAGAAGCCGCGGAAGTCTGCAAGCCAGTTCAACACCACCCACACCCTGTTTTCTTTCTAGCCATCCCCGAATCTCGGGACGAGATTCCTGTAAGGGGGGTAGATTTGTCACACCCCGATTTTCGATCGGGAATAAAAATTACCTAATAATACATTTTTCAGAAATTAAATAAAAATCAAAAGCAATTTAAACAAGTGAAATTAGCAAGGAAATTAAAATTTTCCTTTAAAAATCATGGCCGGAAATATTTTTGTAATATTCTCTGTGCCTTAAAGTACTCTCCAAAATTTTTCGTGAATTTTTGGAGCTCAAGAAATAATTTTAAAGTCACAAAGGTCATTTAATCAATTAAATTAATTGAAAAACAATTAAAAAGGTCTCCTTTTGTTTTGGGCCGTTTCCGGCCCAAAACCCCTCTCTCTCTCCCGCGGCCCATGCGGCCTCAAGCCTCCTTCCTCTCTCCCTCCGGCCCAGCTCGGCCCGTAGCCGCGCCCGCGCCGAAGTCTGAATTGCCTCCCTCCTCCTTCCTCCGGCCGGTCAAGCCAGCAACCGCCCCGCCGCCATTTCCGCCGGCCACCACCCCACTCCGCCGCGATTTCCGGCCGCCCCGGCCACGATCCTCCACCTCCGCGCCTATAAAACCCGCGCCCCGGGCCGCTCTCTCCCTTTTCCTCTCTTTCCGCGAGCGCGCCGCCCGGCCGCCGCCTGCCGCACCCGCGCCCCGGCCGCCTCCCGTGCTGCCGCGCGTCGCCTCCGCCGGTGCGCCGCCGCCGCTCCGCCGCCGAGCCGCTCGCGCCGTCGCCCGGCCGTGCGCCGTGCGCACGCCGTTGCCGCCCGAGCGCCTTGCCGCCGCCTTCCTCCTTCGCGTCGGTCGTCCTCGGTGAGCCCTCCCCTTCCCCTCTTCTTCCTCCCCTCTGGCGTCCCTAGCCGCCGCGCTGCCGCGCGTCGCCTCGCCGCGTCCGGCCGCCGTGCTGCCGCGCGCCGTCTCGCCGCGCCGGTGCGCCGCCGCCGCCACACCGCCGTCGCCGCTCGCCGGCCGTCCCCGCCGGTGGCCGCGCCGCCGCTTCGCCGTCGCTCGGCCGTAGCCGCCGCCGCCGTGCCTGGCCGGGTCGGCTAGGGTTTCGGCCGAACCCTAGCCGTCCGCCCGGCCGTAGAGGCCACCCCGGGCCGGCCCACCACTTCCTCCGGCCCAGTGGCTGTTGGGCCGTTTGGCCCATCTCCCTGCAAAAGTCTATTTTGCGTCCCCCTGCTCTTTTCTCAGGCCGGCCCATCACCCCGCTCGGCCCGTGGGCGCATCTTCTCACGAAAGTCCAATCTTGGTCCCTCGTATTTTTGGGCCGTCAGCCCGTTAGTCCTCTCTCCCAAAGTCCACTTCACGTCCCTCCCAGCCCTTTCTCCTCTATTGGGCCGTCGGCCTATTATCTTTTATCCACACAAAAGTCTACTTTACGTCCCTCGGCCCTTTTAACTTTTTCCCGAGAAAATCTAGCTCATCTCCTCAAGTCCAGTTAACCTCCCTCTCAGCCTAATTTTCCCCTTTCTCCTGCAAAGTCCTTTTCACCTCCTTTTTCTCTCCGGTTCGCCGACTTTTGTGTCGCCGACGCGTGGGCCCCCTTTGTTTAATCCGGTCCACACCCAGACCACGTGGCCGCCCGCGGCTTCGCCACGTTGGCGTCCACGTCGGCGCTACCTTCTCCCTTTCGTCCGCCGTGGTCGCCACGTCAGTGCCACGTGGTGCGTCCGCACCCGTGCGTGCGTGGACTTGGTCCACCGTGGACTGTCCGCCCCTTGACCCGTTGACACGTGGGACCCGCCGTTCCGGCACCGATTCCCATTGATGATGTCAGCGTAGTCCTTTCCTTTGTAAAATTAGTTAATAATTGCGCAATAAATCGATTTAATTGCCAGAAATTCATTTAAATGGCTCAAAACTTCTAAAATTCATATCTAATTCGTACGAACTCCAAATTGAGCCATTCAACTTGCAAAATTCATCTAAAATAGAGCTCTACATGTTTGTTTACTTTTATGTACTGTTTACCTGGTTTTTATTAGATTTTTTCCTCGTTTTGCGTGCCAGCGTGTAGATTCCGCCGTTTTGGAAGTTTACGCTCGCGAGGAAAAGAGTTCGGAAGGTTGTTTGAAGAAGCAAGGCAAGTCACACATTTCCCCTTGAGCATGTTGTACCCATTTTGTGAAATGTTTTACGTTTGCAAATAAAGTGCATGTTTTGCTAATTACATGGGAATAGGGTTTACCTATCCGTTCGCTTGTGCCATGTTTACTTGTTTACCGTCCTTTGTTAACTGTGGGTGATAATTTGACTACCTTATGTTATTTATGTTGACTTTGCTAGAATTATATATGCTTAGCCATGCTTAATTGTCACTAGCTCATTTGATGGGATAATTACACTTCTACTTTTGGTTTCTAGCTGAGCTGTGAGCTCGAAACATCTAACCATGTTTTATTGGTCGTAATTATCTAACTAAAATATGACTTAATGGTGGGCTGTGGGTGCATGGTTTTGCTTGTCGCGCCCATGGCAATTAAGGACTGGTTCATGGGAAACCCTGGAAGACTTACAGTGCTTACCACAAGCAAGAATGGGCAACTGCTGGATCTGTAGCATAACCCGTCTCTAGCTGACGTACCAGACTAGGGTGGGCGTGATGGAGTTGGGTCGGCGGGGGACTTACCCGTTGATCAGTTGCCAGATTCACCGTGGCACGAGGGGGGGCTGCCTACCTTGGACTTAAAGGTGGGGGCGAAACCCGTGGTGGGGACGATTGGTTAGGGAGGGTTATGTGAAGGATCTTGTCACGATCACTCGCATGGTAACGTGTCAGGCATGGCACGGTGACATACGGTGGATCGTGTCTTGTGGGTACAGTTGCGCACCTCTGATCAGAGTAAAACTATTCGAATAGCCGTGCCCGCGGTTATGAGCGATTGACCAGATTTACCATGATTAGTCTCACCCTTAATAATTTGTCTCAATGAACTGGTGTAGTTCAGGTGGATTGGTTGGGCCTGTTCAACGTGGGATAGCGTTGTTCAGTGGAGAATTAATATTGCCTTAATTAAACAACTGTTTTACTGTTTTAAAGTGTAAAGGTTTTCAACTGCTTTTCTGCAAATAGCCACAAGCCTCCCTTTGTCTCCCCTGTGCACGTCTGCATCATTGGTGTGGCTTGTTGAGTACGGTGGTTGTACTCAATCTTGCTATTTTTTCCCCTTTTCAGAAGTTTAGTACTTCTGAGTTGAAGATGAAGTTAGAGGACCAAGGCTCAGACCCCAGTTGAGTTTGCCTGTGGAGTGGAGCTGAAGCCCCGCTAGGATCGCCTCTTTCCGCTGCTGTTTTCTTTTCGGTGTGAGGATTAAGTGCCTCTGTTGTAAGTATTTATCGCTTTATTTACGTTTGGGTCTGTTTATTGATTTGTCGTTTTGTGTACCCTGGTTGATGCCTGGACAGGGACTTAATACACAAAATGGTCTGAAAATTTGGGAAAATTTCCGGGCGTGACAAGGGTTGTTGAACACAGGGGCTTGTGGCTGTCCAGCCGATGGCTGGTTAACAGGAACTTGCTGCATCGGCTCGATCACTGGTTGCTTCCCCTTGGTCCATTGTGCATATTGTTCTTCCGTGATGTGCTGAGGGCTCCCCCCTGTCTAACTGGTGAGGACCAGTGGCAGTGTTGTTGTTGGCTGCACCGATGGGGGTGGCATCGGTGTCGTCGGCTGAGTCGTGCTCAGGTCGTTTCTCAGGGTCCGATAGGCAGGGAACTTATTTTCTAGTAAGAAAATCGGCCCCTGAGGCTTGTACTGGTGAATTGATCCGTCTAGGATCGATTTGACCGTATTAGTCAATGTGTTCACCAGAATCCCCGACTGGTTGACTAGCGTAGAATGAACTGCGGAGTCAATCCTGACTTGCAACGTCGGCGCTGCAGTATCTTCGGTCTTGACGGTGTGCGCTGCCGCCGATGTGCCAGCTCCATCTCCAGGACTCGGCATAACTACCTTGGATTTCTGGACCAAGGTGCCTTGCCGAGTCCTAGAATATGTTTGCAGGTACATATTCTGGAACTGCTCGACCAGCTTCTCCATCTCAGCCTTTTGCTCTGCGTTGAGCTGGTCGGCGGTTACAGGGACGACGTTCTCCTCGGAGATCTCGGCCTGCTTCGACATCTTGAGGAGACTTTGTTGCTGTTGCAGAGTTTGCGTTCTTTGGTCCCACCAAGCGTGCCAAAAGCGTGTTGGCGCAGAATTTCGACCCGTCCAGCAACCAAACGGGTTCCGCGTTACCACGGCGGCCTGGGAGATCTGCTTAACTCCAGTGCAGGTCCAAATGGCTTGCCTAGTCATGTGCGGAGCGTGCCAGTTGATTTGATCTGCAATCAACAAGATAAACAAGCAAACCGCGTTAGAAAACAATGGCCGATCGGCCGATAGGCCGATGTCGCATTGTCGTGGCCCAGCCGATAGGGCAAATCTATATCGGCTTACTTGTAATAAAATAAGATTAAAGCATGGATCTTATTGGCCTTCATCAGCATATTGCTGTTGATTAACGGCATCGGCCGATAAGAACAATAAAGATAACTACACTAGCTAATACTCTAGTGCAAATCTACATGAACCAATCAACCAATACAAACATATCAATCACAGATAAACCCTAGAGAATTATCCATAACAGATGCATTCCTACTAATCAATCCGTTCATGTAGATGGCAGATACACATGAAAACATTATAATAAACACATGCATCAGATAAAACTGGCTGAAACCCCAGTTATATCCTTAATTACAACCGAAAGCAGGCTTTGTGTTAAATCTCAAAACAGGACTAAGGTCGATAGCAACTCAAAGTGTGAATCAAAACTTAACACAAAGAGAATCAAGCCGTCGATTGCTTTTGGGGATGGTAGATGCATTGAACAATCTAACCAAGCATAATAATTAAACCGTCATCGGCAATAAACCCTAAAACAAATAGATCGCCGGCGAAGCATAATTAAGATGCTTGTCAAGATTACCCAAAATATGATAGACGACGATCACATCATCGAAGCTTAACGTGCCTAAAACGACACGCTAGCCCCGATGATGTTGATCGTCGGGAACGAGTTCTTACCTTTGCTCCGGGAAGGCAAGAACTCGTCAAGGTCAACCTCTTGCGAGGGTTGGCGATGCGCCGAAATAGATTGAACTGGTTTGTTGTATTGGATTGTGAGAGAGTTTCTATGTACAAACTACCGAGATATTTATACCCGAGATTACAACAGGGCCGTTGTAGGACACGATCTTATCTCTAACAAACAACAAGTCTTCACGGCAGACTCTTGCCACAGATTAGATCTAAACCTACTTGATTTACAAGATACAATTGCCTAAAACCAAGCTTTATCTCTATTTGGCAACTTCCTTGAAGCTTATCTCGAGCCCAGACCAAGCCCACGCTGACTTTGTCAACTTACAACCCATATCAGCCAACAATCACATCGAATCTGTATCGGCCGATACACTCTTTCTGGCAGCACCTCCCCAGTCCGATACGGTTACCGGGTCCGATACGAAGCTTGGTCTGACTCCAACTCAATCCTTCTTCTCTGCTTCGGTTTCCTTTTTTACTTCCAAGTCGATTACCAAAATCCGTCGTTAACACTCTTGTGGTGAGTTTTCAAGTATGCTATAGCTTCAAGTTTTAGTTCACCAATTAAAGCCATGTGTTCATCGAATTCTGCAGTAGTCCATGCATATGCTGCTGGCCATAAGTGTTCCTCAAAAACTTTGCCATGGAACTTGAGCTTGAAATTAAAAACAAGGTGTTGCGTGCATTCCCTATGCTCTGCATAACCAAATGCCTCTTCAATAGCATAGTCAATACCTTTTCCTGCATCTGAACAAATAGATAGCCCAGTTGGTTCGCCTATAGCTTGATGCAGTTTCTCCATGAACCAAAGCCATGTCTCACTGGTCTCTGAGTCAATAATACCATAGGCCACTGGGTACAGCCAATTGTGTCCATCAATAGCACATGCAGTTGCTAGTTGATCTCTGTACTTTCCTGTCAAGTGTGTGATGTCAATTGCTAAGTATGACCTATAACCTGCTAAAAAGCCTTGAATGGAAGGGTGCAGTGCCATAAATAACCTTGTGAATCTCTTCTTGTCCTGGAATTTCATATGGTCAATGGCAACTATAGTTCCTGGGGACCTCTTCTCGATCTCTGCCTTCCAACCATATAGCTTGTCAAAGCTACTGTCCCAGTCACCATACAATTTACTCATATCTAATTCCCTCCCAGAATGTACTCTCTTGTAGGGTATGGGTACCTTGTGTGTGTCATTTATCCTCCTTTGCAATTCCTTGGCCCCAACGCTAGCATCCTCACGTAGCCACTCCATAACCCTCTCACAAATCCATGCTCTCTTTGCATTCTTGACCTTCTTGCTTTTTCTAGTACTAAGACATGATTAACCTCATGGACCTTAATCTGAAAAAGAGGAAAAAATGCAATTAGATAAGAAAATAAAGAAAATATGCAATGTAACATATTACTGTAACACATACCTGCACTGCTGGACCATCATGAATGGTTGATGCATGAAGCTTTCATCCACATCATTCTTTGAGACATTTAGCTCTGAATCTATTAGGATCAGTTTTTTCAACAAAAAACTCAAATTCTTTCTTAATGGAATATTGAGCCACGGCCAATCTAAGCTCATGCATTGAAGGGTAAATAGTATCAATAGTCATGGGAGGGTTATCTTTGTCATATGCGACTTATGGGATTACTAGATCTGCTTGAGCATCTTGTGCAATTTACTCTTCATCATCACTATCAGTGATACTCATATCATCTCCCTCTTCTACCTCAGGCACATTATCAGTTTCAGCAATAGAGTCATCACTCCCACAGAAAGAGTCATCACTCTCAGATGAAGAGTCATCAGTACCAACTGAGTACTGTTTCTCATCATCTACACCTACATGCTCATAGTGCAGGAATGGATTTTTTAGGTATGCATCATTTTTGGATGGCTAGCTAGTACTGCCTTCCTAAGTAAAAAATGCCTGAGAGGGGACTGAATGTGATGGAGTGCTAGGCATAATATCTTGGGATAGATTAATTTGGTTTTCCAACGTGATTACCACTTTTACTATGATAAAAGCACCCAAACATTGCTATCAAGTCTTGATCTTTGCATATTGGAATGAGTTTTTTGCTACTAGCATGAATATAATGCAAAGATACAGTTTCATTTGAACCTCAAGGATATTTTTCACAAATATCACCCAGAAAATCTTTGAAGTTTGTTACGTCTTCATCGATAGGCCATTTGAAAGAAAAACCACCTGGTAATTCAGGCTTACATGTCTTGCCCATTATTCTCATCTCAAGTAAATAAGTAGAAGATGGGTCCATTTTGTTGATGAACACATCGTTGAGGTGTGAGCAAAAAAATGGAATTGGCTGACTCCCTAATACAAGTATAATTACTCACAGGGCATAAGATGAAAGACATACTCATCCAGAATCCAAGATGAATCTATCCCTTCATGTTCATGCTCCCCTTCACCCTGGTTCAATTCATCTACAATGCCACAAACAACATTTCATTCTCATCATGTAGTACAAATTCTTCAAATGAAACCAAACAAAAGAGGGAAAATGGAACCTGAGGTCGTAGTCCAGTACCTCTGCGACCTCCTCGCCACCCCCTACGACCGTCACGTCGGTGCCTGCGCCCGCCGTGCCGGCGACTGCGCCCTTCTCGCTGTCCCTTGTGAATTCATAGACAGTAGATCCTGGGACTTTAAATTTGTTAGTTGTTACTGCAGTGTTGATGTATTATTCTAAACTAGTATAGTGTACTTTGTCCGTAGTGTTGTCATCCAGAGTAGTAATGCATCAGAGGCACACGTTGCAGAGAAGCAATGTAGCTACAAAGAAATAAATTGGATCTCTTGGTGTTCTAGGATTACCCTGAATGTACCCCTCTTGCTTCTGTTTTGCCCCCACGCCGCCACCTGCACTCCCAGTGCCGCCGCCTTCGGACCCCGCATAGATGCCGACGGTCCCCAAGCCGTCGCCTTCGGACCCCGCGCGAACGTCGGCGGTCCCCATGCCGCCGCCTTTGGCCCCCACGCCGACACCTGTGGACCTCGCGTCGACGCCTGAGGACCCCGCGCCACCACCTGTGACCTCATCGCCGTCTCCTCTGACTGCCGCACCGCCACCTGGGATTGCCATGCCGACACCGGGCATAGCGGTGCCACCGCCGTGGACCGCTGCCTCACCGCCGCCGTCGTTGCCGGGAGAGCCGCCTGGATCGGGCCTAGGGTTAGACATTTTCTCCATTTCATCTTTCTCTTTTTTTTTCTTTTCCCGTGAACCCCCTGTATATTTTGGACTGAGGGCAATTTGGTTATTTTTACAAAGTAACGGTGTGGAATCAACGGTAGGTTGACGGTGATTGCATTTTTGGGAGAAAGAGAATAGCATTTTTAGAAGTTGCTCTTGTCGATGGCATTTATGGGATTAGGGTGCTTGTCGATAGCATTTCATGGATTTTCTCATTTAAAGTTTGATATAAGGTGATTGAAAGGAAATATGTTCTGTTATCTTTTTTTCCTAAACAATCTACAAGGGCTTATATGTATGAACGGAGCGAATACACCAAATATAGAAGTGTATTATTATTTTGGTTTTGTTAGAAAACTGTCGACAGAAAATAGGGGAGGAAATTTTCAACACCAGATATAGAAGTGCGTTATTATTTTGATTTTGCTAAAAAACTGTCGACATAAAATAGGGGAGAAAACTTTCGACATTTTGATCGCCGAATAAGCATAAAGATTTTTGCTGTAGGAGAGGGGAAAAACCGTGTGTTTTCTCTCTGTGCATGTGGCTAGAATTGAACTTGCGACTTTCGATTTGAGCGGTAGCGCAGCTAGCTGCTTGCGTCAGGAAGGTTTTTTTTTAACAGTTACACATCAGTTACGTAAGACTTGTATTGTAATTATATGCTAGGTACAATATAATTACATTGTAGTTATATTTAAAAGATTTTTAATAAAAAAATTTCAAATGTTTTATATGTACTCCCTTATTATTTTCTCAACAAAAATAGAAGAGCATTATTATGGGCTAAGGGACAACCGGACAGGACAACAGGCCTAGCATTCTAGTGGGCTCGCATTGCTCTACCATGGTGAAACTGTGCACAGCTCAATGACTTTCGAATTTTTTTTGTTTTTAGATTTTTTTTTTTAATATTTACAGAAATATTATAGCGCCGGAAAAAATTACAAAAATAAATCCTGCCGCCCTTTGAAAGGGCGGTAAGCTGACGTGGCACACGGCGCCGTGTGCGTCTTGACGGCGCGCACGGGCCGCGGTGTGGCAAAATTGCTCCGAGGCCTGCCGCCCTCTGTAAGGGCGGCAAGGGGTGCCAGGGCGGCAAGGGGGCAGAGTGCAAAACGCCCAGCTCCTCCTTGACGGTCGTCCCGCGCCGTCCAGCGCGCGTGTGCCACGTCGGCTTGCCGCCCTTGCGAAGGGCGGCAGGGTCTATTTTTGCAAATTTTTTCGGCGCTATAATATTTCTGTAAATATTAAAAAAAATTCTAAAAATACAAAAAATTCAATGACTTTCTAAGTCTTAAAACATCGCCTGATCGCCACATATGGGCACATGGCTAGACGGCCAAAGGCCCAAAGCCTAGATATGTTTATGAACAAATCCCTTGTATGTCTTTAAATTTAGTTGATGCCTCTAAGTTTTGTTCATTTCTTTGTATGGCTCAAAAATGCCCATTAAATTTTAGTTGATTTGTTTCATGCCTTTGAATTTTGCTTAATCCCTTGTATCACCTTAAATTTTGGTTTTCATTCTTTTCATACCCACCGTCGAATAGGTGTGAGAAGGTCTACTTTACCCTTACACATGAACATATTTATAATTTTAGCGATTCTACCATCAAAAATATAGTAGTTTGTTACGTGACTATATTATGCACATTTTTATGGGGACGTGTCATACGGAGAAAATTTAATGTATGTTCTAAAAATGGTACGTGTACTTTTTTTTTTCTTAAGATGGCAAACATAATGGTTAGACTGGTATAATATTTCTTGTATACAATATATACAACATGCAATGAATCCGTATATATATCACCCAAATATATGCTAATTATACTTTTTTAAAACAAGTAAGTGTTAACATTTTTGCTGTCATTATGTAAATGACAATACCAACACAACAAACACTACGAAAAATGATTCTTGCAATGGCCAAAACACGTTTTTCAGGTGGCCCGACTCTCCTATCATTAAAGATGTGTAAAAATACACTATTTTCACAGGTGGGCAACCGCCCCGTCTGCCAAAAATTGGCAGGCGGCTAAATTATATCATCCACATGTGAAGATTGTTTCAGCGCTAAAAAAGATCCACAACGCCATCCACCTAGGAAGATTGTTACACAGCCATGTTGTTGCTCCAATCACATCCAATCCACACAAATTATTCCCAAATCAACATAAATTATTCCCAAAGTTCCCAAATCCACTTCCCATAGTTTCCAAATACAAAAAACATTACAATTTACTATTCACAAGTTTCCAACAGGATCAAATCCCCATAACCGGCAGAACTAACAGGATCGTAGTTGTAACGCACTGGTTTTCACAGGACATTAAAAACTATTTTAAATAAAATCATATATTAAAAACTTTGAATCTTTGTATGCGATTAAGGACTAAGTACCAAAAGGTCTCAAATAAAATCCTTCCTTTAAGGCTCAACAATCTCAAACCAAAAAATCCTATTCGACCTCAAACCTCGGGATTCCTCCGATCCTTCTCAAATCCAAAACCTATCAATTCACCTCTCTGAAAATTCAAAATTGTCCACCAAATATCAATATCTCCCCCTAATTTTTGTGAGTTTAAATATCAAATTTGAACTCACACATCCATTCTTTCGGAGATGCTCATAGAGATAGGATATGCATGTGTGCGTTCATATGAAATGAGTGTGCGCGTGTTACGAGCGTTTACGATTGTTCTATGTTTCTTAAACTAAATATTCCAAATAACCTTTCAATCAAATTCCTGGAAATTATCAAAGGCCACTATGCACTTGGGCCGGCCTCCATCGTTTCTCCTCACTCGGCACAGCCGGGCCGCTTCCTCCTCTCTCTTCTTCCCCGTCCTCGTCTTCCTCCTCTCGCCCCGCTCTCTTTCCTCTCTCTCTTCTCTCGATCTTTCCTGCCTCCTCTCGGCGAGATCGTACGAGCGCCCATGAAGCCGTGTCGTGAGGCCACGCGCCATCCTTAACCTCGCGGGCCCCGCTGTCCTCGGCAGCTCGGCATGAAATCCGCTCCGTCGTTCGCCGCGAGCGCCCGAAATCAGAACCGGCCAAGCTCGTCCCATCCTATCACCGGAGTTAAGGAAGCTCGCGAGCCTTCCTCGTATCGTCCCATCGCCATATCTTCTGCCTCCCTCCTACTCCTCTCGCTGCCGCACGACGACGCCGATGACGACGGCCACAGCGGCGCCGCAGCGACGCGTCGCGTCGGCCATTCGCACCATGCCCGCGCCTGTCGCCACCGCCGTCTTGTCCCATCGTCGTCGCCCCTCTCCTCCTCGCCGTCCGATCCACCGCGTCCATTCCTTGCACACCGCTCCACGCCGCGTCTCCTCCGCCTCCGGCGAGGAGAAAATCACGCCGTTCCCTCGCCACCGCCGCTCTCAGCCTCGGCCGCCATCACTCTGACCGGCGCCAATCCACCGCCTCCGGCCCCCAATGGACCAAGCCGCCATCGCCATCCAGTTCCCCACCTCCACGAGACCCCATTCCATCCCTCGTCGAGGTCCAATCATCGCCGGAGCCGTTTTCCCTAAATCGCCGCTCCGCTTTCCACCATTACCGCCGCATCCAGAGCTCGCCGACGCCGAAGGTAGGGTAAACTTACCCCGCCTTTTTCACTCTCTTCTTCTCTCCCTCTTCGTTCCGCACCCCAACCACTAACAGCGTCACCGGCGACGACCGCGCGGCGCCGATCCTCGCCGCCGCGCTCGCCTCCACGCCGCCAGCCGTCGTCGTGCTTCCTTCCGGCCATCCGAGCCGTTAAACGGACTCCCCTTCATCCACTCTTTCCTCTGGTGAAGTCTCCGAGCCGCCGTTCGCCGAATCAGCCTCGGCCGCCGCCGGCCGTCGATCCGTGCCGGGGTCAACCGACCGCGGTCCATGCCGACGTGACTGCCAGCTTGGCCGCGGTGGGGAACCCCCGCGCCCCATGCGCCGGTCTCCCGTGGGTCAGGCCGCGCCCGCAGCCGCGCGCCGCCCGCGCCCCGAGCCGGCCTCGCGCACGGGCCGGGCCCGCATAGCCGCTCGCCCGAGAAGGCCTCGGCCTTTTCCCCTTCCTCCCTTGGCCCATCTACTCCAGAAAGTCTACATATATCCCAAGCTAAGAGCCCTTTTCCTCTCCTACTGCTATATGAAGTCTAGTTTCCATCCACTGACCAGTTGGCCCCACCTGTCACAAGGAATATCCTTGGGAAAATAATAGTATTCCCAGAAAATCCTTTTAAATAAATCCCACCTGTCCATTTTAAATGAATACCAAAAAATAATAGTATTCCCACATGTCCATTTTAAGTAAATCCTTTTGTATTCTCAAAAAGTCAATTAATCTTTAAAAATTCATATCTTTCTATCCGTAACTTCAATCGACCCTGTTCCAGTCTCCAAATGTCTCTAAAATTTATATCTACCAAATGTCACTAATATTTACTAATAATAGTGTTTTCTTAGAGCTTTGCTTGGTTTTCTCTCTTTAGTCGACGTCAACGAAAATTATTTCGAACGCGAAATTTTGAGACTTTGAAGACGAAGACACAGGCAAGTCACTCTATTTGATCATATTGCTCCTATTTTGTAAAATATTTTGTTTACAAAATTGCATTGCTAAGTGTACACGTTAATCTGATCGACCTCGGTTTACACGAATCGACAGACCTACCTTGTAGTTGCATTATACCCTAGGTTGTGGATACTCCAATCCCTTGTCGCTCCACCTTGTGGTACCTCGGTAACTTTGCTCTCGAGCATTGTACCGATGGTCCCACTCACATCACACGTGTTTGTCGATATTGGAAAATGGGTAGCCTCTTAAAACCCGACGCATTGTGTCGGCGTGTTTGTGAAATAAAAGTTTTTTTTTGAAACCTCGTGATGCAAAGTGGACGCCATGATGGTGATGCTCTGTATTCGCATGTAAGGACCGATTCCTTGGGGGAATTGCACTGATTATAATACAGGACGACCACACGGGTGGTATGGGGCACCCCTGGCCAAGTAATTAGCCGGAACAGGGTTACCTCGCATGCTAGTTGATGTGAAACGCTGAGATAACGTGTTTAGGGGTATCTCAGGGTTCCTGAGTCGAACAAGGACAATGCAGCTTGCCAAGTACTCGGTCGAGGTATTTGGGGTTATTGATATTCAAAGCTAAATGCTTAATTGAGATTGGGTTGGTCCATCTACCAGGCATGAGGTACCCTGGGATGACTTTGGAAAGGCCTTGTCACGAACCTTCGCCACCAATAGGTGTGGGAAGCAAGGTTGCAGCATGTGAATAAAACGTGCCCCTCTGCAAAGGTTATGAAATTGTTCGAACAATCGTACCCACGATCATGGGCGATGTGAAGTGATTCCTCTTGCCTAGATTTATTTGCCTGTGCTTTGCGAAATTTTTTTATGGGATTGGAAATCATTACCAGAATCAGCCAGGTGGGCTAATGGACGACCATTACGTGATCTGAAATGATCTTATGTAGATCGGGATGTCGAATGACATCATAGATTAGGCTTTCTGAGGAAAAGCAACGTGTGTTGGAGATTATGGATAGCTCTAGGAGCAAAAGAGATGATTAATGAGAAGGGCTGATGTCCGATGGTTGGAAAGTGAAAATAAACTAATAGATAAGGAATGAGTTGGAAGCTGTCCGAGGACAAAAGGTGTTACGCTGGTGTCATGATATGACAACCGGTAGAATAGTTTTAATGAACTAAAATTTGCTTCGTTCGTTTGAATTGTTGCAAAGCAATTCACGAACAGGATCGGAACAAAATCTTCTTTCCGATCACTTGGTATTTTGAAAAGATGTTTTCAAAAGTTTCAACATCCAGTCCAGCCAATAAATAGCAGTTATGGATTGACATTGAGGCTCATTCCACTGTTCCAAGCAAACGCACGCTGTAGCCTGTAGCAAGCTACTTGTACTTGTCCACAACTGCAACGTCTCCAAAGTAAGCGCCGAAATCTTCCCGTGATAGATCTTGCTGGTATGACCTCCTGTCTGGCTGTCTCCATCTCATCATTCAGGCGCGATCTTCCTTAGTCAGCCACAATGTTACAATAAGGAAAATCATAAGGCCAAAAAATTTTCTTATAACTAACCATAGATATTATGGCAGTGAGCCATAGGGTATTAAATGCAAAGTGCAACCTCAAGTTTATGGCTGGACCATAAGCAATAAAATAATTTAGTGAAACAGATGCATACAGTGAAAATGAAAAAAAGAAAAGAAAAGAGAAGCAGAGTGGTCGGTACAAACTATTTTTTCATAACACCATGGGCCCTACCTTAATGGCTGCACCGGCTATAAACATTGTGATACGTATGAGACCATTTCTCTAAGCCAAGTGTGCCCTAGCTTAAGGTTACAATAGTTCTTACACATTGAGAATGCCCTTAGTTCCCAAACTTGCAAGCAACAGTCAACCCATAAAACAGTACGACTCCGTTACATTTTGTAAGGTTGAGTTCATTTTAGTATTTCTAATTTTCCCTCGTTTTCGATTAACACGTTTATTAAACGGCTAAACGGTAAATATGTTTCATAAAAAGATTTCTACAAAGGAGTAGAAGCTTCTTTAAAAAATAAAATCTATTTTTAAAATTTATAATAATTAATACTCAATTAATGATACTATAATAACTTATCTCGTTTTACGTATCAATAATAATCTTTAGTTAGAAGATGGATCGAACGGGTCTAAATCGTTTTACCTTTCTGTTGTAACGATATTTTGTAACAGAGGAATTAAGTACAATAAATGCAAGGCAAGTGCAATAAATAGCCAAATAGGTCACCCGACCCTGCCTGGCCTAGGCACGATTGAGCCCAGACCTAAGATCAGTCGGGTCGACACGACCCGACCTACACGTCGGGCCGGGCCAGGCCCGCCCATTGGCTGCAACAACGGCTCAGGCATGGCCCAATAAGACTCAGGCCGTGCCGGACCCATCGAAGGCATGAAAGCCCACCGTGCTCCTCCTTGAAATAAGTCTATTTTGCCTCCCTCATCTCTTTGGGCCATGTCTTATATGGTTGGAATAAGTCAATTTTGCATCCCTCATCTCTTTGAGCCGTGTTATATATGGTAGAATAAGTCTATTTTGCATCTCTCATCTATTTTGTCTCCCTAATCATTGAACCCTGCCGTGTCGGGCCGCCCCACCTTGCCGAGGCAGAGGCCTAGACACGGCCCAACGGTCGGGCCGGGTCGGCACGGGCCTGATACCAGTCGGGCCGTGTCATGTCTGGGCCGAGCCAAAACCTCATGCCATGGACCGGGCCGTCGGGCCTGGGTCTTTTGGCCATCTATAGCAAGTGTAGCCGTCGAGCAACTCAGCCGGCACTCGACCTCCAATCTTGACAGTTGAACAGCAACTCGGCCTCTCTTTCGTGGCACCCAATTTGGACAACGACGCAGAGCCAAAGGGTCCGCACTCCGCAGAAAGGACGGCGATGACCATGCAGAAAATTAAACGCCGTGTGGTAGATTATTCGCCTTTGCTGCTTGCGCGCGAGGGAGGAAGAAGGAAACCACGGTGAGAAACGGCTATGTAGTAATATCTGGGACTCTTCCGGACGATGGCATCTTCGCGTAACGTACGCAACGAAGCAGGCGGTCGGCCGTCGGCCGGGAGACCGGCCAGGTCCAAGAGCCTCGTCGTTCGGGACTCGGGAGTACTATCCAATCGGCTAGTCGTGATGGTGCGATGCGCGGCTCCCTGGTCGTCGATCGACATATGAATTTTCTGCAAGTAACTAATGCACCAAAAGTGCCCACATGGCAACGGTGCATTAATCGTACAATTTAAACAGTAAGATTCCCTGGAACGAACAACTTTTCTGCCTCGAGATATACAGAGCACACTGGTATACAAACGATCTCATCAGTCATCACAGCGCGCATTAGCCGCAACAGGGCGGTATATACCGTTTGGGAGACGCCGCGCTACAAGCGATCGGCCCGTCGACGCCGTCGTTAGTCGTCGCTGATGACGAACGCGCCACGTCCCTGCAGTCTCTGACAATGATTCAGCCAGCGCCGTTGCTGACGACCTTTCTAGGAAGGGCGGAACAGATGTGCGTCCGGGTCAACCCTCGAATCTCTGATGTTCTGGATCTGCGCGATATCAGCAATGGGAATTGGAAGCTACTGATGTAACTTTTTTCCCGGATATTTGTCTTCGACTGTTCGCGTGTGTGTCTATAACTCTATATATAACCTGTATAAGGCTTTGTTCGGCAGGGCTGTTTCCTAACACGCACAGTAAACACGGAAAACGGAGCGATCATTAGCGCGTGATTAATTAAGTATTAGCTAAATTTTTTTTCAAAAATGGATTAATTTGATTTTTTTAAGCAACTTTTGTATAGAAACTTTTTGCAAAAAAGTTCACCGTGTAGTAGTTTGAAAAGCGTGCGCGGACGAAAATCACTGTGCGCGTTTGGAAACAGCCCTGCCGAACAAAGCCTAAGTGTATAGGCGACTGGACACTACAAATTATAGAAGAGACAAGCATAAACAAGCAATCAGTAACGAGAGCGCTCCGCTCAATGGCGATTGGCTCGGTGGAATCGCTCGCCGACGTCGCCGTTGTCGCGGTGCCCTTCCCGGCGCAGGGCCACCTGAACCAGCTCATGCACCTGTCTCTGCTGCTCACGTCGCGGGGGCTGGACGTGCACTACGCGGCGGCGGCGCCGCACCTCCGGCAGGCGCAGTCGCGCCTACACGGCTGGGAACCCGACGCGCTCCGCTCCATCCGCTTCCACGACCTCGACGTCCCCGCATACGAGTCCCCGCCCCCCGACCCGACCGCCACGCCCTTCCCGTCCCACCTGATGCCCATGATCGAGAGCTTCGCCGTCGCAGCGCGCGCCCCGCTCGCCGCGCTGCTCGAGAGGCTCTCGGCCAGCTACCGCCGCGTGGTCGTCGTGTACGACCGGTTGAACTCCTTCGCCGCCGCCCAGGCGGCGCGGCTGCCGAACGGCGAGGCGTTCGGGCTGCAGTGCGTGTCCATGTCGTACAACATCGCGTGGTTGGACCCCGAGCACCGGCTCGTGCGTGAGCACGGCCTCCAGTTCCATCCCGTGGAGGCCTGCATGACAAAGGAATTCGTGGAGCTCATCAGCCGGGCAGAGCAGGATGAAGAGAATGCGGCCAGCCACGGCATGCTCATGAACACGTGCCGGGCGCTCGAGAGCGAGTTCATCGACGAGATCGCCGCGCACCCGATGTTCAAAGAGCTGAAGCTTTTCGCGGCCGGTCCACTGAACCCACTGCTCGACGCGAACGCCCGGACGCCGAGCCAGACGCGGCACGAGTGCATGGACTGGCTCGACAAGCAGCCGCCGGCGTCCGTCCTCTACGTGTCATTCGGCACAACGTCGTCCCTCCGTGGCGATCAAGTCGCAGAGCTCGCGGCGGCGCTAAAGGGCAGCAAGCAGAGGTTCATCTGGGTGCTTCGCGACGCCGACCGCGCCAACATATTCGCCGACTCCGGGGAGAGCCGGCACGCGGAACTGCTGTCCCGGTTCACCGCAGAAACCGAGGGAGTGGGGCTGGTGATCACCGGGTGGGCGCCGCAGCTGGAGATCCTCGCGCACGGGGCCACGGCGGCGTTCATGAGCCACTGCGGCTGGAACTCGACCATGGAGAGCCTGAGCCACGGGAAGCCCATTCTTGCGTGGCCCATGCACTCCGACCAGCCGTGGGACGCGGAGCTGGTGTGCAAGTACCACGAGGCTGGCCTCCTCGTGAGGCCATGGGAGAAGCACAGCGAGGTGGTCCCGGCGGAGGCCATCCAGGAGGTCATCGAGGAGGCGATGCTGTCGGAGAAAGGGATAGCGATACAGCAGCGGGCAAAGGAGCTCGGAGAGGCCGTCCGCGCGTCCGTGGCAGACGGCGGGTCCTCGCGGAAAGGCCTGGATGGCTACATCACAAGATGAAGCAGGAATATCCTCTGATTCTTCGAGTGATCGGATGCTATAAATTTGAATCATTCGTCGAAACATATCAAATTTTTAAAAAGTTCTAAGTAGGAAAATATATATATTACTCCATCTATTCTTAAATATAAACATTTGTAGAATTCAAATTATGTCAGCAATATAAGTATTTCTGAAATATCGATTTCAGTGTACGGGGATTCAAATTATTTTATCAGGATCCTACCAGGGGATACTAACAATTCAAAATTTAAAATTTGATCTGTCGAAGGGTTATATTCGTAGATCGTATTCTGAGGGTACGGGGATACATTGGTACAAGAATCTACACGAAACGACATCTAGCACACAGAAGAGAAGGATTATACTGGTTTAGGCCCCTCGTAAGGTAATAGTCCTACTTCAGTTTATATGAGATTATGACGAAAATCACAGAGATTATAATAGAGAACAACAGAAAATATAGAGTATCGACGAGATCTCTATTGAGAACGACTCGACGAGATCCATGTGACGAGTTGTCTTCAAGTTCTCCGGATTGCCTCTACTATGATAGTGGCTTGCGCTATGATTCAATGATCCCGTACTGTTAACAGCAGATTTTCATAATCGGCCCGGAGAAGGGAGAAGAAACCGATACGGAGAGAAGGGCTGGATTGGAGTCAGACCAGGTTTCATATCGGACTCGGTAGGCGTATCGGACTGGGAGAGGCGTTACCAGAAAGAGCGTATCGGCCGATACGGATTCAATATGGTCATCGGCCGATAGAGGCTGGAAATTGACAGAGTCAGCGTGGGCTTGGTCTGGGCTCGAGATAAACTTCAAGGTGGTTGCCAAATAGAGATAAGGCTCGGTTTTAGGCAATTGTATCTTGTAAATCAAGTAGGTTTAGATCTAATTTTTGGCAAGAGTCTGCCGCAAAGATTTGTTTGTTAATTAGAGATAAGATCGTGTCCTATATGGACCGTATTGTAATCTCGGGTATAAATATCCCGATAGTTTGTACATAGAAACTCTCTCAATCAATCACACACAACCAAGTTTAATCTACCTTCGGCGCATCGCCAACCCTCGCAAGAGGTTAACTCCCGACGAGTTCTTGCTTCCCCAGAGTAGAGGTAAGAACTCATACCCAACGATCTACATCGTCGGGGCTAGCGTGTTGCTTTAGGCACGTTAAGCCCTGGCGATGTGATCGTCGTTTATCGTGTGTTAGCTAATCTTGATGCGGTTTCCTAATTCTATCTCGCCAACGGCTAACTCGTTTTAGAGTTTATTGCCGACGATGATCGAATTAGCTTGCTCGTCTAGATTATCTGAGGCATCTACCATCCCCAAAAGCGATCGACGGCTTAATTTTCTTTGTGTTAACTCTCGATCTACACTCTGAGTTGCTATCGACCTTAGTCGTGTTTCGAGGTTTAACCCAAAGTCTATTTTTCGATCATTATTAAGGATAGCACCGGGGTTTCAGCCGGTCTTATCTAATGCATGTGATCGGCTATGTCCTTGCATGTGTTTGCCACTTATGCAGACGGATTGGTGAATATAAGCATATCGGTTACAGGGTATTCTTAGGATTTCCCTGTGATTGGTATATTTATATTAGCCGATTGACTTGTATAAGTTCACACTAGAGTATTAGCTAGTGTATTTACCTTTATGCAACCCTCATCGGCCGATTCCAGTGATTCGCTATAAACATATTAACATGGGCCGATGGGATTGGATCTGTTTTATCAGTTACATCATATTATTACTTCAAGTAAGCCGATATAGCTTTGCCCTATCGGCTAGGCCTCCATGATGCAGCATCGGCCTATCGGCCGATCGGCCATCGTTTCTCACATGGTTTACTTGTTTATTCTTGTTGATTGTAGATCAAATCAACTGGCACGCCCTACACGCACCTAGGCAAGCCATTGGACCTGCACTGGAGTTAAGCAGACCTCCCAGGCCGCCGTGGAAACGTGGAACCCGTTTTGTTGCGAGGCGGGTCTAAATTCTACGCCAACACGTATCCCCTAGGAGGCTTTTTATTTATATCGCAGACTGCGTTGGCCTCCAAGTAGAACTCGGAGAGTACATCTGGCCCACGAGATCACAGAGATTGTCTATTCGGAATACAATTTTCCTATCCATTAGCCGAATTCCATAATGTCAAGATAACCTTCCCGTATCCTAAGGGTATACCGTATCCGTATACTTCACAACCCCAAGGATAGGAGGTATACTTTATCCGTAAACCTGATAGTAGCCCCTGACTTCAAATCAAATGAATTCATAGTGTTCTCGAGCCGAAGTCATTGAATAAATGATGTCGTGCCTGCTTAACCGTTGTCGAATTATCGAGAAGATATGAAGCATTCGACAATACCATCAAAAAGCAACGGTCCACCATGAATTTGAATTGAAGTCTAAATAACTACCACAAACAAATCGAGAAAATCACGGCGGCCGTTTCTCTTTCTCTCTTGAAATACGAATCGTCGGCCTCGACCTATAAATTCCCATCTTGAGATTCATTTTGTCTCCTCATGAGTAATCCCTTATTCCTCTGCGTCCTTTCAACCTTCAACAGTACCAAAGCCATTCTTTATACTTTATCTTCAACCTCAACCAATTCAATGGATTTTGGCAAATTCAACGTTGGTGCGGAGAAACTGAAGGCACTGCAGATCGAAGGATCACTCGCGGGGATGAAAACCTTGCCCCGGTCGGAAGGAGGTACAAACACTAACCCCGCACTTGGCCAAATTGTTTGTCTCGGAGATTTCACACAGTGTGGGTTCCTGCCTCCCCCCAAATTTTTTCTTCTTCTCTTGAACTTCTACGACATCCACCTTCTCCACCTGAATCCCAACTCTATTACTTTTCTTAGCATATTCACACAACTTTGCGAGGCATACCTTGGGGTATCACCTTTTCTAGATCTGTTTAGACACTTCTATGAGTTCAGATGGATGGAGTCCCGTAGATTCTCCAGCTACTGCGACTTTCTCCTCCGAGATGGGATGAAGACGAAATACATCCTTTTCAACTGCCCTTCTTCTCAAGGAGCGTAGAGGTCAAAATTGTTTTACCTACACATCGAGTACCGCCCCACGAGCCTTGCTGTCCTGGATGAGAAGCCCGTGTGCTCCCCCTTATGGACATCCAAACCTTCTCTAACCCCTTCCCTCAAAAGCTTCGTAAAGAAGATCCACGAGCTCCGAGAACAGGGGTTGTCGAGGTATGAAGTCGCTGAAGACTTCATACGTCATCGAATTTAGCCCCTCCAAGCTCATGCTCACCCCATGTACGAGTTCATAGGGACACAAGATGAGATACGGATATCAGTTCGGGGAATGCGTTCTCGTAACCCTACTGACCTCACTCCGGTTATGGTTGATTCTCATGACATATCATTATTGTTTTATTTGTAGAACTTGATGACGCAACCGTGGTCACCCGAGTTGGTCACCTGGTTACCGATGCTCCATCAGACCCGGATAACACCGTCACCCCGCTTTACGACCTCCTGTCCTCGGACAGGGACGCCGCTATCAACGTAAGTGACTTAGATCACTGTTTTCCTTTTTGACTATTGTTATCCGAAAGACAGTTTTTGTTTTTGACTATTGTTATCCGAAAGAGTAGTAATCTATGCCTTGCAGGTCCTACCTCTGACAGACATCATTGGTCCGCTCGCCGACCACCAGGTATCCTCTTCTCTAAAAGAGAAGGCAATCTCGGAGCAAGTGACTACTGGGAACGCTCACAGCGGCAGTGGAACAAAACCCTCCAAGAGGAGGACTTGTCACGCCCGAAAATTTTTCCAAATTTCCAGACCATTTTGTGTATTAAGTCCCTGTCCAGGCATCAACCAGGGTACACAAAATGACAAATCAATAAACAGACCCAAACGTAAATAAAGCGATAAATACTTACAACAGAGGCACTTAGTCCTCACACCAAAAAGAAAACAGCAGCGGAAAGAGGCGATCCTAGCGGGGCTTCAGCTCCACTCCCCAAGCAAACTCAACTGGGGTCTGAGCCTTGGTCCTCTAACTTCATCTTCAACTCAAAAGTACTAAACTTCTGAAAAGGAGGAAAAATAGCAAGATTGAGTAGAACCACCGTACTCAACAAGCCACACCAAAGATGCAAACATGCAAAGGGGAGACAGAGGGAGGCTCGAGGCTATTTGCAGAAAAGCGGTTGCAAAACTTTATCTTTTAAAACAGTAAATAGTTGTTTAATTATGACAGGATTAAATCTCCACTGAACAATGCTACAACCACGTTGAACAGGCCCAACCACTCCACCTGAACTACACCAGTTCAATAAGTTAAATTAATTAAGAAAGTGAGACTAATCACGGTGAATCTGGTTGATCACCCATAACCGCGGGCACGGCTATTCGTATAGTTTTACTCTGATCAGAGGTGCGCAACTGTACCCACAAGACACAATTCCACACATGTTACCATGCCCCGAAGTATCGCCACGATACTGCAAAGAGGAAAATCGTGACAAGACCTTTCGCATAACTCCTCCTAACCAAGCGCACCACACCGCAGGTTTCACCCCTGCTCCCTTGTAACACCCTGATTGTCGCCCGTCAAAAAATTTATTTTATTAAAAACCTATTTTCAAAAATTTGGTTCTTTGAGTGTACTTAGGATTATGTGCCAAAGATCTCAATTAATTCTTTTCTTGTGAACTCACATTCTTCGCCAAATCCGTTCCCTCCAAAATATCTTTCCAAATAATTTTCCTTCCATCCGGAGATCCTAGCAATATTTGTTTCCGGAATCCTACCGCCAACAAATATTTTTGTGCAGTTACATATCAAAATCCGACGGCCATTTCTCTCGTCAAATTTAATCGTGCACCGACGGAACCGGCAAAAGCCGAGTTTTTCCTTCTATTCCTCTTTTCTCCAAATAAAATCCTCGTGTTCGGATTTTTGAATCCTAGACGCATCCTAAATCGCTCGTCCAATTTTTACTCATTCTAAATTTTTTTCCTTTCTACTCACTCCATTCATTGCAAGCCAAAATACTCATCTACTTTCCTGAACACACGAGGCAACAAGCAACATCCATCCTCTCCCAGCATGCATGCATGCACACGTCCTTCATTTCTCTGCCTCCTCAGCCTCATGCCAAAACAATGGTTAGGTACCGTCTCTGCAAATCGGAGATTAGGCACCGTCCTGCACTGTGCACTGAGCATGGTTAGTCAACGTCGCCGCCTTCTCCGCCGAGCAAACGACCATTTCTGCACACGGTCCAGTGCGCCATGGCACCGCGACGAGCTCACCGGTGTCACTCGTCCACGCTGAAAGGTGTGAACCGAGCTCACCCATGTCGCACCGACCACTGTCCTCGCTCTACTATGCCTCCCTGCCGACGACGACCGCCGAACAGGATCGTCGGCCCCACTCGGCCGAGCCGCCTTGTCGCCGTCCGCCGCCCGCGACGGCTATAAAAGCCACTGCCCCGTCGTCGTCCTCCTCAGCCTCCAAGCTTTCCCATTCCCACTGTCGCCGTCACTTCTCCATCCCAAACCACCGTGGTTGCTGCCATCACAACGACGGGCTGAACGTCGTTGTCATTCGACCGAGCCGCCTAGCCGAATGCTCAGCCCGGTCGTCGCCCAGTCCGAGCCAAGCCCCTGGCCGTCTCCCGTGCCAAGCCGCAGCGCCCAGCCGACGCCGTGGCCCAGCTCGCGCACGGCCAACGTCATGGCCAGCGCGTCGTCTCCTGCCGCGGCCGCCCATCGTCGCCCGGCGCCGAGAACCGTCGCCTTCACCGTCTTAGGCCGCCCCTGGCCTCCACCTGCCCGGCCGCCGCTCGGCGGCACACTGCCAAGCCGCGCCGCGCCGCACGCTGCCGCGTGCCTCCTGCTCGGCGGCCAAGCCTCCCGGCCGCGCGCCGCCGTCATAAGCCGCGCAGCCGCCGGCGCCGCTCCGCCCAACCGTGCCGCGCTGCCGCCCTGGCCAAGCCGCACCGGCGTGCTGCGCCAACACTTGACCGGCGCTGCACCCGGCCGTCTCCCCGCGGCCCGCGCGCCGTGCCGCGCTGTCGCCCAGCCACCGGCGCCCTCCCCCAGCCGCGACACTTTCCTCTCCTCTGGAAGAAACGAAGAAGCAGGAGCAAGAAAGAGATCAGGAAGAGATAAGAAGGAAAGAGAAAAAGGAGGAGGGAAGAGAAGAAGAAAAGTGGGACCCACCGGTGGGCCCCACTATCTCTCTCTCCATGGGCCCCACCTTGACCAAGACTTTGAAAAAGTCTACATCGCCTCCCTCTTCGTTGTTGGGCTAAGCCCATGAAATTCTCTATAAAGCTTACAGCACCTCCCTCTACTTCATGGGCCAACCGGCCTGATAATCTATCCACAAGTCCATAAAACCTCCCCACATTTCCTCGGGCCCATGCCAAGAAATCCATTTCCTGTAAAAGTCTATATTACACCCTCCGGGCCGAAGCCCACCAACAGCCTCCCTCCTCACCAAAGTCTAACATATATCCCTCTACTCACCCAACCCCCTCTATTGAAGTCCATCTTGCCTCCCCAAGCCATTCATTCCTGTTGGGTTGGTAATAAAAAGATAAAATCTAATGCTCCTCCTCGGTACTGCTTTCGGCGACGACGTCGCCGCGCGTCACGCCGTCATCTGAAACCCGAGAATGACTAACTTATTGAACGGCTAACTTCTAACATCTAACATTCGACCCATTGACTCACTAACCCGCTGACACTCTAACTTACTGACTCACTGACCTCTAACTCGCTAACCCCTAACCGCTAACTTGCACTAACCCGCTAACATTTATTCCTTAACGCCGTGTGTTCGTTTGTTACCACCGATCGAACACGTGGTGTGCGAGGACGATCCGCGGGCCGACCGTCCCCAGGCTGTACATTGACGACCGTAGTTTCGTGTGAGGACCACCGCTCGGTGTGCCGCTACCCGGCTGCCGCAAGGTGAGCTCCTCTCCTTCTCTTCCTCTTGCTTTTATTTCCTTACCGTCGTTGTTGCCGTGGCACGGTGACGTCGTGAGGCGCAACACCGTACCCGTTCCCTGCGTGGTTGCCCTCCACAGCGATCGCCGCTGTGCCATCGGCCATGCATGCGCCATATAGCTAGTTGGCTGTACGTGTGCATGCATGCAAGCAGCTCACATGCATACAGCTAGCTAGCCGTGTGTATGCATATGCAGGCATGCTTGTAGCTCGCCCAAGCCCTTCACCTCACCATGCGCACACCCATTTAAAAACAAAACCTGTACGTGAGGAGCTAAGGGCGGTCCCACCCGTCAGACCTTTTTCCTTTTCTTTGTTTTAAAACTTTTCCAATCTTTCGAATTCCGTATCTCCCTCGTTTTAAGTCGGATTTGAACGAAACTTTCGTCAAAATCTTTCTAAAGTCAAGATCTACGCAATGGCACTGGTTTGGTTTTTTTTTTCTTTCCGGAATTTTTGGCTCTTTTTTTTGTGTTATCGAGTAGTTTGTGACGTTAGTATTCAACCAGACAGGGTACATCTGCGAGGAGGAAATTGAGCTAATTGAGAACGAACCCCCAATTGAGCAAGGCAAGTCACTACGCCCCTTCCTCGAACATGTTGATCCTATTTTTATAAATGTGTTGATTACAAATAAAATTGCATGCTAATTATAAAATGCGTACCTACATTTGCTTAAGCCTTACCTTTGATATTGTTTATCCTTATGTATTTACACACCTTTGTTACCTGAGTATATTACTTTACGCGTGATTATTTATTCACTGCTTAGCCCTGCTTACATAGACGTTATACACTCCATATGTGTGATATGTGGATGTGGTAATACCGATCACTCGATGGGAGTGATCGTTAGAGATCGGGTGGAGACATAGGCGCCACCCACAGCATGAAAACCTTTGTAAAAACCCAAAAACTTAATTAAACAAAAGTGATTTCGAATGGGGCGGCACGGATAGAATATGGGTGGTTCTGGGAACGGTAAGCCGTCGACCCTGGTCAGTTAAGGACCGAGTCAAGAAGCTAAGCAGGAAACGAACCGAGTACGACCACACTTCTTGAGTGGGGTTAGACCTGGTGGACTAGGTTATTCTCGTGGGGTGGCACCCCAGACATGGTAGGTTCTGGATATCGGTATTGAAATGTGGAAGTGTGTGGCTTAATGACGTCAAAGCTTTATATATGTATAATGTAACCTTCAATCTCGGGAGCGCCAGGACTCCCCTCACAACCGGCTCGAGGTAGGAATGTGGCGCCGGGGGTGCAATGGGGATTCATAGTCCTTGGAGAAGGTGCCACCATGTGAGGATAGCTGAAAGACCGGGCCGTGACAAGTCTCATGTGTTGGGTGCGTCACGGAGTGTGGGATTAAAAGCGTACATCCACTGCAGTGTGAGTAAATTAAACTATTCGAATAGCCGTGCTCGCGGTTAATGAGCGCCGGGACTTGTATTACTCTTGACTAGCCTCGTCAATTTGTAATATTGCTTAAAATATGATGGGTATGGAAGGTGTGACCTTGCCTGATGTGCAAAAAGGTCGTAGTGGTTAAAACTGTGGAAATTGGATGCGAGGGTAAACCGGACCAAGCGAGGCTTGGGGAAGGTGGATGAACCCTCGCAGGTTAATGACAACTTCAACTTAACGTGGTTTTCAGTTAAAACTGTTATGGCATAGGTTTGTGAAATAATTTGTGAAAACTAGCTTTATGCAAATAAACCAAGCCATCCTTAAACCCCTATGAACATTATATGCATTCTGTAGTGGTGGCTTGCTGAGTACGGTTGGTACTCACTCTTGCTTATTTAATTTTTTTAGAAAAAGGTGTTGGTGTTGATCTGTGCATGTGCTATGCTGGCAAGGAGTTACCAAGGACGGCGGAATAGGGACCTAGGTTCACCAGTCGATGCGTGTGGGATAAAATGGACCGCCGCTGCTTCGCTTCCGCTACCTCATTTATTTGTGTTGGTATTTTGTGTTGTTGTTGACCATGCTTGGTCTATCCGGATCCCATTTGGGCTATCCTTGTATTATTAATAGATTGTAAGACTTGTATGACGATGTCAGCTTGTGATATACAACTGTGCCATGTGTGTACCATCTACTGATCCAGGGAACGGTATTGTAATACACATGGGGTTTCCGGTATACAAAACCGGGGGCTTACAAGGTTGGTATCAGAGCAAGATGACTGCAGGACCTAAGGACCCTTGTAACCACCCTTAAAACCTAGGACTGGTTTAGTGCAGCCTATTACCCTCAAGCTATATATTTGCAAAAACTATTTTGATAAAGCCATGGGTTCTTACTACTCCTCTGTCTCGAGTAATTTTGAAAATGCATTTTATCCAACCTCTACTCACCGCTTTAATTTCAAATACTCCTATACAGATTATAAGGATTAAGGATGAAGAGATAGCTGATTTATTAGGACCACATGAACCACTAACCGATCTGACTAAATACCCTTAGATGTGTGTCGTAGACGTTGTATTGTACATAAGCCGCCTCCTATTGTGAGTTATCGCAGTATGGGGTAGCAACCCATCGTTTTGTGCATTGATTTCCTTGTTGTGTAGTAGCTCTTAGGCAGTTAACTACTCACCCCCCGTCCCTTGTGTGCTCACCAAGTGTATGATACACGTCACCCGAACAATTAAAACTTTCCATTAAGCAGCCCTTTCTTAGAAAACTCTATTTCTTTCTTTTCGATGGACTTTCTCATTCCTCCCTAATCTTCCAAATACCGGTGTTGTCAGGATGAAGGATAATCACCAACATGAGTACAAATTAGGATCGACAAGTGTTAAGTTAAGACCCCACCCAGTCTAGCCACAGTAAGCTGACTGCAACAAAACCACCTTGGGAATTCGGCAACGTGCGAAGATAGGAATGCGACCTCAGCCGAAAGCTTCGACCACAAGGACGGCGACCCAAACAGTACCGACCGTCCAAAGACTTCGAAAGACCCGGGAACCGCCAGTACCCACAGGAACACAACAGGAGCCTCGATTGACAGGATCCCAACAGTAGCATACTGCTCGTCGCCAGTAATTGGAACCGATGTGCGGGGAGCGGCGGCGAAGCCGGAGGAGGCGGTAACAAGGCGCGGGGGCGGCTTCGGCGGCGGCGGCGTGCGACCGAAGGTTGCGACGCGGCCAGGAAGCAGCGGCGCGGCCGCGGCCCGCGACCAGATGCGGCGGGCCGCTCGCGCGGGCGGTGGCGGAGCGGCGATCTAGCGGCGGCCGGGCGGGTGATGCACACGGTGGCGCCGAGAGAGAGGAGAGAGAGAGAGGAGGCGGTGGAGCTCACCGGCGAGGACGGAGGCGACGGCGGCGGTGACGCTACGGCGGCAGAAACAGGAGGAGAGGTCGCAGGGAGGGGAAAATATAAGGGGTCCCGGCTAGGGTTTGGCCGACGCGGGCGGAGATCCCGCCGGGGAAACGTGGCGGTGCGAGCGCGGCGGCCGGCCGAGTCGGAGACGACTCGGGCACGGCCCCACCCGTCAGCGGCCCGAACGGGCGAGGGAGGCGGCCCGGACTTCGGTGGCTCGGCCGTGGTCTCGGGCCGGCCCGGGAAGGGGAAGAGGCGGGGTGGCGCGGGCGGCCTGGGCCGGCCCGGGAGAGGAGGGAGACCGACCACCGGGCCAAGCTGGGCCGGAGAGGGGGAGAGGGGAGCCTAACGGGCCGAGGGAGAGAGAAAGGAGGGAGGGACGTGGCCCGTGGGCCGCGCGGGAGGGAGAGGGGAGGAGGCCGCGTGGGCCGCGGGAGAGAGAGGAAATTTTGGGCCGAAAATGGCCCAAAACAAAAGGGACCCTTTTTAATTTGTTTTTTCAATTAATTTAATTTTTTAAATGAACTTTGTGACTTTAAAATTATTTCTTCGGCTCCAAAAATTCACGAAAAATTTTGGAGAGTACTTTAGGGCACAGGAAATATTACAAAAATATTTCCGACCATAATTTTTAAAGGAAATTTTTGATTTCCTTGCTAATTTCACTTGTTTAAATTGCTTTTAATTTTTATTTAATCTCTGGAAAATGTATTATTAGGCAATTTTTAATCCCGATCGAAAATCGAGGCGTGACATGGGTGACCCTAACCAAGCCGTCTGGAGCAGGAACACTAACGCCGACAAGCGGCTCTGAGGTAAATCTCTCTCCTTGTAGTCCATAAACTAACCTGAGGAGAATCTTTGGTCCTGACTTACATATCTTGCAGACTACTTTCGGCACAAAATCTTCCTCATTGGGGAATAAGATGCTCCTGAAGCGGCCTAAGCCCAAGTAAGTGATCGTCTTTATCAATTTCTGTGTTTGATGTTCTCGCAACATCTTCTAAGACGTATGTTTTTTCCTGTTGTAGCCCCTTCCCCGCGACCTCGGCTCAGAGTACTGGTCACGGGGGCACGAGCTCCACACCTCCCTCAGTCGTCATCATCGCATCCGCTCTTCCTCTCTCTCTGCCCAATGCCAGCCGCTTACTGTAGTCAGGCACGCAAGACGTCCTCGCCGAAATCGAGCAGTTTCGAGCAGCGACCTCAACCTTGAACAAACATGTCACCGAGCTAGAGACCCAACTGGCTGAGGCATAGAGGGACTTGAAGAAATTCAAGGACCTGGTCGCTGGCCATGAGAGACAACGGCAAGGTTGGAAGATACGGCTAGAGGAGACCCAAGAAAACCTAGCGTCCCTCCAACAAGGCCTCCAGGACAACTATGGACGGCTCGACATGGTGGCCCGTAGCTTGGGCGTACATGAGAAGGGCCTCGAGTTCCCTGACGAGACAACCGTCTTGGCTTCTCCGGGTTCTCTTATCGGCCGGCTAGAGGACATGTCCACGAGGCATGCTGAGCAAGTCGCTGAGGAGATGCGCACTGGTCTCCGGACCGGCGCATGTCATGTTGTTGCGTGCCTCAAGCTCACGCACCCCGAGGCAAACCTGGAGGAGGCGCTAGAGAAGGGCGAGGCTGATGAGACACGTGAGAACGTGATGTCGGAGCTCGTCGACTTGGGGAGAGCGTCATTTCCTATTTTGAACAGTAATTGACACTTCTTTGTAATTTTTTAAGAACAGTTTATTAGGCTTGTCGTATTATGAGAACGATGTCCTTCTTTATTGTCCTTGAATTTTTAGTGTGATTATGTCGATCTTTAGTTTTATCGAAGATGAGGTGGTCCTGCAAGGAGGATGTCCTCACAATTTTGACGTCGCACCTCCTTCTCCTCGCGCTTCCTCAACCCTGAGCGGCGACAACCAGGCCTTGGTCGTCGTCAATGCTGATAGCTCGTTGAATCCACAGGGACTCCAGCTTAATTCTCTCCTCAAGCGAAATCAAGGTACGAGAACTTGACCTTCATAGCTCTTTCTCCCGTATATGTGGACGAAGCTAACTGAGATCACACATCTTGCGTAGGCCTTGAGAATGATTTAGAGGAGAGGGAACACTGCATCGAGTACTGGAAGGCGAAGTTCGAGAAGGCGGACCTCAAGAAGATGGCTAGCACTGTCCGAAAGGATCAAGCTGTAGAGGCCCTCCGAGGTAGGGAAGTCTGGATGGACGCCTATCCCGAGGGTTGTTGTCTGGCACTACAATGCCTTTGCGAAGAGCTGCGGGTGGTCCATCCTCCTCCTGAGAAGTCCATAAACGGCCATCTGTCCTGGATGCGGACTACGTGCAACCATCCTTGCAGGAATTGGGAAGCGGATGGACAACAGCCTGAAGCAGGAGTATCGTCGTGCCAGCCGGTATGCTGGTGGTCACATTCTCGCCTGCATCCAAGATGGGCGTCCATAGATGAGCCTAAATTTTCTCTGGGAGGGCTTCTCGCATTGTCACATGAAGGCTGATGAGATCGACCGCATCGCGCAATCTTTCGCTCCGCTGGCCGAGGACGCCTTCTCCACAATGGACTGGCAGTGGCCGTCCTGGTAGTTTATGTACCTAGGAAACACTTAATGTACATGTTAGCATTTTACATATATATTAGAACTTAAGTAAGAATTGAAATCTATTGTATAAGTATCTGAAAGGAACATAGTGTACGAATACTCTCACAAGGGCTACCCTCAGCCGACAGAGTACGGTACTGTAACGCCCGTTTCGTCGCGGCGTTAGCGGGAAAACTAATCTGCTAAAAACCCTAATTGTGAAAATTTGCTCTTCGGTTGAGTCTTGTCGTGTGCCAAGGTCTCGTGTCTCCCCTCTCAGTTCAATCCCGGAGAAAACCGCGGAATCGGATTTCAAATCCGAGCCCTAATCCTCCCAAAATCAAACCCTCAGAAAAAGTCTGGTTCACCTCCCTTGACCCGGGCTGTCCCCCTTTCCCGGCCTACCTCTCTCCCCTTCCCCTCGGGCCGCTGCCGGCCCAGCCCCTCTCGGCCTGCTCCCTCCTTCTCCCCTTCCTCTCGGGCCGTTGCCGGCCCAACCCCTTCGGCCTCGCCTCTCCCCGCTGGGCCGCCAGGCCGCTCGGCCCGGTCCGCGCCCGAGCCGGTCCGCGCTCTCTCTCTCCCCGCGCGCGCGCCCTTGCCCAAATCGGCTAGGAGGCAAGCCTCCTTTTTCTTCCCCCTTTCCCCCTTTTTCCAGACCGGCCGGCGTCACCGCTGCCGCCGTTGGCCGCTAGCGCCGGAGTGCGCCGGTCCCCTCTCCGCGCCCCAAACCGACCTCCGCGAACCGCCTATTCCCCCCGACCAAACCGACCAAACCCCCCTACAAATCCCCTCTCCGCCGGGCCGCCATTGCCGTTTCCACCCGAGCCGCTTCACTCCGCCTCGCTGCCGCCGCCGTCCTTGCCGTCCGCCGCCGCCGCAGCCGAGGGCGCCCGAAGGAGCTCCGGGCGCCATCTCCGCCGCCCTCTTCCCCGGCCCGGAGCCGTGCCGCGCCCGCGCCCGCGCCGTCGGCCTCCATCCCGGCTTGCCGCCCCGCCGCGGTAAACCTCCTCTCCTCTCCCCCTCTCTTTTTCCCTCCGTCGGTTTAGACCGATTAGCCAACCGTAGGACCCCCTCCGGCCACCGCCGTGACCGCCGTCGCCTTCTCTCCGCCCCGGCGCCGTTACCCCTTTTTTTTCTTTTCTCCCCGTCGGCGTCGGCTGTCGTCTCAATCCGCCGCCGTGGTCGCGTCCCGCTCCGATCCGAGCCGTGGGCTCGTTATCTCTCTCTTCTCTCTTCACCGGCGCCTACCGACGCCGTCCGCCCCCTCCGGCTCGCCGCCCTCGCCGGAGCATGCCGCCGCCGCCGCCGCTCGGGCCGAGCCCTGCGTCGTCGGCCGTCGTCTTAATCCGCCGCCCGTCGGCTCCCGCCGTCGGCTTCGGTCGCCAGGCCTGCATCGGCCGCTTTTCTCCCCGTCGGCTCCCGCCGTCGGCTTCGGCCGCCAGGCCTGCATCGGCCGCATTTCTTCCCGTCGGCTCCCGCCGTCGGCTCGACCGCGTTCTTCCCGTCGGCTCCCGTCGTCGGCTTCGGCTGCCAGCCTGCANGCTTCGGTCGCCAGGCCTGCATCGGCCGCTTTTCTCCCCGTCGGCTCCCGCCGTCGGCTCCCGCCGTCGGCTTCGGCCGCCAGGCCTGCATCGGCCGCATTTCTTCCCGTCGGCTCCCGCCGTCGGCTCGACCGCGTTCTTCCCGTCGGCTCCCGTCGTCGGCTTCGGCTGCCAGCCTGCATCGGCCCATCGGCCACTCCTTTCTCTCCGGCCCATCGGCCACTCCTTTCTCTCCGGCCCATCGGCCACTAGGCCCATCGGCCATTTCCCTCCCGCGCGCCGATCGGCCGTGGGCCAACTCTTTTGGGCCATCGGCCGGCCCATCGGCCCCCCCGGCCCAACGGCCTCCCTTGCTCGGCCTAGGCCGATTCCCTTCGGGCCGCCGGCCCAATTGTTTCGGCCGAGCCCACTCCAATCCCTTGGGCTGCTTTTAGCCGCCCGAATTAAAGTCTACTTTCAGCCCCCCCTTCCTTTCTTTTTCCAGGGAATTATTAATTGATTATTAATTCCTTTTCTTTATTCCAGAAAATCCTTTAATCTTCGGAAATTCGTATCCTTTCAACCGTTCGTCCGATTGACCCCGTTCCACTTCCAAAATTCCTCAAAAATCGAGATCTACCTAATGGCACGCTTAGTGGTCTTTAATAGGGCTTCTTTTATCGCTTTGTTGAGTCGTCTCGTTTCGCGTGTAGTCTCGGAGCCCGAAGACCCGCAGTGCGCGGATTTCGAGGAAGAAGCTCAAGATCTCGAGCAAGGCAAGTCACCTTTGATCAATTGAACCCATAATTTAAATTAAGTATTTTGATTCCGCAAACTATGCATGTTTAGGTTACACCTGGCACTAGGCCTCGGTTTGCAATACAACCGGCAGGCCCTACCCAATTGCTGCATTCACCTTCCTTGATAATTGAATACCCGAACACCCTTGTCACCCCTCAGGTGATGCCTCGGTAACCGTACCTCGTGTACGAATACCGGGACTCCCCTCAAAACTTTAAAATTGATCACCTGGGTAAAACTTGAGTTTACAAAATGCTTGGAAAACCCGACACTTGGGTCGGTGTCTTGAAATTAAAGTGAGTTTCTAAAACTCGCGGTTCGGGAGACGTACTGGAGGTACGGTCTGCCCGTTCTCGCTCTAAGGACCGTTTCCTTGGGAATTACATCCAAGCATATGTCAAGTACAACCACATGGGTGATATGGGACGCCCCTGGCTGAGTAATTAGCTAGGCCAGGGAAATCTTGATGCCAAGGGACAAGTGGATTCGCCGGGGTGGTGTCGGGGAGGACCCCTGGGCTTCCTGGCACAGTATGGTCTGGGACCTAACCTGGTGTCGGTCCGTGGGACCCCTCCCGTTGGCATAAGATGACCCTGAGTCGGCTTTCGAAATGCCTTGTCGTGAAAGCCTTAAGGTCGCCAGACGTGACCGAGGGTCGCGGGCTGGGTGATTCGGGGTTAGTAACGTCGTGTGGGTAAAGTGTACCCCCTCTGCAGAGGTTAACAACTGTTCGAACAGCCGTGCCCACGGTCATGGGCGGATGTGAGGTGATTCCTTAGCGTAGTTTTAATGAACACCTTGTGATCTGCTGTTGGTGTGTGGTTTTCCGTTCTGTGCTTGGTTTAAGGCTGTTGAAGCAGCCGGGTCGGTGACGATTGGCAGGGAGCCTCTCGTACCGATGTGTTGACTTGTGGCTGTTGAAGCAGCCGGAGTCGGTGATGATTGGCAGGGAGCCTCTCGTACCGAGGTGCGTGAGTTGTGGCTGTTGGTGCAGCCGGGTCGGTGAACGATTGGTAGGGAGCCTCTCGTGCCGACGAGAACCAATCGATACAATCTCACTGCTCCGGCCGGATGAGACGCACTTTCTCATCCGTGTCGTTGAGAAGCACTGACTTAGATGTTTCTAAAGTCTTAAACTAAAACCAATTGTGAAAAATAACTGGCTTTCCCTTGAAGCTTGCATTAAACACTTAATTCCCCTGTCTTGCTGAGTACTCCTGTACTCACCCTTGCTCTATATACTTAAACCCCCCCCCAGTTCTCGAAGACGAAGAGGTGGACCCTGCTGAGGAAGAGTTCTTCCAGGAGCAAGCAGACTTCGAGCCGTAGTAGGGTTTCGGCCTTCCCCAAGGCTTTGCTTGTGGCTTAGGGCCAGTCGCCGCTTTCCGCTTCCGCCTTTTTGTAATGCTGTTGTGAACTCGGGTGTTGTCCGCAGTTCCAACCTTGGTTGTAAACCTACTCTTAATAAAGAGACCGCTGTTGTTGTGATATTCAGTCTTCCTGTTGTACCAGCGCTATTTCCTGGGACTGGTACAGGCATACAGGTCAATCTGGACCGCTCTATCCTGGTCTCCGCCCGGGGCCAGTTTGGGGCGTGACAGGTACTCTCCCTAGCCCCCAGCTGTTTTCGTGGAAAAGTCGTTTTCCATGAAGATAACTTAAATTTTATAACAAACCAAGTTGAAGTTGCGAAATCCTAGCCCCAGCCATGAAGTCAAAAAAACTAATTCCTGGTAACACGGCTTGGTTAATACGCTCAAGTGGGTACTCTAATATGACCAGATCTAACATGGTCGTTTGACCCTGCATGGCCTGACAAACTTTTACAATGCTGGGCGTCCCCAGTCGAGGTCCATGGGACCTCGAAGCTTTCCAGCCTAGCGTAAGAGGACATTAGGATCGACTTTGAGAGAAGACGATATAAGAAAAAGGGGGTCACTGAGTAAAACACTTCAAAAGAAAAGAATTTGGAAAACTGTATATTATTAAACAAAACTTATAGACTTTGGTACATCGATTTTATACATAAAATTTACATAGTTGGTCAATGTTCCAAAAGTTTGCCAACTCGCGGCCTTCGTTGTCTACGATCTTGAACGTGCCTGACCTTAAGACATCAACCACTATGTACAGTCCCACTCACATAGGTGAGAGCTTGTTTCGTCCTGCTTGATTCTGAACTCGTCGGAGGACATAGTCACCAATGGGGAGTGTACAGGCATGAACGCGCTTCTCGTGATAGCGACATAGGGCCTGTTGGTACATGGTTGCTCAAACGATAACATGTTTTCGATGTTCCTCTAAAAGGTTGACATTGTCTGCTCGCTGTTCCTCCTGGTCCTTATATGAATACTGTTCGACTCGTGTAGACCGATGTCACAGCTCCAAAGGAAGCATGGCCTCTCAAAACCATACATGAGGAAGAAGAGAGTCTCTTTGGTGGAGGTTGTCGGGGTAGTGCAAATGACCCACAAGACAGAGGGAGTTCATCAACCCAACATGTGTCATAAGCCAAAAGCCTATCGTACACACGTGTTTTGATCCCCTGGAGCACAATACCATTTGCCCACTCGACCAGCCCGTTACTCTCAGGATAGGAGACTGATGCGAAACAGATTTTTACTCTAAATTCGATATAGTAGTCCTGAAAGACATCGCTAGTGAACTGGAATCCGTTGTCTGTTAGGATCCGATGTGGTAGTTCGTATCTGCAAAATATCCTTTTCATAAACTTGATGGCGTGTTAGACTTTGATTTCTCTTGTTAGCTCTGCCTCAATCCACTTGGTGAATTTGTGAAAAGTCACGAACAAGAACTTGTAGCCACCTTGTCCTCGAGCAAATGGTCCGAGGATGTCGAGCTCCCAGCACGAGAATGGCTAGGTGAGAGGGATAGTTTGGAGCGTTTAGGCCGGCATCTTGGTGTGTTTACTATGAAATTGACAAGCTTCACATCGTTTTACCAAGTCACTGGCATCTTGAAGGGCTGTTGACCAAAAAAATCCTTGTCGAAAGGCTTTTTCGACCAGAGTTTGCCCGCCAACATGAGAACCACATATTCCTTCATGGATGTCGAGTAGTAGATCTTTGCCGTCCTCAGGAGACTCACGCTTGAGCAGAACTTCGTTCGGCTCTTTTTTGTATAAGTCGTTGCCGATCATACAATAAGTTTTTGTCTGGCGAGAAAGTTTTTTCTGCCGCGGTGTCTTCGTCCGAAAGTTTGTTGGCATCCAAGAAATTGATGAGCGGGGTACGCCAGTCTTTCGTGGTCTCGATGACGGTGACGATGTAGGTGACCTCTGCAGTAGCCTCCGAACTGTTCTCGCTGTTGGCTAAGGTGTCGTCATCGTCCGTGGCTTTAACTGAAGGTTTTGTCAGGATATCCAGAAATGTCTTTGGTTCAATAGGTTCTCTTCTGGACGCGCGACGTGCTAAGTTGTCAGCGTCGGTGTTGTCTTTGCGGTAGACATGTTATACTTCCAAGCCATCAAACTTTCGCTCCAGCTTCCAGACTTCGGCGAAGTACTGGTCAACTCTGGGTTTGAGCATTTGTAGTCTTTGTGCACTTGGTTGGTGACTAACTCTGAGTCCCCTTTCACAATTAATTGCTTTACTCCAAGTGCTGCTGCTGCTCATAACCCGGCGAGTAGCCCTTCGTACTCTGTGGTGTTATTTGTAGATCTGAAGTTGAAGTGTATTGCATGTCTGAACTGATCTCTAGCTGGAGATGTCAGAATGAATCCTGCCCCTATTCCCTGGCTGTTGAAAGCCCCGTCGAAGGCCATTGTCCATGTCTCGTCATTTGTCTGATCTGTTGGAGTGTTTTCGGAAACGGTCCAATCGACAACGAAGTCGGCGAACCTGTGACTTGATGGCTGTACGTGGGACGAAGTTGACATCGAATAGGCTAAGTTTGACGACCTATTTTGCAATGCGTTCGACGACGTCTTTGTTCCTTACCACTTCACAGTGTTAATGCCAAAATTTGGTAAACTGCATAGTCATCATTGGCCTAAAATCAGTATCGGCTTCAGAGTCCTAGAATCAGCCGATAGGAATTATCACTAGCTAGCAATTGAATTCTTAGCAGATTCAGTTAAGAAAATTATTCAATTAAAGAAGACTTATCTAGAAGAAGCCAAGTTCAAGGAGGATACGGCATGGCAATTTATCTATTAATTAGGCAGAGTCAGTTAGTTTCCTTTTATTTTTAGGAAAGATTGTTTAGAGTCCGATCAAAACTTGTATCTTTTACTTTATCTTTAGGAAAGTTTGTGTCTTGTCCAATAAGTACTAGTATCTATCCATGGGTATAAATATGTGCACCCGACGTCTATGTAATCTATCTCTCGATCAAAATACAACTTTCAGCGCATCTTCACCCTTTTTTTCGAGGTTTTACTTATCAACCAGCGGAACCTGACACCTGACGTGAGGCTGCATCAGCTTTGATCTTCGGCGAAGGGGTAAGTCCAACGTTCTGCCAGCCTCGATGAATGTATTGGCTACATCGGTGTTGTTCAAGGCTGCATCGCTTCGACCTCTTGGACTGCTCTGGTTCGGTTGATATATTTGCCTACTTGATATTTTGATTCAATCTTTAATAGTATTGTGTTTAGAGACACATCGGTTTAGCTGGGACTGTCTCTGTTAAGTCTGATCTTCTATCTTAGCCAATAATTCTCTATAATCACAATGATGCTTTAGATAGATTTGTTATATCCATCACATCAGATAGATTTATCAGCTCATTAAGCATTAGATTATTATATACAATCTCGTGCTGTATTGGTTGGGTTCAACCTATTAGATTGTTGTTAATAATCTAAGTCTTGTTAAACCGATAAGTTCATGCTAATGTTTCATCGGAGGGTTACCCGATCTTATCTGATGTGTTAAATTTCTCTTTGATGGTTTTACTGTCTTGGTTAAATTTAACACAATCAAGGGCTCGATTGTCTAGACCTTATACTTCCTTTCGTACTTAGTGCTACATCAGTTTGGTTTGACCTACTAAGTCGTGTTTGGAATTATAAGAACTAGCTTGCACTTTGATTGCTAATAAGGGTTTCATCAGGGTTTCAGCCGATGAGTTATTTGGACGTTGCATCGGCTTATAAGGATTATATACAAGTTGGTTTTAGTCGATGACAGCAAAGGCTTCATTGATCATTTAATCATTTGGATTTAACGACATCGGATCTCCAGCCGATGTACGCAGCTTCCGTGATTCCATGACTACAGCACAGAGCAATTTCTGGATTTGAGAACATCGAGTTTTGGCATCGTGGAGGGCCTCGATGAATAGTACACGGGATGTTGTACTTTGTCCTTCTCAACGATAATCATAGTGCTAATAGAATAAGGTGTGGCAGCGATATATAGAAATAGCTCTTCCATTGGCCGTGCGGCAATGAGTACAGGAGGGTTGGACAAGTACCGTTTGAGCACGATAAATGTGTTCTTGGCATCCCGTGTCCACCCGAATCTATCCTGCTTTTTGAGTAGAGCAAAGAAAGATTATCCTCGTTCTCCCATCCTGTCTACAAACCAGCTTAGAGCTACCATACATCCTGTAAGTTTCTGCACTTCCTTGAGTCTTGTCAGCGACTTCATGTTCTCAATTACCTTGATCTTCTTGGGGTTTGCTTCAATTCCTCGTCCGGAGACAAGAAATCCTAGCAATTTTCCCAACGGTACTCCAAACGTACACTTCTCTAGGTTTAGCTTGAGTCGATGTCACCGGAGATTGTTGAATGTTTTCCTCAAGTCATCAATCGGCTTGTTCTTTGTTTTTGTCTTGATCACGACATCGTAGACGTATGCCTCCACGTTTTTGCCAATCTGGTCATCGAAAGCCTCCTGGATTTTTCATTGGTACATGTTGCTTGCATTGATAAATCCAAAGGACATCTTGGTATAGTAGAAAACACCAAAGGGCATGATGAACGCAGTCTTCTCGTCCTCTTTGGCCATGTTGATCTGGTGGTAGCCAGAGTAAGCGTCGAGGAAACTCAACAACTCACAACCAGTGGTTGAATCCACCAGTTGGTCAATGCGAGGAAGAGTGAAGTGGTCCTTGGGGCACGCCTTGTTGAGATCAATGAAGTTTACACACATCCTCCACTTGCTATTGGCCTTGCAAATCATTACTGGGTTAGCGAGACACTCTGGATGGAGAACCTCTCTAATGAAGCCAACTTTGAGAAGTTTGTCAAGTTCTTCTCGAATAGCTTCTTTTTTGCCTTATGCCAACTGCCGCAGTTTCTGTTTGACTGACTTGGCATCGGGGTGCACCATTAGGTTGTGCTCGATTACCTCCCTAGGGACTTCGGGCATGTCGGATGGTTGACAAATGAACACTTCTGCATTTCCGCAGAGAGTTCCTATTTGACTGTCTTATCGGGGTTGCTGCTGGCCAACAGGATGATCTTGATTGCTCCGTTGGGCTTGGGTGCCTTGTTGGGTTTGATCACTTTCCGAGGAGGTTCTGAGATGGCGGGTGGTGTGAGAGTATGCTCGACCATGTCTAGGCTTCTTTTGTCGCACTGTATCGCTACTTTCGTGTTCTTGGGGATTGTGATTGTCCCTTTTGGCCCTGGCATCTTGAGAATCTGGTACGCGTAGTGGGACGCCACCATGGATTTCGCCAAATGTTAACAGCAAAATTTGGTAAAGATATGCCAGCGATCGAGATTGGATCCGAGGCGGATTTGGAGGAATAAAGGAGTTTTTCAAAACAGACAGCGCATCAGCTGAAGCCGAATCGGTCGATATGGGATCGGACTCGGGCAGCCAATACGGGTGATCTGAGTCGGACTCGGCTGAGCCGATGTGGGTAGTCTGGGTTTGTGTTAGCTTCAGAGAAGGGTTTAAAGACATTGCCAAATAGGAATTGTGTCCGGATAAGGCAATTGTATCTATTAATTAGGAATAAGAATTAGTTTTCTTTTTATAATATTATGGTAAGAGTCCACCTAGGACTTGTTTGTTTAGGCAAGTTGTAAATAGTGTCTGGCAAGGACAAGGTCTATATGTACAGGTATAAATATAAGCCCGAGGTCTATGTAAAAAACAACAATAGTTCAATACAACACTTTCGGCGCATCGCCACAATTTCTTTTCCGTTTTCTCAACGAGTTCGTGCTTCGAGTTTGTCAGCTGGAGATATGGCTTGTTAATTTACCATATAACTTAGCCAATCTAAGTCGATGGATGATTTAACCGTATCGACCGAACCTTACATAAGGTTTTGTCGGTATCGGCTAAATCAGTTTATTAGCCTAGATTGGCATAAGGTATCTACCACCCTGAAAAACATGCAAAGACCTGATAGTCCAGATATTATGCTTATTTTCACACTTTGTGTTGCATCAGCCCTAGTCCTAATTAAAACCATGATCTCTAGCCTGTCTCTTGCTTGTAATAGGGGTAGCATTAGAGTTTCAGCCAATCTTATCTGATATGACTGTCTAGCTTTGTTTAAATTCTTTTAATCACACTTTTCATGTTATATCTGCCCCTTATACAAATATCTCACTTTGATTAAATAAATCAAGCTTGCCTTAGTATATTTGTCTAGATTGACATTCTTGTATAAGGCTGTATCGAAGTATTAGCTAATACATTATCTATTTTAACCTAGTTATGATTCTATCGGCTAGTATCTAATATCTGTCTATAGATTATATATTCACAGCCGATGGAGCATAATTAGGGTTTGCTTTATTTTGTTTACCTTACGTCTTACAGCCGATTCAGTCAGGTCGCATCGGCTAGGTCCATACGGTACGTCATCGGCTTATCGGCTGATTGGCTATCATATATTTAACTGTTTTATTGTATATCTTGTTGGTTGCAAGATCAAACCAACTGGCACGCCCTATACCCGTTTGTCTAAGATTTGGACCTACACTAGAGTGAAGCAAATCTCTCAGGCCGCCGTGTTTTGCATCAACACTAGAGCAGTCCTTCGAGGATAGCATTCTAAGCCGTGTCGAACTCGGATACGTCAAAAGTGATTTGATCTATACCGAAGTTATTAGCCTGGCCGAACGTCAAGGCTAGCGTGACTTTTCCCAGCGGTTTGGACGATGATTCTGGAGTGATCCCATGGAAGGGCTGGTCAGAAGCAACGAGCTCGCTTCTAGAAATGCCCATTGCGTCGAGTGTGCTAGCGAAGAGGAGGTTGATGGAGCTGCTGCCGTCGATGAGGACACTTGCCACTTTAATATTCCGGATGATAGGCTTTACTACAATCGGATACCGGCCTGGCACGATCGTTGTTGTCGGGGGGTCGTGCTTAGAGAACTCGATCTTCTAGTTAGACCACTTCATCCTAGCTACGACTCCTTGTGACGTAGAGCAGACTTCGCTTTCTACCTTCTTATACTTCCTTTTAGAGGTGTACGTCGTAGAACCGCCAAAGATATGGGCTACATACAGGTCGAAGTATGGGAACACGAGTTCGTTGTCGGACAAGAGATCATCAGTGCTTCTCTCGACCACACGAACTCGCTTTCCTTTTTTGAGGGCTAACTGTTTTACCAATGCTTTCTGGAAGACCTGACACTCCTCCAATTTGTGCCTGAGGGGCAGATATCTCAGCAAGATCAACAAAATCAGGCTCCAAGGATTATACCATCAACATCAGCCCTATTGTCATTGATCTTGATCATTGTTGTTGTCATCGATCTTGATCGTTCTCGTCCTATTGACTTTGGCGGTTTCGATGATCTCGATCATTGTTGTTCTCCTCGGTTGTCGTTGTCGTCCCACCTTTTGTTTCCTCCATAGGGTTCGCGAGGTTGACGGTGGTCGACCTCGTTCCGATCTTGTTGCTCCCGCCTACGCCCATTCAAGTGATTGTGAAGATCGCGGTCATCTTGATGAGGAGGAGGCTGTTTGTCCTATCTTCTTGGTGATGAGTTTTGGGGATTTTAGCTGAGTTTTGGGGATTTCAGCCTGGATCTCGGCTGGGGTGTGGACTAAGAGCGTCCTCGGCAGCGTCGTTATCTGGTGCTCAGTCTCTATCTCGAGGACGGGGATCTCAAGACGGACCTTGCGGGTTTGACCTGGCCACGGCCAATAAGGCAAAGTTGAGGTTGACTATCGTTGACTGTAGCCGTCTGACCCAGACATCAGTTTCTAGGAAGGTAACTTGATCAAACGAAGTTTGTTTTAGCAACGAGCTAACTACACTGAAGTGCTCGGCAGGAGTCTGAACCAGCTCTTCAGGCTGATGCGACGCAGTGGGAGCAGGCAGCTCTTCTCCTAAACGTACTTCACCCTCTTCACGCACGTCCTCGATGACCCCTTTGGTCACATTTACTTCACGTGGAGAGTTGGACGTTGAAGATTCTAAGCTGTGAAGAACGAAGGGTTCACGAGCATCAATGTCGATGAATCTAACCAGACAATCTGGGGTTTCCATCTCGCTATCGTCCACCGATGCATCCCAATATTGATCTCAATGTTGGTGGATCAGACAGCAGGGAACAAGAACTATAGATCTAGTGATTTTCAAGAAGATCTTGCAATCTATAAGGGGGTGACTTTTTGATTTGTGGATCGGGCACCACGCCTTGTATGGAGATGTACGTTGGATATCTCGATCTTTGCAGGCATTGAGTTCAGCCTTTACTTGAAGTATTACTTGATATTCGACCAGAGAGTATTGCGACGTCTTGTGGATCGAACACTAGGTGTCAGGGTTTGGAGGTGACTTCCTTGTCGGCACCTGACCCCCAACAGGTGCCTGGGGCTTGGCCGTCTTAGGAACTCCTCGGGAAGCTGAAGTAATCGTCTTCCTCTTTTTTGGTTGGACAGGAGAAATAGCTAACGAAGAATTATTTTCTGTCGTCCTCACGGCTCCATTCTCGATCTCGGCTGGTATTGGGGAAGGCAAGATTGGAGTTGCGACGAAGATGGGAAAGACGATGGATTCGACTTGAGTCCAAACGAACGCCGACTGAGTAGGATCTCCCAAGCCAGGATGAATGTGGACATTGTTGTTAGAAAGCCTTGAGCTTGAAGTCATCTCGGTGAAACCTTAAGCACCAAGCCCCGCTACCTGGCGCGCCACTGTCGATGGGTTATATCCATAGACCGTATTCTAAGGGTATTGGGGTACGTTGGTATAATGATCTACACGAAATGACATCAAGCACACCGAAGACAAGGATTATACTGGTTCAGGCCTCTCATAAGGTAATAGCCCGACTCCAGTTTATATGGGATTATGACGAAAACCACAAAGATTACAATAGAGAATAATAAAAAATATAGAGTACTGATGAGATCCCTATCAAGAACGACTCAACGAGATCCAGGCGGCGAGTTGTCTTCAAGTCCTCCGGATTGCCTCTAATATGGTGGTGGCTTGCGCTATGATTCGATGATCTTGTACCCCCTGGGGCTTTGTATTTATACTGCAGACTACCTTGGCCTACAAGTAGAACTCGGAGAGTACATCTGGCCCACGAGATTACAGAGATTGTACCTTCCCTGAATAGGACTCTTAACACCTTCTATTCGGGATACAATTTCCCTATCCATTAGCCGAATTCTATAATGTCAAGATAACCTTCCCATATTCTAAGGATATACCGTATCCGTATACTTTACAACTCCAAGGATAGGAGGTATGCCTTATCCGTAACCCTGACATAATCAATCACTGAAAACAAATATTTTCTCTTATCTTCACGTTTGGCTAAACAACCTAAAGTGATTGTATTTATGAACAGGGGGAGTATGCCGAATCAGATATAAAAATTTTGTATGTAATATAATCATTTTTGAAATACTGATTCTTGATTCTAATGTATGGGAATTCAAATCTTCTTCAGACAATCAGGTGCCATGAGGGGTTCCTACCAAATTTAAATTTGATATAAGGTGATTGAAAGGAAATATTTTCTCCCACCTTTCTTTTTTTTCTAAACAATCCGCAAGTGCTTATATGTATGAACGGAGCGAATACACCGTCTTAGATATAGAAGTGCATTATTATTTCTATTTGTTTGGCTGTAACGCCCTAAACTAGCTTCGAACGGGAACCAGAGTAAGGCTATCCAAATTAACCTGTAAACCCGTACCAGTAACAAGAAACAGTGCCGGTACAACAAAAAGAAGGAATATCACAGCAACAGAGGTCTCTTTATTAAGAGTAGAGATACAATCATTGTTGTAACTGCGGACAGACCCCGAGTTCGCAACTGCATTACAAAAAGGCGAAAGCGGAGTCTAGCCCAAAGCCACAAGCATGACTTGGGAACTAAGCCGAAACCCTACTATAGCTCGAAACCTGCTTGCTCCTGGAAGAATTCCTCATCAGCTAGATCCACCTCCTCTTCTTCGAAGACTGGGAGAGATTATTTAAGTAGAGTAAGGGTGAGTACAAGAGTACTCAGCAAGCCATGGGAAGTAAGTGTTTAATGTAAGCTTCAAAGGAAGGCTGGTTATTTTCGCATTCAATTTTATATTAAAGCTTTCGGAATCAACTATGTGAGTGCTTCTTGACGGCACAGACGAGAAAGTGCGTCTCATCCGGCCGGAGTAGTGAAATGTACATATTAATTGCATCTGCATGAGTGGCTCCCAACCAACAGATACACGAACTTCCCGAGTCATGCTGTTCCCGACAGCCACAAGACAAGCATTGGGAAGAATTTCCTTACACCAATAGCAGTTTACAAAGCAGTAGTAACACAAAACTACGCTAAGCAATCACCTCACATCCACCCATGACCGTGGGCACGACTGTTCGAACAGTTTGTTAACCTCTATAGATGGGGGTACACTTTACCCACACGACGTTACTAACCCGGGTCACACAGCCCGTGCAGAACAACCACGTCTGGTGACTTTGAGGTTTTCATGACAAGGCACTCCAAAAGCTGACTTAGGGTCACCTTATGCCAATGGGAGGGGTCCCACGGACCAACACCAGGTTAGGTCCCAGACCATACAGTGCCAGGAAGCCCAGGGGTCCTCCCCGACACCACCCCGGAGAATCCACTTGTCCCTTGGCATCAAGATTTCCCTGGCCTAGCTAATTACTCAGCCAGGGGTGTCCCATTTCACCCATGTGGTCGCACATGTTATGTTTGGATGAAATTCCGAAGGAATCGGTCCTTAAGGTGAGAACAAGAAAAACCGTACCTCCTGTACGCCTCTCGCTTCGCGAGTTTTGGAAACTCATTTTATTTTCAAGGCTCCGAAGGATTTTGTAAACCCAAGTTTTACCCAGTTGACCATTTTAAGTTTCAGGAAGGCCACGGTACTCGTACTCGGGGTATGAATACCGAGGCTTAACATAACAGGCAACAAGGGAAGTTTAGGTCATTCAATAATCAAGGAGGTCAAGTGCAACAAGTAGGTAAGACATGCTGGCTGTATCGCAAACCGCGGCCAATAATTCAAGTGTAACCTAGAGATGCATAGTTTGAGAAATGAATTACTTAATTTCAAATTATAGGCTCAATTGATCAAAGGTGACTTGTCTTGCTCGAGATCTTGAGCTTCTTCCTCAAAATCCGCGCACTACGAGTCTTCAGGCTTCGAAGCTACACGCGAAATGAGGCGGCTCAACAAAACGGTTTAAAGAAAGCCCTATTAATGACCTCTAAGCGTGCCATTAGATAGATCTCGATTTTTGAGGAATTTTGAAAGTTGAATGGAGTCAATTGGACGAACGGTTGAGGAGATATGGATTTTCTAAGTTTTAATGATTTCTGTCTAAAGGAAAAGGAATTATTAAATTCCTTCGAGAATGGAAAGAAAGAGGGATGCAAATTGGACTTTGTTTCGGTGGCTAGGTGCGGCCCAATGGATTGGCACTGGTGCGGCGGAACGGACAGGTCGACACGCGAGGACGGGCGGCCCACGAATGGACACTACGCGAGCGGAGGCCGAGCGGGCCGGGGAGTGGAGGCCGAGTGGGCCGGGTTGGGATGCGGCCCACACGGGTGAAGCGGCCGCGGGAAGGGGAGTCCGAGTGGGCCGAGCGAGGATGCGGCCCACGGGTGCGCGCGCGAGCAGGCCGATGGACGGCAGTCCACCGCACGGGGTCCCGAGAGGGGCCCACCTATCGGCAACACGGCTCACGTGAACTAGGTGCGTGGAGAGGGTTGGCATTAGGGTTGGTGGACCGAGTGCGGGTTTCGTGCGTCGGGTGGACGTGTGCGCGGCGGGTTCACGCATGGCCTCATGGCTCTTCGTGGACCGCGCGCACGGAGGAGCACAACAAGAGTGACGTCGCGCCTATGTAGCAGCCACATCGGATGGCACGAGGAGAAAGAAGCACAGGCTTCATCTGACGGCCGACGGCGGCCACGACTCCGGGATGGCATGCGGCGGTTCCGGCCAAGGGGGAACACACCGAAGCGATGAGGGGCATGAGTGGAGACGAGCCAACGGCTCGGATTCACCGAAGGACGGCCAGCGACGATGAATCGGGCGGTGCACATCGCCAACGGCAGAAGAGGGAAACCTTGCTGGAGCGGCTAGAGGTCAATTCGCTGGAGAGGGAGCGTTGCCACGGGCTAGGGAACTCAAACCACACGAAAAGGGGGCACGAGCGGCTCTAAAACGTGGCGGCGACAGAGAACATCGCTCGGCACGGAGCAATGGCGCGACGGCTAGCTAGCTAGCAACCTATGAAGGAGAGGAATGGAGGAAAACGGAGGGAGATATACCTCGACGGGGAGGGGCGCTGTGAAGAGAGGCCGACGGTGCAGGACGTGATTGTCTTGGCCTCGGGCCGAGGAAGGGGAAGGAGGACGACGCCCGGAGTCCCCTTCGCACGTCCTCGAGCGACAGTCGACGACAATGGCACGGCGGCGGAGGAAAACGGCGGACAGCGGCCTTGAGGGAGGTATTCGGTGGTGGAGCAAATGGCGATCGAACGAGGGGAAAGGCGCAGGATTTATAGGGGCGGCAAGGCAGTGGAGCGTGAAGGCGGTTCGGGAGAGGCGGTGGAGAAGCATGGAGAGCTGGTGCTCTCCAGCGCTAGCGGCCAAGGCGACGGCAGCCGTGACGTCGGCGGCGGTCGGGGAAAAAGAAAAAGGAGGAAAAAGGGCGACGGTCTCCTTGCCATCTCGGGAAAAAGGAGCGCGAAGAGAGAGAGTGAGAGAGAGGGACGCTGCTCTCTCCTTTGGACTCATGCGCGCAAAGCGACGAGGCCGAGTGGATGACGCTGGCGATAATGGCAGCGTGGTTCGGTGCGGAGTGACGGCAGAGCGGCGTCGGCACCAGGGGGTGACGGCTGTGTCGGCCGGGCGGTCAGCGACAACGGGCGGCGGGCGCGAGAGCCAATGGGCGGTGACGAATTGGGAGGGCGCTGGCGGGAAACGGCGAGAAGGAGAGAGAGAAAACGAGAGCAAAAGAACAAGAGAGAGAGAGCTCTCTCTCTCGTGCGGTGCGCGTGCGGTGCATGTGCTTGGCACGCGGGCCGGCATGGGCTGGGCCAGGGTAGCGCGGCCCTGTGGCGGGAAGGCCGAGAGAGAGAGGGGCAGGGAGATGGGCCGGCCGCCTAAGATAGCAGAGGGAGGCAAAATAGACTTTGTAAGGGAATTGAATTCTGGAAGGGTTAGGGTTTGGATTTGAATTTCGATTTCATGATTCTTTGGGATTTGAGCAGAGAGGGAGCATGAGATCTTGGCACACACTTGAACACGACCAAAGAGCAACTTCGCAAATAGGGTTTTTATTAATTAGGTTTTCCTGCTAACGTCACGACGAAACGGGCGTTACATTGGCCAAGGATGCAACAAACTCAAGTAAACAGCAAACTCATGCGAGCACACACACAAATCACTCTAGTATTAAACACAATATGAAGACACTGCAATGGACACACACAAACAGTTTTGGCGACGTACGCCTTTCTTCTGTATCTCCTCTCACATACGAACACAGGATTACATGGAACTTATAAGGCCCAGGCGACGACGTGACTCACACGTTGAGCAACGTCCTATTGGTCGAGTCTCACGCATATACGCTCGCACGATCCACACATACACAGCTACTAACTACTGCATGCCATGCGTACGATCCACATGAGACGCCTGCTATCCTCTGTACAGCTAACAACTCCGAGGAATCGCTCCATACTAATCCATGCAAAACACACACACTAACTAATTATGCACTCACTAATTAGCTAGTCTACCATGCAAACACATCTACACGTGAACACATCACGTTCCTGCCCACGTGCAACCCATGCAAGGATGTCTAACACATACTAGTCAAGATTAATGCTAACATTTACGAACATATATATACCCCCGCACTTGAAAATTTGGAAATAACAACTAGGAAATGTGAAGGTCCAAATGGCGGATCTTATATAATTGTAGAATTTAGTGGAGTTAAAAGATTCACTATTAGCCTCCACATCTTCAAATTAAAGTATATTAATTAGAACGACATACTCACGACTGTGTATAGAAAGATGTATGTGTATAGTGTTGTATGCACGTAAGCATATAGGTTGTTCTAGGGAAAAATAACAACCTCATATATAGGCCGCCGAACGAGGCACAGACAAAATTTACCTTAAGGGATGGGGTTATCGCACCCTGACAGTAAGTATGGTTACCGTATGGTAACCGCGGTAACCGTGACAAACCATAAGAAACCATATAAAATTTATCAAAAATTCAAATTATTTTTTAAATTTATTTAAATTTAATGGGTTGTCGTGATTTTACTTTTACCGTACCCCGACAATAAGCGTCATTACCATGATAACCGTACGGTTACCGTTGGTTTTGTAAATTCTTCAGGTTTAATAAGTTTCTTTTGGACAGTGCGTTCCACCAACAGACAGGCACAGAAAAATGACACAATGGAGCCGGGTGGACTGCGGTCTGTGGAATAGCATTTGCTAGTCGACCGTGTGTGCATCAACCAGTGGAGCAATTCTAGCAGGAGTTGAAAGGTTCAGCGGTGCAGCGGAAGCTTCCGGTTTAACCCATTTCCACACGGATGCTAAGTTTCCTTTTGATTCACCAGTTCACCACTGGCTGAGCTCACTCTGACCCGCAAACGCCAGGGTGCGCAGCCTACATATAGCGGCATCTGCCCATCAAGGTTGGTCACAGTCAGCAATTCAAGCACCACAGCGCAACGAGCCAACGACAACGCACTACGATTCTACGATGGAGCCGGTCGCCGTCGTGGCGGTGCCGTTCCCGGCGCAGGGCCACCTCAACCAGCTCCTGCACCTGTCGCTGCAGCTCGCCTCGCGCGGCGGGGTGGACGTGCACTACGCGGCGCCCGCGGCTCACGTCCGCCAGGCCCGCGCGCGGGTGCAGGGCTGGGACGACGCGGCGCTCCGCTCCGTCCGATTCCACGACCTCGGCATCTCCACGTACGTCTCCCCGCCTCCCGACCCCGCCGCCGGCTCGCCCTTCCCCTCCCACCTCATGCCCCTCTTCGAGGCGTTCGCCGCCGGCGCGCCCGCCCCGCTCGCGGGTCTCCTCGACAAGCTCTCCGCCTCCTACCGCCGCGTCGTCGTCGTGTACGACCGCATCAACGACTTCGCCGCCAAGGAGGCAGCGCGGCTGCGCAACGGCGAGGCGTTCGTGATGTACTGCTTGGCCGTGTCGATGCTAGCTAGGAGGATTGCTCCCCAGGAGCACCAACGGATCCTGCGCGAGAACGGCCTCACCAACATCTCCGTGGAAGACTGTGCAACGGAGGAGTTCGTCGATTACATAAGACGGACGAGGGCGGCCAAGGAGATGTCGCCTGCCAGTGGCGTCTTGACCAACACATGTCGCGCGCTCGAGGGCGAGTTCATCGACGTCGTCGCCGGGCAGCTGGCTGCCGGCGGCAAGAAGGTTTTCGCCGTCGGACCGTTGAACCCACTGCTGCACGCGAACTCGTCGAAGCAGGGCGACCAGCGGCAGCGCCACGAGTGCCTGGACTGGCTCGACAAGCAGCCCCCGGCGTCGGTGCTGTACGTGTCCTTCGGCACGACATCGTCGCTGCGCGCGGAGCAAATCGAAGAGCTCGCATCGGCGCTGCGCGGCAGCAATCAGCGGTTCATCTGGGTGCTGCGCGACGCCGACCGCGGCGACATATTCGCGGACTCCGGCGAGATCATCAGCCGCCACGCGAAGCTGCTGCGAGAGTTCACGCAGCACACCGAAGGGACGGGGCTGGTGATCACCGGGTGGGCGCCGCAGCTGGAGATCCTGGCGCACGACGCCACGGCGGCGTTTATGAGCCACTGCGGCTGGAACTCCACCATGGAGAGCCTGAGCCACGGGAAGCCGATTCTTGCCTGGCCCATGCACTGCGACCAGCCATGGGACGCCGAGCTTCTCTGCAAGTACCTCAAGGCCGGCGTCCTCGTGCGGCCATGGGAGAAGCACAACGAGGTCACGCCGGCGAAGGACATCCAGGAGGTCATCGAGGAGGACATGCTTTCTGAGGGAGGAGTAGCCATGCGACAACGTGCACGGGAACTCGGAGATGCCATCCGCGCCTCCGTGGCCGCCGGCGGCTCGTCGCGCAAAGACCTTGATGACTTCGTTGCTTACATCACGAGGTAATCACGTACGGAGATTGCCACGTGGGAATTGATGATTCTGTTCTAGCCGCGCCTGCAGAAGTTGGGCCTAGACATGTGTTGCGTTGGTCCTGAAGCCCACTATGAAGGCCCAAATAAGTCGACGAGGTCATGCTTGTTTTTCTTAATTTATTTGATGACTGGGCTGCCACATGGATGTCACGTCAGTGAAACCCTTCTCCAAAATCATCAAGAGAGTCATTTTAAACGGTTTTAATAATTAGGGGAGTCATCGTATCTGATTTTACGGTTGAAGGATATGAATTAGATTCGATCACTAGTTAGGTTGTGTTCTTCCCCCTCCTTTTCTAACTCATCTCCCTCGTTTTTCGCATGTACGTTTTTCAAACTGTTAAACGGTATATTTTTTTTGTAAAAGTTTGCTAAAAAAAGTTATTTTAAAAAATCATATTAATCTATTTTTAAGTTTTTAGGCTAATACTTAATTAATCACATGCAAATATGCAACCCCGTTTTTTGTGCGAGGAGGAACTCCATTTCCCGAACACAGTGTTAAGGTAGTCAAAGTGGACTTATTCCTGAGTTTTAAACCCCCCTTCTCTGTCCTCGAGGACCTTGACCCCTCGATCATGCCAAGCTAGAGCCAGCCGCCGGTGCCACAGCACAATGGCAGCCACGACGAGAGTCTAAAATATGAGTGATTTTACAGTCCTTGAGAAGGTACTGGAAGGTACCATATTTTCCAGTGTAAAATTTGGTACCTCTCGGTATCTTTGGTATTAGGAGGTACCAAATTTACACTAAAAATATTGGTACCTTCTGGTACCTCTCAAGAACTATAAAATTACTCCTAAAATATGCTCAGGGATAACATGAAGAGTTTCAGCACAAGACTTGTTGATCTGTTATGATAGACAACAAGTAAATAGAAATCACCCTGGCATGAAGCACAGTGGAAGATCAGTTCGATCAAGATTCGAAGCTTCAGAATATTTTAACAGTTGATCAAGATGTAGTGCTTTAGAATACTTGAACAGGTTGATCGACACAACTTGAAACCTCTTGGCTCACCATTAACGTAGAACCTCTCTCCCTTCTACGTGTAAAAGAAAAGGAATAGGTTTATTTTATGTCTTTTATATTGACGTCAAGTTTAAATGACATCATCTAACTGCAATACTAGATATAAAGCGTTTCTTGACTTGTAAAATTGGTATACCCCATATCTGATATCCTAGACAGTATAGTGTCGCATGCATGGCCCTGTAGCTAGGCCCTGTAGCTAGGCGGACCATGTGGCGGCAAAGGGCCGGAGGCTGGTGGCGAGCGGCGGTCGGCGGTGGCTGGCGGCGACCGGTGGCGAGCTCGTCGGTGTCCGGAGGCCTATGTTTCGAGGCAAACGGATAGTAGGCCTATGTTTCTATGCTTCTTCGGCTTGCTGTTCTTTTCGACTCCTGTAGCTGCCTAGTTCTGTATTCTGTAGGCGGAGTGAGTGGCGACAAAGGGTTGACGACCGGTGGCTAGTGGCGGATGGCGGTGAGCTGCGATCGGCGGCGTGCGGTGGCCGACAGTGAGCGGCGGGGACCGGCAACGAGCATAGTTTCCGACAGCCGGCTTTTCGAGGCGGACGGGCTTCTTTTCTTCAAGGCTTTTTGGGTTGCAATTGCTTTAGCACCAACGGGCTAGCTCTTGGATGCGAGAAAGCGGCAAGAGGTTGACGCTGGCTTCGGCGGTGCTATCGACGGAGCTGGGGAGCTTGCCTCTTGTCCTGAGGAGCAGGACAAAGACAAGTCCGGTGGGTGGTGGAGGACCTCCTCTCCTGCGTCGCCGGTCAGAACTCCTCTCTCGCCAATAGGTAAGAAAGGAAAGAGTTCTTTCTCGTCTCCTTCCAAATGTTTTGCAAAGGTGGAGTGTGTTGAGTCCGAAGCAAGACCCTTAGGATCAAGGTTCTGGGTCTTAGCAGGTGAATCGGATTTTTCTGATGAGGAACCGGAGGATGTTGAAGCAGTCAGTGTTTCGAATGGAGATGGAGAGGGTGATGCAGTCTTCTTGCTGAGGGCGATGGCTAAGGGTTTTACTGCTGACGAAGTTTTTCGAGCGGGAGAACATCTGATGCTTGCGCCACTAACTAAGCCTAGCTCGTGTTCTAAGAACAAACGAGCATTTGGAAACGGTTGGTTGGCAAGAAGAATTGTAGACGCAGTGGAATGACAAAGTGTGAGTAAGTGTAAACCATGGAAAGGACCACTGCCTAGAGCCAGGTGTTCGCAACCTTTAACCATTGGTGATAAACTAGCTGAAGCTCTTGCTGATCGATATGCCTACATTTCAAGCTTGGCCAGGTTCGCGCAATTGGGCTGCAAGAAGAAGAACGATGAAAGAAGTAGAGTTGAGGAAGGAAGAGACTCAGATCCAACGGAAGGAAAGGGAGGATTTGAACATGGATCGGAGGGATACGAAGTGCAGAGAAGAAGAGAGGCTCACAGAGGAGGAAGGTAGAGCGGCAGAGACGGAAGGACAATAGGTGATCCTTGGAAAGGGAATCAAACAGATGGAAAGCAGTCATGTTTGGGAAATCGAGAAGTTTGGTCGGCTTTCCAATTTGAATTTCAAACGGTTGGAAGTGGGCGCGCATGTCGGGCCCATTTACCTGGGAACGGGACTTAGGCAACCAATTCATCTTTATCCTAGAGTGGACCAATTTCTTTCGCAGGCCAGACGGCATCCTTGTGCGTACAAAGAGCTGAATCTTGACGGTCTACTTTGGAAGGAGGAAAGTACGCAGTCTTTGTGTCGAGCAGCGGACGCTGGAGTTAATACCTCCGCGAGACACCGCACACTTTCCAAACCGAGAGAAGCTGCACAAGTTACAGGAAGAGAACCAGGGCGAAAGTGCAATCTACGCGAAGCCATGGCACAACATGGTGGCTGGGGTTGGGGGCGAGGTGTTGAGTCACAGTGGGAGGATGATGAGGGTTTCTTCCATGGGAGGGGAGGAGAAGGTGATGAGCGGCTCCGTTTCCAGCCGGGTGTAGGGTTTGGGTAGGGGAGCGGAGGACGAAGCCGGCCGCCGTATGGCTTCAGGCCAAGAGGGACCAGTGGGTTCAGATCTCGGAGGGGTGGCTTTGCCGGAAGATCAGGGCACAATCCTTATGATGCGCGCTTCCCTCGCAGAGGCAGCCAGCATCAACACGGCAGTGGCAATTTCAAGCGCGACTTTGATGCACCGGTGACAGGGAAAGGTGGAGGCAGTGGTAGAGTGTAACGCCCGTTTTGTCGCGGCGTTAGCGGGAAAACCTAATCGCTAAAAACCCTATTTGCGAAAGTTTTGCTCTTCGGTTGAGTCTTGTTGTGTGCCAGGTCTCGTGTTTCCCCTCTCGTCTCAACCCCGGAGAAAATCGCGAAATCGGATTTCGAATCGGAACCCTAAAACTCCTTCTCTCTCTCTCTCGACAAAAGTCTATTTTGCCTCCCTCCCCCTCGGGCCGTTTCCCTTTCGGCCTACTTCCTTCCCTCCCTCCCCCTCGGGCCGCCTCCCGGCCCAGCCCCCTCTCTCTCTTCTCCTTCGGCCCGCTCCCTCTTTTCCTCCCAGGCCGCTCACTCGGCCCACCCTCCTTCTTCCCCCCGCTGGGCCGCGCTCGTCCGGCCCGGTCCGCAAGGCCTGCCGCGCCGCGCACGTGCGCCGCACGTGCGGGTGAGAGAGAGAGCCCTCTCTCTCTCCTTCTCCCGTCCCTCACCCTCGCTCTCACGCTCCCCGTTCTCTCTCTTTCCTCTCTCGCTCCCGACGGTCTCCCGCCGGCGTCCCCGTGTACCGCCTCCGCCACTGGTCCCCTCGCCCGCGTGCGCCGTGGCCGACCGGCCGGACGGCGCCGCCTGTCCCCGGGCCCCCCCTGCGCCTCCTGCCCCGGCTGCCCCCCTGCGCCGCCTGCCTCCGCCCGGCCCCGCCGCGCAGCGCGCTCGCGCTGCCAAGGGGAGAGCAGCGCCCTCTCGCGCGCTCCTCTCTCTCTCTCCGCGTGCCCTTCCCGTTTCGGCAAGGGGCAACTCCTCTTTTCTCCTCCCCCTTTTTCTCTTTTTTCGACCGCCGCCGACGTCACTCGCTGCCCCGTTTCGGCCGCTAGCGCCGGAGAGCGTCGGTCCCCTCCGTGCGCTCCACCGACCTCGCCCGAACCGCCTCTCCGCCAACCGACCTAGCGTCCTCGTTAAATCCCTTCCCCCTCACACGGCCGCCATCCCCCTTCCACCGCCAAGCACCCCCTCCTCCGCCGTGTCGCTACCGCCGTTGTCCGTGCCGTCCGCCGCCACACCCGAGGACGCCGGAAGGAACTCCGGGCGCCTCCTCCCCCTCTCCCTCGGCCCGGAGCCGATCCGCGAGCCGCCTCCACGCCATCGTCTTCCTCCCGGCAAGCCGCCTCCCCGTCGCGGTAACCTCCTTCTTTCTCCTTGAATGTTGAATACCCTAACACCCTTGTCACCCCTCAGGTGAGGCCTCGGTATCCGTACCTCGCGTACGAATATCGAGACTCCCCTCCAAATTTAAAACTGGTCAACTGGGTAAAACTTGTGTTTACAAAATGCTTGGAAAACCCGACACTTGGGTCGGTGCCTTGAAAATAAAGTGAGTTTCTAAAACTCGCGGTACGGGAGACGTGCTGGAGGTACGGTCTGCCCGTTCTCGCTCTAAGAACCGATTCCTTGGGAATTACATCCGAGCATATGTCAAGTACGACCACATGGGTGATATGGGACGTCCCTGGCTGAGTAACTAGCTAGGCCAGGGAAATCTTGATGCCAAGGGACAAGTGGATTCGTCGGGGTGGTGTCAGGGAGGACCCCTGGGCTTCCTGGCACAGTATGGTCTAGGACCTAATCTAGTGTTGGTCTGTGGGACCCCTCCCGTTGGCATAAGATGACCCTGAGTCGGCTTTCGAAATGCCTTGTCGTGAAAACCTCAAGGTCGCCAGACGTGGTTGAGAGTCACGGGCTGGGTGGCTCGGGGTTAGTAACGTCGTGTGGGAAAAGTGTACCCCCTCTGCAGAGGTTAATAACTGTTCGAACAGCCGTGCCCACGGTTATGGGCGGATGTGAGGTGATTCCTTAGCGTAGTTTTAATGGTTACTCTGTGAACTGCTGTTGGTGTGAGAACTTCCCTTCTGTGCTTGGTTTGAGGCTGTTGGATCAGCCGGTGTCGGTGAACGATTGGCAGGGAACCTCTCGTTCCGACGTGCTTGACTTGTGGCTGTTGGTGCAGCCGGGGTCGGTGAACGATTGGCAGGGAGCCTCTCGTGCTGACAAGAATCAATCGATACAATTTCGCTGCTCCGGCCGAATGAGACGCACTTTCTCGTCCGTGCCGTTGAGAAGCACTCACTTAGATGTTTCTGAAAGTCTTAAACTAAAATCGATAGTGAAAAACAACTGGTTCCCCTTTGAAGCTTGCATCAAACACTTAATTCCCTTGACTTGCTGAGTACTCCCGTACTCACCCTTGCTCTATATAATTAACCACCCCAGCTCTCGAAGATGAAGAAGTGGACCCTGCTGATGAAGAGTTCTTCCAGGAGCAAGCAGTCTACGAGCAGTAGAACGGTTTCGGCCTTTTCCCAAGGCTTTGCTTGTGGCTTAGGGCCAGTCTCCGCCTTTTTCCGCTTCCGCCTTTTTGTAATGTCATTGCGAACTCGGGTTCTGTCCGCAGTTTCAACCCTGGTTGTAATTCTACTCTTAATAAAGAGACCACTGTTGTTGTGATATTCACTCTTCCTGTTGTACCAGCGCTATTTCTTGGGACTGGTACAGGCATACAGGTTAATTTGGATCGCCTTAATCTAGCCTTCGTCGGGGCTAGTTTTGGGGCGTGACATAGAGTAACTAGTAGCAGAGAGAAAGGGGAGAAACAACGTGGCAAGGAACCAGGAAAGAAGATAGGAGGAAGCAAAGGTGTTGGGTAGTTCAAGTTTGGTGAAGTTGAGGTTCCGGTAAACTCAAAGGGAAAGAAAGGGAAGATATCAGGGCCAAGAATGACGAAGAGGAAGATTTGATGGAGTTTTAAGGTGTTTAGTGGGAGTTTGGGGACAAAAAGGGAGAGGATCCAAAAGGAGGTGCAAAGGTGAAGGTATGCTCTAGGTGCACTCAAAAAGGGCATGTCTATACAGATCGCAAGATAGAAGTATATTGTGACATTTGCGATTCAGCCGAGCACGTCAATCATAAGTGCTCGGTTCTGAAATTTCCAAAACCAGCTGTTCAAGCGGTGGGTCATGCGGTTGATGGCCTAGGGTTTCATCGCATTCCACATCAACTGTTACAAAGGAACAAGAAGGGCACAAAGAAGGCACTCGTTCGAGTGGTTGGTGGCTCTCTTTCTATAGAGAGGTTAGTTGCTCTTCTACAAAAATTGTGTCCAACCAAATGGAAATGGGAGGCAGTGCCGCACGGGAAGGAAGCTTTTGTGGCTCTTTTTCCTCCGAAGGGTGAGTTACAGCGTGCTATCAACTTTGGTGGAGCTGATGTGAAGGAAGGAGGAGTGGCAACTGGGGTAAGAGTAGAATTTGAGGAGTGGTTCGAAAAAGAGGAAGGTTTTCTTTTGCCTAAGGTTTGGGAAAAGGTTTTTAGGCTGAGAAAAAAATTAAGGGAGTACTTAAATGCTGTGGGCAGTGGGCTCTCTTTTGGGAGCAACACAATTGGTTGATATGAAAACTACTAGGAAGAATGAGTTTGGGAGGTTTTTTGTAGCGGTTCTAAATCCAAAGTTGATCCCAAAAACGATTGATGTGGTGATTGGGGATCATTACTTTGAATTAAAGTTTGAGGTGGAAAAGAAAGGGGTTGATGAAAATGGGGAGGAGGTGGAGTTTAATTTGGAGGATTGGGACGGAGATGAGGAGGATGGTACTTCCGAGGGAGAGGAAGACAAGGAAAATAATGAAGGGAAGGAGAGGGAGTCTAATAGAACCAAGAATGATGATATGGCTATTGATGACAACAAAGAAAATTTTGAAGGGAAGGAAGAGGAGGTGCAGAAAAGTGGTGATCAAGGGTTAGAAGATGGCATTGTGGAGATGGCTAAAAATGTGTTGGATGTGGCTGTTGAGAGTGCTAGGGGTGGTGTATGAGAGGGTGGAGAGGGAAGAAGAGGAGATAGAAGGGGCGGTTATGCAGCAGGAAAAGGTCGATCAGCTAGCCAATATAGAAGAGGTGTTAGTGACACCAAAAAGAGCAAGTGAGAGGTTGATGGGCAACAACGAGAGGCACTTGCTTGAAAAGGAGAAATCAAGGAACGCTTAGATGAATCTTGACCTTCTTTCAGGTAATAAATCTAAGAATTCATTTCTTTCATTTTCGCAAGCACATATTGTTGAGAATTTAAATAATTTAGGACTGAACCTAGGAGATTCTAGGAGTGTAGTTTCAGATTCAGTTTTAGTTCTAAAAGAGGCGGAATTTCTTAGATCGGAAGAATTAGGTGCTAAGGTTTCTCCTTTTACTGAAAAACTAGATGTTTCTTTTAGTTGTTCAGATAAGGATGATGAGGAGGAACTTGTAGACAATGTTTTCCTTAACCATTTATGTGGTGATATAATGGATGAGGTGAAAGATAATGACGATATTCACCTAAGTTGTGAAAACGATGATATCTTGATCGACCCTTACCCAAAGAAAAACATGAAAGGTGGTAAAAGGGGTCATGCGAGAGTAGGTTTCAAATTGGTTAAAAAAAGAGGGTTACAATGAAAGGAATTTTTTGGAATAGCAGAGGTCTTAAAAACTTGGCTAAAACAAGGTTCCTGTCCGAAATTTCTAAAGAGCAAAAGCTAGACTTTATTGCTTTATTAGAAACAGGTAAAAATAAGTATGCCGACTCGTGGCTTAAAAATATTTGTGGAGGAAGAGAGTTTCTTTGGCATCGGACAAGACCTATGGGAAGAAGTGGGAGAATTTTACTTGGTGTTAACCTAGAATCCCTCAAAGTGTAAAGCATAGACGAAGGGGATTTTTTTTGTAAAATTTCATGTACGGAATAAGGAGGATGCTTTTCAATGGATTTTGGTAGCAGTATATGGGGTGGCACAGGAGGAATACAAAGAGGCATTTCTCACTGAACTAGTTCATTCATGTAGAAAGGGGACATTACCTATGGTAATTGGTGGAGACTTTAATATTATAAGGAAACCATAGGAGAAAAACAATGTGAATTTCAACGTTAAGTGGCCCTTTTTATTTAATGTTGTCATAGATAGCTTAAATTTGAGAGAGATTATGCTCTCTGGGTGCAAATTTACATGGGCTAATGCCTTGCCGAACCCAACTTATGAAAAATTAGACAGAGTGTTGGTAAGCACTGAATGGGAAGTGAAAAAACCCATTGGTGACAGTTCGTGCCCTTAGTAGAGATCTATCGAATCACACCCCCCTGCTGCTAGATACGGGAAAAGGCTCACAAGGGTAGTCAACCACTGTTCAAATTTGAGCTTGGTTAGCTCCTTAGGGAGGACTTTCAAAAGGTGTTGACAAATGTTTGGAACAAAGATGTTAGAGGGGAAACAAATATTGAGAAATGGCAAAATAAAATTCAAAGACTTCGTCAATTCCTTAGAGGATGGGCGAAGAATACAAGTGGTGCTTATAAGAAAGAGAAAGTGAAACTAATGACAAAGGTAGATGAGCTGGACAAATTAGCCGAAACCAGACTCTTGACTAGTCAAGAGCTCGAGCTAAAAAATCAGTAAAACATGTCTTGGCTAAGATGTTGAGAGAAGAAGAGATCAAATGGTACCAAAGAGCAAAGACAAAGAAAATTGTAGAAGGAGATAGAAATACTAAATATTACCAAATGATTGCAAACGGAAAGCATAGGAAAACTAAAATTTTCCAGCTAGACCAAGAAGAGGGAATAATTAAAGGCAATGAGCAACTCAAGAAGTACATTTCTAATTATTACAAGAATCTTTTTGGGGCTCCTAAAAGAAATAATTTCTCTATGTGTGAGACCCAAAAAAGATGATATACTTCAAGTTTCTGTAGCGGAAAATGAAATGCTTACAAGTGAGTTTTCAGAAGAAGAGGTGAAAAATGCTATCTTTCAAATGGAACATAATAAAGCCTCAGGTCCTAATGGTTTTCCAGCGGAGTTTTATCAAGTGTTTTGGGAATTAATTAAGAATGACCTAATGGCAGTCTTTAGAGACTTTCATATGGGCAATCTTTCTCTCAACAATTTGAATTTTGGCATTATTACTCTTCTACCCAAGAATAAGGAGGCAAGTCAGATTCAACAATACAAACTGATATGCTTACTTAATGTAAGTTTCAAGGTCTTTACAAAGGTTATGACAAATAGGATTGCTCTAGTAGCACAAAAAGTCATAAGACCTTCACAGACTGCCTTTCTAAAAGGAAGAAATATCATGGAAGGGGTCATTATCCTTCATGAAACATTACACGAGATGAATAGGAAGAAGTTAGATGGGGTCATACTCAAGCTAGATTTCAAAAAAGCATATGATAAGGTAGACTGGAAGTTTCTTCAGCAGACCATGAGGATGAAAGGCTTTTAGTAACTTTGGTGCAAGTGGATACAGCAGATGGTGACGGGGGGAAGTGTAGCTGTAAAAGTCAATGACAAAATCAGGAATTTCTTTTCAGACACAAAAAGGATTGCGACAATGCAATCCCCTATCACCAATTTTATTTAATTTGGTGGTGGATATGTTGGCAATTCTAATCAATAGGTTGATTGAAAGAGGAATGACGCGAGGAGTAGTACCGAATTTGGTAGATAATGGGCTGTCGATTCTGCAATACGCAGACGATACCATTATTTTTATGGAAAATGATGTAGAAGAAGCCAAAAATCTTAAAATGGTACTAGGTGCCTATGAGAAACTTTCAGGCTTAAAAATCAATTTTCATAAGAGTGAGATGTTCTGTTATGAAAAAGCTAAGGAAGTAGAAAGTGAATATTCTATTCTTTTTTGGCTGTAAGATAGGGTCCTACCCATTCAGATATCTAGGCCTTCCAATGCATTATAAAAGGCTAGCAAACAAAGATTGGAAGAAATTAGAGGATAGATTCGAAAAAAAGCTTAGTACCTGGAAAGGAAAGGTTCTGTCAACAGGGGGAGGTTATTGCTCATCAATTCAATACTAAGCAGTCTAGCAATGTATATGCTTTTATTCTTTGAGATACCTAAAGGTATCTTAAAGAAATTGGACTATTATAAATCCAGATTTTTCTGGCAATATGATAAACATAAAAAGAAGTATAGGCTAGCCAAATGAAGTGTATTATGCAAACCCAATGAGTGTGGAGGTTTAGGGATTCAGAACCTAGAGATTCAAAATAAGTGCATGCTTAGTAAATAGATCTTTAAGTTACTCAATGAAAAGGGAAATTGACAAAATTTGCTTAGAAAAAAAATACTTGGCAAAAAAACATTATACAAGTTCAAAAGCAACCAGGGGATTCTCATTTTTGGGCTAGTCTCATGACAGCAAAAGAATCCTTCCAACTAATTGGACACTTTAAAGTGAAAAATGGAAAACAAGTTAGATTTTGGGAGGATTGTTGGATGGGAAATCATTCTCTTGAGATAGAATTTCCTAATTTATACAACCTGGTTCAGAGTAAGAATGCATTAGTTGCTGAGGTTTTAGAAAGGATCCTGTTGAATGTGTCCTTTAGAAGAACGATAGTGGGGGAAAATTTGGAAAATTGGTATGTCATTGTCTCGAAGGTGGCTAATGTTAATCTGATAAATCAATATGACCAATTCATATGGAAAACTAATAAAGAAGGGTTGTTTACCGTAAACTCCATGTATAAGTTACTTATGTTTAATGGAGTAATACATAGAAAATCTTCAATTTGGAAGCTAAGAATTCCACTAAAAATTAAGATTTTTCTATGGTATCTAAAAAAGGGGATGATTCTAACAATGGATAATCTAGCTAAGAGAATATGGAAGGGTAGCTTCTATGGCTGTGTTCGGCTGAGGGAGCTGGGAACGCGCACAGTACTTTTCCTCCGTGCACGCTTTTCAAACTACTACACGGTGCAATTTTTTGCAAAAAGTTTCTATACAAAAGTTGCTTAAAAAAATCAAATTAATCCATTTTTGAAAAAAAATTTAGCTAATACTTAATTAATCACGTGCTAATAGATCGTTCCGTTTTCCGTGTTCACTGTGCGCACTGGGAATGGATGGAGCCGAACACAGCCTATGTAGCTTTTGTAACTCTAAAGAGTCAATACAACACCTTTTCTTTGATTGTAAAATGGCTAGATACATATGGAGTGCGGTTTATTTTATTTTCGGAATTAGACAACCCAGAAGTTGTACTTATATGTTTGGTAATTGGTTGAATGGTATTGAACCTAAACTCGAAGGATAAACTTGGGTGAGCATAGCGGCAATTTGTTGGGCTTTATGGCTTAGTAGGAATGAAGTAGTCTTTAACAGCTACAAGCATATATTTTTCTTGCAGGTAACAGTCAAGACAACTCATTAGGCAAGGCTTTGGTCTTTACTTCTTAAAAAATTTGAAGGAGAGAAAGTTCAAGTCAAGTGCAAAATTCTAGAGGAGCGAGTTATGGAGTTCTTTTCTACCTTTGGTTGGAATTTTAGAAGAAGAATTGAAGTTTAGCCTTGTGTTCTTCATCGAGTGTTGAACTTTATTTGTTTGTTCCCATGTAACGGGAGGAGTCTTATGTACTCGTGACTATGGTTTTGGCTATGTACACCCTCACAAGGTGTAGAGACCGGGTTTAATATAATCCATTATCAAAAAAATAATGTTCGATTTTAGCTGACGTGACAAGTGGGACTTACTAGCAACAGCGCTAGCAGCAATAGGCTTTGCCAATGGGCCAGGCGGACAGCTTTCTATTTCAAGGCCCATCTGGCCACGGAAGTAGAAGGCTTATATGTCATCGTGTACGGTTCGATCATTTTAGTCCAGTCCAACTCATTTCATGTATGTTTAGATTAATGTCATTTTAAATCATATCATTATTTAATAAAATTAATAAATATATGACGATATTTAGTTTGCTATCAAATATTAATCATGCCTAAAAAATTGACAACATTATATTTAGTCTATCCTAACAAAACTTCAAAATGATGTCAATTTGTCAAAATTTTGACAATGACAAATTTTGAAAAAGTTAAAAATAACTGTAAAGTGAACAAGCCCTTCATATTTGCATCATTCCCGATATGTATGACAACACGTTCCTATTTGCATTTCATCTGTATCAAATCTAAATTCAATAAAAAAACTGACGCAACTTTGATAGTGTTACTTAGTAGAAGTTTGGATTCAAGCCAATTTTTACCAATACCATCACAATTGACTCCTACTGTAATATATTTGCCCTATGATATTTGGTAGTGTCAAACTACGAACTTTTAGTAGCATAGCGAACAAAACCCATCTAATATCCATTAGCATCCCATTTACTTCAAATCAATTCACAACCTTATAAATCTTTTCCTACCATATATCTGCCTAACTGCCCAAAACCATTACCTTAAATTTTTTTAAAAAACCACTACCTTAAAGTTTGACAGCCATGGCAGGTTGTCATGGCTTCCGCTCAACCTCACATTCTTCACAACCTTTTATGTAGTGTGGCCTTTTCTTTTATCTCCAAAATTCATGGTCAAGCGGTCCGACCCAAGTTTGAAAAATAAGACGGTATTGGAATGGATGGATCGCAAATTGAGAAGTTCTTATTTTTGACAAAAAATCTAACTGAATTTCGTTTATTTTCGTCTGTAACCAATTGATCCTCTTATAAAATTGTTTTGTTGGAAAAAACTCCATCTATTTAAAAAAAACTTATCATTGAGTCAAACATTTAAAACTTTGATCATCAATTTTTATAAACTTGTCATAAGATTGTATTTTTAGGTTCGTCATTTGGTTTAGGACAGACCTAGAATGTAAGTTATTTGAAAATAGGAGAGTTGGAAGCGGATTTCGGTGACAAAAACAATTTTATAAGCCCTAGTCGGGCACCCTCCTCCCCATCATCGTGTCAGTCTTATTTCTTTGTCTGAAGCTGATATGGTAACGTGATCCAACTTTTCCTTTATACTCTTGTCGACTAGAAATTAGACTTTCACGAACCACTCCCAATTAATTTATCTGTCTAACTTCATGCATCTCAATGCGATTGAGCAATAGACGTTGCCTTTGAAAAAAATCATGATTTTGAACAATTTCTTAAATAGCTTTCTAGATACAATAATTTAAAATATCCACATTAGTTGGCATGTGGACATTCTTTTCTGGCGGTTGTTTGGTCAAATGGTAAAGGTACCAAATGAACGACGTTGCGAGATCGCAGTATCACTCACCACCACCAGTCCTCCACCCCACACAGGCTCGCGCATATCCACAGTTCCACACACGGAGTGACAGGAATGGGGACCTCGCCGGAGTCGGTCACCGTTGTGGCGGTGCCATTCCCGGCGCAGGGCCACCTCAACCAGCTCCTGCATCTGTCGCTGCAGCTCGCGTCGCGCGGCCTCGAGGTGCACTATGCGGCGCCGGCGCCGCACTTCCGCTAGGCGCGAGCGCGCGTCCACGGCTGGGACGACAAGGCTCTCCTCTCCGTCAAGTTCCAAGACCTCGGTATCTCCACGTACGCCTCCCCGCCTCCCGACCCCACCGCCGACTTGTCCTTCCCCTCCCACCTTATGCCGCTGTGGGAGGCGTACACCGCGGAGGCGCGCGCCCCGCTCTCGGCTCTCCTCGACAAGCTCTCCGCTTCGCACCGCCGCGTTGTCGTCCTGTACGACCTCCTGAGCTCCTTCGCCGCCGAAGAGTCGGCGCGGCTGCCCAACGGTGAGGCGTTCGGGTTTCACTGCACGGCGGTCTCGTACATGGTCGGGCGGTTGGACGCCGGGCACCGGCTACTGCGCGAGAACGGCCTCCACTATCTCCCAGTACACGCCTGTGTAACCAAGGAGTTCGTGGACTACGCGTACAACCGGGCCGCAGTGGAGCAAGCGAGTGCGTCCGCCGCCGGCTACCTCGCGAACTCGTGTCGCGCGCTCGAGGACGATTTCATCGACGCTGCAGCCGAGGCCCTGGCCGCAGGCGGCAAGAAGCTCTTCGCTGTCGGACCGTTTAACCCGTTGCTGATCGACGCGGGCGCGTCGAAGCAGGTCCAGCGGCGGCACGAGTGCCTCGACTGGCTCGACGAGCAGCCGGCGGCATCCGTGCTCTACGTTTCGTTCGGCTCGATGTCCTCGCTTCGGGAGGAGCAAGTCGTGCAGCTTGCCGCGGCGCTGCGCGGCAGCAAGCAGAGGTTCATCTGGGTGTTGCGGGAAGCTGACCGCGGCAACGTATTCACGGACTCCGGCGAGAGCGAGAGCCGGCACGCGGAGCTTCTGGCCGAGTTCTCCAGGCAAACCGAAGGGACGGGGTTGGTGATTACCGGGTGGGCGCCGCAGCTGGAGATCCTCGCGCACGCCTCCACGGCGGCGTTCATGAGCCACTGCGGCTGGAACTCGACCATGGAGAGCATGAGCCACGGGAAGCCGGTTCTTGCTTGGCCCATGCACTCCGACCAGCCGTGGGACGCGGAGCTCATATGCAAGTACTTGAAGGCCGGGCTCCTCGTGAGGCCATGGGAGAAGCACGGCGAGGTGGTGCCGGCGACAACCATACAAGAAGTGATCGAGAAGATGATGGTCTCCGATGAAGGGTTGGCGGTGCGGCAGCGCACGAACGCGCTCGGCGATGCCGTCCGCTCGTCCATGGCTGTAGGAGGATCATCGCGTCAGGACCTGGAGCGCTTCGTTGCTCACATCACAAGGTTCGATCAAATGGCTGGAATTCCGTTTCGGTAAAGCGTCTTCTAAATCATTGAGCTTTGTTTGGAATCGAATTAGGATTGTAACAAGTCCATGTTGAACTGTGGGCTATTTTTTTTCAAATAAATACGAAGTTTAATTTTCGCGTCAACAGTTGTTCGGTGGTCAGTGGTGCGTGGGCTTGATTGTGCAGTGTTTTAGCTGCTTATGTGCTCCTGAGCCGTGGGCCAATAGCGAAGAATGGCACTGTGTGCCCGTGTCTGCGTGGTGCTCGTAGGGTGTATTATTGTGCACCGACAGTTCCAGGCTTCCAGCTCATTTCACGATCTGTCGAGCATGAACCTCTCATCGCATATTTGTCTCATGGAAATGTAGAATAAAGTGGGCAAACTGTTCTGAACCCTTTCGTTTCTGCTATATCATCTAAATAATTATTAAAAAAATCAAAAAAAATTAAAAACAACATAGACCACTATATAATATATCACTTCATAAATATACGAGTTAAAGTTTATAAGTTAAAAAAACATAAAAAATACGACTGTGAACATTACACAATAGTTAGAGTTTAATTTATTCGTGTTTTTCAATTTGTTCATAACTATTTGGATGACAATGTATGAAACGAGAGTACAGCCCTTTAATGGGTAAAATGACTCTCCCTAATAGAAACCCTTAAAACTGTTGTAATTCGCTGAAGTTGTCCATTATCTTTTCAGCCATTTTCTCCTGCAGAGAGCTCTGGATTCCTCTCTTTTTCTCTGTGGTGTTTTATTCTCTCAGGTGATTGTTGGAAGTTCCAGATATAGGGGGAAAGAGGCAGATCATGAAGCAAATATCACTGAAAACCAACTTACTGAGTTGAAAGGATCAAGCTATCCTGTTAATGCTAATGCAGTGGCTGATGTGCCATTCTCACTTCTAGGGTTCTGCCTCAAGTTCTAGCATTGAAGGTATCAAGCTTGGGCATTGTGGCATTGACCTGACCAAAGGTTAGCACACTATGCATGGACTATGGAGATAGCTGCACGCGAGATACAAATTTTGTAGAGGGAATGGTACCTGCAGACTGGGCATAATGTTACACAGGAAAAGTATTACTGAGGGATTGATGTCAAAATGGATCTTTCCAAAATTTGGCATTACCAAAATTTTGGCAAATTGACAACATTATCAAATTTTGATAGAATAGACTCAATATAATATTGTCAAAATTTCATAGACTTACCAATATTTGGTAACTAAATGTAGCCATATAATTATCAATTTTACCAAATAATGATATGGTTTAAAATGACACCAATCCGAACCAGCCCTAAACTAATAATATATCCGGCTCGGGCTCCTCTTCATCGGGGAAAAATGGGTCACTTGCACATGGTAAGCTTATCCAGAAGCATGTTTGTCTAGGAAATTTGTATGGAATTCATATCTATGACAACACAGGATTATGAAATGCATCTACGAAAGCAAATTTTCTGAGCAAATGTAACTTGTGCTTCTTGTGCAAGTGACCGTATCTTATCTTAATAAACGTACAAAACAGTGCACGCTGAGAACAGATCCGATGAGATGCATACACAGCAGATACAGCAAGAAAATTTATTGACATGAAAACTATACAAGTACAGAGTACAATAAGGATTCAGGATGCAAGGAATATAGAGCAAATGCAACCTGTGAAGTAGATATCACCAATTTATTGATACAACTCTTTTAGTGCTGAATACAGTGCAGAAGTGCAGGTTGCTCTACAGGTCCCGACCTTAATGGTTTAAGAGCTCCCAAGCAGCTTCTTGATATCCTTCTGCAGAGATAGAATGGAAATGTTATAATGAGGGCCTAGCAATTCAGCTTGTACAAAAGGTTGCGAGTGGTAGCGCTGGAAGTTACCTCAATACTCAGAGGGGAGGTGGTGGGTGCATAGCGATCCACCACACGACCCTCCTTGTCAACCAAGAATTTGGAGAAGTTCCACTTGATGCTGTCACCGAAAAGGCCACCTTTGTTGGACTTCAGATACTTGTACAGAGGCGCCGCATTGTTACCATTGACATCCACCTGACAGATAAAAAAGAGACTCAATGCTACTCCACAGAAACACTTCTTTGATTGACGACAATAAGATAAAACATCTGAATATCATTCTACTATCATTTTGTTTCACACTGAAAAATTATTCTGGTTGAGTTAAAAGTATTGCGTTAACTTACCTTGTCAAAAATGGGATACTCGGCCTTGAAGCGAGTGCAAGCAAACTGGACAATCTCCTCATTGGAGCCAGGTTCCTGCCCACCAAACTGATTGCACGGGAAAGCCAATATCTCAAAGCCTACAAATCACACATTGGCAATATTACTTAGAGGTTAGAACCACAACAATCGGAATTCATTGTTTCAAGTGAAGAACTAACGACACATATAATAACTAGAGGTCTAAAGCTTAGTGATCCATGTGACCATGAACTAGATAAATATTCCAACTTCCATGGTGAAGGAGTACAATATACAAAGGCAACGGGTCAAAGACACACCTTGGTCCTTGTACTTCTCATACAGCTGGCTCAGCTCAGTGTAGTTGGAGTTAGTTAAGCCACTGAAATAATTGGTCACAGAAAATGATTAGCAGTGTAAGGTGAAATGGTTTCAATATAGAAAAAAAAATAGAGCTGCCTACGTCAGATAAGGACAATTATGCAGAAAACGGTTCCATAAACAAAGCAGCAGTGGACCTGCTATTGATTTGGACCATCTTTGCAGTAGACCAAACAATGACAGTATCACAGTTCACAATACGATATGTAAATGAGTTAATGAGCTGTGCTTGTATCATGATATTTGCATGATTCATATGGGACAGGTTCAGTTCAACTGCTCAACAGGGCTTGGGGTGCCCTGAATCTGCTAGTGATATTCTGTTTTGCAGCAGTTTATTATTCTCTTTGGCAGAAGTGAAACAAAATACAAACGATTTTAAAACAATCACTAATCAACCTGTTGATGTGTAGTAGTAAAATTTCATCATCAATGGGGGACGTAATGAAGTTAATTAGTACCATTGGGATGCGACGTTAACGATGAGGAGAACCTTCCCCTTATAGGTGCTCAGGTCCACGTCCTTTCCGCTTGCATCCTGCACGCCCTCGCACCAAGCAAAAACAAGTTAAGAATTTCGGTGAAACTCCCAATTTACTGCTCAACAAATTCACATCAAACACCACCCGGATTTACAGATTTACAGCCACCCCCCCCCCCCAAAGTAAGCACATCTCGACTGCTCGAGCGGGTGCGGGTTTGGAAAGCCCCTCCCAAAGCAGGACAGATCCCTTTTGAGAAGGGAGCGGCGCCGATCGAGAGGAGGAACTGACCTTGACGGTGAAGTCGTGGACGGAGGTGGCGGACGACGCGGCGGCCATGCTGGAGCGAGCGGGCGGGGCGGCGGCTGTCGGCGCGGCGCCGGGTGTGGCGGCCGAGCGGTCTCCGGAGGAAGCAGTACCGTGGAGACGACGACAACGAACGCTGGAGCGGTGGGCCGAGAGACTGACGAGACGTCATCCCCTTGGGGACGGGGAGTATAAAAGGGTCAGGCCGAAGGTGTGAACGCTTGTAAACGCAGCGTGTGGCCCACGCGACGCGAAGGAGGATGCTCGTTGCCGCCGCGTCTAGAGAACGGCGGCTCGTGGAGACGGGTCCCGCCGCGTGTTGGGAGGAGGAACAACCGTACGTGGCCCGGCGGTCAACTCGCTGTGCGGCGTCACTGCGTGGCGCACGGATGGTTGCAGGCTTGCAGCACGATGGGCCGGGCTAAGGTAACTGTGGATAGCGCGGAGGTTTGTCGTTATGGTCATGGCCTCATGGGCCGCAACACGAATACCATATGGATATGGGGGAGCTAGGCCGTGCTGGGGCCAAAATCCTTTGTTTGGGCTTTAGGCTTCGGGCACAATCAACATAGGTGGTCTAGCCGTGCCTTTTAACAGCGGATAACGTCCGATTCAACAGGAGTCTGAGTTCCAATTGCAATCCCTTAACCAAAAAATCGGATATAATACGTACCTCATCTATCAAAACCGACATAAATCAAAACCCTTGATGTTTTTGGACGGTGCATTGACTTAGTCTTTGTTTGATGTGAAGTTCACGTGTGACATCGTCAGCAAAACAATAAAAAATATATATAATGAAGAGCACATAAAAGCCCACTACAACTCCCATGTTATGATGGGTTACTGTTGTTCTTGGGGCGGATCAACCAACAAATTCAATAACGCAACCGATCGCCATCGAGCATGTTTTCCAGAGTCGTATGATGGTATATCATCAAGTGCGATAAGGTCAGTGGATCACGTAGAAGCCTTAATTTGGTGGCTGGGTTATGGCCCTTGACAATGATCGGCCACAAGAGCGAAGGTGTATAGTTAGCTGAAGACTGAACCAATTGAGTTTGCCTGCTCTCGGCAAGATAGCCCCACTGCCCTAGTCGAAGCACTATCTTTCAGCTCAGAATGCAAGTGGCCAAATGATCCCAAATTCCCAATGCAAAGTTTCAGCTCAGATACCGGATGTTCCCACTGCGAGCCACGTAGGTAGTAGTAAAGTTCAGGGCATCTTTTGGTTCGAAGTGTGCGCAATTGCGCATTCCGTGCTAAACTGCTTAGTTAGGTTACTATGATGCCACCCAGGAAAAGAGTTAGGTAACTACCAACGTCGATTAGCCAAGTTGGCACGGGAAACCCAGGTATCATCACGAAGCATTAGCATTTCTGCTTTTGAGATTGACGACCTGTCCCCTCCATTGTTAGGAAGTGCCAAGATTGGGTCTCTTGAGATTGATTGCACTACAACGTATCCCCTGCTAGTGTTGGCAAAGTGCTCCATATTTAACACACAGTGCATATATATACGTAGGTAATGTACACATTTCAGGTGCCACACAACACACGATTAGCACATTGTCAACAGATATCTACACCTCTTATTCTATGCAAATGCTATGCGTGTGTACTGCATGATCAACGGCCCAATTTTGGGCTCTTGTAGTACCTCAACAGTAGGGACCAGCAGACGACGCTAACGGAGGAAGCCGCCATCGCAGCGCCGGCGACCCATGGCGGCAAGCGGAACCGGGTCGACGGGAAGAGCACCCCGGCAGCGATCGGTATGCCGATGATGTTGTAGCCCAGCGCCCAGACGTAGTTCATCCGTATGCGGAAGAAGGTTTTTCTGGACAGATCGATGGCAGTGATCACGTCTTCCAGGTTGCTCTTCATGAGGACGATGTCGGCCGCTTCAATGGCGACGTCAGTGCCTGCACCAATCGCTAGGCCAACGTCGGCTGATACAAGCGCTGGAGAATCGTTGATTCCATCACCAACCATTGCCACGGTCCTTCCGGCCGACTGCGAGAGAAAAAAAAATCGGAGATGGTGAATAACTAAATAACGGTAAGGTAAAAGCCAGGAGGCATGCAAAAGATTTTATGATAGCTCACCTGAAGTTCTTTCACCTTCTCAGCTTTCTGCTCTGGTTTCGCTTCTGCAACTGTGTTCTCAATGCCGACCTCTTTGCTAATGGCGTTGGCAGTCCCCCAGTTGTCCCCAGTCACCATTATACTCTCCACCTTCATAGATTTGAGATACGATATCACTTCGCGGGCATTTGGTTTTATTGGATCAGAAACAGAGATAATGCCCACGACTTCTTGATCCATAGCCACAATGATCGCTGTCTGGGCCTTCTCCTCTTCTTCCATTAGGATTTCCAAAGCTTCCACGGGGATATCAATGCCTGAAGTCAACATAAAGCTCTTGTTTCCCACCATAACAGCCTTGTCACTTACTTTTGCCTTGACACCGTGCCCTGTCACTGAAATAAAATCCCTTGCTTCAGGCCAGACATTGTTTTCTTCCGAATGGAACTTCTTGGCATGCTCCACTACCGCCTTAGCCAGTGGGTGCTCACTATTAACCTGAACGAGAAAAGAACCGATTAGATTTGAGCAATGTTTCTTTTCACGAATTACACATACACACAAAAAGAAAAACGACCAACCTAGGAGGAACTAGGTGGCTTTTTAAATTAATTAAGAAATAGGCATTAAAAAAAAACCCAACCCACCTTGGAGGAACTAGGTGGCTTTTGTAATTAATTAATAAGAAATAGGCATCCAAGTTCGTCTCAACGAGGACATGAACTTGGGTGGTCAAGGCATACATAATACATCTACGCCCTTCTTTTCATAAATCACAAGAAATGATATTTTGCTACAAGTAATAATGACATTGAATCGCAAAGATCTAGCAAGCTGGAAAGCATACCTCTGCTGCTGCAACATAGTCATAGAATTCACGCAAGACCATGTTTTTTAAAAGTCTCGTGTTGACCACAACAGGCTTCCCAATGGTTAGTGTCCCTGTCTTGTCAAAAACGATGCAGTCGACCTATAAATGTCATAAAAGAAATTGTCAATAATTCGAAATGTTGTTTGCAAACATGTGCCTCTACAAGTGCAATGGTTTTTTTATGGACCTTCTGTGCACTCTCCAGAGCTTGTCCACCCTTGATAAGAACTCCTTGTGAGGCACCAACTCCAGTTGCAACCATCACAGCTGTTGGAGTTGCAAGCCCTAAGGCGCAAGGGCATGCAATAACCATAACAGATATCCCGAATTGGAGAGCTAGTTGAAAGCTATCCATGGAAGATGGTATCCATGAGTTAGGGTAGCCATGAAGCCTCCCAGCTAAGAACCAAGCAAGCCAAGTAAGCAAAGAAAGAATGATGACCTGAAAGCATGAAATATACTGTTTAGAATTGATAAGAAATGGTGTCCATTGAATTACCACAATGTAACTGAACTTACCAGGGGAACAAAGACTCTAGATATCTGATCAGCAAACTTTTGTACAGGAGCTTTTGCCATTTGCGCTGACTCTACTAGCCGTACAATCTGTGCAAGGGCACTCTCTGATCCAACAAATGTTGCACGGACATGAAGCACACCATTCTCATTCACCGTCCCTCCTATGACAGTGTCACCCTTCCTCTTTGCCACAGGTCGTGATTCTCCGGTGATCATGCTTTCATTCACATGGCTCTGGCCCCATATAACAAAGCCATCAGAAGCAACTTTCCCACCTGGGACTACTTTGATCACATCATTTTTCTGAATCAACCTACTGTCAATTTCCTTCTCGCCCACAATATTCCCTTCGTGATCATATATCAACATAGTTGCAGTTTCTGGTGCAAGATCCATAAGCTTGGCAATAGCCTCAGAGGTCTTCCCTTTTGCCAAGATCTCAAGGTACTTTCCAAGAAGGATAAACGATATGAGCATTGAACTTGTTTCAAAAAAATCAGTTGCCATGTAATTATGTGAAGAGGCAGCTCGGAGGATGGAGTAAACTGAGTAGAAGTAAGCTGTGTTGGTCCCAAGAGCAATGAGTACATCCATGTTTGATGAGCCGTGAGATAACGCTTTATAAGCACCGGTATAAAATCTGCGGCCAATTACAAATTGAACTGGCGTTGACAAAATCCACCGCAACAGCTCACCAATGCTCATCATGTTAATAACCTTCTTTTCGAGCCCATCCTTCAGCCCTGGGATGTACATGAACACCATGGAGGTGAGGAATACCGGGATGGTGAATACTAAACTCCACAAGAAAGACTGCCTGTATCGCTTGATCTCCCCATGTCTATGCTGCTGCCTTCCATCTGCTTCTGGGTATATCGATACAGTAAGATCACCAGACGCAGCTGACTCAATGACTTCAATGAGGTCTCGGGGACCTGTCTGGTCAGGCTTGTATGAGATGGTGATCTTGTGGAGCTCAGGATCAACTTTTATGTCTTCCACGCCAGGAAGAGCTTGGACAGAGCTTTTCACTATCATGATTGATTTCTCGTTGAGTGCGCCATCCACTTTGAGGTCTATCCTGCTCTGATCATCTCCAGTGGTGATCAGTATCGCTTCAAAACCAGTTTCTTCAACTGCATGGGTTAGTTGACTGGCAGTAACGATCCTACGGTCATAACGGATTTCTGCCTCTTCAGTAGCCAATGCGACGGAAGCTCTCTGAACACCTGGAACAACTTGCAATATGGACTCCACTGTGCTCGCACAAGATGTGCAGGTCATTCCTTTTATGTGCAGCCTGCATACTAGAATGTTCTTTTCCTTGACCTCCTCATCAATCAGCTTAGCTTCAAAGCCAACATCCTGGATGGTTTCCCTAATTTTCTCCTCCTGTCAAATGACATTGATGAGCACAATCTCCAAACATATAAGAAAAATTGGATTGAAACAAGTGGGCATGTGCAATGTAAAACCATGAAGTAAAACTATTGAAAAAATGGAAAAAGGATACCAGTATGAAAATGTTCTGTTCGATGTTGATCAAATACAGAAAACAACAAAGTTACCCAAAATGCAACAGAACTAATATATCTTAGTTTTCTAGAAATTCAATAGATTCAAAACACAAATACTTTTCTTTTTAATTCCCAATCATTATAAAGTGCAACAAAAAAAAGATTCACTGTCCAATGAGAAGGAGCATAAGTTGGATTATGAGAAAAATTATGGTCGAAGCTATACAAAGATAGGCTTCAGCTCATAGTGGGATCTTGACAGTGATAATTGAAATATTGTTTGTGTTATACAGGCCACCCAACTCAAAAGATTGTAAACTAAACTTCAATTCTTAGGTCAAAGATTATTTCTCAAATTGTAACCTCAGTCCTTTGCAATGTACTTTGTCCATAAGTGTACCAGCATCTTCTAACTATTACCGACCAAATTTACCAGATGCAGAGAGAGTTGACAACAGACAAATAAAAGGTGTTATCAAACAAGGAAATGCATGACCAAGCAACCACTATGTTGAAATATCAGTTGGTTTGTTTCAAGGTCCTATAATGGGGATCAAATGAAATTATATTTAACAGTGAACTTGCAGCCTTGCACAGTGGGAAAATGACATCCAATAATAGAAAAGGCACCCCTTTCGTTCTAATAAATTTCAAGATACTGATTAAAAGCGACAGATCTTGATCAAATAAAATAGTAGTTTTTTGAAAAGGTATTCAAGATAATAATGGTGGGGGACAAGATTAAAATTTTGCATCCCCAAATGTGCCACTGATCAGAGAGCGTAATTATGACATGAGTGACAAATTGTTCCTGAATAAGAAAATCTATTCCAACTTGGAGTATTAGTAGTAACTGATCAGTCATATGCCTGCATCTAGTGGAAGGAACACCAAAGGAAAGAGATCGACAATTTGGGGCTTTGCAACAGAATGAAGAGTGCAACAGAGTAAATGTCGCCAAGCAAAACAGGTAAGTCTAAAGTTTACGTGGTACAAAAAGTTAGTTAATTAACTCTGAAATTCTGATTTCAGTAAAAAGAACTTGAAACAATCGTTCTGGGAAAATCAGGTAAATTAGAACTAAATTGCACATGGACATTAGATTGCTCTTCATTTCTATTTTCTGTTCAGGAACAGAGGTTGTCTGCTCCAAACAATAAGCAGGACGTCCATTTTTTTTTATCAAATTCGTCTTCATATTGAAACTACAGGTCTGTGCAAATCTTAATACTTGCAGCTGAAGGAGTTGGTGGGATCCAACAGGCCAGTCCATGTTTCAAGGGATCCCCAAAAGCAGCTAGCAGTTCAACGTCAGAAGCAAAGATGTCTACCTGTAACCTTCTAAACCGCAAAGAGAACTTTTCACGAGCCCACCTCACATTTCAAGTATTTCTGAACTTGTGGAGCATCAATTAAAGCTCACTCAAATCCTTTTTCGTGATACTATACTTATGGACATTTCTAATAACATGTTCATAAAAACATGCTTTAATCAGTGTGTCTGATGGCCTACCTATGACCTATCTATCTACTGCTAATGTTACACAGCTATGTATTTGTCTCTATGCGCTGAATTGCTGGTAGCCTGGGAGCTTGGAATTTAATAAAGTTCCCGTGTACCTACTTCCAGGCTTCCCAAGTTCCCATGGAAAGGGTGACCTAAGATCAAATCACACCACTTTGCGTATAAGCACCCACAACTAACGATATGGAGTATGAATCGATCAAACTCTGCATTGCATCAAAATCGTCGTATTTCACCTAGAAATGTCGCACGCAAGCATCATTCAATTTTTCCCCCTAAAATTACTTAGCCAACCACAGGTTGATCAATCTGGTCGTGCGGGAAGCAAACAACTCGTAAGAAACGCGACATGATTAAAAAATTTTTTGGAAAAATCGGAGCGACGGAGCCTTCGATACTCACCGAGACGAACGCCGGGTAGAAGACGACCTGCGCGCGGCCCCCGAGGACGTCGACGGCGGCGTCGTGGATGCCCTGGAGCCGCTTGACGGCCTTCTCCACCGAGCCCGCGCACGCGGCGCACGTCATCCCGGACACCTCGAACACCGCCACCTTCTCCTCATCCTCCTCCCCCACAGCCGCCGCCTCCAGATCGCCGTCGCCTCCTCCTCCTCCTCCTCCTTCCCCTCCCTCTCCGGCGACCGCGGCCGACCTCGGTCGCCGCGGCATGGACGGGTACCGCGGCCGCAGCACGAGGCGGCGGCTCACCTCGGAAGTGCCGCCACCGCTTCCATGGAAGCAGGAGAGGAAGAGGGCTCGAGTGCTCGCCGCCATTGGCAGCGTTGTGTGCGTGACCCCCTCGAATTTGGGGAAGACGGCTTCTGTTCTTTTTTTTGGTTTTTCTTTTTAGAATTTAGATCGGTTTGATTGCTGCTGGTTTGTGATTTAAACATGACCGAATTTATAGGGGCGGGGAGGGCGGCGTGGGGGGTGGTGGATCGTCGTGCTCGCCCAAAAAGAAAAGAATAAGAAAAAAAAGAGCGCGACCGCTCTAGCGCATAGTTACGTGATACGTCGGATTGGAAAACCACACACGAAAGTGCTCGCAAACGCAGCATTGGATTAGGAAAAATTGCTTGGCGTACCTCATAAGTGCTATGTTTTTAAGATAATGCCTAATAAATGCTAATGCAACGGCGCAACACTGCAACATGTAACGTGAGGTGAAAAAAGTTGGGACGTCGACCGATGACCGCTCACTCTGGTTGGGTACACGTCAGGCGCCATTGCATTTCGAGCATATGCTCGTGACATGGTTAACCATGTGTTTTTTTTTGGAACTAATTCTTTTTTAAAAAAAGAAATGATTTATTAGCACATGATTAATTAAGTATTAATTTATTTTTAAAAAATAAATTAATATGATTTTTTTAAAACAACTTTCATATAGAAATTTTTTGTAAAACACACTGTTTAGTAGTTTGAAAAGCGTACGCGTGAAAAAATGTGTTTAGTAGTTTAAAAAACGTGCGCACGAAAAAGAGAGATGTGAGTTGAGAAAGTTGGATGAAGAACATAGCAAGTGCACCACTTGAAATTGGTGTTTTTGCAAATTGCAATGCATTATTTGGGCCATACTATTTATGACCTTTATTATGGAAAGTTATAAACAGGTACGGTAGGTTACAAATAGGTTACAAACAGTATGATATGATTACATTGTCATCAAGTAATCAATTCTATTTGTCGTACGAAAACAAATCCAAAACATTGGTTTCAACAAATAAATGGGTCAATGCGAGAGGGGGTTTTCAAGCTTTAAACACAAATCAACATGTTAGAAGATCTATTAGCCCCCAACCCCCACGAGAAATACATCTCGATGGTTAAGTAAACAATAATTGGTATTTGGTAGCTTTTTTATAGGAGTATACTTTTTTCGTTCCAAAAAAATTCAACCTAGATTCATTGTATTAGGAGAGGTGACATCTATATAGATTGAGTTTTTTTACGGAGGAGGAATGGAATACATAAAATGCTAGCAGCGATGCACTGATGCGCGTACCAGTGTTATGGGCGTGTGCGTGTAGTAGATTCTTTTCCACGATCAAATTTGGGCTTGGGCCTCAAGAACACGTGGGCTGGGTCGCTACCGTTCGCTGACTTTTTCGGGGCTTTTATTTTGTTTTAAGCAGGCTGGAAGGCTCTGCAAGACGGTAACATGCGGCCCATTGCTTGCGGCCATTTTGAAAATGCAGCCGTCCACGTCTTCCGGGCTAGTCGGCTAGACATCCATACACAAAAGACAAAGGTGCCATTTATAATTTGAAATCACGCGTTCCGTTTAAACGTTCCACGCGTCAAATACTCCCCGAGAAAATATTTAAACGCCCGGATGACCGGAGCGCTTTGGATAGAAATGTTTTAAATTCAAATTTGACCTGGAATTGCTTCGTTCGCTTGTGGTGGCAGCATACTTGCGTCTGCAGCAGAACAAATTTTGAATTATAGAAGATGTGGGAACAGCCGAACAGGTTGGGCATGCTGCCAGGAAATCCTCTCGAAACAACGAATCAAATTCAACTCGGATATGTTCTCAAGCACAGACGTGTAAGCGAAACGGCCGGCGTTTCAAAAACAATCGAAGTCAAATCAGGTTTGGGTTCTCCCTGGATAACAGCTAATCTCTCGAACCACGCAGAGATTTCTTGCTGTGATGGTAGCTTTAAGCGTTGTTTAGAGAAGAGCCATCTGGCATCTTCGTTTAAAATCGCGCGAAATTCAAAAGTCAAACACATGGGAGCTAATCCGATCGAGAGGGATTGCGGGGTCGTTAATCAAGCGCTGTTTTTTGTTTTACTGCATCGTGGCGTCATCCGATAGCTTAACCTGACAGTCAATCAGTTGAGCTGGCTGCTTAATCTTCTAGTTAAACAACTAGGGTTAGAATTTGTGTCAAATATGTGTACGTAGTCGGTTACAGTTTAAGACTTGAAGTTGTACTAGGTATAGAAATAAAGTAAGAGTCGGACTCTATCCTAGGATCTCTTTTAAATAGAGGAGCGAACCTGTTGTAACCGTATATGACGACTTAGCATAGCGAGAGGAAGCAGCTACCGGTGGCATCCGACCATGAGTCATTGTAACTCTGATACATTGTAATATGATTAGATCAGGGAGGAGTGCCCATAATCAGTGTCTCGGGGATGTAGGCTTTGGCTGAACCTCGTTAACAAATATCGTGCCTCGGTGTTGTCATCATATTTGGATCTCCTATGGCGTTTTTTTCGTGTTTGGTTTTCGATGGTGATTTCAGACCGGTTTTATGACAAATGGTATCAGAGCTTGCAGGAGATCCATGGATAGAGGTACGAGGGAGATGCACCACACCGCGACGCCCGCACATGATGTCCAAGGAGGGACATGACGCAAGGTGGAGCATGACGGCGATCAACGGAATTTGATTGGTGGAATCAGACCCTTCAGGCGACGGTATGAACCATTCGATGGCTGCTTTCAACTGGGAGACGACCAAACATCGTGCTCGGGTTGATGGCGACGGAAGCGATTGGCTATCCAATCGGTGGGTCGGACACTTCGGGCGGGTGGCCGAGGCTTTCCGGTGAGCTACTCTCAATAGGGAGACGTGTGGCCGCACGCTCGGGTTGATTGAAGCTAAAGGCGATTGGTATTCTCGGTCGGTGGATCGAACACTCTGGGCGGGGTGGCCCAGGCCTTTCAATGAGCTACGTTCGACAGAGAGACGGCTAGATGTAGTGCTCGGGTCGTTCGGTGGCTAGGAAGACGGCATACGATTTGTCGGCTTTGGCTCACGACTAGATTGATGGGAAGTCAATCTGAAGTCAGAGCGGGTAGATCCTTGGTGTTGATGAAGAGGTGTTGACGACGGGGTGGTGCGTGATGGATTGCTACAATGGTGACATATGAATGACAAGCATTGCATAGATATAGACACTGGTTATTGATCGGCGGCGTTCATCATCAATGGAGTTGATCCGAAGTGTTTGGTTGCGGTGCAGAAAGTCGTGGAGGCGTACGTGAAGCTTGGAGATGGTCAGAGCTGTGGCAATGTGTGTGATCTTCGCGTCGTTTTCAAGCCGGCGACGGAGGCCAGAGCGGCGTCATTGGTAGCGGGCTCGGTTGGAGCTAGATCCGTAGTTGACTCGTCTTGATACGTGCGGCAGAGGGAGAGTGGGACTCCTACTATGAGTCCTATCCATGGACGCATGCATCTACAAAGGACGAGACAGAGACCAAGTCAGAGATACGATGATGGTGAAGTAAGAGTCGGTATAGAGTTTTTTGTGGCCACGGTTAATCCATACATCAGCAAATAGGATGTCCACACAGATTGCAGCAAATGCAATCGGCAAATCACACTGAGCAATACACGAGAACTGCTTGATTTCATGGGCGACAGTGTGATTTGTGACGACGAGCTTTAGGCGGCAGGTGCATGGGCTTGGTGCGGGTGACGTGCAGGCGACGGAGGCTCGATGCGGGTAGTTTCTGGTGAAGGAGACGACGGTGGCTTCCCCGGCAGACAGGCGGCATAGCCCGTCATGGGGAAGCGGTATGCTCTGGGAGGACAAGGTCTGGGCAGGCACTTCCTGCCTTCCTGGGGTGGCGGTGGCGTTTTTCCCGTGAAGGAGTTGTGGCCCTGGTTGCATCATCATGATCAAGGAGTGGCAGCGGAGGGAGCAACGTCAACGACGCGCGGACATGAGGCGTGGGTCCCAGTCAACGTGGGAATAGGCAGCTTCAACCGTGCACAAGGTGGTTCGATCCGGTTGATGGTGGCTGAGTTATAGCAGTTTTGTTAACGCCAAAATTTGGGAAAGCCCGAAGTCATCATCGGCCTAGAATCAGTATTGGCTTTAGAGTCCTAGAATCAGCCGATGGGAATTATCACTTGCCAGCAGTCGGATTTTTAGCAGATTCGGTTAAGGAAATTATTTAATTAAAGGAAGCTTATCCAGAAGAGGCCGAGTTCAAGGAGGATGCGGCATGATAATTTATCTATTAATTAGGCAGAGTCAGTTAGTTTCCTTCTATTTTTAGGAAAGATTGTTTAGAGTCCGATCAGAACTTGTATATTTTATTTTATTTTTAGAAAAGTTTGTGTCTTGTCCAATAAGGACTAGTATCTACCCATGAGTATAAATATGTACACCCGGGGTCTATGTAATCGATCTCTGAATCAATACAACAACTCTCGGCGCAACGTCACCCTCTTTTCCCAGGTTTTTACTTATCAACCGGCAGAACTTGGCACCTGACGTAGGGCTGCATCGGCTTTCGATCTCCGGCGAAGGGGTAAGTCCAACGTTTCGCCGGCCCCGGTGAATGTATCGGCTACATTGGTGTTGTTCAAGGCTGTATCGCTTCAATCTCTTGGATTGCTTTGGTTCGGTTGATATATTTGCCTACTTGATATTTCGATTCTATCTTTAATAGTATTGTGTTTAGAGATGCCTCAGTTTAGCTGGGACTGTCTTGGTTAGGTCTGATCTTTTGTCTTAGCCGATATTTCTCTACAATCACAATGATACTTTAGATAGATTTATTATATCCATCACATTAGACAGATTTATCGGCTCGGTGAGCATTAAATTATTATATATAATCTCGTGCTGCATAGATTAGGTTCGACCTACTAGATTGTTGTTGATAATCTAAGTCTTGTTAAGCCGATAGGTTCATGCTAATGTTTCATCAGAGGGTTAGCCGATCTTATCTGATGTGTTAAATTTCTCTTTGATGGTTTTACTGTCATGGTTAAATTTAACATATGACCACCCTGAAAATCAATCAAAGCCTCGATTGTCTAGACCTTATACTTAATTTCATACTTAGTGCTGCATCAATTGAGTTTGACCTACTAAGTTGTCACGCCCCAAACTGGCCCCGGGCGGAGACCAGGATAGAGCGGTCCAGATTGACCTGTATGCCTGTACCAGTCCCAGGAAATAGCGCTGGTACAACAGGAAGACAGAATACCACAACAGCAGCGGTCTCTTTATTTAAGAGTAGGATTACAACCAAGGTTGGAACTGCGGACAGAACCCGAGTTCGCAACAGCATTACAAAAAGGCGGAAGCGGAAAGCGGCGACTGGCCCTAAGCCACAAGCAAAGCCTTGGGGAAGGCCGAAACCCTACTACTGCTCGAAGTCTGCTTGCTCCTGGAAGAACTCTTCATCAGCAGGGTCCACCTCTTCGTCTTCGAGAACTGGGGGGGGTTTAATTATATAGAGCAAGGGTGAGTACGGGAGTACTCAGCAAGTCAGGGGAATTAAGTGTTTAATGCAAGCTTCAAGGGAAAGCCAGTTGTTTTTCACAATTGGTTTTAGTTTAAGACTTTAGAAACATCTAAGTGAGTGCTTCTCAACGACACGGATGAGAAAGTGCGTCTCATCCGGCCGGAGCAGTGAAATTGTATCGATTGATTCTTGTCGGCACGAGAGGCTCCCTGCCAATCGTTCACCGACCCGGCTGCTCCAACAGCCACAACTCACACACGTCGGTACGAGAGGCTCCCTGCCAATCGTCACCGACTCCGGCTGCTTCAACAGCCACAAGTCAACACATCGGTACGAGAGGCTCCCTGCCAATCGTCACCGACTCCGGCTGCTTCAACAGCCACAAGTCAACACATCGGTACGAGAGGCTCCCTGCCAATCGTCACCGACTCCGGCTGCTTCAACAGCCACAAGTCAACACATCGGTACGAGAGGCTCCCTGCCAATCGTCACCGACTCCGGCTGCTTCAACAGCCACAAGTCAACACATCGGTACGAGAGGCTCCCTGCCAATCGTCACCGACTCCGGCTGCTTCAACAGCCACAAGTCAACACATCGGTACGAGAGGCTCCCTGCCAATCGTCACCGACTCCGGCTGCTTCAACAGCCACAAGTCAACACATCGGTACGAGAGGCTCCCTGCCAATCGTCACCGACTCCGGCTGCTTCAACAGCCACAAGTCAACACATCGGTACGAGAGGCTCCCTGCCAATCGTCACCGACTCCGGCTGCTTCAACAGCCACAAGTCAACACATCGGTACGAGAGGCTCCCTGCCAATCGTCACCGACTCCGGCTGCTTCAACAGCCACAAGTCAACACATCGGTACGAGAGGCTCCCTGCCAATCGTCACCGACTCCGGCTGCTTCAACAGCCACAAGTCAACACATCGGTACGAGAGGCTCCCTGCCAATCGTCACCGACTCCGGCTGCTTCAACAGCCACAAGTCAACACATCGGTACGAGAGGCTCCCTGCCAATCGTCACCGACTCCGGCTGCTTCAACAGCCACAAGTCAACACATCGGTACGAGAGGCTCCCTGCCAATCGTCACCGACTCCGGCTGCTTCAACAGCCACAAGTCAACACATCGGTACGAGAGGCTCCCTGCCAATCGTCACCGACTCCGGCTGCTTCAACAGCCACAAGTCAACACATCGGTACGAGAGGCTCCCTGCCAATCGTCACCGACTCCGGCTGCTTCAACAGCCACAAGTCAACACATCGGTACGAGAGGCTCCCTGCCAATCGTCACCGACTCCGGCTGCTTCAACAGCCACAAGTCAACACATCGGTACGAGAGGCTCCCTGCCAATCGTCACCGACTCCGGCTGCTTCAACAGCCACAAGTCAACACATCGGTACGAGAGGCTCCCTGCCAATCGTCACCGACTCCGGCTGCTTCAACAGCCACAAGTCAACACATCGGTACGAGAGGCTCCCTGCCAATCGTCACCGACTCCGGCTGCTTCAACAGCCACAAGTCAACACATCGGTACGAGAGGCTCCCTGCCAATCGTCACCGACTCCGGCTGCTTCAACAGCCACAAGTCAACACATCGGTACGAGAGGCTCCCTGCCAATCGTCACCGACTCCGGCTGCTTCAACAGCCACAAGTCAACACATCGGTACGAGAGGCTCCCTGCCAATCGTCACCGACTCCGGCTGCTTCAACAGCCACAAGTCAACACATCGGTACGAGAGGCTCCCTGCCAATCGTCACCGACTCCGGCTGCTTCAACAGCCACAAGTCAACACATCGGTACGAGAGGCTCCCTGCCAATCGTCACCGACTCCGGCTGCTTCAACAGCCACAAGTCAACACATCGGTACGAGAGGCTCCCTGCCAATCGTCACCGACTCCGGCTGCTTCAACAGCCACAAGTCAACACATCGGTACGAGAGGCTCCCTGCCAATCGTCACCGACTCCGGCTGCTTCAACAGCCACAAGTCAACACATCGGTACGAGAGGCTCCCTGCCAATCGTCACCGACTCCGGCTGCTTCAACAGCCACAAGTCAACACATCGGTACGAGAGGCTCCCTGCCAATCGTCACCGACTCCGGCTGCTTCAACAGCCACAAGTCAACACATCGGTACGAGAGGCTCCCTGCCAATCGTCACCGACTCCGGCTGCTTCAACAGCCACAAGTCAACACATCGGTACGAGAGGCTCCCTGCCAATCGTCACCGACTCCGGCTGCTTCAACAGCCACAAGTCAACACATCGGTACGAGAGGCTCCCTGCCAATCGTCACCGACTCCGGCTGCTTCAACAGCCACAAGTCAACACATCGGTACGAGAGGCTCCCTGCCAATCGTCACCGACTCCGGCTGCTTCAACAGCCACAAGTCAACACATCGGTACGAGAGGCTCCCTGCCAATCGTCACCGACTCCGGCTGCTTCAACAGCCACAAGTCAACACATCGGTACGAGAGGCTCCCTGCCAATCGTCACCGACTCCGGCTGCTTCAACAGCCACAAGTCAACACATCGGTACGAGAGGCTCCCTGCCAATCGTCACCGACTCCGGCTGCTTCAACAGCCACAAGTCAACACATCGGTACGAGAGGCTCCCTGCCAATCGTCACCGACTCCGGCTGCTTCAACAGCCACAAGTCAACACATCGGTACGAGAGGCTCCCTGCCAATCGTCACCGACTCCGGCTGCTTCAACAGCCACAAGTCAACACATCGGTACGAGAGGCTCCCTGCCAATCGTCACCGACTCCGGCTGCTTCAACAGCCACAAGTCAACACATCGGTACGAGAGGCTCCCTGCCAATCGTCACCGACTCCGGCTGCTTCAACAGCCACAAGTCAACACATCGGTACGAGAGGCTCCCTGCCAATCGTCACCGACTCCGGCTGCTTCAACAGCCACAAGTCAACACATCGGTACGAGAGGCTCCCTGCCAATCGTCACCGACTCCGGCTGCTTCAACAGCCACAAGTCAACACATCGGTACGAGAGGCTCCCTGCCAATCGTCACCGACTCCGGCTGCTTCAACAGCCACAAGTCAACACATCGGTACGAGAGGCTCCCTGCCAATCGTCACCGACTCCGGCTGCTTCAACAGCCACAAGTCAACACATCGGTACGAGAGGCTCCCTGCCAATCGTCACCGACTCCGGCTGCTTCAACAGCCTTAAACCAAGCACAGAACGGAAAACCTCACACCAACAGCAGTTCACAAGGTGTTCAATAAAACTACGCTAAGGAATCACCTCACATCCGCCCATGACCGTGGGCACGGCTGTTCGAACAGTTGTTAACCTCTGCAGAGGGGGTACACTTTACCCACACGACGTTACTAACCCCGAATCACCCAGCCCGCGACCCTCGGTCACGTCTGGCGACCTTAAGGCTTTCACGACAAGGCATTTCGAAAGCCGACTCAGGGTCATCTTATGCCAACGGGAGGGGTCCCACGGACCAACACCAGGTTAGGTCCCAGACCATACTGTGCCAGGAAGCCCAGGGGTCCTCCCCGACACCACCCCGGCGAATCCACTTGTCCCTTGGCATCAAGATTTCCCTGGCCTAGCTAATTACTCAGCCAGGGGCGTCCCATATCACCCATGTGGTCGTACTTGACATATGCTTGGATGTAATTCCCAAGGAATCGGTCCTTAGAGCGAGAACGGGCAGACCGTACCTCCAGTACGTCTCCCGTACCGCGAGTTTTAGAAACTCACTTTAGTTTTCAAGACACCGACCCAAGTGTCGGGTTTTCCAAGCATTTTGTAAACTCAAGTTTTACCCAGGTGATCAATTTTAAAGTTTGAGGGGAGTCCCGATATTCGTACACGAGGTACGGATACCGAGGCATCACCTGAGGGGTGACAAGGGTGTTAGGGTATTCAATTATCAAGGAAGGTGAATGCAGCAAATGGGTAGGGCCTGGCGGTTATCTTGCAAACCGAGGCCAAGTGTCAAGTGTGTGACCTAATTAATGCATAGTTTGCGGAATCAAAATACTTAATTTAAATTATGGGTTCAATTGATCAAAGGTGACTTGCCTTGCTCGAGATCTTGAGCTTCTTCCTCGAAATCCGCGCACTGCGGGTCTTCGGGCTCCGAGACTACACGCGAAACGAGACGACTCAACAAAGCGATAAAAAGAAGCCCTATTAAAGACCACTAAGCGTGCCATTAGGTAGATCTCGATTTTTGAGGAATTTTGGAAGTGGAACGGAGTCAATCGGACGAACGGTTGAAAAGATATGAATTTCCGAAGATTAAAGGATTTTCTGGAATAAAGAAAAGGAATTAATAATTAATTAATAATTCCCTGGAAAAAGAAAGGAAGGAGGGGCTGAATTTAGACTTCAATTCGGGCGGCTAAAAGCAGCCCAAGGGATTTGAGTGGGCGCGGCCGAAACAATTGGGCCGGCGGCCCGAAGGGAATCGGCCTAGGCCGAGCAAGGGAGGCTGTTGGGCCAAGGGGGGCCGATGGGCCGGCCGATGGCCCAAAGGAGTTGGCCCACGGCCGATCGGCGCGCGGGAGGGAAATGGCCGATGGGCCTAGCGGCCGATGGGGCGGAGCAGGCCGGCGCTTGAGGGCGCCGATGGGCCAAGGGGCGAGGCCGAAGAGGTCCAAAGGCCGATGGGCCGAGGCCGATCGGGGAGGCCGATGGCCGAGCGGCCGAGTGGGCCAAGCGGCCGAGAGGGGAGAGAGAGGGCCGATGGCCGACGCGGGCACGGGCCGACTGGGCCGAGAAGGGGAAGAGGCCGGCGCGGGGCCGTTGACCGGTCTCCCGTGGGGCCGTGAGACGGTGGACGTGGCGTCCACGTGGACTCCACGTCGGACCGAGAGGGGGAGAAGGGGGAGCTCGCCCCGGAGAGGGCGGCTCGCGGCGGTCGGCGACGAGCGCGGGCTCCGGTGGGGCGACGAGCCGGAGCGGGCGGCGGCGGGCACCGGCGGCGGGAGGAGGTGAAGCGGAGTCGGTTTGCCGGCGCGGGTTGAAGAAAAAAGGGGGGGGCGGTAGCGGCCGACGACGGCGCCACGTGACGGCGGCATGGGCGCACGGGGACGGAGCTAGGGGGAAGGGCGACGGCACGACGGCGGTGCCCGGGGGAGAACCACGGCTACCTAGCGGCCTAACCGCGAGGGAAAAGGGGAGAGGGGGAGAAGAGGGGGGGTTACCGCGGCGGGCGGTGCTTGCCGGGGACGGGGTGACGACGCGGGCGGCGGCGCGGGTCCGGCCGAGGGTGAGGGCGGGCAAGGCGGCGCCCGGGGCTCCTTCGGGAGCCCTCGGCTGCGGCGGCGGTGGTCGGCAAGGGCGGCGGTGGCAGCGAGGCGGAGTGGAGAGCTCGGGGTGGCAATGGCGGCCGGGGCGAGAGAGAGGGGGGGGGGGGATTTGTAGAGGGGGAATTAGGTCGGTTTGGGGCGGAGGGGAAAGGCGGTGGAGCGCGGCGAGGGGACCGCGCGGGCGCTCCCCGCGCTAGCGGCCAAGCGCGGCCGCGGGTGACGTCGGCGGCGGTCGGCTGCCGAGAGAGAAGAGAAAAGAAAAGGAAAAGGGGGGGGAAAAGGGGGCTTGCCCCCTTGCCGATTCGGGCAAGGGCGCGCGCGCGCGGGGGAGGAGAGAAGGGGGCGAGGGGGCGCGCTCGGCGCCTTGTCGGCACGCGCGCAGGCGGCGGGGCCGAGGCGGGGGCCAGCGGCGGAGGCGGGACGGAACGGCGCCGGCGGGGGCTGTGGGGAGAAGAAACGGGAAAGAGAGAGAGAGGGGGAGAGCCGGCGGACCGGCTCGGGCGCGCGCGGGCCGAGCGGCCTGGCGCGGCCCAGCGGGGGAAGAAGGCGGCCGGGCAGGCGGCTGGGCCGAGGCGGCCCAAGAAGGAGAGAGAGCTGGGCTGGGGGGCGGCCCAGGAAAGGAAGAGGAGAGAGGGAGCGGCCGAGAGGGGCTGGGCCAGGGGGGGCGGCCCAGGGAAGGAAGAGGGAAATAGGCCGGGAAGGATCCGGCCCGAGGGCAAGGGGGGTAAACCAGACTTTTTCTGAGGGTTTGGTTTTGGGAGGATTAGGGCTCGGATTTGAAATCCGATTTCGCGGTTTTCTCCGGGATTGAAGTGAGAGGGGAGACACGAGACCTTGGCACACGACAAGACTCAACCGAAGAGCAAATTTTCGCAATTAGGGTTTTTAGCAGATTAGTTTTCCCGCTAACGCCGCGACAAAACGGGCGTTACAAACCAACCCCCCTAACAAGAATCTCGTCCCCGAGATTCAGCACCTAAGGGAGCAGCTCCGGGAACTGGGCACGGAGAAGATCTTCGCGTTCCCAAGTTGCTTCATCCTCTGAGTGGTTGCTCCACTGCACCTTGTAGAACTTAACGGTCTTTCTTCGAGTCTGACGTTCAGCCTCTTCAAGAACTCTGATTGGTCTCTCTTTATAGGTTAGGTTCTTCTCCAGTTCTATACTTCCCAAGGGAACTTGTTCCTCTGGAACACGAAGACATTTCTTTAACTGGGACACATGGAACACATTGTGCACATCTGTCAGTCCTTCTGGTAGCTCAAGCTGGTAGGCAACTTCGCCACGTCTGGCGGTGATGAGGTAGGGACCGATGTAGCGAGGGGCTAACTTGCCGGACATTCCAAACCTCTTTAGACCACGGAGTGGAGACACTCGCAGGTACACGTGATCTCCCACTGCAAACTCGAGATCACGTCTCCGATTATCTGCATAGCTTTTCTGTCGGGTCTGAGCTGTCTTCAGGCGGTCTCGAATCAACTTGACTTGCTTTTCAGCTTCCTTTAGAACGTCAGGTCCAAACACTTGCGCTTCGCCTACCTCGTTCCAACACAACGGGGTGCGACACTTTCGTCCAAACAGGGCTTCATTTGGGGACATCTGGATACTGGATTGGTAACTGTTGTTGTAGGAGAACTCAGCGTAGGGGAGACAACGATCCCATGTGCCTTCGAAGTCCAAGGCACACGCTCGAAGCATGTCCTCCAGGATCTGGTTAACTCGTTCTGTCTGCCCATCTGTCTGCGGGTGGTAGGCAGTACTGAAATTTAAGTTGGTACCCATTGCCTCGTGTAACTGTTGCCAGAATCTTGAGGTAAACTGAGTGCCTCGATCCGACACAATCTTCTTTGGGCAACCGTATCGGCAAACCACGTGGGTCATGTACAGGTCTGCCAGCTTTTTCCCATCGTAGGTGGTTTTCACTGGTACAAAGTGAGCTGCCTTGGTTAGGCGGTCCACGATCACCCAGATGGAGTCATACCCACTAGGGGTCCTTGGTAAACCGGTAATGAAATCCATACCGATCTCTTCCCATTTCCACTCGGGAATTCGGAGGGGTTGTAACAAACCGGCGGGTTTCTGATGTTCGGCCTTTACTCTTTGGCAGATGTCACATAAGGCTACATACTCTGCAACATCTCGCTTCATTCCAGCCCACCAAAAGTATTCCTTGATGTCTTGGTACATCTTGGTACTCCCTGGATGGATGGAGTACGCTGACTCATGAGCTTCTCTCAGAATGAGGTCCTTTAATTCCTTTTTGGCTGGCACGCAGATGCGGGATCCGAACCAAACAGTATCCTGGTCGTCGATGGTGAAGCCTTTGAGTCTTTTCTTACGGATCTTATCCTTCATTCCTTTCATACCCTCGTCTTCTCGTTGCGCTTCTCGGATTTGAACTTCTAGGGTCGGTTGCACTGTAAGGCTGGCTAGGTTTCCGGTGGGAACCACGGTCACTTTCAACCTCTCGATTTCTCGACACAGGTCATCCTGTGTTGGCCAAACTAGGGCGGTAGCACAGTAGGTCTTGCGACTTAACGCGTCGGCGACCACATTTGCTTTTCCAGGGTGGTAGTGTATACCGAGATTATAATCCTTGATTAATTCCAACCATCTTCTTTGTCTCATGTTCAATTCACTCTGGGTAAAGATGTACTTGAGGCTTTTGTGATCGGTGTAAATCTCACATCTGTTTCCAATCAGGTAGTGACGCCAAATTTTCAGGGCATGAACCACAGCTGCCAATTCCAGGTCATGCGTAGGGTAGTTGACCTCATGGGGCCTGAGTTGTCTTGAAGCGTAGGCCACCACCTTTCGGTCTTGCATTAAGACACATCCTAGACCTTGTCTCGATGCATCACAGAAGATCTCAAAATCCTTTCGGATGTCAGGCAGGGTGAGGACGGGAGCAGTCGTCAATCTTTTCTTGAGTTCTTGAAAACTGCGTTCACATGCTTCCGACCATTCAAACTTCTTTTCCTTCTTTAGGAGTTCCGTCATTGGTCGAGCCAGCTTGGAAAATCCTTCGATGAACCTCCGGTAGTAACCTGCTAAACCGAGGAAACTACGGATCTCAGACACCGTCTTGGGTGCGTTCCAGGCGAGGACGGTCTCAACCTTACTGGGGTCTACTTCAACACCTTTGGTGGAGATGACATGGCCAAGGAAGGCTACTTTATCCAACCAAAACTCACACTTCGAGTACTTGGCAAAGAGTTGGTGTTCACGCAACCTTTCCATTACTTTCCGTAGATGATTTGCATGATCTTGTTCATTTCTTGAGTAAATCAGAATGTCGTCGATGAAGACCACAACGAACTTATCCAAGTAGTCCATGAAAACTTTATTCATCAGGTTCATGAAGAATGCCGGAGCATTGGTGAGTCCGAAAGACATCACGGTGAACTCATACAAGCCATACCGCGTTGAGAAAGCGGTCTTGGGGATATCTTCTGATCTGATTTTGAGCTGGTGATACCCAGATCGTAGGTCGATCTTGGAGAATACTCTGGCTCCTTCCAATTGGTCGAACAAATCGTCAATCCGTGGTAGGGGATACTTATTCTTGATGGTTACTTCGTTCAAGGCTCTATAGTCTATCACCATTCTCTCAGAGCCATCTTTCTTCTTTACTAAGAGCACAGGGGCTCCCCAAGGGGACGAGCTGGGTCGCACGTAACCCTTGTTCTGAAGTTCTTCGATCTGTTTCTTAATTTCTGCCAGTTCGTTGGCTGCCATTCTGTAGGGTCTCTTGGCAATGGGAGCGGTGCCTGGGGCAAGCTCTATGGAGAACTCAATTTCTCGATCCGGTGGCATCCCGGGTAGTTCTTCTGGGAACACATCGGGGTACTCGTTGACTATAGGTACCATTTCCAAGGGAGTGGCTTGCAAACTGTTCAGGGTTGACCGATTTCCGGGAAGGAGGGGAGTGAAACGCACTTGTTTTCCTCCGGGTCCTTGCAAAGTGATGGTCCTATCGGCACAATCAATTTGTCCTTTGTGCTTAGCCAACCAATCCATCCCTAGGATGACATCCAGACCTTGGGAGTCTAGGACTATGGGTTTGGCTGCGAAGCTAACCCCTTCTATCACTAGATCAACCTTGGGGCATAGTTTATCTGCCCTTATATCCCTTCCAGGGGAATGTATTACCATAGGTACTTGTAAATTTTGGGTTTTCCAACCATTTCTTTTCACAAAAGCTTGCGATATGAACGAATGAGAAGCTCCTGAATCAAATAGAACGAGTGCGGGTATGGAGTTGACAGAGAACATACCCATCACCACGTCGGGGGCCTCTTGGGCGGTTTCAGCTTGAATGTGGTTCACTCGACCTCGTCCAAAGTTGTTGGAGGCGCGAGAACCTTGTCCACTTGTCTGAGTGACTGGACGGGACTGTGCAGGTGCTGGCGTCCTGGGGAAGCTAGCATCAGAGCGTCCGGGGTTAGAATTTCCCTGATTCCGAGGACACTGCCTGGCGTAATGTCCCATTTGTTTGCACGTGAAGCACTGCACATTTGCCATTCCTGTGGGCGAATTGAAGGAGGAGACACTGTTCCTTGCGGTGTTGCCACTAGGGGCATGCTGCTGGGGCGACGGAGTAAGGCGGGGCACCGGCGGACGGGGAGTAAAGCCAGGTTGGCGACTGACTTGATGGGCAGGTTGGTGGTACTGCATGGGATGTCCAACACGAGGGCGTGGCGCACCTCGGAATGGGGGCGCTTGGTGGGTAGACTTGCGCTTCTTATATTCCTCAGTTGCCTCTTTTCTGGCATCCTCCAGAAGCAAGGCCTTGTTGACCATGTGCTGGAAAGTGGGGAAGTCATGGGCAAGCAACTGGATTCTCAACCCTACTGCGATTCCCTTCAAGAACTTCCTGATCTTTTTCTTGTCGGAGTCCACTTCTTCGGGAGCATACCGAGCCAATTTGTTGAAGCGACTCAGGTACTCATTGACGCTTCCTGTACCTTGTTTCAGACGATTGAACTCTTCTTTCTTCATGTCGATGGTACTTTCGGGCACATGAGCTGCACGGAAGGCATCGGCGAACTCTGCCCACTCAATGTTGACAGCGTCTGGATGGGCATTACAGTAATTCTCCCACCAGTCGGCTGCAGAACCTCTTAACTGATGTGCAGCAAAAAGGGTCTTTTCCACTGGGGTGCACTGCACTAGGTTGAGTTTTCTCTCAACATCCTTTAGCCAATCGTCGGCCTCAACGGGCTCGACGGTGTGAGAGAATTCCGGTGGGTGGGATCTTAGAAAGTCCGTCAGCTTGGATCTGTGATTGTTGTTATGGAAAGGCACTGGGTGCGGAGCCTGCGGCTGCAAATTCTGCTGGATGCCTGCAATGGCTTGGGCTAAGCCCTGCAAGATCTGAGTCTGAACTGCCATCATGTGCTGGTAATCTGCCTGAAGCTGGGGAGGCGGGGGTAAGTCCTGTGCACGGTTTGCTGCAGGATCTGCCTGAGCTGGAGCATTAACCGGTTCATTCCCTGACTCATTTTCCGATTCTGGTTCTTCCCTGCGGGTTTCGTAACCCAAACGAGCTGGAGCACGAGCCACACGACGGGGACGGGTAGCCATCTAATCTCCCAGAAAAGGGCGGGGTAAGAAAACAGAACAGCACTTAAAAAGGGAAGAAGTAAAGTAAACGAGCTCAGAAAGCACACACTAGTCATAAAGCTTTTCTCAACTCGGAAAGCACCTAAAACAACGGGTGTGGACAAGTCACAGAGCTGCGCCGAGCTTGACTGTACGCACACCACCTCAGAGATCCAGACTACCAGACAACACCCACAACAACACACTCACACACTACCTCGCCACGACTCCGAAAGAGTTGGCGGCGGTACAAAAGGTCTAGCACACGAACTCCACCTGCAGCAGACGAACTCTACTGCTCTCCTGCCTGGCTGGCTCCGGTGGTCGGCTCGTCTGAAGAGGACACGTCGATCGGCGCACGCGAAGGGACCGGCGGAACCTGTCGAGGGCCGGCAGCAGGGCGGCCTGCTGGCGGGGTAGGAGCTGGGTGGTCGAAACGGAACACGGTGGAGGAGCCCACAACGCGCTTCCGCGCGGTGCGGATCAGTCGGAGCCCACGGCGGCTGACGACTGGGGTGTGACCTGGGGTGTAGGAGGGGCTGGCACGGTGGGGGTAGGGAGAGTAGACTGGCGAGTACGGCACACGCGGGCTGGGGGAGCGTGGGCCGCTGGGAGTGCGAGCAGAGCCACGTGAACTGTAGAAGGACAGGTGGCTGGAGTGGCAAAGGCGGCCAGAGTCCCAGGAGGTAGTGTCCACGGAGGTGACACCCTCCTCAGCAAGGCGGGCCTCCAGTGCGGCGTAGCGGCGAGCCAAGGAGCGGTAAGCCTCAAGGAGAAGGTCGTGCTGAGTGGCCTGAGCGCCAGAAAGCTCCACCATGCGCGTCAGCGCAGGGTGCGACTCACGGTAAGGGCAAGGGTAGCGGCTGTCTGCACGGCCAGGAGGGAGCTGCGGGATCAGCCGGAAGGCCGAACCTGCAAGGCGACGACGGTAGTCGTAGGCCAAGCGACGCAGAGCGGTCCAGGAGAGGTCCTGGTACGCGAGCTGGAGCGTGGGGCGAGCCAAGTTGAAGTGGTGAGGGCGAAGGCCAGCGCTGTGTGTACCTCCGCGGGGGTAAAGGTACACGGACAGCTCACAGCGGGGAGGGAAGCGGTCCACGGAGTACCCAGCGTACTCGGGACAAGAGAAGCCAAGGAAGCCAGCGAGGTCTCTCAGCTGGTCGACGTGGTGACCCTCACCAACGCCGTGGGAACTGTGGGTGGCGTTGACTGCCATCTACAATTTTGAAAAAGAAAGAGAAGTCAGTAACCAGTTTTGTAAACAGAGTAAGAGAAGAAGAAAAGAACCGAACTTTTCGCAAATAGCTTTTTCAGAACTTAGCATCCTTACGGTCATCTAACGTCGGGTTTCGTCCTAGGCCAAAGCTGCGCTCTGATACCATCTTCTGTCACGCCCCAAACTGGCCCCGGGCGGAGACCAGGATAGAGCGGTCCAGATTGACCTGTATGCCTGTACCAGTCCCAGGAAATAGCGCTGGTACAACAGGAAGACAGAATATCACAACAACAGCGGTCTCTTTATTAAGAGTAGGATTACAACCAAGGTTGGAACTGCGGACAGAACCCGAGTTCACAACAGCATTACAAAAAGGCGGAAGCGGAAAGCGGAGACTAGCCCTAAGCCACAAGCAAAGCCTTGGGGAAGGCCGAAACCCTACTACTGCTCGAAGTCTGCTTGCTCCTGGAAGAACTCTTCATCAGCAGGGTCCACCTCTTCATCTTCGAGAAACGGGGGGGGGTTTAATTATATAGAGCAAGGGTGAGTACGGGAGTACTCAGCAAGTCAGGGGAATTAAGTGTTTAATGCAAGCTTCAAGGGAAAGCCAGTTATTTTTCACAATTGATTTTAGTTTAAGACTTTAGAAACATCTAAGTGAGTGCTTCTCAACGACACGGACGAGAAAGTGCGTCTCATCCGGCCGGAGCAGTGAAATTGTATCGATTGATTCTTGTCGGCACGAGAGGCTCCCTGCCAATCGTTCACCGACCCCGGCTGCTCCAACAGCCACAACTCACACACGCCGGTACGAGAGGCTCCCTGCCAATCGTCACCGACTCCGGCTGCTTCAACAGCCACAAGTCAACACATCGGTACGAGAGGCTCCCTGCCAATCGTCACCGACTCCGGCTGCTTCAACAGCCTTAAACCAAGCACAGAACGGAAAACCTCACACCAACAGCAGTTCACAAGGTGTTCAATAAAACTACGCTAAGGAATCACCTCACATCCGCCCATGACCGTGGGCACGGCTGTTCGAACAGTTGTTAACCTCTGCAGAGGGGGTACACTTTACCCACACGACGTTACTAACCCCGAATCACCCAGCCCGCGACCCTCGGTCACGTCTGGCGACCTTGAGGCTTTCACGACAAGGCATTTCGAAAGCCGACTCAGGGTCATCTTATGCCAACGGGAGGGGTCCCACGGACCAACACCAGGTTAGGTCCCAGACCATACTGTGCCAGGAAGCCCAGGGGTCCTCCCCGACACCACCCCGGCGAATCCACTTGTCCCTTGGCATCAAGATTTCCCTGGCCTAGCTAATTACTCAGCCAGGGGCGTCCCATATCACCCATGTGGTCGTACTTGACATATGCTTGGATGTAATTCCCAAGGAATCGGTCCTTAGAGCGAGAACGGGCAGACCGTACCTCCAGTACGTCTCCCGTACCGCGAGTTTTAGAAACTCACTTTATTTTCATGGCACCGACCCAAGTGTCGGGTTTTCCAAGCATTTTGTAAACTCAAGTTTTACCCAGGTGATCAATTTTAAAGTTTGAGGGGAGTCCCGATATTCGTACACGAGGTACGGATACCGAGGCATCACCTGAGGGGTGACAAGGGGGGTTAGGGTATTCAAATATCAAGGAAGGTGAATGCAGCAAATGGGTAGGGCCTGACGGTTATATTGCAAACCGAGGCCAAGTGCCAAATTTAACCTAAACATGCATAGTTTGCGAAATCTAAAATACTTAATTTAAATTATAGGTTCAATTGATCAAAGGTGACTTGCCTTGCTCGAGATCTTGAGCTTCTTCCTCGAAATCCGCGCACTGCGGGTCTTCGGGCTCCGAGACTACACGCGAAACGAGACGACTTAACAAAGCGACAAAAGAAGCCCTATTAAAGACCACTAAGCGTGCCATTGGATAGATCTCGATTTTACGGATTTACAGGAGGTGGAACGGAGTCAATCGGACGAACGGTTGAAAAGATACGATTTTCCGACGGTTAAAGGATTTTCTGGAATAAAGAAAAGGAATTAATAATTACTTAATAATTCCTTGGAAAAAAAAAGAAAAGAAGGGAGGGCTGAAATTGGACTTTATTTTGGGCGGCTAAGGGCGGCCCAAAAGAATAGAACGGACGCGGCCGAATTAATCGGGCCGGCGGCCCGAAGGGATCGTCCTGGGCCGAGCAAGGAAGGCCGATGGCCGAACAGGCCGAGTGGGCCGAGCAGGCCGACGCTTGAGGGCGCGGCCCACGAGCAAAAGGCCGAGTGGCCGAACAGGCCGAGTGGCCGAGGGGGGGACTGGCTGCGCGGCCCGAGTGAAACGGGCCGGCGTGCGAGAAGGCGGCCTGGAGCCGAGCGGGGCACAGCCCACGGGCAACGTGGCGCGGGAAAAAGGCCGGACGGGCTGGCCGGCGGGGCGCGGCCCATCGGGCGACGCGGCCGCGAGGGGAGAGGCCTTGGGGCCGGACCATGGCGCGGCCCAAGCGGCGAGGGGACGCGGTGGACCGGGAGACCTTGACCGGTCTCCCGTGGGGCCGGACGGGCGGACGTGGCGTCCACGTGGACTCCACGTCGGACCGAGAGGGGGAGAAGGGGGAGCTCGCCCCGGAGAGGGCGGCTCGCGGCGGTCGGCGGCGAGCGCGGGCTCCGGTGGGGCGGCGAGCCGGAGCGGGCGGCGGCGGGCACCGGCGGCGGGAGGGGGGTGAAGCGGAGTCGGCTCGCCGGCAAGGATTGAAGAGGGAGGGTGCGGTGACGGCCGACGACGGCGTCACGCGACGGCGGCCATGGCCGACCAGCGACCGAGCTAGGGGGAAGGTTGGCGGCACGACGGCGGCGGCCGAGGGAGAACTACGGCGCTATCCTACGCGCTACGCCGAGAGAAAAAGAAAAGGCGGAGGGGAAAAAGAGGGTTACCGCGGCGGCGGCAAGCCGAGAAGGAGGCCGACGGCGCGGGCGCGGCACGGCGCGGCTCCGGGCCGGGGAAGAGGGCGGCGGAGGTGGCGCCCGGAGCTCCTTCGGGCGCCCTCGGCTGCGGCGGCGGCGGACGGCAGGGACGGCGGCGGCAGCGAGGCGGAGGAGCGGCAATGGCGGCCGGGGCGAGGGGAAAAATTTGCGGCCGAGCGGGGGGAATTTTAAGGCGGCTAGGTCGGTTTGGCCGGGGGGGGAAAGGCGGTGGAGCGCGGCGAGGGGACCGCGCGGGCGCTCCCCGCGCTAGCGGCCAAGCGCGGCCGCGGGTGACGTCGGCGGCGGGAAAAAGTGGAAAAGGAAAGGGGAAAGGAGACTTGCCTCCATGCCGCTTCGGGCAAGGGCGCGCACGGGGAGAGAGGGACAGGGGGCGCGCGCTCGGCCCCTTGGCGGCACGCACGCAGAGGCGGGGCCGGGAGCGGCGGTCGCCGGCGACGGAACGGGACGGGAGGAAGTGGAGGGGAACGGCGGGGGAGAGAGAGAAGAGAGCGGGGCTCTCTCTCTCGCGCGGGCGGCCGTGCGGGCTGGACCAGGCCGGGAGACGGCCCGAGGAAAAAAGGGGAAGAGGGGACTGGGCCGAGGCGGCCCAAGAAGGAGAGAGAGAGCTGGGCCGGGGGCGGCCCAGGAAAAGAAGAGGAGAGAGAGGGAGCGGCCGAGAGGGGCTGGGCCAGGGGGGCGGCCCAGGGAAAGAAGAGGGAAGGGAAGAAAAGGCCGAAGGGGAAAAAAATCGGCCCGGGTCAAGGGAGGTAGTTTAGACTTTTTCTTAGGGTTTGGTTCTGGGAGGTTTAGGGCTCGGATTTGAAATCCGATTTCGCGGTTTTCTCCGGGATCGAAGTGGGAGGGGAGACACGAGACCTTGGCACACGACAAGACTCAACCGAAGAGCAAAATTTTCGCAATTAGGGTTTTTAGCAGATTAGTTTTCCCGCTAACGCCGCGACAAAACGGGCGTTACATAAGTCGTGTTTGGAATTGTAAGAACTAGCTTGCTCTTTGGTTGCCAATAAGGATTTCATCAGGGTTTCAGCCGATGAGTCATCTGGACGTTGCATCGGCTTATAAGGATTACATACAAGTTGGTTTTAGTCGATGACAACAAAGGCTTCATATATTATTTAATCATTTGGATTTAACGACATCGGATCTCCAGCCGATATATGCTTAACCATCGGATCAACATTTATTCTATCATATCATTATTGGCCGATTGGTTTCTATTGGATTATATTGTTGTATTATTACATTATTATTAGTCGATTGTCTTTATATCATTATTTACTCAAGTATCAAAATCTTCATTGGATACATAGCTGATTGCTCAAAACCCTATCAACATCGGCTGGTATTGATATCAGCTGGAATTGCTCTATCGGCTTGTTGGCCGATCAGCTCTGTAATTTTTTATTTATATATCTTGTCAATTGCAGGATCAAATTGACTAGCACGCTCGCATTCCATCAATATTTTAGGACCTGCGTTGGAGCTAAGCAGATCTCCCAGACATTCATGTGTTTTGACACGGTTCGTGTCAACACACATTTGGCACCGACGATCAAACACGGATTTTTCGTCAACAGGTTTGCATGTGTAAACTGAGTGGACTTCATCCATTATCGATGGATTGGTGCATTGGGACCTGGCCAAAGAGAAGACTTATGAACACGTTGCATTTGGATGGCTAATGTCCATGTATTCATGCAGTACTACTTGCTTATCTAAGTAGACTCGTGCATGCAGGGAACGACATGCATGTGCATGCTGGAACATGATTGTGACACAGTACCGCAGGCCATGGTTTATGCAAGGTCGATACATGTGGTAAGGCAGCATCAGCGGCATGTTGAGTCAGGTGTGACTCGGCAGAGACATCTAGCGGGTCAGCTAGTTGATACCCGAGAGATAGTAGGTGAAAACATTAAGGGTGTCAACGGGTCTGTTTGATAGTACGGGGTATATCCAGGATCTGCGGGGATTGCATGATGGGGACATATTGAATCTGCGTCACTGAAGAGGAAAAGCAAGTGTTATGGTAGTAATTTCTTCGAGTGATTCAAGGCAATGGTGAGTTTTCTCAAAGTATCATGGATTCAGTCTACGCGTACGAGAAGCGTGGATGTTGGATTTGTTAGCTCGGTTCATAATACATAAAGGAAGAAAGAGTTCTCTTCATGTCTGGTGAGTTTGAATTTGTCTATTTGGTATCTGGCCATGAATTAGATCAAGTCAAACTTAAGATGAAAAGTGAAGGTGAACATGGTTTTTGGGAAGTTTGGTATGTGTCGGTTAAGGAGGAATCCAATTTCGCTTGGCAAGACGATTGAGATAATAGGTGAGAAGGTGGAGCACTGTTGCAGGTGGAGTCAGAAGGAAGAAGTTATAAGGATAGCGGAGTCTCTTGATTACAGTGAGCCTGGTGAAGGTTCGTCGGGGCGGCTCGGCGTGAGCTACGGAAGAACCAACTCAAGTCCTGGTACACGGAAGTTCGAGCAAGTAACAGATTCAGATTGGTGTGGCATATTGTTACACCCCAATTCGGCACTGCTGTACAACGGCACCTAACAGGAATGTGTCGTAGGAAAAACAACGCGAACTGGTCCTACAAGACCGCGATATCGGTGCCGGTCCTAGGACATAATGTTGGTACTCACGGTGATAATTATGAATCATTGTAATCCTTAAATTAAATACAAGACTTATTTACCTTAACTTAAGTTGTATCTCAGGACGGCCCGAGAATACAACTGACGACACAGAAGCAGCAGCAGCAACAACGACAACAACAACATAACCAACGGACTAACACCCAACACTACAGGCTACAGCTAGGAATCAGGATGAAACCCTACTCTTCACTTCACTTCACCTTCAGGACGGAGGAGCTATATATAGAGCAAGGGTGAGTACTTACGTACTTAGCAAGTCACGGGAACTTAGGTGTTTAGTGCAAGCTTGAAAGAAGGGCAAGGTTGTTTTTCAAATCCTTTGTTTGGAAACATTTTGAAACCACTAAGTGACATTCCTCTTTTTAAGTTTGGGTCGAAAAGAGACTTGCATCTCAATTCGACTTAAGAGATGCTTTTCAACAACTCAATTTGCAATGCACCGACTTCCCAGGTCGGTTCATTGATTCTCGGCTCTCCCAGCCAATTCAGTTGATTAAGCGGCTCCCCGAGCCATTTCCATTTTCTCGGACTGCAAGAGTCCCGCTGCCCCGCAGCTCAACAATCTGCTTCCACCTGAGAAGCCTAGTCTATGATGTTCTCAGACATCCCGAATGACATAGATTCGTTTCTGACCACTCAGGCCACCATCTGCCACATAGGTTGATTCTGGTAATGATTCCCAATTTAGAACAACTTTTCAAAAAGCACAACCAAACAAAGCTATGCAACGGGAAACACCTCACATCTGCCCATGACCATGGGCATGGTTGTTTGAACAGTTAGTTAATCTCTGCAGAGGGGTACACTTTACCCACACCACACGAACTTACTACAGACACTAACCGATATCGGAGGTTTATGACAAAGCCTTTCCAAAGCCAACCCAGGGATACCTCATGCCACATAGAAGGATCAAATCCTCACACAAACGAATCATTTTAATTTCACAAATCAAACCCCAATCACCTCGTCCGGTAATCTGCCAAGCTTCTTTTCCTTGCCTTACCAGGAACCTGGAGATGCAACCAACCACTACATCCCGGCGTTCCCCAACTATTGGCATGTGAGGTTTCCCTGAACCGACTAGTTACTTAGCCCGGGTGTCCCTTTCCACATGTGGTTGTACTTGTTATGCTTGATGAATGTCCCACAGGAATCGGTCCTTATGTGTGAATACGAGACAGCGCCACACAGGCAAAACCCCCGCATCGCAAGTTTTCACAATTACTTTTATTTTCAAACACGCCAACTCCATGTGTCAGGTTTTCAAGGCTTCTCAAACTCATTTCCCAAGTTTTCGGCAATCAACGGTGTATGTGGAGTAAATAGTATCCATGTTCAGAGAGCACAGATACCAACACCATAAGGGTGGAGCGACAAGGAAACAGGGTATAACGACCTACTAAAAGTAGTGTGACTACTAGATAGGTCCGTCGGTTTGGCACGTAAACCGAGGACAAGCAAGTTATGTGTACTCCTAATAATGCAGGTTGCAAACAAAATAATAATGACTTTTTAATTATAGGAGCAATATGGTCAAGGGTGACTTGCCTTGCTCAAGGTCTTCATGAAGCTTCTTGAAATCCGCGCTCGAACGAAAATCCGCAAATGTAACTATACGCAAACAAGTAAAACCTACACAAAGACCAAAAAGAAGAACCTATTTAGGACTACTAATAGTGCCATTAGATAGATCTGAATTTTACGAAATTATTGAAAGTTGAACGGAGTCAATCGGAGCTACGAATAAAGAGATATGAATTTTGAAAGTTTAATTGAATTTTTGGAGCAAGGAAAACTGATTTATGGAATTTCTGGAAAAAGAATATTCTCCAGAATATTCTTGAACGTCACTGACATGTGGGGCCACAAAATAGTGAGGGCGGAGGGATGGACTTGGTCCATGGGTAGTTGGTTCAGGTGAGGGAGTAAAAATGGACTTCTTGTTCAACGGGTCGGAGGAGCGGGGTTGCGGCCCAACCAGCTGGGGCGAGTGAGGCCAAGGGAGCCGAAATGGACTTTTGGTCCATGGGCCGATGGAAAAGAGGAGCGGCCCATTCTACCGGCGCAAAGGCGTGGCCTAGTGCACAAGCGAGCGCGATCAGGCAGAGTGGGCTGGCGCGTGGAAGGCCGAGGGAAGAGGCCGGCCGGTGGGCCGAATGGGGACGCGGCCCAGAGCTGACGCGTGCGCGCGAGGAAGGTCGAGGAGTGGCGACGCGGGCCGAGCATGACAACACGGCCCGAAGGCCAAGCGCGCAAGACGGACGGAGGCCGTTGACCGGTCTCTTGCGGGGCCCACCAAGCCGAGCTGGAGCCGATGTGGCTGTCATGCGGGACGGCGAGAGGAGGAAGAAGCATAGTGCTTCAATCCGATGGTCGGCGATGGTGATGTTCTCCGGGGCTGTACACGGTGGCGCGTCCAAGGAGAAGGGCACCCAGACAACGAGGGAGTAGGACCAACGGCTCGGATTCGCCGGGAGGTGGTCGGAGACGATGGATTGCGGCGACGTTTCCCACCGGCGAGCAAAAGGGGAAAAAATCACCGGAGCTCAAGGGGTGGATTCATCGGTGCTTAGATTTAATTCATGGAGTCAAGAATCCATTCCAAGCATCACAAGGCATGACATGACTCTAAGGAGACCCACGGCGACGAGCTAGTGTTGACACGGAGGCGACGAGCAACGGTGGTGAAAGGGCAAAACAGCGTCGGAGAGGGAGAGGGGCGTTCGGGTCAAGGCCTTACCAGCAGTGGGCAACCACCGAGGGCAGAGGCAGCGGCGCGACGAGAAGAAGATGCTAACAACAGAGTGGGTTGAGGCGGCCGCATTTCAAGACAGGCGCGGCACCAGGAGGTCGTGGGTGAAGTTGTCGCGGATGCTGGGTTCAAGCTAGCATCTCTGGCGCAACGAGAGGTGCACAGATATGGCGAGGCAATGATGAGCCGAGCTTGGGCACCATTGCTGTGCACGAAGGAGAAAGGGGAAGTATTTATAGGTGCCGGGGTGGAAGCTTGTGGAGAAAGGGAGCTCGGTGGAGCGCGTCTAGCTGGCGTGGACTCGATTAAGGAGGAAGGACAGCGAGTTGCAGCCGTGCGTCATGGTGCTCGGCCTCCATGTTTTGGTCGCTTGCGGTGTGGGGCGGCAGGGACCAATGGTGATGACGACGTTAGCGGCAAGCGGAGACAAGGCGGTCGTAGCAGTAGGGCAGGGCGGCGTGACGTGGCGTCCTTGCCGGTCGGCCTTGACGCGCGGGCATGCGGGAAAACGGAGGACGGCGAAAATCAAATCCGGCGTCGACGACGAAAGAGAGAGATCGAACGCGTTGGGAGAATGAGAGGAGAGGCTGCTCTCTCTCCCTCGGCACGTATGCGGTGTGTGAGTGACCAGGGTAGCCCGCGACTCGAAGGAAGGTGGGCCGGACACGGCGCAGCCGAGGAGCGAAAAGGAGAGGGAGATGGACATGGGCCGGCCGAGAGAGAAAGCAGCCCAAACAGGAGGGACATAAAATAGACTTTTGCAGAAAATTTGAATTGGAGAGGATTTGGAGTTGAATTTGAATTGGGATTTGAATTCAAATTGCATATTTGAATTCAAGGTTTCGAGGAGGAGTCAAGCAGGGGACTCAAGGTGGGAATTCGATTTTTTTGGGAAATGAGGATAAGTATTTGGTGAGGGTTTCAAAGGAAGAGGTTGAATTTCGGAATTTGATCTTGGAGACTCGACTTTGTAATTGGGATTTTGAGGAGTTGATTTTCGGCATCGAGGAGAGGGAACAAGGAGAGATTGAAATGAGGTCCACGGCACGACTTAGACTCTGACACAAAGAACGAAATTTTCGCGAATAGGTTTTATTAATTTAGTTATTAATGTCTCACGAAAAGCGGGGCGTTACACATATTCGTCAAGGTGAAGTTTGTTAGAGTTTGTATCGAATATGTATACGTAATCGGTTATAGTTTAGGACTTGGAGTTGTACTAGGTATATAAATAGAGTAAGAGTCAGACTCTATCATAGGATCTTTCTTAAATAGATGGGCGGATCTGTTGTAACCGCATATGATGACTTAGCATAGTGAGAGGGAGCGGTTGCCGGTGGCGTCCAGCCGTGAGTCGTTATAACTCTGATACGCTATAATATGCTGGATCGGGGAGGAGCGCCTGTAACTAGTGCCCCGGGACGTAGGCTTCGGCTAAACCTCGTTAACAAATATCGTATCTCAGTGTCGTCATCATGTTTGGATCTCCTATAGTGTTTCTTTCGTGTTTGATTTTCGATAATGATTTCGGGCCGGTTTTATAATAACTGGTTTGTTTAAGAGTAGCTGTTCAGCCCGTTTAGGGGAAGGTTGTTTCTGAGTAGGTTCTTAATACATATGAATCCTGAAGAATTGCAGGTAGAGGCAGGTGACACTACTGACTTCGATTGTAGTAGTAGCCTACGGAATCACTGAAGAAACGCCAAGCAGTATCCGACATTCCAAGTGGCAATTCATCGTCCAGCTAAGCTGTATATATCCGTAGTTAATTTAGTGGCCAGGCAAATGTGAATGTCAACTCTGGAATCAGCCGCATAGAGCGATCTCTCCCTTAGCATGAGAAAATGAAATGTTTCACGTAAAACGAGATAATATTAATGTATGATTTATTGAATTTTAATTATTACAAACTTGAAAAATAGATTTATTTAATATTTTAGAGCAACTTTTATATAGAAAATTTTTGTACGAAACATACCGTTTAACGGTTTGAAAATGTGCCACAAAGATAAAAATTTTCATCCTAGCGTTTCATGAGAAACAAACGGGGTTTAGGCTGTGTTCGGCTGCCTAACTCCCAGCGCGCACAGTGTTTTTCCTCCCGCGCACGCTTTTCAAACTACTACACGGTGAACTTTTTTGCAAAAAGTTTCTATATAAAAGTTGCTTAAAAAATCAAATTAATCCATTTTTGAAAAAAAATTTAGCTAATACTTAATTAATCACGCGCTAATGACCGACTCCGTTTTCCGTGATCACTGTGCGCGCGGGGAACACGTACAGCCGAACACAGCCTTAGTCTCTTTTAGCAGATAATAATTGTCAAATTTTTACATGCAACAGCATTAGCAGATAACATTTTTGTCTGTGACGAGCGTTTACCGTGACAATGACGAGCGTTTACCTGTGATCCTTTTCTTACGTATGGTGATTTGTGAATGACTCACAGATCGATTACTCCCTAAAGGCAAAACTAGAATACTTTCTGTATCTATCGCCATTGCGTGATCACAGACTGATCAAGAAATGCTTGACGAGTATAATTATGATCGGCTTAATAGTTATTACTTGTCGCAGCTGGATGCTCTGGGAATCTAGTATTCCAGGGAGCAAACGTAAAAGCAGAAATGTGAAAGATTCAGGCGCAGAACTGAAGACTTCTTGCTCAGAATCGGTATGGTAAATACCCGATATGGGCTGAGCAGATGTAAATTGCTTTAAATGGGCTCAGAACAAAGCATAGCCCAAAGAAGACAGTGGCCTCAACAATGGAGGCCCATTAGATAAGTATAGCCCAAACAAGACAGTGGCCTGCAGGCTGCACGGCTGCACCTCAAGTCCTCAACTACCCCAACGCCATCTTCTTCTTGTTAGGTTCTTGGATTTCATCGCTGGAAAAGAAAATCTTCCAAATCTCCGCCTGGACTGTCACTCAAGGTTAGGCGATTTCTCCTTGCTTCGGATTCCTCTCCGGCTATCCGCGCAAGATTTCTGCACCTGCTCGTCCAAATCCTCGGTTAGTTTCTTGCGTCCTCTTGCCTGCTTGAATCATATAGTTCTTCATATTTTCTCTGTTGGTTGCCTTCCTGGTGATGCAGTTACTACTCCACTGATGTAGTCCCCATTTGCTTTTGCCCTCCCAATGTAATGGGATAGATTTTATTTTTTGTGCAGTTCTTTTTGATGGAATACTAGTACCGATTCCGAGTCACTATCTTGCGCTCAGTATTTCAGTCACTGAATTTAAAGCCCATATCACTGAGCTAAGGACAATATTAAGAATTGATGTGGTGCTAGCTAACACGAGTACTTACTAGGCCTGATGGGGAGCAGAGGTGGAAGTGGCGGCGATGGCGCAGAAAGCCATGGCTATGCCGCGGACATCCACTCCATCAGGGAGGCGCAGGCTCGCATCGCACCATACGTGCACAAGACGCCCGTTCTGTCATCAACATCGATCGATGCCATAGTGGGGAAGCAGCTGTTCTTCAAGTGCGAGTGCTTCCAGAAGGCGTGAGAGTCATTGCCCCCATGTGTTGTTTGGCATATCTGCCATGCTAATTTCTACCTGCTGCTAATTGCTTGTGTGGGGATATGAATATATGATGTAGAGGGGCATTCAAGATCCGAGGCGCTTCCAATTCAATATTTGCGCTTGAAGATGATGAGGCATCCAAGGGCGTTGTGACGCATAGCAGGTTAGTGCTAGCTTCAGAGTTATTGCAATGTTACCTGGCATCTTAATCCTAAGAAGCATTATGGTGAACTGAACTGATTGAAATGGTTTCTTCTCAGTGGGAACCATGCTGCTGCAGTGGCTCTTGCTGCAAAGCTGCGCGGAATACCTGCTTACATTGTCATTCCAAGAAATGCACCAGCATGTAAGGTTGATAATGTTAAGCGGTACGGTGGCCATATTATCTGGAGTGATGTCTCCATTGAATCAAGAGAATCTGTTGCTAAAAGAGTCCAGGAGGAGACTGGTGCTATTCTTGTTCACCCATTCAATAATAAAAACACTATCAGGTATGATTTGTCTGTTCTAAGTTCTTTTTATTGAGTTGTTCTGTTGCCATGCGGAAAGTATGTTCATATCTCAAATCATGAAAACATTGTGCAGAGACTAAAAGCTGTTTGCTTTAACATATAATACCCCTAGATACTGGTGCTGCAAAAGTCTAAGTGGATTGAGCATGTCACTAGTACTCTATTGTTATCTAGTAGTCCCAATTCCTGAGCTTACTGCTTTGATGCAAAAGAAGTCCATTTGGGATTTGGAACGGACAGCGTGGGGAACTTTGATAGGCTCCTCTTCTTATGAGTATATGAAATTACTTGATAGTAGCCTTGGTTCACTATCAATTCATGAAATCAGCACTTAATTCAAACTGTATGATATCATTACTCTTAACTCATATTTCATCTGGGTTTCAAGATTTTTTTTTATATATACCAGCCTAGACTAAAGGGCAATATCTACTTGACATATTTCATACAGCTTGTGTTAAACAACCTTAGTTTCTTTCCATGTCTTGCCACTTTAAAATGTGTACTCTTAGCTTATGGAATACTAGCAAACATGAATTTTTTGGTGAATCATGCAAATTCTGATATGATGTTTTCTTTCAGTGGTCAAGGTACAGTGTCTCTTGAACTTTTGGAGGAAGTCCCTGAAATTGACACAATAATTGTTCCAATCAGTGGTCTGTACTCTACTGTATTAACTTATTCTGTAACACAAGTCTTTGCTTTCTAGTTTGACGCCTGCATATACTTTTGGCTACACTACAGGTGGTGGTTTAATTTCTGGTGTGGCATTGGCTGCCAAGGCCATAAACCCTTCGATACGTATTCTGGCAGCAGAACCAAAGGGTGCTGATGATTCTGCCCAGTCCAAGGCTGCTGGAAAGATCATAACATTGCCTTCAACCAACACCATTGCTGATGGACTTCGAGCTTTTCTTGGTGACTTGACATGGTAAAGCATTATACATTGAACCCATTCTCAGCATCAATCTCCAAATGCATTCCCCCACACTAATTAGGACCATACTAAAATGTTAAGCCAGCGAAAAAAATGTTAACCTATTGTAAGCATCAATCTTCTCCAAATGCATTTGCAAATATTTTTGCGGTTTTATTCGAAATATCTATTGACTCACCAAGCAGTCACAATAAAACTTCTTACATTTGATCTCCATGTTTTAGGCCGGTCGTGCGCGACTTGGTGGATGATATCATTGTTGTGGATGATAATGCCATTGTGGACGCCATGAAAATGTGCTACGAGATGCTGAAGGTGGCTGTTGAGCCGAGTGGAGCAATAGGCCTCGCAGCCGCCCTCTCTGACGAGTTTAAGCAAAGCTCTGCTTGGCTTGAGAGCAGCAAGATAGGGATCATTGTTTCTGGGGGCAATGTTGACCTCGGTGTCCTTTGGGAGTCTCTGTATAAACGATGATTAGAAGGTCCTACGCGAGATCGCTGTAAACTTGTAATCCGTTGATTCCTTACAGAGTTACAGGAAGCTGTCCTGCACGTTGAATTAATCGGTGCCAGAACATTTTGCTGTACACTTTGTCAGTGATTCAGTACTTCATTCAGTTGAGTGCTGAGCTGCTATCATAGTTGGTTCTCCTGTAGAGATCATACTTGGTTGAGCTGAAACTGTAATCGCCGTTGGGCACCTGGACTTCAGATCAAGTGCCAAGACAGGCGCCACTGAAACGTCGGAAGGGGAACCTCTGCGGAGGGCGCCGCGCCGTCATCGTTGCAGATGAGATGCAATGGGTACAAGACCTATCGCAGGTTTTCCCACGAGGGAATAGGCGCGGCAGTGCGAGCAGGGAAGAGGCAGCGGTGGAGGTGGATGAAGAGGGGGAACCGAGGCTCCACTCTAGGGCGTGTTTGGTTGCTCGTATATCCCTAGCCTGGCTCGTATCCCTCATCCAGGTTGCCCTCAGCCTGGCTAGGGTGATGCAATTGGCTGTGTTTGGTTGCTTGCATGGGTTTATCCTGAGTGATACGAGATGCTGTTTGGTTGGTTGTATGACATGATACTGTATGCTAGAGATAGTGTTTGGTTGGTTGGTTGGACCTTGGGTTGAGGTTGTCCGAAAATCATTTTCGGAACTTCCGAAAAATTACAGAACCAAGTTGTGCGTTCTGGAAATTTTCGGAGTTGTCCGAAAATAATTTTCGGAACTTCCGAAAAATTTCCAGTGGAAGAGAAGGAGGACGGCCGACGGTGGGAGCCGGCGCACACGCCCTGCCCGGCGGCGGAAGAGAGGGGGGCGACGGCGGGAGGCGACGCTCGCGCTCCCACCCGGCGGCGGAAGGAGGGGGGCGACGGTGGGAGGCGGCGCTCGCGCACCCTACCCGGCGGCGGAAGGAGGGGGCGACGGTGGGAGCCGGCGCTCGCGCCCCTACCCGGCGGCGGAGAGAGGGAGCGACGATGGGAGCCGGCGCTCGCGCCCCTACCCGGCGGCGGAAGGAGGGGGGCGACGGTGGGAGGGGGGCGGCGGAAGGAGGCGCGACGGAGAAACCCTAGCTTTTCTTTCTGTGGGGAAGAATGGTGAGAGGAGAAGGGATCCAGCCCGACCTGCTGCACGCGCGGGTGCAACACGCGCACGCGTGGGTGCAGCGCGGCTGCGCGCCACGGGCCAGGCCGCGGAGCGAAGGTGGAATCGGCCGTTTCCCCTCAGCCTGGCTCCGCGGGCTGTTTTGCATTAGCTGGGCCTGGCTAAGATCCCCATCCAGGCAACCAAACAGGCCGAATGTTGCATCTCGGATGCGGGCCAGGTGCAATGCAGGCAACCAAACACGCCCTCTGAGTAGGAGGTTGACGAGGAGAGGGAGGCGGCTCGCGTGCTGGGCGCGGCGGCGGGTTGGTATGGATTTTACAGAAAAGCCCTGACAGCGATCAGGACTTCACAGAAAAGACTCTGATTGGGATCTCATTTTGCATAAGTGTCCCTATTTTGGTAGTTATATTTCATAATAGCCCATAATAGCGATACCGAACCAAGTATGATGCGTGGACGGTGGATCAAAGTGTGCACACGAATCTCAAAGCGTTGTCGCCACCCAAAACGAAGCCCTTTGCTCGGCTGTTCGCCTGTTCCCTTGCTGCTCCCCTCCCCTCCCGTCCCGCCGCCGCCGCCAGGGGAGAGACACCAGTGACCAGTCCGACCAGAGCACCGCACCCTACCACGCGAGACGGCGAGAGAGCGGCGGGTAGCCAAGCCATGGCGAACAAGCGGCAGCGGGAAGCGCGGAAGCGCTTCCGCGAAGCGAACCCCGGCCTGTTCCCTGCCAACCCGACCCCTCCCGCAGACGGCACCAAGAAGAAAACCAAGAAGAAGAACAAGAACAACAAGAAGAGCATGTTCAAGAAGACGAGTAAGGCGGGCGTGGGGGGCGCGGGGAGGTCGAAGCACCCGCTGCGGGTCCCCGGGATGCGGCCCGGGGAGCGGTGCTTCATCTGCAAGGCCACGGACCACGTCGCCAAGGTCTGCCCCGAGAAGTCCCTCTGGGACAAGAACAAGGTATCTGCCTACCACCATTCGTCTAAAAATTCCTGCCTTTTGCAAGCTCATGGGGATAATTTTTGCTCAGCCTAATGTCTTTTGCTAAAGAAGCCATATGGACCTAAGAACGTTAATTGAGGTGACCTTTGGTTTAGATCACCTTTGTACTTTCTGACTTTCTGTAATTGTTGGGGGATGGGGGTTAAAACCGAAGAAATCAGGATGGGTTTCTGTTTTATACTTCCATTCAGCTTAATGTTGCCGGGTGTTATTTTCGTTAGGCAAGGCCTAGCAGTAGCAGTGCGTGTATTGGTTATTCTGCATTTCTTTTAATCACACGTTGTATCCATCTCTAGGTGAATCGCAAAACTGTGACTTTTGGAACAGACAATCAAACATGGCCGTCCTGATAAATGTTTTTAGCTCTCCTGCTTCCATTTCAACCTTTGATCAGTGATTCTGGCTGTCTGAATTTCATATTTTCAGTCAGCAGATTTTTTTCAGTACTTAGTTGCTTCAAAGTCTGACCAGTTCATTTGTGGTTTCAAGTTCACTACTCCTAAAATTGAATATAACCTTTTCCTTTCAGATTTGCTTGCTCTGCAGGCAACGGGGTCATAGTCTGAAGAATTGCCCAGACAAAAATGATGAAAATTTGAAGAAATTCTGCTATAACTGCGGTGAATCTGGGCACTCACTTTCCAAGTGCCCCAAACCCATTGAAAATGGTAAATCATAATACATCCTTTCATCTTATACAGGGGGCCAGTTTCAGTACTCGATACCTGCAAATAGTTACCCTCAGGCATATGGTTTCCTCACACATTTAGCATGATTTTTGCGTACAGGGGGTACAAAGTTTGCAAGCTGCTTTGTCTGCAAACAGCAGGGACATTTGAGCAAGAATTGTCCTGAAAACAAACATGGCATTTATCCAAAGGTATTATCAGATACTCTGTTGTCCCTTCTCACCACAAGATCATGGACTGAGATAATAGTCTGCATGTAGGGGCTCAAAAAGTCTACTGTTGAGGATGTTTCTGCTTGCCTTATCTTTCCTTTATTTAGTTACTTGTCTCCCTTACATGTGGATTCTAACTCTATACATTTGTTAGGGTGGTTGCTGTAAGATATGTGGTGAAGTTACACACCTGGCCAAGCATTGTCCAAACAAAGGGAGGCAAGACTTGATAACCTCCTGGGATGATGGTAAACACAAATTTCAACTGCCTTAACATTTCTCCACAGTATCATGTGTATTGTACTATTGTTGATTCATTTAATTTTTTTTCGAACTTTCAATAACTTCTTATGGCTGGTCTTTATATCCCACTTGTTATAATACAATTTTCACTTAGCAATAACCATTGAAGTGTTTTCGTGGATGTATAGACCATGCTTGTTTTGATAATACATTGGAGAAAGAAGAACCTATTACTTTTACCTTTTCTCTCCATATGAGAATCAAGGATTAAGGATGAATACTTAGATGTAAGGCATTTGGCTAACCTTATGAGGAGAAAACGACCAGCCTGCCAGGCGTGCTTCTTTTTTTCTGTTAAAGAAACATAACATGGTGCTATACTGTACCATATAATCTGTGCCGGTGGGTAATTAGGTGAACATGCCTTTAGTAGTACCTAGCAGTGTCTGGCTAAGCAGATGCCATCATGCTAATGTATGAGACAAGTTATGATTTCTTATATGTTGAGATGATCTATAATTTTGTCCGATGGTGCTATCAAACATCCGGTAACTCTTCAGTACAGGAAGTAGTAGCCGCTCATTTATTTGGTCTTCTGCCTATTTCTAGCTTTCAATACGGAGGAGCATCACCTGGAAGACAATGCTGTTCTCCGGGGTGGAGATGACCTTGATGACGATTTTATTGAAGAAGAAACAAAACCAACCAAGGCTAAGAAGGCAAAGCAATCCAGTTCAAAATCTACCACAGGAACAGGCGATGGCGACAAGAACACCAACGCGAAGGCAAAAGTAAAACAAGCTCCGAAAGTTGTAAAATTCTTTGGTTAAACAATGTAACCTTTGTAGCTTACGAGTTATGATACAAAAGATCCTTCTGAACAATTTTATCTATTGGGGGATCACGGTTTTGTAACTTACAACGGGAATTTAATCTGATTTACTGTTCAATGTTTGAGAAGTGATGTCTTCGGTGTCAAACATTGGTCTACAGTTGCACACGATTCTATTATTCATCGAGTCGTTTGTGTTGATTCAAGGAGCTCTCCAGTCTCTAATTGTTTTGTTACCATCATAGTCACCAATTCGTTCAAAAACCAGTTGAAGAATTTGGCGTAAGATCAGTTGAAGAATCTAGCGCGCGTCACGATTCAAATGAATCGCATTATAGATTTTCACATTCTCTGAACTTCTGAAGCTTGTCTTGTCTGTTGTCTCGCATTCACGGTGATGGATGGGGTGGTGGCGCGCATGTTGGTCTGGCTCTCGCGCACGAAGGCGCGGACGCACGTAGTGAAGGGGGTTTGTTGGCCAAACGCGCGGCCCGGCTCCTCCTCCTCCTAACGTGGCGGCATGGCGCCATGCAAAGCTGCTTATCTATATTTTGCCTGCTCCCTCCTCTCTTTCAGGCCTTGGAGATCGATCTCTTGCCATCGACAATTCGCCATTGCCCATCGCCTCCTCCACGCCGACCGTCTCTCCTCGCCACCGCCGTGAGAGAATCGAAACCCATCAACCATGGTGAGTATACGATCGACCATGCATATGCAGCGTGTGTATGTGCTTCAATCGCTCTTGGGGCACACGTCGACGTCTAACTGCTGCTGCTTGATCTGGGCATGCAGGCGAACTCGGCGTCGGGGATGGCCGTGGGCGACGAGTGCAAGCTCAAGTTCCAGGAACTCAAGTCGAAGAGGAGCTTCCGCTTCATCACGTTCAAGATCGACGAGCGGACGCAGCAGGTGATTGTGGACAGGCTGGGCCAGCCGGGCGACACCTACGACGACTTCACCGCCTCCATGCCCGCCAGCGAGTGCCGCTACGCCGTCTTCGACTTCGACTTCATCACCGACGAGAACTGCCAGAAGAGCAAGATCTTCTTCATCTCCTGGTAATATATATGAATTTAACCAGCGCCTTTTAATTAATTTTTGCCTGCACATTGCATTGCATGCCTTAACTAATCTTGGATCTCTGAGCTCACGGTGTCATCACTTGGTTTCCAGGTCGCCGGACACGTCGAAGGTGAGGAGCAAGATGCTGTACGCGAGCTCCAAGGACCGGTTCAAGAGGGAGCTGGACGGGATCCAGGTGGAGCTGCAGGCGACCGATCCCAGCGAGATGAGCATGGACATCGTCAAAGCGAGAGCCCTCTGAATTAACATGTTCCCAAGCCTCCATTAATCAATCGTACGCGCGCGTGCTAGCTGATCAAGCGATCAGGCATATATACATGCATGCTCTCATGCTCCAAGCAGGAACAAGGCGTGTACGTTTATGCATCGGTTCCTGCATATGCATGCAGGCTTTTCAGTGTTTGATCCTACCTGTCAGAGTACTGTTAACTGATTAATTAATTAGTACTCCTGTAAACTAGGTGATCTTTATCTTCTCCGATCCGGCCCGTTCTAGACCCGTTAATCCACATCGATCTTTCCTGTTGTTGCAGAGGTACATGTCTATACTACTTAAAAAAGCATAGTGATGATCGTTATTCCTACAACTATTGATGTTGACCTTTGAAACCGTCAAATCAAACGAATGAGATTCCTTCCACGATCCTTCCCTCTCTGCTGCTCAACCTGGATCGCACCCTACCCGCCTCTTCACCCCGACTCCCCCACCGTGCCGCCTCCCCCTCTCCTTCCTCACCGTCACCGCCGTCCTCCCCAGCGCTCCCATCCCTTCCTCCTCCTCGCCGCGCTGCCTCCCCATCGTTGCCGCCGCCCCGTCGCCCCTGCTCACCCACATCCACCGCGTTGTCTCCCTCTCCGGGCACCCTACCCCTTTCTTCCTCCTCCCCACCACATCCCCCTGCCTCCCTCCCCATAGCGCCGCCAGTCCCTCCTCCCCCTCGCCGTGCTGCCTCCCCATTGCCGCCGTCCCCGCCCGCATCCACGTTTGGGAACGCAAGTTCTTCGCGGTCCGTGGCGGCCAAGCAGTTGTCTCTCATGGGCGGTGCTGCCCTTCGCCGTTGTTCGTCTTCTCGGCGCAAATCCGACGACCGAAGCAGCAACAGAAGGTTGCAGGATGAGCAGCAGCTGGTCACCCCGCCACAGCAGAAGGTTTTCCAAGAAAGCCGCGGGCGAGGCCTCCTGCTCCTCCATCCTGTCTGGGTCGGTGGGCAGACCGTGCCGCACATTCTGTCTTCCTCCTCCATTGCTCTGTCATCCTCTTGATTCATTGGTGAGAATCAGTGCTTTCAACTTTCAACCTGATTTTAGAGCAAGCAGGCAATAACCTCACCAATTGGAATCAACCGATCAACATATCTATCGATGTGCTTGTATGATGCGGTAAGTATTTTGGATTGATCATCTGTAAGATTTGAGTTCAGCTCGTGCTTGTTATGATAGAACAGGACACATCGGTTAAATAACTGACAGAAGCCTCTATTTTACAGGTAACCAACAAGAAATAGTGCTTGATTTGCTTTCCTATTCAGGCAAGGTAACAGCTGACTTCGAGTTCTTTTTAATTGGTGCATTATCCATTATTTTTTTGTTAAAATTTCTGATAACTTAATAGGAAAGACATTAATTAACTATCCCCTGCCTGCCCCTATATGCTATATATAATATAATTGTAGAACATCGAATATTTTATTTCTTTTTACTCAAATATAATCAATGTTGGCCTATTTTGCAATTTTAGTTTTGTGTGACAATCACACGTGGAACCCACATGGTACTACTTGGTAAGATCTAAGTAATTAGTTATACTTGATCTCAGGGCCGAAAGAAATTAAACCTTAACAACATTGTGAAATGCAGTGAGACTAAATCTTGGAGATAAATTACTGAAGAATTGAACTATTATTGTGAGTATAATTTACTTTCTGATCTCTTAACAAATAAGGATATTGTTTGTTAGTGGTTCGAGATTCGGTTACCCTGCCCTTTTCTCGTGAGTGCAATTAGGGCCGAGCTTTTGTGCGGCCTTGTCAGCAAGACTGAAAAAGTACATAGACAATGCATCACTTATCTGAAAATTGGTTATGAATTTTACTTCACTATATCCCTCAAGAATGGTACTAAAATCTTATTTGTGTATTGGCTTATTTTAGTCATTTGAATTCGCTCTGTCAATACAGTCCATGTTTAATGAAATCTGGAATTATATTTTGAGGTTAAGATAATCCAGTTGTTTATAGACTCAGGAACAATATAATGTGCTCTAGAAACATCAAAATTATTTTATCAGATCAAACATAGATGTTTGTATGTGATAATTTTCAACTCTCCAAAAGTTACCATCTTTGATTATAATTTAAATTGCTACCACATGTTTGCTAAAAATATTCGAGCATCTGTTTTGCTTTGAGGAACTAAATTGAAACCGATAATTCATTTTGCACACTTACAGTTAAGTTATGAAGAAGTAAGTTCTGAAATATATAAAGATATTTTGGCGGACATGCTTATTGGACCTTTTTCCTTAAGCCATACTTCTGTGTCTTTTAACTAAAGTTGCTTTCTGTTTTGTAAGATCAGCCCTCTAGCAAGTGGAGGTAATACAGTAGGACGAATGAAACCATATATCTCTTTGATTGCTTTGAAACTGAACAAATAAGTTCTCCCAGTGAAAAAAAATTCAAAAAATATTCAAAAAAGCCATAGTTCTGTGTCTTCTAATCGCTGTCGCTGTGAACTGGTTCTCCCAGTGAACTGGTTTCTGACCAGGAAGAAGGACTACAAGTATGGAGGTTCTCCCAGATTGTTTCTAACGTTCTGACATGAAGCTCAGGGGTGACCTTGAGAGGCTGAAGAAGATCATGTGAGTTCTGCTTAATTTGTGCTTGCTTACCAAATTTTTTTAACTTTGTTGTAGGGTGATGTAAATCTTTCAGTCTTTACAAATTTTGAGCTATTGTTAAGAATCACCAGGACTACCTCCCAGTATTGGTTGGACCATTGTGCAAATATAATTGCAGCAGTAGGGTCACTAGGCAATATATGCTGAAATGTACAATTTCTCTCTTTTTTATTGTGGAACCACAGCTACAAAAGCAATTGTACCTAAACTTTATAAATGTGTTTTCGACAAACAAATGAAAAAGGACAGAAAGAGACGGGTACTGAGCAACCTCGAGCCCTTTGCAATGCTTTTTGAGCATTTGCTAAAATAATTTCATTTATCAGCATTGCATATTGTTTGGGCTGCAAGACCATTGAGAAATGCAGTGAAATTACTGAACAACTGAACTCTAATTCTGAGTAGATATTTACTTTCTAAACTTTTAACCCTGAAGGATCTTCCTAACCATATTATTTTTGAAAATCAAGAGTGTCAGCTTTTAGCTCATGTGCTATATTTGCAGTAACCATTGCACTTCGATTTTTACTATTTTTTATTGATGTATCTCAATGAACCCCCTATGTCTCAAGGGATTAAATTTACTATGTTTAAGAGAAGATTATCTCAGTTTAGGACAAAGAGAAGAAAAATAAGAAAAGGTTTAAACAGATTGCAACGTGCACAAAGAATATATTGTGTACAAGGAGGTCCTCACAACATAGACGAGGTATATGTTACTATTTAGTGCCTCTGTTTTTCTCTTTCATATTTAAGTGTCTAGTTTGCCCATACGCATGCCCCATGAAAGAACAACACATATTTTTTATTGTCAACAGTAGATCTAGCATTGGCTTTATTCCCTGGAGACTCTTCTCTATCAAATATATTGACAAGTTTCTAAAAGATGAGAAGTTAGAATAGACCAAAAATGCAATGTCTTCACAGGGCTGGTCCTAACATATTAGGGACCTAGGACGATAAAAATATTTGGGCCCTCATAAATTATATATGTATATATAAGTTTATTTTTATTGCAATCGTTAATACAGAGTAGAATACTTCCTTTTAGTCGATTGGAATTTAAAATTCCGACCTTAAAAATAATTTTCAAGTGCTTAGATTAAAAAATAAAATAAATGGCAGAATTGTCTTGAAAAGTATAATCGTTGACATAGTTATTAGATCTTGTTCTAATATAAATTTATGGCCATCAAATATTTTTGATCGGATGGAATATTTATTATATTGTAAAAACATAAAATTTAAGTTCTAACTGAAAATATAATTCTCTATTTATATTATCACAAGTATAAAAAATTGTATGATGCTACTGTTTAAACACAACAAAAATTCTGGAATATAAAGCCATCCACCATAATAAAGACAATAATTTCTACTGTTATCATTCATATAGTGCCAATATAATAGCAGAGCTAAAGTTATTGATAATTACCTTGGGGACAGAGCCACAAACATCCACGCAAGGGCCTTATGCTTACGCTTGTTTTTTAAGCTGTTATGTTGGTTAATTAAACGCTGATTGTACAATCGTAATTACACACTAGCTAAACCTACGTAAATATTGCCAGTGTGGGGCCCTTGGCTTGACGGGGCCAGTGCGGCCGCACCGTCCGCCCTGCCCCATGGCCAGGCCTGTGTCTTCAGGTTCTGAATGCTTCTTATTTACAGGAGTGGTTTGTGTCTGTCTTTATCTTTGTTGCAGATTCTAAAGTAGGAATCAACACAATGTGGAACCACGATTGATCATCATTATGGCTTGAGTATTATTGGAAACTAGTTGTTCCTTTTCTTGGGAACATTATTGATGTGATGTGAATTTCATCACTGATCAGTGAGAATATTATTTCAATGGTGACCTGCAGTTTTTTAAGTGCACGATATGCAGATGTATTCAATCCTCAATTACTGCATTCTTTTTAATTAGTCGTAAATTATGAATGGTTTGAACCTAGACTTATTTTTTCATTTGAAAATACTTTTTTTTATTGTTCTCAAGGCATTGACATATCGATGAGTTTAGTAGTATTGGACTATTTTTTAAGCAGTGTTTTGGAATTGCCGTAGTGATATAAATCACCACTCTTGAGAAACCAGAATCTTGTGTTGCTGGAACTGAGCTAAGATGTTGATGACACCAGTCGATCATAATCAAGTATTTCATTTTTATCGTCAATACGGCCTGAATCATTTGTTGGTAATAAAGGTGTCCCCATGTTGTTAATCACCAGTTCCCTTTTTTGTCCGAATTTGTGCTGATTTTTTTCATCTACCAAACAATAAGCATTAGGCTTTTTTACACACATATAAATTTGAATTATTTAATTTTTGGGACAGATGTGCCTACATCTTACTACCACTTTGTACTACATAAAATTTATGTATCATGTTCTACACTGATTGTGGTAAATTGTAGGCTTCTACGGTACTGCTCCCTTTTAATTAAACATATTGCGTATGTATTGTTATATTTATACAATTATCAATGTTGAAGTGATATGGAGTAATGCCTAAACCCTACTATATAGTCTATATGACTGCTGTAGTGATGTGCAAAGGAGAAAAAAATTGAGACAGTTATATTCGAGATCGGCAAATTAATTTTTATTCTTCCACGCTCATGAGTTTCGTGGTGCATGCTGCAATTAGCCTTTTTATCTGAGTTCATGCATGCTGCAGTTAGTCTTTTTAGTTTAGTCCAAATACTGGAATTAGCATTGGAGACACATTATTCAATTCTTGCAATATGTGTTAAGGGTGGGTTGAGAATTCAGAGAAGCTTGAAACGGTAAAGCAAAAAAACAAAAATCTTATTTTAGGTGAAGGTGCTCCACAACAATAGGCCTCTTAAGTCATGTTTCCAGCTACATGCAAAATTGGAATTGATGTATATGTTGTCTCCTTACAAGACTGTAACGTAACATAACAGTATTTCTGCTATATTAAGGCTTTCGTTATAACAATTAGCATTCAGTGATTATTTAACAACTTTTTACCTGATGCGACTGGAGGTTGACTGTATTCATTTTTCCGTTGCCACGCACGGGCACTCAAGTAGTATGTATTGATGTGCCTATGAATTCCTGCATAGCTGTGTATGTGAGCGACTGGAATCCAGAATCAGGCCAAAAGGCCATGCCGCATGGTATTTGAATCGAAGAGGAAAATACAACAAGAATATGATGTTCGCGTATGTCTGAGCGCTTCATTTTGGTTCATTTCAAGCAAACGGATGGCTGAACAAACACCTACCTCCTTCATCCCATAAAAAACAAACCTAATACGACTGTACGAGATGTAACCCATTCTAGTACTACGAATCTGAATAAGTCTTCTATCCAGGTTTCTAGTACCGAGTTTGATTTTTATGAGACGAAATATCTAGATTCGTAATACTAAAATGTATCATGTCCCGTGCTAGGTTTGTTTTCAACGGGACTGATGGAGCAGTGAGTTTCGAGCAAGTTCAAGGTTCCTCTGTGTCTCTGCCTGCTTTGTTGTTGGTTGACGCTTGGGGTTGGGCCTTGTCCCTTGGGGGTATAGATGGTCAAAAGGCCCGGGCCCGACGGCTCGGCTCATGGCACAGGGTTTTGGTCCGGCCTAGACATGACATGACCCAACTGGTGTCAGGCCTGTGCCGGCCCGGCCCGACCATTGGGTCGGGCCTGGGTCTTTGCCTCGACACAATGGGCTGGCCTGGCACGACTCGGAGATGAGAGACGTAAAATAGACTTATTTCAGCCATATATATAAGACACTGCCCAAAGAGGAGGGAGGCAAAAATAGACTTATTCAACCATATATATGACACGGCCCAAAAAGGAGGGAGGCAAAATAGACTTATTTCAAGAACGAGCATGATTGGCTGGTCGTGCCTTCGGCCGTCCCGGCACGACCCGACTTTATTGGGTTGTGCCTGGGCCATATGTGCAGCCCGTGGGTGGGCATGACACGACAAGGAGTGCTGGCCGGGTTGGGTGTGGCGCCTCAAACTATGCTGGTCTAGAAAGTCAACCGGCATAGGCTGGAGGTCACAACCTTATCTGTGGTTATAGTACCAGTCCCAGGATACACGAGCTGGTACTCACAGGATAATAGTGGAATCCAGAAATACAAAGCTTTTATTACAACATTGTTGAAGGTCTCAAACTACTACCGTCGTGGACAAACCTCAGACTGGTAGAAAGACTGAAAGGACAAGGTAAACGCAAGCGGAAACATAACAACAGTGGAGGGTGACATGAAGCAAGAAGACAACCATAAATCCACAGGCTAGGCTTGGGAACTAGGCTTGAAACCCAGAGAAGTCGTACTCGACCTGCTCTTGAAAGTAGGCCTCGGCGGAAGAGTCAAGGTATCCTTCTTCTAACTCTATAAATAATAATAGTAAGGGTGAGTACTCGTTGTACTCAGCAAGCCCGAAAAAAATATGACATGCAAGGCCAATAACAAGGGGTGAAACGGCTTTATTTGAAAAACCAGGTTTTATAAATCATTTAGTTGTAAACCTCTAGTGTAATAGTTTTTAGTTTCGAAGTAAGGCTCACGCCTCACTCCATTCCACAGGTTGCTTTGCAACAACCTGTCACTGTAGTAATTCAATACAAACATCGTGCCATCTCAGCACTGCTCGGCCATCTCAGCCACTCTACCTCGGCCATCTCAGCCCAAACCACACCTTGGTGCCAATCAACACCCTGAGTCACACAGACTCGTTCCCAACCACGAAGGCTGGCCGTCCGCCACAAAGAAGGACTCTGGTAACGGTACCCATCCCAAGAATTAATTTATAAAACAAACACTACGCTATGAGAAACACTTCACATCCGCCCATGACCGTGGGCACGGCTGTTTAAACAGTTTGATTAAACTCTGCAGAGGTTGCACGCTTTACCCACACGTCGCGGACTTCTCGCATTACCGAACACATGTGGATCAGACATGGCCGACAAAGGAGAGCTCGCTATAAGGCTTTTCCATAACCAACCCATAAATATCCCGTGTCCCACAGTTGGGTGGAATCTCTCCACCAAGCATCAGGCCAAATTTCAAGCCCTCATCTACTCAGGCCCCACCGTATGGACTCCGACACATCCCCACTGCAGGAGATTGCCATACACGCCACCATACCAGTGCTCCTCAACTGCTAACATGCTGGACACCTATGTTTTAGCTATTTACTCGGCCAGGGGCATCCTATTATACCCGTGTGGTCGCACTGTCATATGTTCAGATGAATTTCCCAAAGGAAACGGTCCTTGTGGATAATACGTAGCCAAACCACCAAAGTACTAACTCCCGCATCATCAGGTTTTTAAAACACTTTTTCTTCTTCTTAACCATACCGACATCTCGCTGGGTTTTCAAAATATAAATATCCCAGTTTTTCCCGCACGACAGAACAATTGTGACCTATAGGTAATCTACTTTGGCATTTTAAATACCAACGCAAAATATGTAGTGGAGTTACAAAGGAATGGGGTCATCAATTCCTATATAGTAAAAGTGCGACTACTGGGAAGGTCCGACGATCCATATTTGCACCGTGGCCAAAAACAGTGTAACCTAAAGCATGCAATTTGGCAAACAAAATATTTAATTTAAAATATAGGGGCAATAAATGGTCAAGGGGGCTTGCCTTGTTCCGCAACAACGGACGGAGCGTCGAACTCCTGCGTGAATCCTCCGTCCGACTCGGGTTCTAAACACGAGAAAACAAACAATACATAAAACCACTGCTAAACCAAAACAAAACACGAAAAAGACAGTGTTAATAAATAGAGGGGAATTTTAGAAAGATTTTGGAATTTGAACGGAGTCAAACGGAGTTTGGGATGAAAAGATATGGATTTTTGAAGTTTTGGGGATTTTTGGAGGGTTAAAAGAATATAGAGAGGAATATTTCAGGGAATATTCCGAGTGGGGCCCGGCTGTCAGGTCAAAGGAGTCAAGGGAGAGAGGGAGAGATGTGGGCTCGTGGGTCCCACTCTTTTTCTTTTTTTTTCTTTTTCTTTTTCTTCTTTTTTTTCTCCTTCTTATCTCCTCTCTCTCCTTCTTTCTTTTCTCTGCTCTCTTTCTTCTCTGCCGCATGCCGAGAGAGAGGCCGGGAGGGAGGGGCGCCGGGAGGGAGGGAGCACGGCGGCGGCAGCCGGGCTCGGCTAGGGGCGCGGCGCGGCAGCTGCAGTCGGGCTCGGCCGACGGCTGGGCAGCACGGGGCCGGTGGCTGGGCGGCTGGGAGGCGCAGGGCCGGGCGGTTGGGAGGCGCAAGCAGGCGACGGCTGCTGGGGGCGCAGGGTCGGCGGCCGGGCGGCTGGGAGGCGCAGGGCCGGCGGCGGCTGCTGGGCAGCGCGGGCCGGTGGCCGAGCGGCTCGGCCAGGGCACAGGCGAGGCGGCGGCAGCCGGGCGGCTCGCCCAGGGGCGCAGGCCAGCGGCTCGGCAGGCGCAGGCCGGTCGACTGGGCGGTAGGGAGGGGAGGGGGCTCGGCTGGGAAGGAAGGAGGAGGAGGCAGGGCAGAAGAAGAAGAAGAGAAGGAAGGGGTCGACCACCTCGACGCGATGGACTCCGGGACTTCGGCGACTCGGTTCCGGGGTGGTAAAAATGGAGTGGTGGATCGGCTGAGGAACTCCACGGTAAGTCTTCTCGGGTATTTATACTGCCGAAGTGATTCGGGAGGAGGAACTTGGCGACGAGAACGTCCATTGATGCCTCTGTGTATGCTTCTTCGTCTACAGGTTCCTATGGCTGTGGCTGTCAGGTTCCTCTGGCTGTGGCTGTTGTCGCTGCCTGGCTTGCTCGGCGAGCGGCGCGGAGCGGTGCCTAACTTCAGCGGAGAAGACGGAGACGGTGTCAACCCTCACTGTGTATTGACAGGACGGTGCCTAACCGTCGGTTTTGCAGGAGGTTTAGGAAATTAGGATAAGAAAGAAACATGTATGCACGAGTATTGGATGAGCCTGAGTGGTCTTCCTGGCTTAATGGAAGTGCAAAGGATCTCCGGGTGAAAAAGGACTGATAAACACCGGGCGGTAGAAATCCAAAATATTTTGGAATATTTTGGACGGAAAGAAAATGATTTGATACGACCGGGGAAATAAGTAAAAACAAAATTAAAACTAACTTTGAAATTTTTGGAAATTTTGAACGAAAAGACAGAGCGACGTTAAACTGCGGTTTTTAGAAAAACGCTGGCGTTACACCGGGTCAGGCCGAGTGCTCTCGGGCCGTGCCTAGTTCGTGTCGGGTTGGGCTGTGCCGGGCGGGCCATTTGGCTATCTATACTTGGAGGATGCTTAGGTAAACAAATGCTAGTACTCAGGGTAATCAATTAAATGATCTTTGGAATGCTAGCTGCTTCCAGTACTACAGTACTCCATGTGTAGAAATTGAAATATGAAAAGATCTCTTGGGGTACTTGTACAGTTGTACTCATACTACACCCTGCCGTACTAACACGCATGTCCCGTTTTAAGATAACTAAAATTGAATAAATGATTGGTAATCTGGTTTTTATGATAATTATTTAAGGATATAAATGAATGAATTATGAAAAGTTTCTTTAGAAAAATGTTCCAGGAAATTCTGTATAGAAATTTTTTTCTTTGCAAGAAATGCACGGGGAGCATGGAAAGCGTGCAAACGAAAATTTAAAATCTAGAATAAGAAAAGACAATAGCCACAGTGCCAACAAGATTGTACTATAAGGACGTTCACAGTGCAAGGACGTGGCATTCAGCCCCACAGCAAAAAACCAAATATTCGGCGCCACATCACCAATCTGCAGAGCCAAACGAAGTTCTCGGAGCCAAAACTAGACACTTGTTCTTCGCGTCGCTCGAGGGCTTGCGACGCAGGGAGGAACGCGCGCAGCCGCATTGTGGAGGGCGGAGCCTCACGCGGCGTGGCTTCCCGTAGGCGTCGGTGAGAGAACACCCCTGGCGCTATCTTTTCCCCTCTTGCGCTCCCCTTTCTTTCGCGCCCTCACCTCGCATAGTCGCCACAGCCACAAACAGAGAGAGGAAGGCATCGCCGACGACGAGGCTGCCATCGTCATCGCCCTGCGTTGGCCTGCCGCCTCGATTTGTAGGGAGAGGACACCGGAGGAGGGAGAGCCAAAGCCGCCAGATCTGGCCCCGAGCTTGTCTCCCTCCACGCGCCACCCCATCCAGCGACAATGACAAGAGCTTGCCGGCCACACCCCGCCACAGGATCCTGTCGCCAGAGGGAGGAGCGGCGTCGCTACTGACGAGAGGAGCGGCGGCCGAAGAAGGAGGGGAGGAGACTTGGCGGCCAAACGAGGGGAGGAGGCGCAGCGGCTGAAGGAGGAAGAGGAGGAAGGGAGGCGCGGCGGCCTAGGAGGAGAAGGAATATGGCGACAACGGCGGCCTAGGAAGGAGAAGGAAGATGGCGGCCTAGGAGGAGAAGGGAAGATGGCAGCGGCGGAGGAAGAGGAGGCGGCGGATCTGATGACCTAACCTCGTTGTCATCGTCGTTCTGTGCTCCTGAGGACCACAGCAGCGGCAGCTCGACGGAGAGTCCCGTGTCGCTAGATCCACTCCGATGAGCTCCCCCCGTCCCCCGGTCAAGCCCTGCTAAGCTCCCGCCATGTCGTCCCCCACTTGTGCCCCACCGAGCTCCCGCCATGCCATCTTCTTCTTGGGCCGCCGGTCGGAGGAGGAGGAGAGGTGGAGGCGTGCCGGCGTCGTTGTCGCTTGGGCCGCGCCACCGCCGCTCCGTTCGGTTCTGTTGCCAGGGAGACGCTCGGTGCCGTTGCCCTGCTTTCTCCGTGGAAAAGACGCTGAGAGAGGAGAGAGATGGGAGATGAAAAGTGAAGGAGAGGGTGGTGGGACCCACCACAAGTGACCTGCACTGTAGAGTATGTAACTGATACCGTTCTTGGTTTAGGTGGCATGTGAGGTCAAAAAAAAAAAAAAACTGTGGCGCACTGTAAACGCCCTAAAAGTCAGCCTACACAGTTCAGGCAAGGAGTAGGAAGAAGATTGCAGTTTGCTGTGTATTGCATTGCCTGAAGCCAAAAGGATACAGGTTCATTGCGTCCGGCTTCTGCAGTACCGCATGACTGAAAGTCAAAAAGTCATGAAACACTAAATTAGATGCTTGCCTGTGTCGTGTGTCTTCGGCTGCTCGCGTTGATCTGGAATCGTTTTTCCTTTTCAGTCTTATGAAACGAAATGCCAAGCTCTTCAAAGTTGCACCGACTCAACGAGTAATGCTGCTTTCAGCTTTGCACGTGACCTCGCGAAGATCTGGACTAATCAATCTTTTTGAGTCGTGTCGGACTGTCAGGCGAGCTCGTCGCTTTTAGAGAGGTTGACCTAATAATCTAAAACAAAAATCAAAATTTAAATTTTTGAACTTGATTTTGAAGTTGATTTTAAAATATTTTCTACGTAATTTTTTTTAACGTTGGGTTTTAAGTCGCTACGAACAAATATATACAAGTTTTAACTATAAATTAATTTTTATTTATTAATAAACCGTTTTAACTTATTAAAAAATATGAGCGACTGATAAAACTCTAAACGTCACAGTAGCTCGCGGAGAGAATTAACTGAAATTTTTTAATCTGTCCGTGTAGTACTCGTCAAATTAGCTCTTTGTAATCACTTGCACACACAGGTCGTGAATCGAGCATTGCGAGATCGGATGAACTAGCAGTAATAGTACATGGAAGAGTAGAAAATGCCCCTTTCTGCCATTTCGGTTCATGCATGTATACTGTCCGAAAAGAGTTCCGGGGTCGGGTCGTTACGTCTATCGGAGTAGGTCGCATCCTACTTCGATCGTAAGTAACATTCAGTTTGCAAATCGCAATCGTGTGAACGACTATCGGATGAGCCATACTTTTCCTTTGTCTGTAAGCATCGAAGCAAGTAGGAGTAGTACGTTGCTCCTTTTTATTGTTGGGTCCTGCATCGCTGCAGCTCCATCATGCATGGCCCTGCTCTTGATACGTGCTCCATGTGCTGTTGATCTTGAATTGAGCTTCTCTCGAAATGAAATAGATCATGTTGGATGTAACTTCCATCCAAGAGTTGTGCTTAGATCAAAACTCCAAAACCGTATTGTCAGATTCATCACATACGCATGGTCAAAAAATTCCATCACGTACAAGTGTATATTCTGCTGGTTGAATTAAAGCCTGTTTGATAAAACAATTGAAGTGAAGTTGCGGAGCAACCTAAAACCAAGTCTATCTCTAGTTCATTTTCTCTCTCTAGTTTATTTTGTGAAAACGCTTCAGCCAACTTCACTCTATCCTTATTTTAGGTGAAGTTAAAACTGTTTGGCTAGGCTTAAGCTTTAGAAGTGATGAAGTGATGAAGTTGAAGCTAAAACCGTGCCAAATAGACCCTTGGTGTTCTTTGTCTGTCTCTGTCACATGGGCCAGCAGGCCCAACTTGTTAGTCAGCTTCCTTAACGGGCGCAATGCGCCGCGAAGGCCCAAACCGCGGCACCAAACGCCTGCGAGTGCGAGGCTGCGACACTGGAAAGAAGCCGCGAGTCCGCGACCCGTGACCGTGAACCCGCCGGCCGCGCCACGTCTTCTACCTCTTCCCCCTTCCTGCTCTTTCGTCCAGTTCGTCCATCCCATCCTCTCCGCCTCTCGGATCTCGCCATGCACCGCCACTGATCCCCGCCCCACCCACCTCTCCGCCGCTGCGCCGCAAGGCCATTCCCACCCCGAACAGCCCCGTGGATCTCTCCAGATCTGCGCCCCCGCATTGCGCGCTGCTCACCTGTCCCCTCCACTCCTCCCCGCTCTCCAATCGCTTGCGGTTTTCACTGTCGTTGACCGATTCCGCTCGCATTTTTATTCCCGAGACTTTGTTCGTGTTTGGTGTTGATGTCGTAAAGCCCTACCAATGGCGGAGGAACCCCGCGAGTCGTTGGATTCCTCGCCGGAGCCGCCGCCCCGGGGGCATGACTCCGACGAGCAGTTCTCGGCGGTCCCGCTCGCCGACGAGGTGCGTGCAGAGGGGAGGGAGCTGGATCCGGATATGAGCACGGGCACGTCGGTGGCGGTCACGCCGACGCAGTCGGAGCCGTCGCCGCCGCCGCCGAGGAGGAGAAGGCCTCGGCCGCTGGGCGTGCCGCCGGACGCCCCGCAGGAGGTTGTGCGGGCGGTCGACGACGCGATCATGGTCGGAGGCGGGGCCGCGGCCGGGGTGGACCGCCTCCGCGAGATGGTCTCCAAGGAACAGGGCGAGTTGCCGCACACCGTCGTGGACGTGCTGCTTGGCACCATGGGCGGCGCGGATGGCCTCGACGAGGTAGAAGACAAGACCGGCACCGGCGCTCCCCCAAGCATCATGTTCAACTCGAGAGCTGCCGTTGTTGCCGCGGAGCTCCTGCCTTACCTCCCCTGCGGCGAGGAGCCATCTCCGCGCACTCGTATGGCCGTGGGCATTCACGCCACGCTCCGCGCCTGCACACGCAATCGTGCCATGTGCTCTTCATCGGGCCTTCTACCCGTCCTTCTCGATTCTGCTGAGAAGCTGCTCATTGGAATGGGCCGGGCAAGTAGCTGGGACGGAACACCACTGCTCCATTGCATCCAGCTATTGGGTGGGCACTCGCTTAGCGTGAAGGACTTGCATGCGTGGCTTGGTTTGGTTAAGAAGGCGCTTGGTACAAGCTGGGCAACACCACTGATGCTGGCACTTGAGAAAGCCATGGGGAGTGAGGAAGCAAGAGGTCCTGCTGCGACATTTGAGTTTGACGGGGAGAGCTCTGGCTTGCTTGGCCCTGGTGATAGCAGGTGGCCCTTCTCTAATGGCTACGGGTTCGCTACTTGGATTTACATAGAATCATTCTCAGATACACTTAGTACAGCAACAGCTGCAGCTGCCATTGCTGCTGCAGCCGCAGCAACATCTGGAAAATCATCAGCAATGTCAGCAGCTGCCGCGGCCAGCGCTCTTGCAGGAGAAGGAACAACACACATGCCTAGACTTTTCTGCTTTCTCTCTTCAGATAATCAGGGTGTGGAGGCTTACTTCCATGGACAGTTCTTGGTGGTGGAGAGTGGGGGTGGGAGGGGTAAGAAGGCTTCTCTGCACTTCACTTATGCGTTTAAACCTCAGCGATGGTACTTTGTTGGGTTGGAGCACACAAACAAGCATGGTTTGCTTGGAAAGGGTGACAGTGAATTGAGGTTGTACGTTGATGGAAGCTTGCATGAGAGTCGCCCTTTTGAGTTCCCACGCATCTCAAAACCACTAGCATTTTGCTGCATTGGAACGAATCCTCCACCAACTATTGCAGGCCTGCAGAGGCGGCGGCGACAATGTCCATTGTTTGCAGAAATGGGACCTATATACATTTTTAGGGAGCCAATTGGGCCAGAAAGGATGAGTCGTCTGGCATCCCGTGGAGGAGATGTACTCCCTAGTTTTGGAAATGGTGCAGGTTTGCCTTGGAGAGCAACCAATGACCATGTTAAGAACATGGCCGAAGAGAGTTTTACATTGAACCAACAGATAGGAGGATGCTTACATCTTCTTTATCATCCTAGTCTTCAGAATGGACGATTATGTCCAGATGCTTCCCCTTCTGGTTCAGCAGGTTGGTTTTCCCCCTTTTTCTTGCTATCTGGTTTACTCCTTTTCCCACATTAACATCAACTTATATGTTTTAGGGTCAAATTTACAGATCCTTGTTGGTTCCAGTTTTAGTGAAATAGGTATAGATACAGAAATGTTATGTTACTCAAACTCCTGAACACATTATTTAAATTCTTGCTCTGGACTATTCAGTTACATCTAAAAAGATTGCACGTAAAGGATTTTTATGTTGGACAAAACAAATTGTTATGCTCAAAGCCATATAACTAATGTGCCTTTGATCAATCACAAAAGGGATCTGGTTTCTCTTAGGACCTTTATCTTTTCAAGGCCCCATTGTGGTCCAGAAACTTTCATTTATGGTCCATAGATAGTATCTTTGAAAAGTTTGGTTGTCCTGCAATTTCTCAATTTGGTTCCATAATAGTATCCTTGAAAAAAGTCAGTCTGAACGCAAACTGCATCCTAAAGTCGAATGACCAAAATAGGGCTTTTCTCATAGCAAAACATAAGAGGTCTAAAAAATGAGGTGGAAGCTCTAGAGAGCAAGCTGTTAACTGTAGTTTCTACCAATAAATAGTATTTACTCACAGGTGAATCATATCTTCAATGAGAGTAGTTACTGTCAGATGTTGATAAATCTTTGCGATGACACTCTCTTGAGTCATCTATACCCTTTTCAGCATGCAAAATAATTGATATATTATGTTCCTTGTTGCTGAGATGATGTCAGATTATTGATTTTTGATATGTACTGGCTAACTGATTGTTGAAAAATTCCCAAGCTTCCTCATAGTGGCACTTTGACACGTTCTGTCATGTACTTGATTCTATTGATAACATCTTCTTTTGAACTGTAGGTACTCACCGAAGGCCTGCAGAGGTTCTTGGGTTGGTTCATGTTTCATCTCGTGTGCGGCCTGCGGAGTCTTTATGGGCCTTAGCCTATGGGGGTCCAATGGTTTTACTTCCGTTGACTATAAGCAATGTGCAGATGGATAGTCTTGAACCTATGCTTGGTGAATTGTCGATTGCCACTGCTTCTCTTTCTGCCCCAATTTTCAGGATTATTTCCCTGGCTATTCAGCATCCTGGAAATAATGAAGAATTATGTCGGACATGTGCACCGGAGATTTTGTCACGTGTTTTACATTACCAATTACAAGCATTTCCAAAGATGGAAGGTGGAGATGGGGAGGCAGTGACTGACGAGGAGCTAGTTGATGCAATTGTATCCTTGTGCCAATCTCAAAGAAACAACCATGAGCTTAAAGTGCAGCTTTTCAGTACTTTGCTGTTGGACCTGAAGATGTGGAGTTCATGTACTTATGGTTTACAGAAGAAGCTTCTGTCCTCGCTTGCAGACATGATATTTACAGAGTCTGCTTGCATGCGGGATGCAAATGCATTGCAAATGCTTCTTGATAGCTGCAGAAGGTGTTACTGGGCAATCCAGGAACCAAATTCGATCGATAACTTTGCCCTTACTGGAACAAAGAGATCCTTGGGTGAAATTAATGCTCTGATTGATGAACTCTTAGTTGTTGTTGAACTTCTGTTAGGATCAGCATCTTCCACAGCGGCTTCTGATGATGTTCGCTGTTTGATTGGATTTGTTGTTGATTGCCCACAGCCTAATCAGGTAATTTGGCCATTGATTGCTAGACAAACTCATGCTGATGCCTCTACTGTTTCCTCCTGAGCCATTGTTTGAATGGAAATACCCAACCTTCTACATATTTTATATGCAGATGTTCTTGAATTAATTAATCATAATGGTACTACTACTACCTACTATCTAGTGAGCATATACACTGAAAACTGTAAAGTTACAATTTGCTGTATTTATTTCCATACATCATATCATAAGGGTAAGTGGGTATTATGTTAACCGTGAGTTACAACAAATTTGATGGCGCATTAGCTCTTTGCTCTTAAAGCTTGTCTGTGGTTATTCCCTCCGGTTCCATAATTCTTGACGTTTTGGACAAGGCTGAGGTCAAACACTTAGAACTTTGACTATCAATAACTTTTTAAATATTTAATTTGAAGACACTAGAACATGATGCATATATTAGTCTTAAAAAGTACTTTATTAAAACTAAATCTTTACTTGTTTTTTGTATTATTATAATAGAAAATCATAGCCAAAGATTTTGGAGACCATGTTGTCCCAAACGACAAGAATTATGGAATTGGAGGGAGTACGTGCTATTTTTCTGTTGGGATATATTTATACTTTCCTTGATCATATGAAAGACAAAACAAAGATGTCTAGCAGTCTAGGGCCATCTTATCTGTCTGGCTTATCTTACAATATAGTCTAAGCTGTTTCTTGTGATCTTAACGATGCCCTTATTAGCAGGTTGCAAGGGTGTTGCACCTCATCTATAGGTTGATTGTGCAGCCTAACGTTTCTAGAGCCAACATGTTTGCTCAGTCATTCATATCTTGTGGTGGTGTGGATGCACTTCTCGTTCTTTTACAGAGGGAAGCTAAAGCTGGTAACAACAGTATTTTGGACAATTCTGATGCACTTTTAAGTGAAAATGATTTTTTAAGGAATGATGATTCAGACACAAAAGCTGCTAGTGGTGAAGCAAAGAGCCAGGATGATCAAATTCAATCAGTTGAACTTGAACAGCATGAATCCATCCTTCATGAAGAACACACTGAGCTGGGATCTACAAGCACAAATGATGTGCCTTGTGAGATTTTGGGATCAAGTATAGGAAGGAAGCTGTCCAGTTCTGAAAATCAGCTGCTAAAGAATTTGGGCGGCATCAACTTCTCAATTACTGCTGACAATGTCCGGAATAACGTTTACAATGTTGACAAAAGTGATGGCATTGTTGTTGGAATCATTCACATTTTGGGTGCTCTAGTTGCATCAGGTCACCTAAAGTTTGCCTCGAGCGCTGCAAATCCAAATTTACCTGGTGGCCTTCTGACGACAGTTCATGAAGAAGGAAATACCATGTCAGAAGACAGAGTGTCACTGTTACTGTTTGCACTGCAGAAAGCATTTCAAGCAGCCCCAAGGAGGCTTATGACTGTAAATGTCTATATGGCTTTAATTTCTGCTGCGGTATGTTGTTTATGTGCTGTCTAGATAATTGTATATTTTTTGACTTGCACGAAATCGATTTTCTATGATTAATTAACTTAAGGTTAAATTACTTAGTTGCCACAGGTTTACCTTATCACCTGATCTTTTTCTCAACACAGGCCACATGAAAAACTGATATCTAAGTTTCTAACAACAAAATCTCTTGGATTGTGCTTTATGGTATTTCAAGTAAAAATAAGCATGAATGCAGATTGTCTTTGCCCAGTTGAGTGTCCGAGTCCATATCAGTTTTGGCCGGACTTTGTAGTTATATCCTTTACTTGGTTTTTTTGTCCATTCCATTTGGAGTGGCATAAGGACCACAGTGTTTCAAGTATGATTAGTATTATAGGCTCTAGACTCTAATATGATCTTGAACGCAGATTAGTGTTTCTTCCATTTAATTATTACCCAACTGTTTACAATTTTAAGTTTCTACTTTTGATGTTGTTATGATCTTGAATGCAGATCAATGTTTCTTCAGTTGATGAAAATCTAAACCTATATGATTGCGGCCACCGTTTTGAACATATTCAACTGTTGCTAGTCTTGCTCCGTTCGCTTCCATATGCATCAAGGTCATTCCAATCTCGTGCTATACAGGTTGGTTTTCATCTTCTTGCTATAAACTTTCCAGGATTTGTGCTGTCATGTTGATGGTAGTTTCTTATGGTACACGCTATGCGTAGTTTGGTTTTTTCACCTTGTGATATTTTTGGAGTAGTATTTGTTACAGAAAAAACACCGATCTTTGCCTTGTTGTTTTGTGGTTTTGTGAAGATTATCAAGAATTCAAGATAAATCCACACAATATTTCTTTTGGTCAATAGGTTATGAATCTGATATGCGTTTATTTTTAGTGAAAAATCCTTATAAAGTGATTTGTTATTTGTTAAGTACTAGCACTCTATCCATAAATATTGGGCACATTTTGTTTTGCACATAGACCAATGAGAGATTGACAAATGATCTAGTATTCCATCCATAAATATTGGGCACAATTTGTTTTGCACATAGACCATGGAGAGATTGACAAGTGATCCAAACATGCTCTTAGGATTTTGAGCTGTTGTTTTGAAATTAGGCTTTATGGTATTAGTCAGTTTCTTTATGCTTTATTCTAATTATTCTCATTGAAATCGCATGCAGCTGTGGTTTAATACATTTACATGGGACAACCAGCTGCCATGTTCTCAGTAGAAGTCAGCCAAGAAAAGAGAATTAAGGAAATATGTGTCACTTTGCACTGTTTAAGCACATCTCTTTTCTTTTGGAATCTCAAGAAAAAAAAAGAATGTATGCTTGAACTATGCAATTGACACATATTTAGTGGGAATATTCCATGCCTTGTTTCACTATATTCTTATGCTTTTAACCAAACACCTGCATGGCTGCACAATCATATTCACTTCCATTGCACTATATACCCACATATAACCTCTGTGTTAATACTGTTTGGTGCTTTTTTATTTTTGCTCACCAGTACTGTTTGCTGTTATCTATTCTTTGTTTTTTTCTGAAACCTTGTTTGCGACCTTACCTGTTTAAATTTCTTATGGTGTCAAAATTTCCCTCTATATTATTTCAGGATCTTCTGTTTTTGGCTTGCAGTCATCCAGAGAATAGAACCACGATGACCTCAATTTCAGAATGGCCAGAATGGATTTTGGAGGTTTTGATTTATAATCATGAGGTAAGTATTGTAGGCCTTTTTGACGTCAGAATATATTGCAAGAAGAACCATGCTAAGTTGCAATGCTTGATCAGCTACATTTTGTGCTGTCCGCTACCCATTGATCTAATTCACAAATTTCTAATTATAGATGGGTGCTAAGAAATATGCTGATGGCATAAGCATTGGTGATATTGAAGACCTCATACACAATTTCCTGATTATCATGTTGGAGCATTCAATGCGGCAAAAAGATGGGTGGAAGGCAAGCTATTTTTCTTTTGTAGAGCATCTTATGCAGAAAGTCTTTTGCGCTGTTGCCATCCCAACCTTTCTCTCTTTATTTGTGTTTGTGATGCTTGTATCATTGCTGATTCTGGCCTATTTCCTCACAATTTTGTTGTTGCTGTGACAATTTAGGATGTGGAAGCAACAATTCATTGTGCAGAGTGGCTTTCAATGGTTGGAGGATCTAGCACAGGAAACCAAAGGATCAGGTGCTCTCTCTCTCTCTCTCTCTCTCTCTCGCTCGCTCCCTTCTGTGTGCAGGCTAGTGGGGGGAATGCGTGAGGACTTTTGACCTGAAATTGGCAATTGGCTTAGATAGAGAAAGAGTATTTTCTCTGCAATTTTTCTGGCCTTTCTCTTGTGGCATTATTATCTTGCTCTTTTTATAACAATATGGCACTTCTGTTCTTTTAGGCGGGAAGAATCATTGCCAATTTTAAAAAGGAGATTGCTAGGTGGTCTGCTTGATTTTTCTGCCAGAGAACTTCAAGTCCAGGTGGTTGGACTTTCCTCTAAAAGCTACAATTTACTTTCTGCGCAGAGATGTTTTGTGTATATGTGTGAGCCATTTTTTTTTTTGTATTTTTTTGCTCTTGCTACTTTCTGCACTAGTTTTTTTCCCTTTGTCATGTGTTGTATAGTTTGGTCCTGGCCTAGTTTAAATGGTGATAATAATCCAGAAAAGTTCAGCGTGAACTTACAATTTTTGGTACTGTAATGGTCTAAATGATGGAACACTAAAACTGGTAGCTTTGATTACTTCACTGCTTACTCTGCACAAAAGAAAAGGGTTGACACCTAGCCACTACCATGTCAGTGGCATTGGTTTCTGTTATCAAAGTTGCTGGGTCTACTTTGCCATTTGCATTGTATTGTTTATGTTAATTTGAAGATAGTTGTGTTTATTATGTTTTGATACAATTTCGTGAAGTTTGATAGTTCTATCATTTTCATGGATACTGTTTCATTCTTATGTTAGTCTCATCTATAATGTCTTCGTTTTGCTTGTCATACAACAGACTGAAGTAATTGCTGCAGCTGCAGCTGGTGTTGCAGCTGAGGGTTTATCTCCGGAAGAAGCAAAAACACAAGCAGAAAATGCTGCTCATCTTTCAGTAGCACTAGCGGAAAATGCAATAGTTATTCTGATGCTTGTAGAAGATCATCTGAGGTCACAAGGTCAACACTTTTGCACATCCAGATCACTTGATAGTGCTGTCCCTTCTGCCTCAATGACTTCATCTGCTGCCAGTCGATCAAATTCATTGTGTAGAAGTGGTAATGAGCCTATGGATGCTGGGACCTCAAGACGGTCATCTTTGTCCACTGATGCTGGTGGCCTTCCATTAGATGTATGTAACGCATGGCTTTATATATTTTATGTTCTTTCAGCTATTAGCATCATTTTGATCAAATGATAATTATTTCTAACAGGACTCAAAACTGGAATATTATATTTTTAGGTCTATACGCGCTAGCATGTTTCGTCAACATGTTTGTTCTGAGATTCCATTTTACTATTTTCTTCAAGATGGTGCATAGTTGCAAAAGGTGGTACTATGTGTCACAATTAGTTCACCTAAGTTTAGATTGTTTTTAATCTATATTCTGGCTTACTACTGCTGGTTTTTCATCATAGTTACCTAAATCTTCGAGGCTCTTTACGTCAGTCACTTAGGCTACCCTGTCCTGCTTGGTTTTTAACCATATGTTACAGGAGAAAATTATTGGCATGGTGGATACTGCAGCTCTTCTTTCTTTTTTTTTTTTAAAAAATATACATAGATAATAATACCGAATGGAAGGAGGTTTGTTTAATGGTTCATACAGAAAGATACATACAACTTTAATGGATAGGAATTCTGAAAGAAAGTTCTAAATAGGTGATACATAGGAAAATTCATATGCGTTTCAGTCTGTAGAATGCACAGGCATGGGAAGTTGACAGCATGACAATGCATGTAGAACTGACAAGTGCTATTGAAAGAAATATCATTAGTTTTAATAGATTTCTGGTCACGTATTGACTATATATAGAGTCCATTGTTCCTTCATATGAATGTAGTTTCATTCTTGTTTACTGTGTGATCAAGCAGGTGCTTACTTCAATGGCTGATTCAAACGGACAAATCTCTGCTGCTGTGATGGAGCGTCTTACATCAGCAGCAGCAGCTGAACCTTATGAGTCTGTCAAACATGCATTTGTTTCTTATGGGAGCTGCATTGCAGATCTTGCTGAAAGTTGGAAGTACAGGAGCCGCTTGTGGTATGGCGTTGGAATCCCATCCAAATCTGATACATTTGGTGGCGGTGGAAGTGGTTGGGAATTTTGGAAATCTGTTCTGGAGAAGGACTCAAATGGGACTTGGGTTGACCTTCCACTTGTGAAGAAATCAGTTGCAGTGCTGCAGGCATTGCTGTTAGATGATTCTGGACTTGGTGGTGGTTTAGGTATTGGAGGGGGCTCCGGCCCTGGTATGGGAGTTATGACTGCACTTTATCAGTTGCTGGATAGCGACCAGCCATTCCTTTGCATGCTCAGAATGACTCTTGTTTCAATGAGGGAGGATGACAATGGTGAAGGTGATGCCTTCACAAGCAACATCAGCATAAAAGATGTCATATCAGAAGGGTTGGGCCATCAAGCTGGAAGCATGATGCCACTTGACAGCAACAATCACTCATCTACAAGGAAACCCCGATCTGCACTTCTGTGGAGGTATGTACTGTGCACCATCAAGTATCAACAGTTAAAATCAAACTTAGTGGTATGTGTTTAACTGCAGGAGAAAAAATGGAAGCTGAAAATTATTTATTCAATGTTGGATTAATAAAATATATGTTGAGAGGGGAAACACTAGCAAAATCCACTAAGCTAAGAAAAGCACTGGTGAAGTGCTAATGATCTCTGGCAGGGTCCTAACATTTCTTTATTTGTTGTACCTCCGTTTTTTAATATATGACGCCATTGACTTTTAACAAATGTTTGACCATTCGTCTTATTCAAAATTTTTGTGCAAATATAAAAAAATTAAGTCATGCTTAAAGAATATTTGATGATAAATCAAGTCACACTAAAATAAATGATAATTACATAATTTTTTTGAATAAGATAAATGGTCAAACGTATCTCAAAAAGTCAATGGCGTCATATATTAAAAAACGGATGGAGTATACTATATGCTTTGATATAATATTTGACATTGGTTATTTCTTGTGCACTCCTTGAAAAAAAAAACTGCTCTAAGGCATGCTATCTCACAATCAGTTGACTTTGATGGAAGCACAGTTGGCTTCCTATATACATGATAATATATCTAGGTGACTGGTGTTTACTCTGGTTTTGTCAATTCTTATTTTGTTGGTACTTTTGTGATTTTTCAGTGTGCTTGGCCCCATTCTCAATATGCCAATTAATGAATCTAAGAGACAAAGGGTGTTGGTCGCTTCCTCTATTCTCTATTCAGAGGTTAGTTTTAATTATGTTCTTAACGTAAGCATATAGTCTGTCTAAGTGATTGTGGACCATGCTACGGAGTGGAACATCTAATAAAAAATAGTGCAATATTTTAGTTGTTTTTCTATCATTTATCTTCAAGAAAGTTCTACAGGTTATCACCTGAAAGTAGATTTCTCTCTGCAAATTTTTAAGTGACTTGATGTATGCTCACATTTTAAATCTATTTTATTTATATTTTTCTGTTAATTTTCTCTTTTCTTTTCTAATAATTTACTTTTAAAAAAGAGAAGAAAGAGTGGTGCCCATCTGCAGGTGTGAACATGTTGATGCTTCCACCTTCCTTCGTTCTCTCCTATTTAGCTGTTTGATTTGTCTTACTCTCAATATTTGCAATTATGTTTGATACCTGTTGGATAAAGTGTGTTAGGTATTTACTCTTGAGTATTGTGCCCAAATTTCGTGGTTGTTTCGAATTCCAAGTTATACCTTTTGCCTGTGGTTCTGATTTTTGAACAATAACCTGCCTTTGCTCATCCAAATACTATTATTATTAATCAATCAAAGGTAAATTTGTAGATGTACAGATGTTGCATGATAATCTTTTATGCTCATAGTGTTTAGGCACTATATTCCTGCAATGTTTATTTTGTTGTGGATAACAAAGAAGTTTTTCCTCATTTGTCATAAAGCTTATGCAATATTATTCATTCTGCAGGTATGGCATGCTATTGGTATGGACAGGAGCCCCCTAAGGAAACAGTACATTGAGCTGATTTTACCACCATTTATAGCCATCTTGAGAAGGTGGCGTCCGCTATTGGCTGGTATTCATGAGCTTACTTCTTCAGATGGGCAAAATCCACTGATAGCTGATGATCGCGCTTTGGCGGCAGATGCATTACCCATTGAGGTATATGGACTGGTTCTTTGTAAAATCCAACTATAGCTTAAGTTATGTGGTGTTAATGCTAAATTATACATCAGTGAGACAGTGACATATAGATACCACTATGATATCTATGAAATTTCCAACTAGTGATGTCAGTTGTGTTTGTTTTACATATTTTATCCTTAAGCTGGGAAAAACACAGTCCACAAAAATTCTCTCTAGTTTTTTTTACTAATACTGTGGAAGAAAAGAAGTTGGGTTGCTTTCAATGATCATGAACTTAACATAAACTGGCAAGTGGCAACGTTAACCTAATCTGGTGCTGTTGAGTGTACTTGATATTTGAGAAACCTAGAAGCTGAAACCTGTAAAGTACTACCTCTGTCCCAAAATATAAGAAGTTTTTGGGTTGGACATGGGTATTAACTATTAAGAAAGTAGGTGAAATTAAATGGGGGAAGGTTGTGATTGTTTGAGAACAGGAAGTAGGTGTAGAAATTAAAAGGTGGAAGGTTGTGATTGGTTGAGAAGAGAATGTAGGTGAAGTAGTTGTTATATTTTGGGACAAATTTTAAATACTAGAAGCTGTTATGTTTTGGGAGGGAGAGGGTAACTAGTATCTCAGCAACCATGGGCTGTTTTTTTCCCACTTATGTAACTATATAAGCATATTAATGATAAGGTAAACATTTTGATATCTATCCTGAGATCACATGTCTAGTTTAGTTGTGGTTACATTTAGCATAAATTAGAAAATTGGACTTGTCTAGTTGTCTGTCTTAAAGTTTACCACCAGATGTTTTCTCAAAGAAGAAAAATATATTCAAGGGGTTTTTCCTACTTTTTTGAACTCAGGCTGCTCTTTCAATGATATCACCTGGCTGGGCTGCTGCTTTTGCCTCACCACCTGTTGCATTGGCATTAGCCATGATGGCTGCTGGTGCCTCTGGGACAGAAGCAATAACACCTCCAAGAAACACCTTGAACAGGCGTGGCACGTCAGTGCCTGAGCGTAAAGCTGCACCAAAACTACAGTCTTTCACAAGTTTCCAGAAGCCTATTGAAACAGCACCCAACAAGCATGGGTCCACACCAAAGGATAAAGCAGCCGTCAAAGCAGCAGCGTTAGCTGCTACTCGAGACCTTGAGCGGACTGCTAAGATTGGCTCAGGAAGGGGTCTTAGTGCTGTAGCAATGGCAACATCAGGACAAAGGAGGAGTGCAGGTGATATTGAGCGTGCAAAGAGGTGGAACACATCTGAAGCTATGAGTGCTGCTTGGATGGAGTGCCTGCAATCAGTTGATTCCAAGTCAGTTTCAGGAAGGGATTTTTCAGCCCTTTCATACAAATATGTTGCTATTCTTGTCTCTGGTTTTGCATTGGCGCGGAACTTACAGCGAGTTGAGGTGAATCCACTTGGAATATTTCCATTTCTGATATATAAATTTGCCATAAATCATATGAACTCTGGAACATGCAGATGGAGAGGCAAACACAAGCTGATGTGCTGAATCGACATCGGGTGTCAACTGGAGTTCGAGCATGGCGCCATCTTCTTCATTGTCTAACAGAGATGGACAGACTATATGGACCTTTCGGTGAACCCTTGTGTACTCCTGATCGTGTATGTACAACTTTTTCTAATCTTTCTTTTTTTGCATATGTGTGTGTGTTTTTCTGCCATGTTCCCCAGCAAACTTTGTTTCCAGACCAGTGCATCTGGTATACTAGCACCCTTACAAAAGAAAAAAAATAGAAGGAAAAGACAACCTGCAGGACATCTTTTGATGTTTCTTTTCTTTCCTGTATTTCAGATTTTCTGGAAATTAGATTTTACTGAAAGTTCTTCAAGGATGAGAAGATTTATGAAAAGGAACCACAAGGGGTCTGATCATTTGGGTGCAGCTGCTGATTATGAAGAGCGAAAGCTAAGTAATGTTGCGCAGTCAAATGAATGCAACCCAGAGGGTGCAGAACCTTTATTAACAGACACACTTCCATCAAGTGCGCCTATAATAACGGCTGAGGCCATGTCGGTGGATGACAGAAATGAGGACAATGAGCAGTTAGAATCAGACACAACTCAAAGCAGTGTTGACGATCGACTCCAACAAGCAGATCAACAGTCTGTGAAAGGATCAGTAGATTCACGAGGTTCTGGCATTTCTGCTGATCGCAATTTGGTTCGGTCGACGGTTATTTCACCTGGATATGTTCCTAGTGATGCTGATGAGAGAATTATTGTTGAGCTTCCATCGTCGATGGTGCGACCATTGAAAGTTGTACGAGGAACATTCCAAGTAAGTAATTGATATTTACTAAATTTTGATGGTGCCATGACCAGTTCTAAAAAAATTCAGAAAGTGAACTTTAATTTTGTTACAACTTGGCTCATCTACGATCTGTCATACTGATGTGTTCTGATAAAGACTCCAGAATGTCAATTTTAGGTTGTCAATTGTCTTAAGATTACTCATCACATAATTCAGCTACTGTGTATCGAATAACATTGTCTTTGTTACCAATAAGCGTTGCAATGCTCCAACATAACACTGTAAGGCAACTTGCTACAAATAAATAATGCTAAGAGGCTAAGATGCAACTGTTCAAGCTTATCCTTTTTCTTTTTCAAACATACATATTTTAGGGATCATATTCAATAATGTCAAGGGCAAGTTGCAATTGTGGACCAATGTGTGGTGTATTAGTTATAACACTTCTCAGTGACTATGGTGGAATTGGATTTTAGCCACTGCAACTTGCGTTATATTTCAGTGTGTTGCATGTTAATTATTATTAATGTGGTGCTACAGTAGATCGAACAGACTGTTCTGATGGTTCCAAATTAACTAAAAACAATTCTTTTTGCTGGAAAAGCAGAATAAGTCAAGTACGTACTCGGAAATATGCAGTATTAGTTTTTTTTGGGGTCATAATATGTTATCTGTACTGCAGCATTGTATTGTATTTGCTTATATACTGCAAGGTTTGATTTAAACTACTGCAATGAAGTACCTATGTTCATCAATTCTAGGGGATGCTAAGATTAGCACTATAATTTGTTTTCTGGCTAAACCCCTAAGTAAAACATAGGGCGTCCAATTTGTAGCAAATACCTAGACAGTTATTTTTTCCTTGTGGCTAAACGGCTAAACCATTGACACCTTATGTTTGAGATGGATAATATTGAAAAAACCGTGTTACCTAATTTCGTTAGTAATGACTATGCATCCTATTTCTTTTGATCCAATATATTTTCTTTAAAGAATCATCTATCCTTCTATCGTGTTTATATTATGTTATAGTCCTGGATCTGTTCAAAATCTGTATTATTTCAATTTTATATGTGCTTTACTATCTTTTTCTGCTGTATAAAGCTATACAGTTGGAATTACATAGACTTAGTAGCTACTCATGATTCTATTCTGCTTCTTCAACTCCCACTTTAGTTGTTAATTGATATCATTTGGCCCTTTTTTTTTTCTAGGTAACATCTAAGAGGATTAACTTTATAATTGATGAGAGTGCAAGCGAGAGTAACATGGATGATCATGCATCCACTAGCGGCCAATGTGATCAACAGGATAAAGATAGGAGCTGGTTGATCTCCTCTCTGCATCAGATATATAGCAGACGGTAAACATTATTTTCTGATCAGATGCTATTTTTAGAATTTGCTTTCTGATGTACTCTTATCAAGTCGCAATACAGATATTCTTTTCTGCTGAGATAAAAAATAGGCATTCAATGCTTGTGAAGCAAATGCATGCAGCATCAATGACATAAACCACATAGTTTTTATTTCCATTCACTTATTTGGTTATTTTCAATGACTTGCAGATATTTGTTGCGGCGAAGCGCTTTGGAATTGTTTATGGTAGATAGGTCGAATTTCTTTTTTGATTTTGGGGTACACTCTTTATGAAACTCTATTTTCTGTACTCTGAGATACAGATTATGCAACCAGATAATTTTATCATACTTGTGTCTTGCTTGATCTAGGATATGGAAGCACGCAAAAATGCTTATCGGGCAATTGTTCACAGCAAGCCTCCCAATTTGAATGACATTTTTCTAGCTACCCAGGTTTGTGTGAAACCCATTTTTCCTAATCTCTAGTATGATCAATCTGCAATGACGGTTGTCAGTAATCTATTATACTTGATTCAGAGAGCTGAGCAAATTCTCAAAAGAACTCAGTTGACAGAGCGCTGGGCTAACTGGGAGGTACATGAACGCAACACATAATTTTTCTACGCTGTTGTTGGTAGCTTTGCATCTTAGTATATCCGATTTCTTCAGATTAGCAATTTTGAGTACTTGATGGAACTGAACACACTGGCTGGACGCAGTTACAATGACATAACTCAGGTCTGTTTACTGCAGTTGTATTTCTTCTCTAATAAGGTACCTTATCATTCTAACAATTTACATGCATGTGCAGTATCCTGTTTTTCCTTGGATAATTGCTGATTACCGATCTGAAATTCTTAATCTGGATGATCCATCTACATATCGGGATCTTTCAAAGGTTGGTCTGACAGTTGTTTCTATATTGCCTATCTAGGATGCTAAACCGTAGTGAGTATTATTTGATGCAGCCAATTGGTGCACTAAACCCTGAGCGACTAGAAAAGTTTCAAGAGCGCTACTCTACGTTTGAGGATCCAATCATCCCAAAGTTCCATTATGGTTCACATTACTCCAGTGCTGGCACGGTACATCTTAAAGCTGAATCAAATGTTTATTTATTACTCCCTCCATCCGAAAATAGAACAACTTCAATATGTTGTTTGATTCTTTTATTCGATGTATATCTTGGTTGATACAATACTTAATTTTGTACTAACAATACATATCCGTTGCAGGTCTTGTATTACCTTTTCAGGGTGGAGCCTTATACTACGCTCTCAATACAGCTGCAAGGCGGCAAATTTGACCATGCTGATCGTATGTTTTCTGATCTATCTGGTACATGGGACAGTGTTCTTGAAGACATGAGTGATGTAAAAGAGCTAGTAAGTCTTACCAGCAATTTGTTTTCCTGCATGTTGAGTAGGCAGCGCCAAAATCCAGTCAAGATCTTTTGCTGCAATATAACTATCTGATGATATTTATCAGGTCCCTGAGATGTTTTACCTCCCTGAAGTATTTACCAATATAAATTCTATTGACTTCGGGACAACTCAGCTTGGAGGAAAGCTAGGTACTTGCATTTCAGCTTGTGTAAAATTTATAGTACAATTCATAAAAGCGGAGTTATGTAACCCCGAACACAAATGCAGATTCTGTAAATTTGCCTCCTTGGGCTGAGGACCCTGTTGATTTTGTCCATAAACACCGGAAGGCTCTTGAGAGTGAGCATGTTTCTGCTCATTTGCACGAGTGGATTGATTTAATATTTGGGTACCCTCACTTTCCTTTTTTTAATTGAATGCTTATATTATGCAATCACTCTAAAATTTGGTGTAGATATAAATAAGTTTGTAACGCACCTTCCCCTTGCCCTTTCTTATAATCACTTGCTATTCAACATGATTGAAATAGATACTTATATATTATAAGCCATCACTGCAAGTTATCAGTCTGAGTGTGTTCCTCTAGGTGTAATGGTAGATCCTTCTAAAGAACTGTAGCCTTCTGATGCAGCAGCCTGTTACAAGTTCTGCATCTGAATAGAAAGATGTGTTTTGTAGGAAGACGAATCAAGACTTTCAACAATGACAAAGTTCAATAAGTTAGGTCTCACATGAACAGAAAAAATTCTTGAATTTGTAAATGTTTCTCTGCTTATATTTTAGGTCATCACAGCATCCATGAATGATGTAGGGTGATGTAGGACTTCTGTTTAGTTATTTTAAGAAGCCAATTCTTTTTTTTTCTCCTCACATATCACCATTTACCTAGGAATATTTCGTTTGCAGATTTAAACAGAGGGGTAAAGCAGCAGTAATGGCCAACAATGTGTTCTTCTACATTACATATGAAGGAACTGTGTACATTGACAAAATCACAGATCCAGTAAGTATTAGTATGCACTCAAGCTAGTGCATGGTTTCCCGTGTTGTCATCTATCTGCTCATATTTTTTTAAAACTGAAAATGATGAAGGTGCAACGGCAAGCCATGCAAGATCAAATTGCTTACTTTGGACAAACACCATCTCAATTGCTAACTATTCCACACATGAAGAAAAAGCCATTGGCAGAAGTTTTACATCTACAGGTAATCTATATTAAACCCAGGCTATTGAGAACAACTTCCAAAGCAAACGAATTCAAAGCATTTCTTTGAACAGAACCAAATTATTCCACCTTGGATGAGGAGTATTTTCAAACAGAAGTCAAGTAAACAGATTCAAGTTACCCGGTGTGGAACACTGGAAAGTAGTTCAAATTGAACCCAAAAGCATAAGCTGGCAATTTAATTAAGTTTGGGTTGTGTAGCTAACTAGTTTTCACATGGTGGAGCTGGTATTCCATGTTCAAGAGTAGACATTACTTGCGGCCTGCCTCACTGTTTTTTACATGGACTAACCCTTTTATTTGCTGTGCAGACTATATTCCGGAATCCAAGTGAACTTAAATCATATTTACTTCCAAATCCAGATCGCTGCAATGTTCCGGCCAGTACCATGTTTGTATCCAATGACTCTATTGTAGTTGTAGATGTAAATGTGCCTGCTGCTCATGTGGCACTTCACCATTGGCAACCAAATACTCCAGATGGCCAAGGGACACCCTTCCTATTTCATCATGGTAGAAATGCGGCGAATTCAGCAGGTGGTGCACTGATGCGCATTTTTAAAGGATCTGCTAGTTCCGGAGAAGATTATGACTTCCCAAGAGCTATAGCATTTGCTGCTTCTGGCATCCGTAATTCAGCAGTTGTTGCTGTCACATGCGACAAAGAGATTATCACTGGTAATTTCTTTTGACTGTTTATGCTTTAGCTTCTATATGTTTTTTTCGCTTAGATGATCTTTCCTCTTCATCCATCATTTTCTTTCCATTTTCTGGGGAATTCTCTGCTTACTAGTGGAGGATGAGACATCCTACCTGCTAGATTTGGGGGGAATTATAGATTCATTATCTTTTTTTTTACCAGACAGATTCATTATCATTTTTTTACCAGACAGATTCGTTATCATGGACCAATGAGGTTTATATGTGCTAGACATTCACTAATGTACAAGAAAGGCATGAAATGGCATACATCATGGAGTTGTGGACTCCTATTGTAATGTAAAAAGTCCTGCGCATGTAAGCAATGTAGTTTAAGACTGCCTTGTGACAACACTTTGAATCCAAAGATGCAAAATTGCCCTTTATATCTTGCATATATTGGATTTAAATTGAAATACTGAGCACCTGTTGCTCTAGATAAAGTCAGGCAAATAGCTTGATCTGAAACTTCTGGATTTTTTTCTCGAATAGAAACTTATGGATTTTAATGAAGTGTTATGGGCTTGTAGGCAGCTTCCATTATTTAATGATCTTTTATGAAGTTTCGTATGCTTTCTAATACCATTTTACTCAATAATAGGTGGGCATGCTGATGGTTCTGTGAAGTTGATCTCCCCAGATGGAGCGAAGACTATTGAAACTGCTTCTGGACATCTTGCTCCTGTTACCTGCCTTGCACTTTCTCATGATAGCAACTACCTTGTAACAGGGTCTCGAGATACCACAGTTATACTCTGGAGGATTCATCAGGCAGGCTCCTTACATAAGAAAAATGCCCCTGAGCCTCCACCGACAACTCCGACAACACCACGCAGTCCTAGTGTGAGCAACCTTACAGAAATCAGGAGGCATCGAATTGAAGGTCCTATGCATGTACTGAGAGGACATCTTGAGGAAGTAACTAGCTGTTCGGTCAGTCCTGACTTGGGACTTGTTGTATCCTCATCAAACATGTCAGGTGTTCTTCTACATTCTTTGAGGACTGGTCGTCTGATAAGGAAGCTTAATGTAGCGGAGGCACATGCTGTATGCTTATCTTCTCAAGGGGTCATTCTGGTTTGGAATGAATCAAAGAAAAGACTATCTACATTCACTGTCAATGGACTCCCTATTGCTACCTCAGTTCTATCACCTCTTTGTGGACGGGTTAGTTGCATTGAGATTTCTACTGATGGCCATTTTGCCTTAATGGGAACATGTTCTTCAAGCAATTATAAGTGTGAGGACAGTACTGAGACTGGGGATCATGAGCCTAATGAACCAAATGGCAAGGATGGCATATCTAATCAAGCTGAAACTAGGCAATCTGTTCGTGTGCCTTCTGTATGCTTTGTTGATCTGCATAAACTTAAGGTTAGGGTTACAAGCAAAAAAATTAACTGGCTTATTTTTCATTTGTGGTAACCTTACCAGAAATATTTTTACTGGTATAGATATTTCATACAACGGAGCTGGGAAAGGGCCAGGACGTCACAGCAATCGCTCTAAACAAAGAGAACACAAATCTTCTACTGTCTACTGCTGATAAGCAGCTAATGGTGTTCACTGATCCTGCTGTGAGTACCATAAATTCCTGATGTATCAAAATCCATTTAGCACTTGCTTTTCCATAAGTACTAACGTTGCCACGTAACCTTCTTTCTAATAGAGTTGGTAATGTTGCAGTTGAGCTTGAAGGTAGTGGATCAGATGTTACGTCTTGGTTGGGAAGGTGACGGGCTTCTTCAGTCATGAGCAAAAAGCATTTATTTTGGTAAATCATTACTAGCTTAAAGATCATTTCTGTTCGTGTTAGCATAATGAATCGATGGCTCGAGATGTACTATCTATACAAAGTGGAGAAGTTATAGGACCTGCGAGTTAGGCTGAGCAAAGGCTAGGTCGTACACCATATCCAGCAGATCATATTATTCAGCGAACTGCTGAGTAAACGAACTTTTATCGAGTAGCCCTGTAAAAATCCCGATGGTTTTTCTTTTTGTAGAATGGATGAATAGTCATTTTACATTGTTTGCAATGTTGCATCCATTTTTGGTTGCTCGGTTCAGACAGTTTTCTGTCATTACAATTCTCTGTAGGGTGAACTAGTGTGAGCAACCCCATTTTGTACATGTAAATTTTGACATTTGGCTATGTTTTGAGTATACGGATGCAGCCATCACATAGAGGTTATGTTGAGACTACTGTGGAAGGTATCTCGCCGTTAATTGGTCGAAGATTTTATGTAAAACCCACTAGCGTGTACGCTGCCTTGATAGTGGACTGATGGGAAGTTGGGAACACTAATCGTCCCTTTCACTGCGTTGTGTTGATCCAACTGATGCCTATCTTTGTTTCAGATATTCTGGACGCAATACTAGCACCTTGTAAGAAACAAGAGGGATTACACTTAAAGATGAGATGACACATAATCACCTATCAAAAACAGTAAATTGTGTTGAACGCAAAGACGGCATCAGATCAAACGCAGCATGTCGACTTAATTTGAACCGTATGAAAGTTAGCGAACTTCTAGAGATTGCAAACAGCTCCACGAAATCTGCTTAATTCGGTTATAAGGTGGAGTATATTACAAAATGGATTCATCAGTGCATCCTAAGGACGATATATCCTAAGGATTATTACGGGTGTGATGGGAAGAAGAAACTTGCTTCTCAGCTCAGGTCCTTTTGATCTTCGAGAACGTCCCGGTCTCTGAAAAATAGGTGCTCTGAGTTCCACTTCCAAGCAGGTTGCCGTGGGCCTGTGGATTTGACAACTCTATCCCCTGAACGGTAAAACAAATAATAGAGCATTAGAAAAACAAAATGACGAGAGGATTCCTACGCAGTTAACTGTGAAAAGAAAAGTGAAATTAAAAATACTAATCGAAGTAATTACAGAAATGTTATATGCAGGCGAATATAAACTCTGATATAATACTATGGACTATGGAGCCTACAAAACATACAGCGTCGGATTTCAAGACAAAAATGGCGTGCAGTACCCAACTACCCATACAAGAATAGCAACATAAAATCCGCGAAGCTGTGCTAACCAGCAGCATAGCAGAGTACACCAAATACATGGTTGATGATGGCTCCAGAACTGCAAAATTTAGAAGCGTTCTACTAGTGAAGCTATGTGATAAACAAAAATTACTTGTACCACCTTTTCCATGACCCAAGTCAAAACAACTAAAGATTAAGCATACCGTTTATTTATCTTTGAAGCAAACGAGACAGCTAAAAAAACTTTTAACTTACCTGAACTGGTGTAAACGCCAAACTAGAAGTCAGCCCCGATGTTGCACCACTGCTACCATAGCTCTTCTCCTTGAATCTGATATCAGACAGCAATACAGAATCAAAGTGATTTTGCAGCAGCGATACTAATTTGTTGAGGGGATAATATTCGAAATATTGGTATTGTGGCAGATTATGCAAAGAGAATTAGAGGCATTATGGTAGCAATAGCATGCACAACACTAAACAGTGCCTATGGGTTACTGCAACTTCTGTCATCAATCACACTGAATGTATTCCATGTTCTTTAAAGAAAAAGGGCACAAGCAGGACATCATGATGGAAAAGTGTTTATATTTTATATTCTAAAACAAGATGACAGGTAACAAAGAGAAGCGAAATTGCATACTTCTTGGTAATTTTTGCAGAAAGTTTGCTTGGTGCGGTTGACACGCGTAGCTTTCCACTTCCTGCCTGTCCAAGCATGCCATAACCTTCCCCTAAACCATCACCTGATGACACCAATATCTGATTATGTTAAGAAAATAAATCTAGTCTCCGTGATAATTCATGGTGAAACAAAACAATAAAACATCGTTCAAATGGGGATGCCAATACTGACCCAATGAGCTCTCTTCTGGTACACCAAACTGCATTCGGTTAGCAAGCTTCATCATATCAGTTTGTGCATATCTGCAGAATCAAGTTCCAACTTTATGACAAAATATAACATTGTGCATTTGATGAACCAAGTTTGCACCAATAGGCCAATAGAAATATTAATGATTAGTAGAACACACAATTAAATAAGTGAATGTTTGTTGTTTGTTTTTGGTTTAAGAAACAAAAAAAAGAGGAGGTTAAAGATGGCCTGCCTTTCTTTCATTTTTCGAAGCCGCCGACCGCCTCTCTTCTTTTTAGGCTCAAAGTCTGGAACAGGAAGTGGTTTTGGAAGCTTTGCAGGAGGCGGTTCTTGCCACTTCTCAATCTTCTTACGGATTTCTTCTAACAAGTTACGCCCAGCTTTTCCGGTTGGATCACCTCTGATCGAATCAATCCTTGCTGCTAGAGTTGACTTTGCAGCTATAAGTCTGCAAGCACGAGTCCTCAGAGCTGGTGGGGTACTCTGGAATACATCGGTTTGTTCAAGATAGCCAACACGAAACTGAGATGTGGCAGTAGAAAATCCAGCAAGATTTTTCCTCTTAGCACCAAGTAACTGAACGTTACAAGCAGGCATTTTTGCAAGTGCTCCCAAACCACCAGCAGTTCCCATCAACTTCGAGGCAACAGCGCTGCCAACAATGGCAGACAGGTTTGGTGCAATGTAACCCATTCTGCTCTCTACAAATTCAAGTACCTTCTTCTTTGCAGCATCAAGAGTAAGGGCTCTCTCACATGCTTCAATAGTTTTTACCAAGTTCTCCTCGGAAAGTGGCTTCCCACTTGTCGTTGATGCTGTCACTGAAATTACCATTATAATTGCAGAAGGTAAAAGCCCTTCCAGATCTACAAGCGTTAAGTCCATCTCATTTCCAATCTTCTGGACAACACGAGCATAATCGATCGGATGATGAACAAGGGATTCTAGTTCAGGAAACTTCAGCCTATACTTGTCACGTATGAAATTATGGATTATAATGATCTCATTCTCAATATCTACTGATAAAGCATTGCAATCAACAATCAGCTGGTATTCTGGATCTTCCTCCAGGATCGACCCTTGATTGGAAAAATCTGTACCTTTCTGAAGTGCATCTTCAACTTTCTGCAAACAAAGAGTGACTCTGTAAGTTGCCATGTATGGAAACAAAAGGCTTTGTTACCTAAAAATACAAATGGACAGTCCCCTGTAGAATCAAATTTAAATGGATTGTACTTTTTGCGCAAAGCATTTGTAACGTTGAGTATATAGTAAAACATATTTTGAACTCTAAAACACACCCATAAATGTTTGACTGCAAATAGCCTTCTTGTGACAAAAGGACAGTACAAGGCTTCAAAATCAGAAAAACTAGAAGAAAGAAGTCAAACAACTATCCAATTAAAACAAGAGGGCAAAACTATCTTTGAGAAAAAGGGGATTTTGAGCTTAATCACATACTTGCATTATGTCATTGTAACGTTGTGTTTTCTGAAGCTTTGAAACACTATCAAGGTCATCATAATTAAGAGACTCGAGGTCAGGCATATCATCATCACCAATCTCTTCCATACCCACTGCCTCAGCATTTTCTTCCTCCTGAAATTTTGATGATTAGTTAACAAATTCTCAAGAAATAAATAATTGTAAAATCTGTAATATCATAGTAACTGAAACCAACTCACAGGATAGGCTTCATTGTCTGACAGTTCATCAAGATCCGCTAAGAAAGAATCAGCAAGGCTTGCCTGTAAAATGGCACTGTTTAGAAAAATGAAACACATCACACATGACTACAGAACAGAAGACAAATACATAAACAGAACCGAATGTCAAAGTAAACAAACTTGCACACATGGTACTTAACAGGATCTGAAGTGAATTTATGAACTCACCATGATCTTAGGTCCTTGTCCGAAGTCTTTCAAGCAGCAACAAGAGCTCCAACTGTAGACCTAGCACGAGAAGTTACAAAATTACTTCGATTTTCTACGCTTCACGTCCCATGTTTGGCTTTTCTGTACTAAGAAGGATATCAGATTGGTACACCTTAATGTTTTAGGCAGGATAGTAACTGTAAAAAAAATTATCGGGGGATTGCAACTGAAGTGCTGTCCTATCAGGCTAGCGCAAATATGGAGCATCCCTATTCCCTGAGCAGACGTTGCATCTACTCATTCTGAGACTATCAATTGGCAGCGTAAGGGGACGGCTAACGCTTCCACTGTCGAAACCTACCTACAGGATACAGTATCTGGGATGCTTAGAAGCTTCGAAGCGCCGCAAATTTAGAGACCCCCCGGAAGAACAGTAACAGCCATACCTTTGCAGCGCAGGCGCAGCAGCTTCTCTCTCGCACTGCCCTAGTACGGGTCGCCGTTCCGCACGCTCTCCGCGAGGATGGATACGCGCCCGTGAGGCCGCGGCGGCGAGGCGGACTCTCCGGCGAGCCGGCGGGGTACAGGGGCGGCGGCGGCGGAGACGGAGGACCCAAATCTGCTCGAGTTTGGGCCGGAACCTTTTTGAGACGGGGCGCACCGGCATTGGCAGGGAAGGTCGGTGGAGTCAGCTTCTGATCCTGTCCTCTCGATTCGCATCTGACGTCCCAGAAATTCCGTCTAGTTCAGCCTGGAGCTGTATCAGGCCCGGCCCAACTGAGGTATGTTCTTTTTTTTCCTATTATAAGATTAAGATTTTATCTGATTTTCGTCATCACGTTTTTTAAATTATTAAATGACGTGTTTTGTGTGAAAAATTTCTATATAAAATTGCTTTAAAATATCAAATATATTCATTTTTTAAGTTTATAATAATTAAAACTTAATTAATTGTACGTTAATAATTTTATTATTTTGTGTGTCCGCATTTAATATGAATCTTCATCAGAATCGAACAAAGTTACCTGAAAAAAACCCAGCTAAGAAATTGGATTTGATATACAACTTTTAACTTTTAATTCTGCAAATATATTTGTAATTTATATACAACAGATTTTTGAAAAGTTAAATTGAATTTGATATAGGGAGAGAGACATGGGGCGGATGTACGAGTCGATCGAGTCGTCTGTCATCTATATTTTTAAATTGGTAATGGATACGCTTTCTACTGCATGCGTAGAAATACAATACCAAAACCGTCATGCATGTTTTCGCTTCTAGTTTGTTCCCATTCGAAGATTTCTTTTCTCCAGGAGCAGAACCTCCGGTGTTCTTGACTGAAACTTTCGGTGCTGACCAGAAAAGTTTCGGCTATTACGGATCCGCTGCAAAGTGTTTTACGAAAATTCTCTATGCACTTTAAGGGACTTTCAGTGCCGTGGCAAGCTATAACCACAAGCAATTCTTCTTCCTCATCGTGCACCAAAGTAACACTTGAACTACGACTTTGGTTCTCCAAAAATAACACCTCCACAAAAAAAAAGACACAGGTATGTTCCTCTGTTGTCATGATCCAATCAACAAAAATTAAACCATAGGTTTTCACCTAAGAGAGCAATTCTTAAAACTCTAGACAACGCCTCCAACAAGGAAGAGAAAACCACCATTACCAGATATAACTAGCAAAGGCCAAATCCAGATATTTAACCTTAGAGTTGAGAAACTGATACTCGACGAGCACCATCAAATCGAAGTATCCTAGTACTGTTGTCCTCTTGTTCTGAGCCGGTGCCATAGTATCAGCACAATACAATTGACCATAAACACCACAGCCTGCAACCTTTTTTTAGACGCCCCTATATCAACTTACTACCGCACAAGACACCCGATGACGCCTTTGCAGCCTATCGCCGTCGCACCTCGAACGACGACACGGTAGAAGATAAAAGGAGAAAATCTTCTATCTGTTAACGTCAAAATTTGGTAAGATTTTTTAATAGATTCGATTAAGGGGAGAACACTCGATGGAAAACTTATCCAGAAGAGACCGAATTTAAGAAGAAATCTTAAAACCACGGCATGGCAGCTTAATTTATCTATTAATTAGATAAGTTTTGTATTTAGAAAAGTTTGTGTCATATCCGATTAGGACTCATATCGGCCTATGGGTATAAATATGTACACCCAGGGTTCCTGTAACTTATCTTCATAGAACAATATATCTACTTTCGGTGTATCGCCATCCTCTTTTCTAAACTTTTTACTACCGGCGAAACTTGACACCTGACGCGGGGCTGTATCGGCTTCAATTTTCGGCGAAGGGATAAGCCCTAAGTTCCGTCGGTTCTGGCAATTGTATCGGCTATATTGGTATTGTTCAAGGCTATATCGCTTCGATCTCTTGAATTGCTCTGATTTAGTCAGTATTTTTGCCTACTTCAAATCTCGATTCTATCTTTAATTGCATTGTGTTTAGAGACACATCGGTTTAGTTGGGATTGTCTCGGTTAGGTTTGATCTTCTAACTTAGTCAATATATCTCTATAATCACAATGATGATTTAGATAGATTTGTTATATCCATCACATTAGACAAATTTATCGACTCATTAAGTATTATATTATTATATACAATCTCGTGTTGCATTAGTTAGATTCAACATACTAGATTGTTATTGATAATCTAAATCTTGTTAAGCCGATAGGTTCATACTAATGTTTCATCAGAGTGTTAGCCAATCTTATCTAATGTGTTAAATTTTTCTTTGATGGTTTTACTATCTTAGTTAAATTTAATGCATGATCACTTTGATTGGTATCATATCGGCTTGCTTAAATCTATCAGGCAATTATCAATCTTATGCTGCATCGATTGGGTTCAATCTATGGGGTTGTGGTTGTAAGTTAGATTTATTTAAATCAGCAGGCATCAATTATTGTTTTATCGAGGTTTTAGCCGGTGAGTTATCTAAATGTTGTATCAACTTATAAGGATTATATACAAGTTGGTTTTAGCCGATTGCAGCAAAGGATTCATTGATTACTTAATCATTTGAATTTAATAACATCGGACTTCCAGCCGATGTATGTTTTAACCATCGATCCTATATCTAATATTTTATATCAATATTGGCTGATTGGTTTGTCGGATATTTGCTTCATTATATCTATATTGGCTAACTGGTTCATTGAATATCTACTTTGTCACATTTATGTCGGCTGATTGATTCATTATCTTATTGTTGTTAGAGTTTATGTCGAATATGTGTACATAGTCGATTACAGTTTAGGACTTGGAGTTGTACTAGGTGTTAGGATTAGAGTAAGAGTCGGACTCTATCCTAGGCTCTCTCTTAAATACAGAAGCGGACCTGTTGGAACCACATGGCGACTTAGCATAGCGAGAGGAAGAGAACGTTGGTGGTGTCCGGTCTTGAGTCGTTGTAACTCTGATACGCTGTTGTTAATGCGAAAACACGGCGGCCTGAGAGATTTTCTTAACTCCAGTGCAGGTCCAACTCTTAGAAAACGGGTTTAGGGCGGGCCAGTTGGTATGATCTTGCAACCAACAAGATATACAAAGAAAACCATGTTAGATGCATGATAGCCGATCGACCGATAAGCCGCGTATCTTAAAGATCTAGCCGATGCGATCTAACCGAATCGGCTGTGAGGTTAAGATAAATAATTCAAAGTGAACCCTAAATATGCTCCATTGGCTGTAAATACGTAATCTATTGACAAAGATCAGATCTTAGCTGATGAAATCATAATCAGGTTAAAAGCTGATACTATATCGACTAATACTTCGATATAGCCTTATACAAGAATATCAATCTAAATAAATATATTAAGGCAAGCTTAATATATTTAACTAAAGTTATACTTTTGTATAAGGGGCAGATATAACATGAAAAGTATGATTAAAAGAAATTTAAACACAACTAAATAGCTATATCAGATAAGATCGGCTGAAACTCCGATATTACCCTATTACAAACTAGAAACAGGCTAGGGATCATGATTCTAATTAGGACTAGCCCTGATGTAGTACAAAGTGTAAAAAAAATATGATATCTAGACAATCAAGTCCTTGAATGCTTTTTGGGTGGTAGATACCCTATGCTTTAATGAGTTGATTTAGCCAATACTGACAAAACCTTAGAAAAGACCTGGCCGATACGGTTAAATCAACCATCGACTTAGATTGGCTAAGTTATATAATAACCTAACAAGTCATACCTCCAGTTGACAAACCCGAAGCACGAACTTGTCGAAAAGTAAAAGAAAAATTATGGCAATGCGTCGAAAGTATTCTATTGATCTGTTCTTCTTTACATAGACCTCGGGCTTATATTTATATCCGTACATACAGACCTTGTCCTTGCCAGACACTATTTACAACTTGCCTAAACAAATAAGTCATAGGTGGACTCTTACCACAATATTATAAAAAAGGAAACTAACTCTTATTCCTGACTAATAGATACAATTGCCTTATTGGGACTCAATTCCTAGTTGGCAATATCTTTAAATCTTCTCCGAAGCTAACAAGAACCCAGGCTACCCGTATCGGCTCAGCCGAATCCAATCCAGATCACCCATATCGGTTGCCCGAGTCCGATTCCATATCAGCCGATACGGCTTCAGCAGATGCACTGTCTGCTTTGGAAAATTCCTTTATCCCTTCAAATCCGCCTCGGATCCAATCTTGATTGCTAGCATATCTTTCCCAAAATTTGTCGTTAATAGCTGTAATATGCTGGATCGGGGAGAAACGTCTGTAATCAGTGCCCCGGGGATATAGGCTTTGGCTAAACCTCGTTAACAAATATTGTGCCTCGGTATCATCATCGTGTTTGGATCTCCTATGGCGTTTCTTCCGCATTTGGTTTTCGATGTGCTATCGGGGCCAGTTTTATAACAAGTGGTATTAGAGCCTGCGGGAGGTCCATGGTGGAGGTGCGATGGAGGTGCCCCACACGGCGTAGCCTGCTTGTAATGTCCAAGGAGGGGCATTGGCGCAAGGTGGAGCACGGCGGTGATCAACGGAATTTGATCGGTGGATCGAACACTTCAGGCAGCGGCATGTACCGTTCGATGGTTGTAATCAACAAGGAGACGACCAGACGTGATGCTCAGGTTGATGGCGGCGGAAGCGATTGGCGATCCAATCAGTGGGTCCGACACTTCGGGCGACTGGCCCGGACTTTCTGGTGAGCTACTCTCAACAGGGAGACGTGCGGCCGCACGCTCGGGTTGTTTGAAGCTGGAGGCGATCAGCGTTCTCAGTCAGTGGATCAAACACTCTGGGCGGGGTGGCCTGGGCCTTTCGATGAGCTGTGTTCGATAGGGAGACGGCTAGACATAGCGCTCGGGTTGTTCGGCGGCTATGAAGGCGGCATGGCGATTTGTCGGCTTCGGCTCGCGACTAGATTGTTGGCGTACAATCGAAAGTCGGAGCGGGTGGTTCCTAGAGGCTGTTTTGGAGGTGTTGACGACAATGTGGTGCGTGATGATTGCTACAGCAGCAACGTACAAACGACAGGTATGTGGATTGGGTCAAGAGCAGTCAGACTGGCAATCTGGTTGGTCAAATCGAGAAATCCCTGATTTGATCTACAGGTCTTTGCACTATAGCAAAAGTGCAAGGGGGTCGTGGGGTATGAAGAAGCTCGGGAGGTCAAGACCATAGAGGTGTGCACATTACTGTGTCAAAGCCGAGTCTGCGGTGGAAACATGAGCGGCGTAGGCTATATAGGCTCGAGGAGAGCTAGAGCACACATGACTCATCTTGTGGTGCGGCGGCAGCAATGTAAGAGTTGGATACTTCTCTGATTCAGATTGTGCACGAGCAGATCACAAGATTGAACCATGAGACCCTGTCGGTTACAGAATGGGATTGGACGAGGATTTTGTGTTTCGTTCTGGAATCGGACTCGATTTATCCCACATATATACAACAAGGGGGACCACGGGGATTGTAACAAAACAATCAGAGCAAAATCACAAGGCAAGGGCAAGATCTTACCTCTGATTTCATGGGCGGCGTGGTTTGCAGACAACGTATACACGGAGGTTCGAGCAAGTAACAGATTCAGGTTGGCGTGGTATATTTGCCAAGGTGGAGTTTGTTAAAATTTGTGTCGAATATGTTTACATAGTTGGTTTTAGTTTAGGACTTGGAGTTGTACTAGTTGTTAGGATTAGAGTAAGAGTCGGACTCTATCCTAGGCTCTCTCATAAATAGAGGGGCGGACCTGTTGTAACCGCATGGCGGCTTAGCATAGCGAGAGGAAGCGGCTGTCGACGGCGTCCGGCCTTGAGTCGTTGTAACTCTGATATACTGTAATATGCTAGATCGAGGAGGAGCGTTCGTAATCAGTGTCCCGGGGATGTAGGTTTCGGTTGAACCTCGTTAACAAATATTGTGCATCGGTGCCGTCATCGTGTTTGGATCTCTTATGGTGTTTCTTCTGCGTTTGGTTTTCGATGTGCTATCGAGGCCGGTTTTATAACAATTGTATTATCATCAGTTGATTGCTTTTATATCATTATTTATCTAAGTATCAGGATTTATATCGGACATATAACTGATTGTTCAAAACCCTATCGACATCGACTAGTACCGCTACATCGACTTGTTAGCCGATGGACTGTTTGATTGTTAATTTATATATCTTTTCAGTTATATGTTCAAATTGACTGGCACGCTCACATCCCATCAAAGATCAGGACCTGTACTGAAGCTAAACAGATCTCCCAGACCATTGTGTTTGTTGACATAGTTCGTGTCAACACAAATTTGACACCATCGACTAAGCGTAGATTTTTCGTCAACACTACCGTGTTGTGCCAAAGTGCTAGATCAATGCCGAAGACGTCGAATCCATGGTCGCCTCCCTAGGCAGTCGAGGGGAAGGGGAAGTAGGAGGAAACAGAGAAGAGAGTCCTACTGTTATCGCCATCATGCTTGTCAGAAACCGATGAGGATGGAGAACATGGTGTAGCGGCTTGGATATCTTTCACGAGGCGACGGCTAGGGTTTCATCCGTTGGTTTCGTCCTAGGAGATGAATTAAATGACGAGCTTGGTGAAAATTTCTAATCTCTAGAGTGAATATGATGCCTTAGTCTCCAGAATATCTTATAGTATAATAATATAATAGACAATTGTCTAACACCTCACTCTTTTTAATAATAGAAATGATTTACATCTATTGCTTTTTCATAAGACACACAACGATTGGTTGTTCAACAAAGGAAAATTAGACATTAGAAAAATAGATACTCTTTTTTCTTTTTATTGTTGACTAGCAGTAAATCACATAGATTTTAGTTAGCAATTTTTAATAGAACTATGCTATCCACGGTGAATTAAAAGTCACCTCATACTCTATACTCTTTAGTCTTTACTTCACTTGTGCAGAAGATTTCCAATTATAAACTCTATTCTAATTTCTACGTGAAGAATAGATAGATAGAGAAGGCCAAATTCTTAAATGTTGGATTACATGCCGTGATATGCTGATATAAAACAAGTCAAGACATTGACATATCCATATCCAGTTGCTTCTTGTCACAGGAGTGGAGTTTTCTTTTCCGACCTACGGGACGACTGGAAACAAGCTGAGCTGCTGCCGATCAGCAATTAATTCAGCACCACTATGGTCGATCGAATTTATTGTTTCCGCGACTCCGGAGACAGGTCGGAACCGAACCTCCGATGAGACGAGAAGAAAACTGCTCCACGACTGCACCACACCTGCCACGCGTCCACGCCCGTGCACAGCCGCACAGTCCCGGAGTCCTTGCCTGCTCCCTTCCGTTTCGTCGGACGAACGTCGGTCTGTCACGCTCGAACCGGTGCGCGAGTGCATCCCCTCGCGGGCGCGGTGAAAGCTGAACGCGACCGGCCGTCGGAACGCACCGAGCCAAGCGCCCCGGCGCTCCGCCAAGAGATCCAGATACGCGCGCTGCCACGGCGTAACGTCGCTGTACGGCCTCTCATCCAAGAGTTGTCGTCTCCGCACGCGCACGGTATCTCTATCCCCTCGGAAACTCGTGGCCAGGCGCTGCGCGTGCGAGACTCGCAGTGTCGCACTCACACCCGGCCGCCTCCCACCCCGCGGAGGCAAAGGGCACGCAGGCACGCGAGACCCGGCCGGATCAGCGCTGGGTTCCGCGGGGTTCCGCGGGGGCTAGGTTTGGTGCGTGATTTGCCCTGCTGATCTGCTCGGTTACGGGTGCCTTCCCGTGTCGCGGCCGGCGGAACACCGCGCGTGGTCCGGTCAATGTAGGCTGCAGCTCATCTGTTCGTGCACGATTCATCGGTTCGGTAGCAACAGATCGACAGATCGACAGATCGTGGACCGGTCGATCATTGCCGTGCGAAGCTGGCGCGTAAGGGGGCCGGGCCGCCTATCGAATGTTCAGGAGATATGGATTAGGAAGCCGTGACGTGGCGGCTCCTTATATTTCTCGATTTTCATGGACAGAAATAGAGTTGGATATAGTAACACACAGCGTAAATATTCATATGGATTAAGGGCTTAAGGCTATGGCGGACCTGCACGTTCCGGACTCCCCTGGACGAATCGAGGTGCATCATACACATCCACGCCCTTTTGGAAGCTTGCAATCATAATGCTCTGTGTCTTTCACCAAGATAGATAGGACTTTCACGCATCAGCTATTCAACCACCATCACGGACCGGGGAGAGTCGGAGGTGATCTTCAGAAGGGCTGGTTGAAGGTCCGTTCCCTCTCTTCTTTGGTCATTATATTGATCCAGGGATTCCTAGGTGTGTTTGCTTCTAAGCTTCCAGATTAGACATGATCACATCACGTCCTAGCCGCCTGTTAGTGATTGCCTGACGTTAATTGGCTTACCTACACCATATAAACCAGTACAATTAGGCTTGGTCATATGTTTAGCTTTATCACTTGTCACACTCGACAGCGAATTTGCTTATTAAGAAAAATAAAGGCAGGACATGAGCCACAAGATTGTATTCGCCGCGGCCCTACAGTTGTGGGGCTCAAAAGAAGATCCGTTTGAGGGCATAATATTAGCACAAGGAATATCCTTGTTCAGAAGAATATCCTATAGCTATATCCTCCCCATTCTTTGTCCCTAGCATTTGAACTGGCCATTAGCAAACTCTACCTAACCGGTAAAGGTAGGTGTATGCCTTCACCTCCCGTATGAACAAGCAGCATAGTAATTTGATCACCTACCAGCGAAATTCTTATGTTACTTTTAACTGAGTACATTTGAATGAGTATAGGTTTCCAAACACATATAATAATGAAGAAAAAATAGGCTTTGAAATGTAGAAACGTGCATATTTATCGTATGTATATGCGTGTATATCCATGTCAAATATATAGTTTAAACTCTTATAGTCTGAATATGCCATCATATCATATATTTCCTTCGTTTTATATTATAAGTCGTTTGATTTTTTTAATCAAATTTTTTTAGATTTAATTAAATTTATTGAAAAAATTAGCAACATTTATGACATCAAATTAGTTTAATTAAATTTAAAATATATTTTGATATGATGTTTGCTTTATGTTGAAAATAAATTTGATTAAATTTTAAAAAGTTTGACTTAAAAAAAATTAAACGACTTATAATATAAAACGGAGGAAGTAGAAATCTATTTATAGGCTAACTTGTAAATTTCAGGTTCAAAATGAGAGGAAAGTTCAGAGATGAGAAAAGGAATAGAAGCAGCGAATGTCGCAGTTGTTAAACAACAGCTATTACTACTATGACCGTATTCTGTAAGGCTGTAACAGTTGCGACTTGCGCACCACAGGAAAACCACGGGTGTGACAGTGTAATCTCACCGGAGAAAAACCTGATCCGCATCGCCCGTGGGACGGTCACCACGACAAAAGCCAAAAAAGACTCGCGTAAACATCTATAAGACCAGTAATTCCTCCGAAGGCACGGCCGAGGCGACTCCACAAAGCTTCCCTCCGCGGTCCGCTCGCCACTTCACGGCGCCAAAGCAGCCAAGAAGAAGAAGAACCACGCTGTTTCTAGGACGATTCCTGGAACAGCCAACTTCTGAACCTCTATCCGCAAGACTGCAGGTAATTGCATACTTCATCTGATCAGTTCAATCTGTTCGCCTCCTCTCCTGGCTTAAATTTCCTGTTTTTAGGATAAATCTCCTCCCTTTTTCTTGATTTTCCATCCGTCTAGAAAAAAACTAGTTTCTGGTCGGAGAAACGGGATCGCCTGCCTTATTCATTTGCCTTGCAAATTTGAGGGGCCTGATTTAACTCTGTTTCTATGGACCCCTGCCCGTTCTGCTTGCTTCCAGAGAGTGCGATCCTCTGGTTGCTTCTGTTTTATTCGCTCGCTTGCAAGAGCAGGACCCATCTTGCTTTCTCCTTACATTCTTGCTGTTGAGCTAACAGGGATCCATAGGGCACAGGTACTAGTACGAAGTATTTGTTTTCTCTCCAGTTGCCTTCTGTTCTTCCCGTTTCTGAATCGACTCTTCTTTCGGTTTCTGAATCGGAAGTAAGATGATGCTATGGTTGAAGGAGATTTTTGTTTCTTGTCCCGCCAATGGTTTGAGTTGATTGAGCTATAGTTCTATTCTTCCGTTTTCCTTCTGGTCCTTGTACTTGATTGTTTGTAATTTTAGACAATGGGTAGGAGTAAAAAAGATTTAGACAATGGAATGATGCCTTCAGAACTTCTTGCCGAGATAGGAACCTGACCAAACGGCGGTTCTGGATATTGTAGCATTAGATGTTTTTTTTGGAGAAAAGCATTAGATGTTTATATCGAGAAATTTCACAGTTAACTTCAGGTCACTGTGTATTGTCAATTCATAGGTCCTTTTGCTCGTTCTGTTACGCATATCAACTATTCCGAACTGGTCGACAACTCCTGTATTTTCCTTTTGCTCGTGAATGAAACGGGAAATCCCAGTTGGGCAGGAAAAAAAAGAGTCAGTCTGAATATCGTTACATCCTACCTAATCGCATGAATAGCGAAATGCAAGGTAGTTTATGCAACTCGTCTTTATACAATATTTAAATTCTGACCAGCTTAACTTGTCGTCCACATTAAACTACGTGCATTCGTCGCCCCAATAATTCGGCAAAATATTGCCGATTTCGTCACGTGCTTGCGTGTTCATTGCAGAATAAGCTCTGTAGCTTTCACCCATGTCCATTTGCTGCCGAACAATTGTGAACCAGAAGTTCCCTATTCCATTTGTGTCAAGCTGTTAATTTTTGTGGTCCTGTGGACAATTCCTGATGATTTCTCTTTTGGCCTTTTGCAGACAGTGTAGTACTTCTTCCTGGTTGCAGCCGCCTCAGTGGAAAAACCAAATTCAGGCTCACTCATGGGCTCCCCAAGCAAAACCCGTCGGATGAAGCCATTGGGGATTCAGCTCTATGAGTGTGTCCGGGGGAGTCCTATCTCCTTCAGATCATGCCAGGCTGTTGTATTGATACTGACGTTCTTATCCTATGCTAGCTATCATGCCACTAGGAAGACTACAAGCATTGTCAAGAGTGTTCTTGATCCTAAGACAGAAAACCTAGGAATGTTGCATTGGCCGAGTCATCTGTATCTTCAAGATTTGAGAGATACACAGGGCAATAAGACGGCTCTCTATAGCGGCTGGGCTCCGTTTAATGCCAACGATGGTACGGCGTTGCTCGGCGAGATCGATTTGGCGTTTCTCGGAGTATATGCAATTGGCATGTTCTTCGCTGGCCATTTGGGTGATCGGGTGGATCTCAGGATACTTCTGACCATCGGAATGATAGGAACTGGATTTTTCACTGCTGCCTTTGGTGCCGGCAACTGGCTCAACATACACAGCTTCTGCTACTTTCTGGGTGTTCAGATGATGGCTGGCCTGTTTCAGTCATCCGGCTGGCCATCTGTGGTTGCAGTTGTTGGTAATTGGTTTGGAAAGAGCAAAAGAGGGCTGATAATGGGAATCTGGAATGCTCATACATCCGTGGGAAACATATCTGGTTCCTTAATTGCAGCTGCAATGTTGAAGTTTGGATGGTCCTGGTCGTTTGCAGTGCCTGGAATGATGATTGCAGTCGTTGGACTCGCAGTGTTTCTGTTCTTGCCTGTCGGTCCAGAGATGATTGGAATCGAGGAGGATCTCCATGAGAAGGATGTTGAGAAGGATGACATGAGTGCGCCTCTGTTGGAAGAACGATCGGCATCAAAAGAAAAGGCAGTGGGGTTCATTCAGGCATGGAGGATTCCTGGTGTAGCACCATTTGCTCTCTGCCTTTTCTTCTGCAAGCTTGTGGCTTACACATTTCTGTATTGGCTTCCGTTTTACATCAGCCACACAGGTTCGTCCCTTCTTTTTTGGATAAAACTTTCCCCTAGTCTTATGTGCAATTCCAGTTTCATACTGGTTTCTTTTTTTCCTCATACCAAATTAATCTTTAACCTCAAGATTTTGAACCAAACCATTCTGTCATGTAGTATGAACTGCACTTTGTTTTTGGTGTAGTCTGATGTGTATTAGCCCTAGAATGATAATGTACCTGACAATACCAATCTGTTTCATTTTTCAGCTATCGGTGGAGAGTACTTGTCAGATACCGCAGCCGGTGTACTGTCAACTCTGTTCGACGTGGGTGGCGTTGTCGGCGGCATCCTCGCCGGCCACATCTCTGACCGTCTCGACGCTCGGGCGCTGACGGCGGCGAGCTTCACGTTCTCGGCGATCCCGGCGCTCTTCTTCTATCGCATATACGGCAGCTTCTCGCTGTACTCGAACATCGCCCTCATGTTCGTCACCGGGATGTTAGTCAACGGGCCGTACGCCCTCATCACCACCGCCGTGTCCGCCGACCTCGGCACGCACAGCTCCCTGAACGGCAACTCCCGGGCGCTCGCCACCGTCACGGCGATCATCGACGGGACGGGGTCGATCGGCGCCGCGGTCGGCCCGCTGCTGACGGGCTACATCTCTGCCAAGAGCTGGAGCGGGGTGTTCACGATGCTCATGGCGTCCGCGCTCGTCGCCGGGCTGCTCCTGTCAAGGCTGGTCATGGCGGAGATCTCCGCGAAGATGGAGTCCCGGAGGCCTGACGCTGCTGGTGATCTGCCAGTGTCCTCCATGGAAGAATCTTAGGCTCCATTAGACACTTTGGAACTGTGTCTCTGGTGAAATGCTGAGAAATTTTACGAGTGAAAAAGCCTGAAATGGAGACTTGAGAGGTGTGGCAGGAAGAGCAAACCCCTCAAATTCTTTTTTTACACCTGAGGAGCAAAGGTGCTATCTACAGCCCCAGGATTGCAGCATCGTGGCTATGATTTCTGGTGCTTGTGATGTGTATATCAGTATATGGAACACCTATTGTATGAACTGATGATTGTCAACTCTAGCTGTTGACAAAGGCGCCTGTATGGAATGCGGGAGTGTTTCCGGATTTCTATATAGCGAGTTAAAATCGGGCTCTTAAAGCTGTGCAAGAATGCAGCAGAATTGTTGTTCCTATCAGATGCTAATGTAATGATTCACCGGTGGTGAAACAGCTGGAGAGGAGACTGGAAGTGTAATTCGAAGAGGGTCTGTAATCCTACTCGATCACAAACAATCTCCTTTTGACCTGCAATTTGAAGGATACGTGGTACAAAATGATCACAAACAATCTCCTTTTGACCTGCAATTTGAAGGATACGTGGTACAATTTTGCACCAGACGATCCGCTAGCATCAGGTTTCGATGGGAAAACATGCCTGATAAAACCTCGCGATCACGTCGGCTGAGGCCCATAGGCGAAAACCTACTTGGCACAGACGCGCCAGCTCGCTTGCTGACGTGCACGATCTCGCGGTTAGGCTGGCGCGGATCTTCGGCGTGCGATATGCAGTGCGCGCCGGCTGCCCTCATCGCGCGTGCGCGCTGATTAGGAATCCCCCGTCCATAGGTGCTCGTTCGCGTGGGCCGATCTCTATCTGGGCTTTGGAGTTTTAAGTAGGCCGTTCTGCCGCTTTCAAGTGGGTCGAATACTTTGGTCACAAGTAAGCCCATATTGTTTATCTAGCCCAAACAAGGAATCGACCTAACGTCTTGTCGGACTTGGAGATTTTTTTTTTGAAGCCTACTAGTATTTGCCAAGACAAACCAGCAGCCTTGTTAATGAAGGATGCAAGAATCCGATCCCTTCCCCTCCTGATTTGCCATCGGAAAAGCACGTTATGATCTAGCTGGATACGCATTAGCGTGTCATCTTTTCTGCGTGTTGGCGTTCGATTTGCTATCCTCCCGTTTTCCGGTGCTCGAAACGGCCTCCCGTTTTCTGTAGATGATGACCAGTGTGTAGTTTCTCTGTGGGTTTGCTTAATCTCTGACGACGTTTCTAAAGCTACCCTGAAACTATTTTGTCTATGGCTAATCATTCTGAATGAAATTAACTATTGCAAATTGCAATGCACGAGGTCCTGCATTTCGTTTTGCCAAACAAAAAAGTTCAGTATTTTTTCCCCTTTAAACAGATCAGGGCTCGCCGGCCGGCAGATGGGCCGAACGGTGCCGGCCATGCAGATGCAGGTCGGCCTCGCCCTGCCATTGCCAGGCTGCCACACAGGGACACTCATCAGCTAGTCGTCGCTGCAGAACAGCAGAAGGAGCGTGCCTACTGCCTACCTACCTGCCGCTGCTACTTGTCCAAACAACTCGGATTTTAGCTTTGCAGTTGCAGCCTTGTAGAGCTAAAGCATTGGGAGCGCGTGCCCTGCTAGTCCCAGAAATGCTCTTGGCATTTTCTGCACTAGCTACTGCTCACTCGTATATACTACTACTACTATTGCAGTGCAGCTCAGCTGGTTAATTAAATTAATGGCTCTGTTAACAGTACATTGTTAGACGCAATCAGAGTATGTGATACAAGAGGGCGAGGGGAAGCATGAACCCATCAATACAGACAGCGCATACACGGATGCAAACAAAACTGCCAACACAGATGCAAATCTTCGTTTTTGTTGCTACGCAGATTATTAGCTGATTGCTACGTATATATGCCGTATAAGAACGTGAACGCCCGTACAAAGGTAGTAGTAGGATTGTAGTAGACAGATAACTACGGTCTACAGCTTCAGTGGCCCCTGCATGCACATATGTATATTTGTAACTTAGTATAGTACTCTACATCGTCTTCGTTTGCACTGGATGATCGATGAGACGATTATGACTAAAAATGGGAACAAATCAAACCACTTAAGATTAATCTAGTACTACATCATATAGTGCTACATCCAAAATTAATTAAGAGGCCCTGAGCTCCCTGTCTCTCGCGATCACAACACTCATCATCAGCTCCTCGATCCTCATCGCATCTCCAAGTCGTGGCTAACTGAAGACTTACGTGGCTCCACAGATCTCAAGACGCGGCAGGTATAGCAAGGCACGCCACTTGCAGACACCCTTATCCCCTACGTAATCCAAACCGCCCGTGGCAAAAGCTGAGATCGATCGATCCATCGATGGCGAGAGCAAAATCGATCGACGGATCAAGGCACCGAAAAGGATGAGCGGCTAAGCACGGATCACAAGGGCAATGAGCCCTAGCAGCAGATTAACCGAAGACGACGCAACAAGATATAGCCGTGGCCATTCATTTCTCATCAAGTCCACGCACGTGGAAGTCGCTGTAGATGTCCGTGGTTTCTCGACGATTTATGACTGATTTTGAGCTGCCGAATTGAGAGCGGATCGGTGTGAATTGCATGCATTGTTTTGACTTGAAGAAAGCTAAGAGAGGCAAGACATGTAGATGCATGACTCGGACCGGTTGGTTGTGGCAGAAGCAGAAGTAGAACAATAGTAGCAAATTAAAGACAAGCACTCGCCGTCGCACCCGTCGTTCCACCGGCTTTTTCTCGGTGTTTTGCATGCTTGGCACAGCTTAGCCGTCGCAAGCAAAAGCGCCATGCGTGAAAGCAGCTTCTGTGAGGTAGAGGTAGTGCTTGCCATTACATATAAAAACTTTAGGACAGGGTTGACTTATTATTTATGCAGTACATACTAAACGCTTGGATTAATTTGCACTACGTTCTACGTTAGTTTTTTTTAGGGATTTTGCAGGACGTTAGTTTCTTGGAGCCTCCATCCACTAAAACGGTATATTTTACTAGTAGTATCATATATAGTATCAAATATCTTTTTTATATATGTACGCTGACGGAGCAAGGGGCTCCTCACCGGGAGACCGCGCGGACCCCCCTTTGCCGGTTCGGCCGGGGGCGCTAAGTGAGTTTCTTCGCTCTCGATCTGAGGAACGTCAGCGAGAGAGGAAACGCATAAGACGCGGGCGACGTAGACAGGTTCGGGCCACTGAGAAACGTAACACCCTACTCCTGTGTTCTGGTGGATCTGAGGGTCTTCAACAATACAAAGAGAGTTCGGTCTCCAGAGCGTACTCGTCGGAGTCCCCCCCCTTTCTTTCCTAGGCCTGGGCTTCCTTTTATCTAGCCAGGGGTCACCACATGGGCCTCAAGCTGCCTAAGAAAAGAAACATTCTTTTTACAAAGAGGGCTAGTCTACAGCCGGAAATAACCTCTGACAGGCACGGTACACGCCTCCTGCCCCGCTCGCCAGCTCTCCCGGTGGACGCCCGTTTCAACCTTCATTAAACGGCAAGCGACTTCCTTGCCATGCCTGCGCTGAAGTCTGGAATGGATCTGACCGGGACTGACATACCAACTCCAGGAGTTAGCACGCCGGCTCCGGCTAGGGACGAGAGCCAGGAGGCTCTCATCATTCTGACGGGACGGGGCGAGGCGTGCCACAGGCCGCCTGTCGCCACCTAACCCGCGATCTGACCGGTCTGTGACAGGTCACACACCGCGACCGGTCACGGACCGGATAAGCGTGCGCTGCGCCGCATTAAATGCGGCGTGGCGCGCTCGTCTGATCCGCTATAAATGCGGTTAGGTGAGCCCTGCTGTGCTCACCTAACCCGCACACGTGGCGCCAAAATCACAGGAGGTCGGGGCGCCCCAGCCCTCGGGGCCGAAACGGGAGCGGCCCGACCCCTCGGGGAGACAGAGGGAGGGGTGGCCACGTCACCCTCGGGCCCGACCCCCCCGAGGGGGTCGGGCCACGTGGGTGACCGCGGCTGCTCAAGCCTCTAGTCATGATACCCCCGGTCCCATGTCACCGACAGTAGCCCCCGGCTTTACGCCAGGGCGACCGCCCCCCTCGAGGGCAGCGCTCGGGCGTGACGCCACTCCTTAGGCCCGGTGACAGGTGGGGCCGGTCCCTACAGGCGGGCAGGAACCCAACGGTCGCGAATCGCGCGCATCGGCAAGAGAAAACCGACCGATAATAATGAGCGGCCTCTTTAAGACCGCTACATTACTCGAGCAGCGCGTGAATCGGGACGGGCCGGTTCGTTTCGCCTGGGGATATGATGATGGCGTTTTTCACGGTCGGCGAGCGCAGTTAATGCGCGCACGATCTGCCCCATCTCAACCGCCACGGCCGCACGTCTGCCGCGTGCGCCGCAAACGGGCGAGTGGAGTTAGTGGAGGCGTGGGCGCGAGAAACGAGGGGGCGAGGTAGTGGGCGCAGGAAGCGAGGAGCCGGGCATAGCGTTGGCAAGGGTATAAAGACGCCGAGGAAGGGATTCGTTTCCTCCCTCTCGCCACTCTTCCCCTTGCCTTCGCCACTTGTGCCCTAACTCTTCGTTTCCTGTGCCCTACCCTTGCCGCACGCGCTCGCTCTCAAGCTCCTCCTCCGCCGGCGCCATGGCACGGGGCTCCGCACCGCTCGACGGTAGCGTGCTGCCGCCTTCCCGCATCACGAGCGAGAGGCAGGCCGGGCTGCCGCGCCGATTCATGCCGGAATCTGCCACCGACCGGGAGGTGGTCGCGCTGGGCGAGGGACGCCCGGCGCCACACTACCCGGGGCGGTCCGTCTTCTTCCTCTCTTTCGCAATGGCGGGGCTGGTCCCGCCATTCTCTACTTTCTTCATGGATATTTTGGAGTTCTACGATCTCCAGATGACGCACCTCACCCCCAACGCGATAATGACGTTGGCCATCTTCGCGTACCTGTGCGAGATGATCATCGGGGTGCGCCCGTCTCTCCGGCTGTTCCGGTGGTTCTTCACCGTGCAGCCGGTGTCGCCGCCGACGGCAGTCGGTGGCTGCTACTTCCAGCCGCGGGGGCAGGTGCTGAACCGCTACATTCCGTGCGTCCTCCGCAAGAAGTGGGACGACTGGAAGAGCGATTGGTTCTACACCCCCCTCGCCGGCGAAGCGCGCCTCCGACTTCCGAGCCAGCCCTCGGCGCAGGCCTCCAGCTGGCGGGCGGCGGTGGATCTGGGGGACGGCTACGACGCCGTCCTTGACCGCCTGGCGGGTCTGCGATCCCAGGGGCTCACGGGGGCCATGGTGTTCGGCGATTACCTCCGTCGCCGGATCGCGCCGCTCCAGCGACGCGCCCGGGGCGCCTGGGAGTACACCGGGCCCGAGGACCACCTAAGGACCCACCAGGGGCGCAAATGGGACTGGGACCCTGAGGACTTCAGGATGGTAGTCCAACGGGTGCTGAATCTCAGCTCCGTGGAGGCATCCCTCATCCCCCAAGGGGTCCTCCCCCTCTGCTGCGACCCAGAGCGCGCCAACATCCTGGCCATCATGCAGGCGGTCGGGGCGTCGGGGGAGCGGGCCCCCCGAGGCCACGACGACGCGGGCGGGAGCCGCAGGGGGGAACAATCTACCCCGGGAGGGGGTCGTGCTTCTGGGCCCCGCGACGGGGGCCCGGGGGGCAACCGCCCTGCCGATGCCAGGGGGAAGAGGAAGCAGGGAGGTACTCCTCCCCCATCTCCTCCCCGAGGGGGCGGGGCGGTGCGTGCCAGCAGCAGGCGCCCAGAGGGTGTCGTGCCGACGCCGCAGCCCGAGGGGGAGCGAAGGAAGAAACGGCTCCGCAAAATGGGGGAGACCGAGCCATGCCGGGGGAGCCTCATCTCGCCCCCGAGGTGGTCGTTCAGCCGACCTCCCCGCAGGTTCGTTCCCGCGCCCACTGCGGCCGCATTCACACCCCCATCTCCCAAGGCGAGTTTTTACTCACCCGTTTCTTTTTGTCTCTGGTTTTTCTTCTGCCTCAGCGAGATCCCGTCGCACCCCCCACGCCATTCCAAGTCCGGCCGGTCCGAGGCCGAGGAGACGGCGACCGCGGAGGCCCGGAGGCAGGAGGCTGACCGGCGGGAAGCCGCGGACCGCCTCCGGGAAGCCGAGGAGGCTGCCCAGGAGGCCGCCCGGGTTCGCCAGGCCGAGGAGGCCGCTCGGGAGGAGGCCAGACTCCGCCGGGCCGGGGAGTCCGCCCGGGAGGCAGAGGCGGCGCGTGCACGCCAGGCAGCCTGCCAAGCCCCCGACCCGACTCCGCCCGAGGCGACGACGACTTCCGAGGCCACCCACGACGAAGCCGCGGGCGCGCCGCTCGGGCCCGACGCCCCGGGCGACGCTCGGGACGAGCCAGCTTCGGGGGCCGCCCCCGAGTCCGGCACGCCGATCGACGGGCCGAGCCGCGCGGCACCCACACCGAGGCGGCTCTCCCCTCTGCCTTCCGCTGCCCCACTGAGCGCGGAGCCCCTCCTGCAGGCCCTGGCCGCCGCGAACAGCACAGTGCTGGACGGGTTAAGCGCCCAGATGGAGGCCCTGCAGGCGGAACGGGCGGAGCTCGACGCGGCGTGGGCGCGCGTCGAGGAGGGGCGGCGCTCGGTGGAGGCCATGGTGGAGGCGGGCCGCAAGGCACACCGCCGGCACGCCTCACAGCTCGAGGCCCGTCGTAGGGACCTGGCGGAGATCGCCAGGGAGGTGGAGGAGGAGCGGGAGACCGCCCTCATCGCCACCGCCGTGATCGACGAGGCGCGGGACGACCTCCGCCTCCAATACGGGAGCCGGGCGGCGGAGCTAGAGGAGAAGCTCGACGCCGCCCGGGGAGTCCTCGACGCCGCCGCTGCCCGGGAACGGCGGGCGGCGGAGAACGAGGCGGCGTCCCGCCAGCGCGAAGAGGCCCTTGAGGCTCGCGTCACGGCGCTGGAGGAGCGCGCCCGTGCCCTGGACGCGAAGGAGTGCGCCCTGGCGGACCGCGAGGCTGCCGTCGCCACCCGGGAGGCAACGCTGGCGGCGCACGAGGCCGCCTACGCCGAAGAGGAGTCCGCACTCCGCCTCCGCGAGGACACGCTCACCGAGCGGGGGCGAGCTCTCGAGGAGGCCGAGGCCGCGGCGCAGCGGCTGGCGGACAGCCTGTTCCTCTGCGAGGCGGCGCGGGAGGAGCAGGCGCGCCGCAATCTGGAAGGCGCCCGCGCCGAGAGGGCCGCGCTGGACCAGCGGGCCGCTGAGCTCGAGGCGCGGGCGAAGGAGCTCGAGGAGACGATCAAGTCATCCTCGAGGGACCTCGCCCGGGGGGCGGTGGAGCTCGTACTGGCAAGCTACCAGGCCAGGGACCCTGACTTCTCCCCGTGGGCAGCGCTAGAAGAGTTCCCTCCCGGAACCGAGGACGGCGCGCGCGCGCAGGTCCGGGACGCCGCCGACCACATCGTCCACAGCTTCGAGGGTACGGCCCCTCGGCTCGCGTTCGCCCTCGACTCCGACAAGGAGGACGGCGACGACGGGGCCGGCGACCCGGGCGCGTCGGAGTGAGCCCCCAGGCCCCCGCCAATCTTAATAATTTTTCCTTCTTCTTCCGAGGCCTTCGAGCCCCCCTTCTTGTATAGACTGGTTTAATCTGCAATCAAATAAAGAGGAAATTTCTATGTCAGTCATGTTTGTTGTGCGTATGAGACGAGGATGGTCTGTGCCACGGTCCTTCTGTGTCTTGGCTTGAACAAGGGCTCGTGCCCAGGTCCCAGCCTCAAACGGCGCGGGTCGGAGCTAGTGCCTGGGGAGATCCGCGTGTCGAGACTGGCCAGGCCGGGAGCGCGGTGACCGAGGGTTAGGGGGACCCGATTGTGGGCCTTTGCCGATTCCCCCCCGGAGTTCACCACGCCCCGGGGCACGGCTCGGTTCTGGGCCCCATTTGGCGGTTTTAGCCGGCCCGGGCCACCGAGGGCAGGGTCGAGCACGAGCGTACTAATTCAAGCCAAGATTCTTCAAAAGGAAACGACGGCACAGACACAGTCCTCAGGAAATCGAAAGTGCTTTTATTGAAATACGGAAGAGAAAAAAGATAAGTATATGCATGTGGTAGCCCCCGGCCAACCCTGCACGCCCGGGGGGGTAGAAGCGACGAAGATGCTCGATGTTCCACGGGTTAGGCAGCTCTGTGCCGTCGCCCGTGGCCAACCGAACCGAGCCCGGCTGGGGGACGCCGATCACTCGATACGGACCCTCCCACATTGGTGAGAGCTTGCTCAGTCCAGCACGCGTTTGGACGCGGCGTAGGACGAGGTCGTCGACGCAGAGTGATCGGGCCCGGACGTGGCGCTGATGGTAGCGCCGCAGGCTCTGTTGGTAGCGCGCGGCTCGGAGGGCCGCGCGCCGCCTTCGCTCTTCCAGATAGTCGAGGTCGTCTCGGCGAAACTGATCTTGGTCAGCCTCGCAATACATGGTCACCCGAGGGGACCTCAGGGTGAGCTCAGATGGGAGGACCGCCTCCGCGTCGTAGACGAGGAAGAAAGGCGTTTCCCCGGTTGCTCGGCTTGGCGTGGTTCAGTTCGCCCAGAGCACCGCTGGCAGCTCCTCGATCCACGAGTCGCCGTGCTTCTTGAGGATGTTGAAGGTCTTGGTTTTGAGGCCCTTGAGGATTTCCGCGTTGGCGCGCTCCACCTGGCCGTTGCTTCTGGGGTGGGCGGGCGAGGCGAAGCAGAGCTTGATGCCCATGTCTTCGCAGTAGTCGCCGAAGAGCTCACTAGTGAACTGGGTGCCGTTATCCGTAATGATATGGTTAGGCACCCCGAACCGAGCAGTGATGCCCCTGATGAATTTAAGCGCGGAGTGCTTATCGATCTTGATGACCGGATAAGCCTTGGGCCACTTAGTGAACTTGTCGACAGCGACATACAAATACTCGAACCCGCCCGGGGCCCGCCTGAATGGACCCAGGATATCGAGCCCCCAGACAGCAAACGGCCACGAAAGAGGTATGGTCTGCAGGGCCTGGGCCGGCTGGTGGTTTTGCTTGGCGTGGAACTGGCACGCCCTGCACCGCCGGACCAGGTCGACCGCATCGTTGAGAGCCGTCGGCCAATAGAAACCCTGGCGAAAGACCTTGCCAACCAAGGTGCGTGAGGCGGAGTGGGCTCCGCACTCGCCTTCATGGACATCGGCGAGAAGCTCGACGCCTTGTTCCCGAGGAATGCACTTCAGGAGGACTCCGTTAGCCCCGCGCCGATAGAGGGTCCCTTCCACCAGCACGTAGCGCTTGGAGATGCGACGGACGCGTTCACTCCCTTCGCGGTCCTCGGGTAGAGTCTTATCTGCGAGGTACGCCTGGATCTCAGCGATCCAAGCAATCAATCTAGGGGAGCTGGGAGCGCTCCCCTCGGGTCCCGAGGCCTGGACTCCGACGGGCCTCGGGGGCCGTTCAGGCGCGTCCGTCTCCCCTAGGGGGTCGGGTCGCGCCGACGGCTGGGCAAGCCTTTCTTCAAAGGCGCCCGGTGGGGTCTGGGCTCGCGAGGAAGCGAGCCTTGAGAGTGCGTCGGCGACCGCGTTATCCCGCCTGGGCACGTGCCGAAGCTCTATCCCGTCGAAATGGCGCTCCATACGCCGCACCTGGCGGACGTAAGCGCCCATCTGCGGGTCAGAGCACTGGTACTCCTTACAGACTTGGTTAACGACCAACTGGGAGTCGCCTAACACCAGGAGGCGGCGGATCCCCAGTCCAGCCGCCACTCTGAGTCCCGCAAGGAGTCCCTCGTACTCCGCCATGTTGTTGGTCGCCCGAAAGTCGAGGCGGACCAGGTATCTGAGGACGTCTCCGCTCGGCGAGGTCAAAGTGACCCCCGCACCGGCCCCCTGAAGAGACAGGGAGCCGACGAACTGCATCACCCAGTAGGCGGTGTGAGGCAGCTGCGAGGGGCCCGGGCTGGCCTCGGGGGCGGAGACGGGCTCGGGAGCTGGGGTCCACTCCGCTACAAAGTCGGCGAGGGCCTGGCTCTTGATCGCGTGGCGTGGCTCAAAGCGCAAATCGAATTCAGAGAGTTCGATTGCCCATCTCACCACCCGTCCAGTACCCTCTCGGTTATGCAAGATTTGGCCGAGGGGGTAAGACATAACCACCGTGACCCGATGCGCCTGGAAATAATGGCGCAACTTCCTCGAAGCCATCAGAATAGCGTAAAGCATCTTCTGGGCCTGAGGGTATCGGGTCTTGGCGTCCCGGAGGGCCTCGCTAACGAAGTAGATGGGCCGCTGCACCTTTCGGCGGGGCCTATCCTCTTTGCCAGGGGTCGCGTCTCCAGGGCGCTCTTCGTCCGAGAGGCCGTGCGGGGCGCACTCGGCTTCTGTGCCGATGACCTCGGGGTCAGAGGGCGACAGGCGCGGCCTTCCCGCAGTGGCCCCGGGGCCATCCTGGGGGTCGGGGGCGCCTGGCACCGTCGGACAAGCAGGCGGAGGGCCAGCTCCGGCCGTCGGGGGCCTTAGGCCGCCGTTCGGCTCGGGGGCCTCTCCCCCCTGCTCTCTCCCGGGTCGAGTTGACACAGGGTGGGGGCGCGCGGAGTGAGGGTTGTCCTCGTCGCGCTCCACGACAAACGTCGCGCTGACCACCTGCGGGGTTGCCGCCAGGTAGAGTAGCAACAGCTTATCTGGCTCCGGGGCGACCAGGACTGGGGGAGAACTGAGGTACGCCTTCAACTGAGTGAAGGCCCGCTCAGCCTCCTCCGTCCAGGTAAACGGCCCGGAGTGTTTGAGGAGCTTAAATAGGGGTAGCGCCTTCTCTCCCAGCCTCGATATGAACCGACTTAAGGCGGCCATGCAGCCGGTGACGCACTGCACATCCCTAAGCTTGCTGGGGGGGCGCATCCGCTCTATAGCTCGTATCTTCTCGGGGTTGGCCTCGATGCCTCGGGCAGAGATCAAGAACCCGAGAAGCTTGCCCGCAGGCACGCCGAACACGCACTTATCGGGGTTCAGCTTTATGCGGGCGGAGCGGAGACTTTCGAAAGTTTCCGCTAAATCCGAGAGCAAGGTCTCTTGGTTGCATGTCTTCACAACCAAGTCATCAACATAGGCCTCAACATTGCGTCCTATCTGGCTACCCAAAGAAATTCGAGTAGTACGTTGAAAAGTAGGACCTGCATTCTTTAACCCGAAAGGCATCGTCGTATAACAATAAGTTCCTATGGGGGTAATGAATGCAGTTTTCTCCTCATCCTCCCTAGCCATGCGAATCTGATGATAACCAGAGTATCCATCTAGAAAACACAAAAGGTCGCACCCCGCGGTGGAGTCGACAATCTGATCTATGCGTGGCAGGGGGTAAGGGTCCTTAGGACATGCCTTGTTGAGGTCGGTGTAGTCGATGCACATCCGGAGCTTGCCGTTCGCCTTGGGAACGACGACCGGGTTTGCCAGCCACTCCGGATGGATGACCTCACGGATGAATCCGGCCTCCAGAAGTCGCGCCACCTCCTCGCGGATGAAGGCTTGACGTTCCGGGGCCTGCCGCCGCACTTTCTGCCGGACCGGCCTTGCGCTCGGCCGCACGGCGAGACGGTGCTCGATCACCTCCCTGGGGACCCCGGGCATGTCCGCTAGTCTCCAGGCGAAGACGTCGGCGTTTGCCCGCAGGAAGGAGACGAGCGCGTCTTCCTATTTGTCGTCCAGAAGACCACCGATCCGTGTGGTCTTGGACGGGCCGTCGCCCAGGGCAACCTCCTTGACCGGGACCTCGTCGCACGTGACCATCCGCTGCCTTGGGGCGGGCGGGACGGAGGTGCTGAGCCTCTCGTCGCCACCCGCGGGCTTGGACGCCGCGGCGAGGTGGTCCGCGCGCCGCTCCATACAAGCAAGCGCGACTTTGAGGTCACCATGGACGGTGATGGGGCCACCGGTGCCCGGCATCTTCATCTGGAGATAGGCGTAGTGGACCGTCGCCATGAACTTCACCAACGCGGGCCTCCCCAGGACCGCGTTGTAGGGCAGACTGAGGTCCGCCACATCGAAGTCCACCCGCTCCGTGCGGAAGTTGGCGGAACCACCGAAGGTGACCGGGAGGTCGATATGACCCAGCGGCCAGGTGTGCCCTGGCGTCACGCCAATGATCGGCTGGGATGGTCGGAGCACCATCCCCGGGGCCTTGATGGCATCAAAGGCTGCGGGGGAAAGGATGTTGAGGGCTGCACCCCCGTCTACGAGGACACGCCCTAACTTCACATTGCAAACGGTGGGGGAAACCACCATCTCGATCTGTCCTCCCCGGGCAACGCACGGCGGGTGGTCGGTCTGGTCGAAGGTGAGGGCAACCTCCGACTACCGCGCCCGCCGCGTCGCCTCATGGGTAGGGGCCGCGGCCAGAAGCTCGCGCTTCATGGCCTTGAGGCTCCGGCGAGAAGCGTGAGCGCACGCTCCCCCATCGACGGTGGCGACGGTGGCCTCAGGCTCCTGAAACCCCAGGTCATCGTCACCATCGTCGATGTCCTCGGCGGGGGCCTTCTGCTTGGCCTCACCTCGCCGGTTGCCGGCGGGAGCCGCCGGGGCCTTGCCCTCACGGCGCTCCTGCCTCTTCTCCTCCTCCCACTTCCTCGTCCTCTCAGCCAAACCTTTGACCGTGCGGCAGTCCGCGAGGTCGTGGAGGGAGGTGTTGTGCACGGTGCACCACTTGCCGGTCGGGCGCTCCCTGCTGGGAACGCCGGCCTCCTTCTTTTTGTCGCTCGCAGGCCTCCCCTTTCGGGGGGCCCGCGAAGCGCCCTCGACGGCGAGGACATGACCCTCGTCGTCGGAACGGGCCGACCTCTTCTTCCTCCTCCTGTCCCGCCGCCCTGACCGAGCGGCGGACCCGGGGGCGGCCGGAGCTGCCACGCCAGAACCGGAGGAGTTCCAGGTCCAGGCCTCCTCCTTGCGAGCCACACAGTTCGCGAGCTCAAAAAGCTACGCAGTGGTCTGGGGCTCCTTGGAGGCGATCTTCTCGAGCATGCGGTTGTGCCGCACGCCCCCCCTGAACGCGTAGATCACCGCGTGTGCGGGGATGCATGGTATGGTGTTGCGGACTTGACAGAACCGCTGAATGTACGAGCGAAGAGACTCATCGTCCCTTCGCTGTACCGCATGCAAGTCCGCTTCTTCGCCTGGGCGCGGATATGTGCCCTGAAAGTTCGTGGTGAACTGCTGGCACAAATCCTCCCAAGAGTGGACCGACGCGGGTGGCAAGTTCATTAGCCAACCCCGCGCCTGACCCTTCAGGGCCATGGGGAAGAAATTCGCCATGACCCTGTCGTCACCCCTCGCGGCCTCGATCCCGGTCGTGTAGATCTGGAGAAACTCGACGGGGTTGACGCTTCCGTCGTATTTTTCGGTGATGGTGGGCCGGAACCTTGGGGGCCAACGGACGTTCCGAAGGCTCGCCACAAAGGCTCGACAGCCGGCACCGCCAACCGGGGACACGGGGGGCCGGCCCCCGTGACCGGACCGAAGTGGCGCTCCGGACGAGGAAACGCCTTCCGTTGCGTGGGCGACGCGACGAGCGTCGCGCCGGCGCTCGATATCGAGCCGGGCATCCGGCCCCCCACGCACATCTTCTTGGGTCGGAGGCGTTGACGAGGTAACGGCGGACGAACGGCGTGTAACGGCCGTCGTTCGCCGCGCCCTCCGCCTCGACGACATGGAGCCGGCGGCGGCAGCGCCAGAGGCCCCGGCGGCGGAGGACCGCCCGCCGGCGCCTAGGCGCTGCTGCGCCGTCATGACCAAGTTGGCCACGTCATCCAGCCAACGTCGGGCTGGAGTCTCTGGATCGGGGACGACGGGCGGGTGACGCAGGAGCGCGCCCGTAGCCTGGAGCGCGCCCTGGGGCGTGCCGCCATCGCCGTAGACGAGGCGGCGACGCGCCCCGTCTCGCTGTCCTCCCCCGTCGCCCGTGAGCGGCGAGGTCGCGGATCCTTCGACCTCCTCGAGCGCCTTCCCCCGCCCAAGACTTCGGCGAGGGGGGGACGACGGGGTGCGAGCCCGACGGCGCGGGTTCTGCTCCCTGTCATCACCGCTAGCGCTCGGAGAGAGGCTGTGCGCCACTGCCCGTTCGGCCATAGGGCTGACCGGGAGAAGCTTGGCACACACGAAAGAGGATGAGGGCTTAGAAAGACACGCGCGCCCCCTACCCGGCGCGCCAGATGACGGAGCAAGGGGCTCCTCACCGGGAGACCGCGCGGGCCCCCCTTTGCCGGTTCGGCCGGGGACGCTAAGTGAGTTTCTTTGCCCTCGATCTGAGGAACGTCAGCGAGAGAGGAAACGCATAAGACGCAGGCGACGTAGACAGGTTCGGGCCGCTGAGAAGCGTAACACCCTACTCCTGTGTTCTGGTGGATCTGAGGGTCTCCAACAATACAAAGAGAGTTCGGTCTCCAGAGCGTACTCGTCGGAGTCCCCCCCCTTTTCTTTCCTAGGCCTGGGCCTCCTTTTATCTAGCCAGGGGTCACCACATGGGCCTCAAGCTGCCTAAGAAAAGAAACATTCTTTTTACAAAGAGGGCTAGTCTACAGCCGGAAGTGACCTCTGACAGGCACGGTACACGCCTCCTGCCCCGCTCGCCAGCTCTCCCGGTGGACGCCCGTTTCAACCTTCATTAAACGGCAAGCGACTTCCTTGCCATGCCTGCGCTGAAGTCTGGAATGGATCTGACCGGGACTGACATACCAACTCCAGGAGTTAGCACGCCGGCTCCGGCTAGGGACGAGAGCCAGGAGGCTCTCATCATTCTGACGGGACAGGGCGAGGCGTGCCACAGGCCGCCTGTCGCCACCTAACCCGCGATCTGACCGGTCTGTGACCGGTCACACACCACGACCGGTCACGGACCGGATAAGCGTGCGTTGCGCCGCATTAAATGCGGCGTGGCGCGCTCGTCTGATCCGCTATAAATGCGGTTAGGTGAGCCCTGCTGTGCTCACCTAACCCGCACACGTGGCGCCAAAATCACAGGGGGTCGGGGCGCCCCAGCCCTCGGGGCCGAAACGGGAGCGGCCCGACCCCTCGGGGAGACAGAGGGAGGGGTGGCCACGTCACCCTCGGGCCCGACCCCCCCGAGGGGGTCGGGCCACGTGGGTGACCGCGGCTGCTCAAGCCTCTAGTCATGATACCCCCGGTCCCATGTCACCGACATACGCGATGAGATCGAACACTAAGATGTGCTATTTATTTAAGAGCATTTTTAAGGTACCCCTAAATAAATGTGGACCGTTCACTCAATTCAATCTAATGGATAAAATCTCTTTATACCTTCACTAGTAGTATGTGCAGTAGAGATCAGTGGAAGGGCAAAATCGTAAAGATGAACTCGATAATCTTATTGGTGATTAGATGGAATCGAGATGAGCTTGGCGCCACGCGTAGCAGCGACGGGACTAACAAACGGTAGGCTGAATTAGAAGTTGTGTTAACATTGCCGTCCGACAGCCATCGCTCTTTCGCCGCTGCTGCCTGCGGTGTCGCTGGTTTGGCACACCGCGCACGACACATCGCGATCATTGTCACAAGTAAATTAAATCATGTGGTCATCGTCATTGTTGCTCAAGGCATTTCCAGAATAGTTTAATCTATACCAACTCAATTTTAATGCAGATACACATGAACTAACATGTTGACAAACAGTTGACATATCTGCAAACTCTTGCTCGATGAATTGATGTATTGTTGAAATTAACTAGCTACGTAAAAAATGATCAGAGATGGCACGCGAACCACTCCCTGACGCGGCAAGTCGGTCGTAGGCGTCGACATCTTCCAGCCATGTTTTGACCATGACACACAAACCAGTATAGGGTCAATGCTTCCTGGGTCAGAGACATTTCGGCAGCAACACCGACAACTAATTAACATATTTGATGAAAACGTCCTTACACTTTAATTGATAAAAGCAAAAATACAAGATAAATCGACCATTACATCTGATTTATACTACCCTACTGCCGCTGCTCAGGCCCTTATTTTAACTATTGGTGCCATCCCACTGATACAAAATTCTCCTACTAGCTTTTCTACCTGCGTTAATTTCTAGCCAATACTGCTGCACTTAGCTACAAATAAACAACTGATATGATCGCAGGAGGATCACATGAGGCGAGTGTGACAGGAGTTGATCGAGAGAGGAGCCCGGCCGGCGCGCCATGTTTCATACAAGTGCAGGGTGACAGAAGGGGAGGTTGCATTGGGCCCCCTTCCTTGCCCTCCTGCACGTTATTGTATATCTTTCCGATGAGCATCAGTGCATTCTTTTTGGATTGTGCTACGTGAAAGATTTTCTGAAAAAAGAAGAGGAAGCGTCGGTTGTACGCGCACAATCACGCGAAGAAATTATTTTAGCTGAGCTAGATAAATTGTGCTACGCATCCGATCGATTGCATCGTGGCTTTCTAATCATAAAATAATTCCTTAGATTCAATTCATGGATATGTTACTTAGTAGATTATATGTGATGATCAAGTACAATGATGAACTGATTGTGTGATCTGTTTGTATCTAACTTTTATGGTTTCTGAAGTTTGAAAAGCTGGGGAAAAAACATCGCAGAACAGCAAAGGGTGCAGTTCGTTTTCAGAGAAGCATCTCAAAAGTGTGTGTGATCACAACCCATGCAAAGTTCTCCCCTTTCTTTAATTTCCTTTTGGCACCAGGTAGGCTTTTCCCCTGCTTATCTAATCCACGGTCGACCATCCAAGTTCATGCTACTTTTATTTTTCGATCCTTTTCTTCCCATTCTTTTGTCAACATCACTTAGCCTCTTTTGCTTGTGAACTTCCACACACAATGTGACACATATATGACATTGAGGTTTTAGCACCTGCCTCTGAAAGCAAGTCCAAAACGCTTTTAGAACGGAGATGCAAGCTGGTTAGCAAATCTTTGTTGTCCACAGAGACATGCACTAGTCTTTACCCGCATGTTTTGAGGCCCATTTGGCTATCTAGTGGCCTTATGTGATATTCTCTTCATCTCACCCACTAAGACACGCACGTATTTTAAAATTTAACTCTTTAAATATTTAGTCAATAAATATTTTATTATAAATTAATTTTTATTTGATGAAAATAATATCATTGGATTGTCATTTAAATTTATTTTTATATGATTATAATTTTATTGCTACAAATATTGTACTATATGATAAATTTAAAGTCAAAATTAGTTTTGAAGACTATACCAAATTTCACAGTGCCTTAATGAGTAGGACGAAAGGAATACATATAAGGAATACATATAGATTACGTTCACCGTAATATACAAATTTTCTCTGCTGTTTTTTTTGTGGCACTCATCATTGATGTAGCAATCCTCAAGCTGCAAGCATGTATATATGAGTGATATGAAATTCACACACATTATTGTAAGAAATTTTATAGTCATTGTTGGGGAATAGAACTCACTTATAGGGTGTTAAGCTAATTGATGTAATAAAGGACTAAAATGTTTAAGGAAATGGGACTTTAATGGAAATGCTATTCTTGTGTAAAAAGCAAGGACTTTAAGGGAAATGTTACTCCTGTGTAAAAAATAAGGACAGTATTGTAATTTTTCGTTTCATATGAAAAAAGAGGCCCTCAAAGGGCAAAGATGAAGATCCCCTTCAATCCCTTTCATTTCTCGCCATCTTCACTACCATCTCACTCTCATCCACTTCTCAACTTCTCTCATTTACTTCTTCATGTGTCCAAGCTTGGGTTCTCTCTTAGATAGGGAGCCTCATGTTTGTTGGATTCTGTTTCAACCGTCATTAAGAGATAAAAAAAATATCAATGTTTTCAGTAAAAAAAGTTAATCATGATGCTAAAGATATTAAAAATTAATAAATTTTACATTAGAAAATATTGTACAGTATCACTCTAAACACTGTAAAATCGTTTTTTACTATAATATATTTATACAGTGACCTAATAATATTAGATAATATCTTCAGGACCGGCAGTGTGTGTAGTTGTGTATATATACAGCTCGCTAGCGCTTGCCACCTCCAAAAGCATATTCATGTATGCATCACTACACACTAGACACGGTACTACAACAGTGTTAATGCAAATATCTGAGACCTGCAGTACAATTTTGTAGCCCATGATCACGTTTCCTTTATTCTTTTTCTTCCTCCTTTTCCTCCTTTCTCACCGATTGATCAGGCAAAAAGATGTACTGGCCGGTGTATGTCTGTTCATCATGATGATCGTGTCTAGTGGATCGATCGATCAGCATGTTCAGTGTAACTTTAGTCTTATTCGGAATCCTGTTCTCCTAGCTAGGAGGTACGTAGCTTAGGCTCGAAGAGAGATACATATACTTGTGTAGTAGCTTCATGCCTGATCTATAATCCCATATGCATGCATATATGGATCATCATATATGAAAAATTTTACCGTTATTGGGATGCATCAAAATTTTTAATATAAATTTTGGTACTAGTATCGAGATACCAAATTTTACGTTAAAAATATGATACATCGTATTACCTTCTTAAAGATTGTATATCACTTACAATATGTACCACTTCAACTATATATATAGAACATATATGCATCTTGCCTTAGATCTTTTTAATTCTACCCCTTTATCTGCACTTTTTGTTTTTCCAGTGAGAGAGCTTGTGTTATTATTGTATCACTTAAGAAATGAAAGTCCAAGAGAATATTTTACAGATAATGGAAATGATTTTATATCTTCGGCTTCTGTTATAAGACACACAACCATAAGTTTGTTCAACAAATAAAAAAGATAAGGTGATGTGACAAACCCCTAACTCTATCTTATTATTAACTAGTATTAAAACATATAGATTCAGTAAAAAAATCTACGTTACCCATAGTGAAATAAGAGATCTTTGGTTATCAATTTCAAAAATATAGCACCATTTACAAGATATATAAAAATTTGTGAAAAATAAGATATATGAAATATATCAACAGTAGATATAGATGACCAGGTAATATCAACCGGTGTTAGAAGAATATTGTTGTATTGCATACTACTGCATACATGCATGATCTCCTGACCATCTTAGATACTTTGTCCGTCCTAAAATATAATAACTTTTGAACGGATAGGACATATTCTACTGCTACGAATCTGAATAGCAGGGTCATTGACATCTTTGACGCTTTATTCCTCAGACAGAACGATCAAAAGAAGAATATATCTGTTGAGATGTGAAAAATTAGCACTTCTTTCATTGGTTGAATTGAAAAATTAGTTATCATAGTACTAAGATGTGACTCATCTGTTTAAAAGTTGTCATATTTTGAGACGGATGTAGTACCTTTTAGTTACATTAGCATATTTTCCCTCTATGTAGATCGAATATATGACCAAAATGCCAAAAGCATGCACGTAGTATTTAAGTTAGTTGATAAGGACAAAGAAAATCTTTCATCCATTAGTATAAGCATAGTATTGCAAGAAATTGATGTCTACTGGTATAGGAATTATTGTTATTATTTCTTTTCATCTCATTAAAATCATGAAATGGTAGTGATTTCATTCACGGCGACAGTTCGACCATGAATCTTGTCAGAAAATGAATATATAATATTATCTGTAAACTGCGAGGTCTTTTTTTTATCATTATTCCTGTGAAAAACTGAAAATTAAGCTGTCACATGTCAAATTCTGTGGTTCTGCTCTTGTGTTTTGCCATTCGTACGTTTTCTTTTACGCAAATCCATTCGTACTACCACGTTCCAAGGGGCTTTATACCGTGAACAGACGAATGAGAGAGCTCGTGGTCGACGCGACCTGTGTGGTCTTTTTGCTCTGGCTAGCTCCTCGGTTAAAGCAGTACTACTACTCCTCCTAGATTACCTAGACGGCTTATTTGGTTGAGAAAATTGTTAGGAGGAACAGAAATTTAAGAGTGAGGACTTTTGATCTATTGTTTGTTTTGTTGAAGGACGTGGAAGTATTTGGAGGAATTAAAAATGAGAGTTTAAGAGCAAACTCTTATCTTTGTAATATCTGAGTAGAAACAAGTAATTGAGAGAGAATTTACTTGTAAGCACGACAAGATAAATCTAAGCCATACATCATCACTTAAAATTCAATTCTCGTCATACTTCATTGCTTCTTATGAATTTTATCTCTACTAATAAACAAAAAATTAAGAGTAAAAATAAAACTGTCATGACCAATTTCTTCACTAATTCTTTCCTCTGAACTCCCAAATCACTTTCTATTTCTTACCAAACAGGCCGAGCCCTGGTAGTAGAGTAGTAGTACAGTGGCCGATCAGGTCCCTGTCAAGCAAAATCCCTATGTCTGGCTCAGGGTAAAAGACCAACCGCAAGTTGGACTCCATCAAAGAAGAAATTATGAGAAGCAAAATTAATCATGCATGCAGATGGAGCCAAGTGATTGGTGAGGTGATATGGCTAAAATGAAATGATTCGTTAGCATATAGTAGTAATTAATTAAATATTAGCTATAAAAAATTTAAAAAATTAATATGTTTTTTTAAAACAATTTTTTATATATTTTTTTCTAAAAGGGATATCGTTTACTAATTCAAAATATTTGTATGTAAAAAACAGGGAGAGTAGAAGTTAGGAACCTATATTTTCGAACGCACGTTTTCAACTTCAACCATTTGAGCGTCAATCCAGCCCGTGCATTGTCTTTCTCTCAACGATCAACTACCCAACATCATGTACTGAACATGCACACAACATAAGTCGGCACGATGGAGACGAAGAAGATTAGTATCACACAATGCCTTGCTAGTAATAGATCATTTCTCCACCGAGTCACTCATCTCCTAAAATGCGTGCATTGCCGACAGGCCAAGAAAGGCATCGGGCACAATATACACGGCAGCAAGGCAGCAAGCTACCCCATGCTGCAAGCAAACAACTTATGAGACTTATGAGATGAAGTAAGTTCTGTACGAGCGTTAGCATATTGTACCCCTAATCGCCTATGGCTGAGCTCACGACAACATGGGGATGGAGGAGCAAGATTCTATAGTGACAGCAGGGCCAGCAGGTCCCTACCATGGCCGGAGCGATCATAATAACAGCGCTGGTCTGATCACGACGAACCGTCCCATGCGCCCGCAGAGCTCACACCCCTACTGCTGCCATGCACGCATGCACGCAGAGCGGCTCTCCAACCACGAGCTACCTGTCCTAACCTGTATCTACATCAGTATGCGGCCATCGAGTACAACGGTCATTTGGAATAGAACTTGAGGCCTGTTTAGATTAAAGCCAATTCTTGCTCTACTAGTTTGAATAGTACTACTTGTTAGCTATTTGGATTAAGATCAAATCTTGCCAATTCAATAGAGTTAGAATCAACACAAGCCTATCAAAATTTTGATAGTGCCAAAACAACCCTTGAGTATGATTGAGCAGAGGATAGGCACAAGACCGGATGACCAACCCAACCCAACCCAATCCAACCGCCGGAACAAGATGACAAGCGCGCAAATCATGTTCCGGATCGGGTCGTTTCGGGCAGTCCTTGGCCCCGTCCGTCCAAACTGCAGCGCAGCGCCGGCCTCCCTCCTTTCCCCCCGAAAAGCCACGATCCCCTCCCCCTGCACGGCCGCACCGCGCGCGGCAATTTCACTGTTTCACCGGGCGAGAGGACGGCACGTTTGCCGGGGTTGACGGGTGGATTGATCGGCGATGACCGATGAGTCGAGACATGTATTGAAGCGGTGGGAGGTGACAGGTGAGGTGAGGTGAGGTGAAGCCGCGCTGTGCCTGTGCGCAACAGTGGCGCGCGGATGTGGTGGTCCTTGTCACTCTTTGGGTTTGGAGTTTGGACCCCCAAACCTCCACATTGCGGGGCCCGGGGAGGGGAGGGGCCGACTGTGGTGCACGGCTCGGCGTTGCATGCTGCGCCGTGTGCCCGCCAGATTGCTACTATCCATCTACCATCTGTGATCCCCGGGTGCAGCGGAAGCGCGTTGGTTGATGAATCTGACAGTTACAACGGTGCGTCTGTTACTCTGATCGAGTGATCGTGCAATCCCCTTTTTGTTGCTTGGTGCCGTTTCGGAAGCGAGAATTTTTCGTGTTTCTCGCGGAAATTGAATTGTTTGTTGTGAAAAAAGACCTTACGATGTTCAGAGAGGTTAATTGGCACTACATCGACCTGATAGCTACTCCTACGTTTGTTCAGAGAGGTTTAACAAGGATTTCAAAAGAACTTGTCGAACTGTTACCATTAACCTCTTGTGCTGCTGCTGTTGTTTGCTGCTCCTGCTGCTGCGGTTTTTGGACTTGCGTTCCTTGATGCACAATGCGCTGCGGACTTGTTTCAGAGGAGGACGGACAGACAGCTTGTCCGGTTACTTGAAAAGCAACGCAACCTCCAGTTGTGCAGAGCGAGAGCTTTAAAAGAATAAGCACAAGTGTTGGTCAGTACTTAACCCCTGGCTTAAGAAAAATCAGCAGCAAGGGTCCGGCAACTTTAACCCCTTCGGACCCCAGCTTGGTGTCCTGCAGCAGCCAGCAGGCCAGCGAGGCGAGGTTGATCCGTTGATGCAAATGCAGTACTAGTAGACTACTACTCGTAGTACACATGCAAGCAACAAAGCATTGGGAGGGAAAAGGATGGCAGCATAAACAAACACGGACTACACGAGAGACTTTGCCATCGCTTGCGTCGACCGCTTAAAGAAAAGGGAGCTGTCAGTCTCATGATCGGATAGCACGTTCTCATGCAATTTGTTTAGTGTCGTAGCTTAAAGAAATTCGTAAGCAGACATGGAACTAACTCATCCATCAGGCCATCACACCTGTAACACTTTTTCAAATCCTAGATTTGTTTGCAAGCTTCAAGAGAAACAACCGGCTTCTGAATTGTTTAAGCTGGCGTTCAAAGCGTTCTTTTTTCCTAAGCAGAAAGGGGCCAATTAAGGGACAGGAGATCATGAAGGCAAAGAATGGCCAAATAGGGCTTTGCAGCACGCTGGAAGGGGACACAGGCCATGTGAGAGGTCAAGGGATTAAATAAGCCCTAGAAATAAAGGGCCGTTGTACTGTGCCTGTCCACCATTGATCAATTAATCAACAACTGGCCTCTGTACTTACGTTGCAAGTGCAAAGCACGGATATGGATGAACAGTGAGGGACCACACGCAGTGGGTGGCGGGGATGGCCGAAGGGCGACCGGTGCCCGTGCATCAGAGCAAGCATGTGCATCTAAACATAAACCCCAGATATCATATAGAACTAAAAAATGTCATTCTCATGTAAGATACAATTCCTATACAAACTTTAAAAAAAATATGAAAGCCTTAGAGTGGTTAAGAATCGTGGGTTAAAAATAACCTATAATACATACACGTTACTTTTTAACTTACTATTATATAATATGTATAAAATTAAAAATAGTATTCACCTCTACTGTGAAACTCGATCTAACGTTCGGTTCGCCGTGCCACTGTCCCAAGTGGTCCAGAAGTCAGGTCTGTAGATTTGCAAATAGTATAGCAGATACTACAGCTGAACGAGCAATTAATAAGGAAACAGCACGAGTAGGGCATGCAAAGTGTAGTAAAATAAACGGAAACGCGATACAATCAAATTTGGCCATATCGTTCACTTAATCACCTGATTTTTAATAATTATCGGATTAAATCTATCATGTATCATAATTAAGTCTCGTTGAAACTTGCTTTTAATGGTTAGCAACCCTCAACAGTTAATAAACCCTTCCAACGTATAAGTTAGTAACGAAATTATTGTTTGTTTGAGTATAATCACGTGATGGTATAACTATATCATCTCATTTTGATAATATAATATAGTAATTATCTCTATAACCATAAAAAATTATCAAATATATTGATATTAGTATAAACATCAAATTTTCATTTAATTTCGATTAATCGTCCGTATTCCGATTAATCGTTTGGTAGGACCCTATCAGTTTGAACACCGTTTTCCGTTTTTTTTAACAATGACATGCATAGCACACGATGGGTCAGAGAATATATGGTGCATGAAACGGATGAGAGCAAAGAACATGAAGTTTCTATTGCGCGGGTGACGAGCAATTTTAAAGGTGATCACCAGCTGTGCCTACACGCAGCGATGATGAAATTTGGGTAATCGATGACAAGGCAAAAACACTTTACTACTGCTTCCTCCGTCTCATATTAAATTTATTTTTATTTCTAATTTCTTTCATTTATCTTAAAATAAATTTATTTTTAAAATAATTATTGCATCGAAATTTGTAAAAATAAAAAATAGTTATATGAAAAGAAGATAAATTAAAAAATAATTACATTGAGATTTAATAAAATAAAGGTATTACAGTCTTTTTGATTTTGTATTAATATGTATGAAAAAGATAAAAAATAAACTTATTTCGTCTACGAAGTAGTACTCTGTATGTAGTATGTACTAGGACAGGAAGAGTATAGTATAGTGTGACTGTGAGGACATGTTTAGAGCTATATTTTTTCAAAAGCAAACTATTGAGATAATCAAGATGGCCATTTTTATCTCCAAGGTTTCGGATGAACAAAAAGAAACAGCCAGCAATTTCTACCTACAGTGGCAAAAGCACAGATGAATCGCCGCTTTTGAGCTATTCAAGACCAAAATACAAATCCCTATATGCAATTAGCATAATACAAATTTGCGCATCGTCTGCATTTGCAAACTCGAGGAATAAAAAGTCCATGAAGTATTAGTGAACATAGGCCTTAAAAACTTAAAAGTATAACATGATCTCCGCCGTAGAATCAGTCTATACTTCGATTCCTTGTCCTCCAGTTGCAGGTAACTATTCCTTGAATCTTCAACGAAAGCTAGCAAGTATAAAAGGACTAAAATAAATCTGATGCTATCCAATTTACCTCTTCTTGTCACAACTACTTATCATTCATGCCCTGCTTTTATTTTCAGTAGTATAAACCATTCAAACATACACTTCACTGTTAGAACTTAAAACAAATTAATTTGTCATGCTATATTAACAACCTGCCAATGTGGTATATTGTGGAAAAAAGAACATTATGACCCAGGAATTGTTAATGTTGCAAACCTCAGATGTTTAGCAAAAAGCAAACATAACCATTGCACCCATGCCTGGACATCCTAACCATTCTCTGTTTCCACTGAAACAGACAGCCTTTATACTGGCATGCCTTTTGTTTCAAAATCATGACATATACCTTTTTTCATCAAAAACATCTAGTGTGACAATAATCAATAATATCCCAAGCTACATAACTTGTATAAAATGATAAAATTTGCCATTGCAATATTCAGTTATGGTTATTCTAGTGTAATGCATACTTGAGTTTAGACAGATTCATACATCAAATTAGCAATCATTGGGTCAAGCAATTTGACTATGCGCTCAGTTTGGATATTATGACAGCCTAGCCCCTTCTACTATTAAATGACAGGTTAAGCTATGCAATGCCTCATGCGTGTAGATATCAGAGGCTGAGTGAAATCAACATCTAATCTACAAAACATCACCAAAAGAACTAAAAACAGCACCAAATAAACACTAATGCTTGTCATAAAGACATTCAACATTCCAAATTATCTTATCTATTCACAATGAAATGTTTCCAAGAACATGAAGTGGCTAATTGAGCGGAGAGCAAGAACATAGTGGTAAGATCCTAGAGGCCATAGCCACTGGTCACACTATAGAGATACTCACACCAAGATTGCCAAATCCATTAGGCCTACCTAATAAACAACAGAGTGCACAACAACCATGATAATAATTTCTTTGCAATGTTTAAATTGCAAGACAAAATTCATATTACTGGAGTTAAACATGCCTGCAAATGTTGTAGGAATCATGATGGTCGGGGCAGGTGTGATCAGCATCGCCATGCTGAGACGGATACAAGCTCGCCACACTGCCAATAGAGTGCAAGGCCTGCTCCACGCTTCTCCACATGAAAGCCCCGGACCTGCACCCGCTTCAAGAGGCAGTCAGCCTGTGCTTCCGCAAGGTTGCTGAGTGGCTGTGGTGCAAACCCTGCCGATGCTAGCACTGCCCGCCAAGCAATCGCTTTGTCAGCTCTACGCCGCCCAAGAACTGCATCCTCCACTCTGGGCTGAATCAGAAACCTCTCGATCTTACTGGCAGCATCCGCATCAGTGCCAGCAGCATCCAGTGATTCTAGAAGACACATACAAGACTGTAAGCAATTCAAGAAGTGTTGCGAAAATGGGAGGTCACTCCGATCACTGCCATGGTCAATAGCAACCACAATCTTAGGAGCAAGCTGTTTCACCAAATGAAGCATAGCTGGGAGTGGAGTGCGTGCTGAGCAACCAACGGGGAGGCTTACTGCAACAACCTCATCAGCTGTAGGAGCAACGAGTTCCATAGGATCAAATGCGTCGAGATTAATGGCATTGAACTCAAACGGAATACCAAGATCAGAAGCAAACTGTGAGAGGTTATCCCGAGTAAGATGCAGCTCAAGCGGGTGGTGGGAGGCGGCTGAGACGAAGGCTGTGAGCTTCAACATCGGCAAGGACAAACCGCCAGAGCCACAGCGGTGAGCAAGCTCCTGCAGGAACGAAGCCCACTGGCCGCCAACACCAAGGTCGAAATCAATGACACGGATACAAGACGCAGTTGTGCTGGCGATCTCATCCAGAAGCGCTTGCGTTGCCGTGAAGTTGGCAAACTGGAGGACGGGGGAGAGATCCGAGAAGGATTTGTAAGCGGTGAGCTTGAGGGCGACGTCGAGCGGGGACGTGAGACGGGTGGCGGCGTGGTGGCCGTCGGCGAGCGCGAGGAGGAGGGCGTCCTTTAGGTAGGAGGCGGAGCGGAGGAAAGGCTTCCCAATTGGGGGAAGCTGCTGATTGAGCCGCGCCAATATCTCTCGCGCGCCTATGGAGTTGCCGACTTCGGTTGCCTTCGCCGCCGCTGCAAGCTCGTCCAGGAGGTGTTGCTGCTGCGCCGCCGCCGTGGTTGTCTTCATCGCGTTGCGCGGATGCTGCAGCGAAGGCTGGAGCTGGAAGGGTGCCGTGCTATGTAGTGTTGGAAACGGGAGGCATTGCGCCGGTGGCGGCGGCGGCGGCTGGGGCTGGTTGTGGAGGAGGAAGAGATTGTCGGGCACGGAGTGGTGGCGCTTCGGCGATGGCTGGAGCAGTGGCTGTTGTTGTTGATGGTCGGAGAAGGAGGGGAGCGGCATGAACAAGGTGGAGGCCGGCGTCGGCTGATGCTGGTTGAGGAGTAGTGTGGGCGATGGCAAGCCAAGGAGAGGGGGCTTTATGTCAGCGCCGTCGTGGAAAGGCGCAGTAGTCGCCGGCGGCGGATGGAGCGCCGCTTCAGGCGACAGGAGGCCGAAAGTGGAGGTGGCCTTGCTGTTGCTGCCGCTGCTGCTTGTGAGCGACCTCCCTCCGGAGGACGACAGGTCCGAGGCGAGGGCGGCCGGCGAGGAGACGCCACCGGGGTGATGCTGCAGCGGGAACCCGAACCCGGCGGCATTGGCGAGGAGCTGCTGCTGCGAGAGCCCAGGCGCCTGGGGCTCCATGTCGCCGGGGGCAGCCATGATCCAGTTCAAAAATGTCTGCTCCTGGCGAGCCGCCGCCGCGGCGTCGCCGAGCATGGTGTCCCAGCTCTCCTCCGCGACGAAGCCCACATCCAGGCCCCCAGGTATGGGCGGCAGCTCACCGCCGCCGCCGCCGCCGCCATGTTCGCCGGGGGCCGCCCATCTGGTGGCTTCGGCGGCGGCTGCGCTGTTCTCCGAAACCACCGCCACGCCGGTAGATATAGAATCCGCCGCGCCGCTACCATGGGACGAAGACAGCGTCGATGTAGAGTTGGGCGGGCTCGGGCTCCCCCTGCAGTCCAGCACCGACCTCGGCTCCACCAGCAACGACCCCACGCCGCCGCCGCCGCCGCCCCCCTTGTCCTCCGGCCAAAGCAGCGCCGCTATGCTCCCCGCGAGCTCCGCCGCCCCGTTCCCGTCGGCACTGAAGGGTGCCGCCCTCATCTACCTACCTACTCGCGCATGCTCCCGCCCCGCGCCGCCGCCCCCTCTCGATCGGCGCGAGAGAGATATGGAGCGAAGGAGAGCGAGCCGCTCTGGATCAAGAAAAATAATAAAACAGATGAGGCCGCTTGCTTGTGTGCGTGGGTGTGGAACAGGCGAACAGCAAGATGGAGCGAAGCCTTGTGCCCTCTCGGTCTCGTCCTCTTGCCCGTGCGGTCGTGCTACCGTGCTTCGCTTCTCTCTCGTGCTACTATGGTTATGGGTTGCGTGGTAGGTGCTTGCCTTGGATTTCTCTCTCTACCGGTGCCATGGTCCATAGGAGTAGATGCGTGCAACATAAAAAAGGTTGGAAAGTGCTCCCCTCTCTCCATCTCTCTTTCCCCATCTCTGCCTGCTTTTGTTTTTCTTTTCTTTGGTTTCTCATTGTTATTATTACTCCCTGTTACCTTATCTGGGTTTTTTTTCCCCCGCGAGCTTGAATTGTGGACCTCGAACGTGTCGATTGACCCTGCCAGCTTTGACGGTTAGTTCGTTTCCTCAGTTGCAAGTGTAGTACCTCTGTTTAGATTTTACATAGGTGTAGATGGATCATAAGAGGGCTATACCTACCCTTACTATCGGATGAACGGTGCTGAAACGAACTTTCGGATTGGAGGCAAACTTTCTCGTTGGTAATCTCCCCTATGCACTGTAATTGTTCTCGCGTCCGGCCCCATGAATCGAGACATCAATGCAGACTCCGTAAGTCCGTATGGTGTACAGAGGTATGTCCACTACACTACCGGGCTGTATTGGGACACGGCCCGCGTCTCCCAGTCCCAACCGCCAAGCCTACGTAATTCCCGGCCCAACACATGCTGCGCTCAACTTCTGCGTTTTCCAACTCGCAAACCGCCCCAGCGCGGCATGGAACGCAGCGAACAATCACGCCGTCACGGCGTTGGTCCGTAACAGCGACGCCAAGAGGGCACGCGCCGCCGGCTAGCCGCTAAACCAGGTTTTGAAAATATTTTTTTGATGAGTTTATTTTAAAAAATAAAAATGCTTAAAAATTATTTTAAAAATCCATATTCTGCTCTTGCCTTTGCTCGGCGATGGTTTTGAACAAACAGTTTTCGCAGGTTTATCTGGATTAATAATAAAAAATACTAGAGAACGGTATATCTTGGAAACGGTATAGGTATGATATCTTTGTATCAAACCTATAACATCGCAACGGTAGTATCATTCACTAGACTCCCTATTAAGGCTGTATTTTTTTCCACCTTTCCCAACTCAACTTTTTTATTTTTTGTATACACGCTTTTCAAAATATTAAACGGTTTGTTTTTTTGCAAAAAAATTATATACGAAAGTTGTTTTAAAAGATCATATTAATTCTTTTTTTAAAAAATAAATTAATATTGAATTAATCATGTGCTAATGAGTCATTTTGTTTTACGAATTAAAAGGATTAGTTCCTAACTCAGAAAACCAAACACAGCCTAATAGTATTTCTGGACGATACGATTAGCGGGTGCAAGTCTAACTTGATGATAATGCATGCAGCTGCAGCCTGCATCTGCATGCGAGCCTGCCAAAGGATTGTCGTGATGAGTGATGACTGATGAGTGGTGAATGGCCAACTAGGACGTTTCTTCATTGCTTGCACATGAATCTGGCATATCTTCTGTCTCCATAGCCACTTTGCTAGGGAAAATCAATCAAGGTCGCAAAGGACGCTGGTATACTTTTTTTCCTTTCAATGCCCTGTCGTGTTGGCACAACGAAGACCCTCCAGGACGAGTTGCCACTAGGCGAGAGCTGCCGCACAAGGACCGTGCGCAAATGTATGCATATGAGATGTGATATGATGTGATATGACCTGAACAAACTCCTGGTCCTGCTTTACTGAGACAATATCTACAGCACCGTAATAAGTTCTCTCATTGCTCCAATGCAGACATGCAGTACTGGGATATCAACTTGGACCGAAGCACAGTAGGCAGTGGCACAAGGTCTTCGACAAATTAAACTGCTGTCACCTACTCAGACCAAAGTTTTGTTTTTCTACTTTACACTGGGACGAGGATGATCAGGGTTTTAACTTCACTCCCGAAATCAGAGATGATCAGGGTTAGAGCAAGACTAATAATATAGCTAGCTGTTGGCTCCAAAAATAATCACACCATCCTATTATAGCCGATGTCAAAACCTAGTGAATACAATAATAGGTTGCATAGTCGTACATCTTTACATATTTTCCATAGCTAGCTTTGATTTTTCTAATCTTCACTTGGATGCATGCATGCAAAAGAAAACAGTAATGACATAACATTGGGAGCAGCCTATAGCCGGCTGTAAATTACTCCTTACGTCTCAAAATATAAGGGATTTTGGATGGACGTGACACATCATATTACTTCTGTCCAAATTCGTATTACTATGATGTGTTACATTCATCTAAAATCTCTTATATTTTGGGACGGAGGGAGTAGTTGCCAAGTTGTGCGCTCTCTGCCCTTACGCCTCGACCTCACTATACAAACCCACGAGGAATTAGTATCACCTATGCTAGCTAGAAAACTTATTTTACATGCTTTAACACAATTACACAGAGCTGCATTCTGGTGGAGTATACTGCTATTTTAAATGACTAGTTCTTTGTTTTTCGTGAGCATATTTTTTCAATTATTAAATGATATGTTTCATGTAAAACCTTTTTATAAAAAAGTTTTTTAAAAATTAAATAAATATATTTTTGAAATTTATAATAAATAATATTCAATTAATCATTCACTAATAGCTTGTCTTATTTGATGTGTCACTCAAAATTTCAGCCGAAACGCACTTCAAAAGATGAGGAAGAGCAGCAGAATCTAAGGTGATTAGTTTTCACTTTTCAGGAAAGCGTACAATCTCTCGGACACCGTTTAGTATCGATCAGTTAATTCTATTGCAGACCGAAAGAAACCATGGACATTGAGATGATCAGATCTTAGGAGGATTTCGCAGAAACTAAATTTCTGAAACCATGAAACATTCTGCACTCGGGCATAAATGAGCAGAGACGAGAAATTTTGTTCCCGATCACCTTCGCAGCAGGCCGTGAAGACGCAATCTTAATTGGCAAAGGTAAAAAGTCCACTCTATGTCCCTCATCTAAGGTCTAACCCATTCTTCTAGGCCTCCTGGTCCATAAACTTAGCCTATCCAACAATTTCTACCACCAACCGGCCCATCAAGTTCCTCATGTAGTACACAGACCGATCCAAGTATATCGATCTGCAGATACGCGTACACGTATGGTGGGTACATACACGTAGCCGGTAGCAATGGGCACCCGTACGTATGTACGCGCGCCGTGGGGACAACGGAGACGTGGGGAACGGGGCGCGCGCTCCGCTGCGGCAGCTTTATCCGACATCTCTCACGATCACCACTCCGCCATGCAAAAAAACCTCCCTTGCCAAACGCAGATCCCCACGCCAACTCGTCGTTTTTCACTTCCACGGATCGCATTGCATTGCGCCCCATGCGAATTGGTGGTATGTATCACACAAGCACTAGTGTGATACGTGCTCCTCTTCTCCGGATGCTCGTACAAAAAATGTAGCATAACGTGATAGTGGACTAGCTGAAGGTTAGTTTCTGAAGGAAGGAAGGAAACATGGATCCGCCTTCATGTGTTCAGCGGCTCATGTAATTACAGAAGGGTAATTGAATTTGAAGCAATTCTCGATCCACGTGACGACGCTTCCTACTCAAGTACTCCAGTACTTTCAGTTTCAGAACAGACGGCGGTAAAAGTGAGCCAACTTTTTCAGCTATCATTAGCGGGCTGGATTTACATTTGCTTAATGTCTTTTAGGCCTTCAGATCGTGCGCTAATCCCCACTTAACCAAAGAGAAAATCACAGCTCTTGTCCAGTTCTGGGACACATTTAGGTCTTCTCGGCCTTCTCACCGCTCCTATACAAAAAAAACAAAGACAATGTACGTAGCACATAGCTAGCTGTGTCATAGAACTTGGGAAACAAATACTACTACTGTACTATGAACAGCTTTTAAGAAACCATCGGGCTTAACCCATGCAACTTTCTGCCCTTGTATATATTCCCAACGGCAACCCTCCGTGTGGCCCTTCTCCCTTTCCCTCTTTGCACGCTTGCAGCTCCTTGGCTCATTACACTACCATCTAGATCACCTCATGTCTCCCTTCATATCCATTTCTTCTTGCTGATTATCACTACTACTCGTGTGTTCTGCCATGTCTTGCTTGAGCTCTCCTCTGCCCCCCAAGAGGCAGCTTAAGCTTACTGCCGCTGTCACAGCTCTCCTCGTCGTCGTCTTCTTTGCTCTCTTCGTCGGCTCATGCGAGGCACGCCGCCTTCGTGCCCTTGGCAGGGTCAGCTCGCTAAAACCATCGTCGTCACCTCCTACGCCGTACAAGGTTGGTGCAGTTGAAGGAATAACTTGGTATCGGAATATTAAGTGTTCCTTTTTTTGGTTGTTCTAATTATTCCATGCTTCTCCCTTGTGCAGGATGCGGCAAGCATGAAGCTTCATGGTTCTGATCCAACGAACCAGAAGAAGGATTTATCAAGTACTAGTATGGATGGTCACATGGCTAGCGGGGATGCAAAGGCGAAGGAGGGAGTGGCAATGGCATCACCATGTGCAGTTCAGACTACGATTGTCGTTAGGGTTTTGAAGCGGCTCTCTCATCAGGAGCGAAGGGTGGACACAGCGTTTCATCTGGACTACGCTGGCCCTAGAACCCATCCCCCCTCTCACAACTGATGAGTATGTCGTCGTTCTGTGGCATTCTCTGTCTCTGTCTGATGATCTTAATTACTAATATGCAACTTAAGTGATCTATGTATATGAGCGTTCAAGCCCTAATTATGGTGCCTATCCTTGCTTGTTTGCTCTTATATATGGTCAATTTGCTAATAAATCAATAATATCGGTATAAATAGATCGTAGAATATATAGTTTTGTAGAAAGTTCGCTGGCTAGATATTTTGCTTGCATTGAATTCAAGTTCACACACATGTGTATACATGTAAGTTTGATAGCCGTGTGAGAATATGTAGACATCCATGTAAGTTCAAACAGCGGATGATCACATACACATATATGTGCAATTAGACAATCATGATACGAATTGCAATATTCTTATCTCTTGTTTAATTCCGGACGCCATGATTATTAGGTCCGTATCCGTCCCAGCATTCATGGGATTTAGGAGCTTCATCTCATGGGCAAATATAGCACCTATATTGCTAATTAATAGTCTTTTTATCGTCTGATTGGTAGCTTATCAATCACGTTTAAATTTTAATTTTTAATTTTGAGTTACATTTATATTTTTTAATCGTACTCTATTTACTAGCATTAGATTTCAAACAACAAATTATATACACACACACACACGTTTTACTTATAAATTATCTTTAATTAATCGTTTGTTTTTTTATTGCTTATCAGTCATGGCTCAAATGGTCATAGCGACCTTAATTTTAATTTGGGTGCAAACGTGCATTCTTGGGCCCAGTAATAGGTATAAATTTTAGCCTATAAATCCTAAGGGTTGGACTGAATTTTGTATACTATTTGAGTAAAAAAAAAAGAAAAACAACTAAGTTGGGTTGTAAAAAAAATATCGTGGGCTGTAGCCCATTAACGCTCCTAATTATACTATAGCTAGCACGAAACTATAGGTAGGGCGATTGGAGTGGGACGACATCCGGACAGGTGAATTCATGCCCGATGTATGGGTGAGATCAATGATGTGATGATGGTGTTGTTATTACGTACCTGTGTGTAGCATGCATGCAAGTAGGGGCCAAGGCGGCAACATATATCGCGCCCCGCCGGAACTCTAGAAATCACGTGTTCTACTACCATCTACACTGCTGGCCATCAATGTTGCAGCTATCAGTTACGCATCGATTCTGTGTTTTGCCGAATTCTTACGTTGACCACCACACATGGAGCTCCGGTGTTCACTTGGGAACAAAGCTCGTTAATCAGCTCCATCCTAGCCGAGATTTCAGGCCGTGCACGGCAATATGGCATGCATGCTTTGCTAAGGTCCTCTGCGTTTTGTATGCTTACTTGAGAGTGCTGTGTGCGCTTTGTTCATTCCACAGGCTACTCTGCTTGTCAACCGAAGAAAACTCGGTGGGTCCGTAGGCAGCATCCATACAACAAGCACTAGCCACAAATCCAACACCCTGCAACTCTACAAGACATCGAGTCTTCACAAGAATACTACTGTTGGCCTCGTGTGCAACTCGCCATCGATCCTGGTAATCTTGGGTTGGAACCTTGCTTCAAGTGAACACAACAGTACGTACGTTCGTCGTTCGCACGCCGAGCTTGTTCCTCCTGAGCATGCTCTCCGTAAGTCACGGTGCCCTGCTTGACGCCTCTGTGTCCTGACTAAAGAATACATTCGCTTCAAATCCCCAAGCTAATTAGTACTACTACTACTACTACTACTACATCTCATTTTAACATCATTAGGAAGATTAGAATTTGCAGTTTTGCACCAAAAGTAAGCAAGCACTAGTTTCATCCAAGAGAAGCTCTATGGAAAATTGTCGTTGACTTGACAAAAAAGAGTGCAGAAACAAGCTTCGGTTTCTGGAGCAACCGAGCAGTAGCTAGTACTTCTAGTGATCCATGTGCATTGGGGGGCACATGACACACACGAGTCCAATACTGTGACAAGTATCTCAATCTTCCCAAGAATGTCCCCCCTCCACCTCAATCTTGCCAACAATCGGCTAGTAAAATAAGGCAAATGTGATGGGCTGGAGCAACTGGCTGCTCCAGAAAAGACAGACATCCCAACCCCAGATTCAAGCAAACAACAACAGCCGGTGCACCTCGTAGCCGGCCCGTCGATCAGGGCTCCATCATCCCGTCGGAGAGGCGGAAACTCTTCCTCTGTTCTAACTTCGAAAGCTTCCCCAGCGTCCAGGCCTGACTAGCTTTTTTCACGTACAGGTACAGCGAAACGCCCCGTAGGAAGGAGGGAACACGGTGAGTTTGGGAATCGGCGTATGTGTCACTGGCCAGAGTGAGACTCGACGACGCACGGTGCGCGCATAGCGGCATAGAGGCTTGCGCACGGGGGAGGCGCGCGCGGCGGTTGGAGAAGCGGCGCAGCGAGAGACAGTGGGGGATTGGGGTTGTAACCGATCTGCACAAGGGTCGTTGCGGCTCCACACCTGACAAGTGACACCTGCAAGCCCATGGTGACACCTTTTGGGTTTCTGATCCGAGAGGTTTGGGCCTGATTGGTGCCATGTGCTGGGCCGAGGAGCTCCGAACACGGCTCCTTGCTTCTTTCGGCCTATGGGCGCTCATTAGAGACGTGTCCAAAAGTGTATCCAAAAGTTATTTATAAATCTTTTAATAAGACAAATGATAACCTATGTTCAACGGTGTTATCTACTTCATCAGTCCTAAAACATATGAAATCTTGACATTTTTTCTAATGTTTGATCATTCGTTTTGTTTAAAATTTTAGTGTAAACATGTAAAAGTTATAAGTTAAGATTATAGTTTTTTATGATACATAAGTCACAATAAAATAAATAAAATTTATATAATTTATTTAATAAACCATATGATTAAATATTATAAAAAATTCAATTGTGTCATATATTTTAGAACAAAAGAAATATTAAAAATTGAATGTAGTATCTTTTCCTTCTTCATTTATATTTCTCTCCACTGTAAACCTTCCACTACCCATATACTCCTTATTTAATTGGGGCGTCATAGCAAATTTCCTTTATCCTTAAAATCTTCAAAACAACCTAGAATTCCTTAGTTTATGGAATTATGAAATGGCCCCTACTAAAACGAAACTTTTACATCGGTCCCTCGTATTTTTCGTGCAAGCTCTACCACTGTTTGATACTCCACAGTCACTGATATGATATGGCAACTCAAGGTCCCAGATCTCCTCCTCCGAGGCTTAAGGCCCTCGATCTGTTTCTGATGTGACAACCCTCAGACCTCAGTTATCATGTGGAGTCCAAAACTTTGATGATTAAATAGTGTAAATAATGTGTTCTTCCTATTCAGAAGACTAATAATTCTGATGGTGGTTAGAAAAATCTAAGATTCTCAGGTGATTAATTGACATTTGAATAATTTGATTCCTCGTGTATACACACATCTTCACACATTTTCTGCTTTTATATACTATTTAGACTACAATATAGAAAAGAATACTATATACGGATCATATTACACCTGCTTTCATGCAAACCACGAGAAATTTTTTTTAAGAAAAGAAAAAACATAAATCGAATGAGAACTCGAGTGCTACTTCTTTTGTAGAACTAACTCGAGAGCTACCGAGTCATTGATCAATAAAAAGCAACCTTTTCCTCAAAAATGAAACAAAGCTCATGAGGGACAGTAGCATAATTAAGAATATTATACCTGAGATGGCTTTGTTGAATTTTCTCCAGACAATAAGAAAATATATTAACGATTCACAACTTTCAAATTCGTGCTATTACATATACACGATATAATGACTACAACAAATGGCAACCTTTGAAAACAAAACAAATGATCAAACCCGTAGCAAATTTACGAAACAATTAATACACACCAACAAGTGTACACTCGATCGACTGGAACGGCTCTAGTTTTGCAGAACCGGGAACGTTTGCGACAGAAGATCAACGCTAACTATGCATGCATGCATATATATGAGCATACATGCATGCAAGCGCACAGGCGGCGGCGGCGGCTACGAACGAGTGTAGATAGCCACGCATGCATCAAGTTTTGCTTAAGCGCAGGTGTAGCCACTGGGGACGCACTTGCCACAGTAGTTGACGAGGAGGCTCAGCTTCACCGGGATGTTGACGACGACGCCGAGCACGTTGGCCTTGATGGCCGTGCAGAGGCAGACAGCGGCCTCGAGGTCGGCAAGGCCGCTGATGAGGCTGCAGCACGACTCGGCGGGCACCTGGCCGACCTCGCCGCTGATGGCGCCCAGCACGTCGGCGCAGGCCCCGAACTTGAGCGTGTTCACGGGGCACTTGTTGCCGTAGGACGGAGTTGGAGTCGGAGGCGGCGGCGGCGGGAGGGCCGGGGGCGTCGGGGTCGGGCATTTGCCGCACGCGCAGCCGCAGGCATTGGCCGTCGTGAAGAAGAGGAGGTTGATGGCCAAGAGAAGCACCAGGACCTTGGATGCCATGGCGCTTATCCTTCAAGGGTATATATGGCTATGGCTATTTGCTAAGGTGTAGGATCAGAGCTAGTTGGCTAGGGAGAGATGGGATGGTCTAGTGAGGGGGTTATGTGCGTGTATTTTATAGAAGGAGAACCTGAAAAGGACAAACCCTAACCTCGCTCTTTCGTGGTTACATTGCTTAGGAGTAAAAGGGAAAAGTGTTTTTATTTCTCGAAAGAACATCTTCTTATTTTTTATATGTTACCTAATAGTAACTAAAACATTTCAAAAAATATAAGATGGATTAGTATGATATATATTACTCCACAAATATAATGTTTGAATTCGACTTTTACAAATTATAACAAAAAAAATTACAAATATAACTGTAAATGTTACAATATATAAAAGTCGAATTTGACATTATATATTTGTGAAGTGATATATATATCATATTAATTTATCTTGTTATTTTTTTATGACTATTTAGGTGACATACAAAAACAAAAAAATGTCCGTTAAGAAATAAAAATTCATCTCCAGAGTAATACTTTTGTTGAAGGATGAGTGAATTGTCCAAACCTCTTATTGATTGGCTTAGCTATTTACATGAAATATTTGGTATATTCAGCTTGATATGGTATTAGAATAGAGGTTTCAAATTATAATCTTATCAAACATAAACAAAAACAAAACTACAAGTTAAAAATTACCAATGTCATTTTTAATATATAACATGGTTGACTTTTTTTATACGTTTGACCAGTTAAGATTCCAGATTAAGATTAGGGTGGGAGGTGGTGGAAGAGCAGGTTTTTTAGGTTTGAAGGGATTACTGTGAGTCGTAGAGGACTAGCGATGAGTGGTGGATATGGATGGACAGCTAAGAAGTTGTCATGTTGTTGAAACCGTTGGTCTAGAGAAAGATGATGAGTTGGTGTGATAGACAAGCAAAGGGAAGTGAGACGGCAGGGGTACTATCGTAGACGGGGAACACAGTAAAACGGTGCTAAAGAAGATGACATGTGGCTCGATTGCAACTCGTGAGGGGAACGAGGGGGAGGGAAGAAATAAGGTTGGAGGTGGCATTGTAGCTGCACGAAACTTGACATGATCTGAGCTATACGTTTAAAAGTGACTTTGGATGAGTGAGATTTTTCTTACAAATATTAGGTAGTCTCTAAAAAATTAGCAACACAATACTACTTTTCCTCTGTATGTTGATTCGCATGAAGTATAGATATATACTCCCCGCTTGTTGTACTAGTGTAAGCATAGCTCCTCTACAGAAAGTAAAGCTGAACACATTTATTAACACATGCCATGCATGACCAACCATTCTACACTTTCCTGTCTTTGAACAATTTGACAGAGCAGGCATTAGAATCAAACTAAAAACTCCCTGCTCTTTGGTACAGAGGGAAAAAGATATGGCTGGGTAGGCAAAGAAAACCCATGTGGAAATGCCAGGGCCAGGGCGAGCTGGCTGGTGAGAGGTTGGCTTGGGAGCTAGCCGGGCGGCGGCCTTTGTGGAGCACACACACACATCAGCATCGTCGCCAGCCCACCACAGTAGTGATCGCGCCATGGACCGAAAGCGAAGTATCAGTCGCGCACGACCTCACGGACTGCACAGTAGCACTAGCTTGTGGCAGAGGAAGTATGATGTATCGGCCGGTGATCAGGTCTGCACAATACTCTCGGTCTTGGAAGACGATGAACTCATTTGGCCTTTTGTTGCCATGGGTTAGGCGCTGCACCGACGTTACGCTCCTGCTTGGCTACAGGGTTCTTCTGGCTGGCTGAGGATTTAGGACCCTTTATTCGTATGATTGACAAAAAAATTTCATAGGATTCAAATTCCTATGAATTTTTTCCTATATGCCTCTTTGATTGATAGGAAAGAAAGGAAATTTTTCATAGGATTGTATTCCTATGCTTCATATTTTATAGAAAAATAGCAAGAGATGTGATCTCTTTGTGAACTTTTTTTTTCTCATGACACTATCAAAAGACTCATATTGTCTTTCCTGTGTTTGTTGATTTATGTAGGATTTGAGAAACATACTACTTCAATTCTTGTTTTTTTTATTCCTGTGTCTATCCTATTCTGCGAATTAAAGGGCCCTAAAATCATGGTGAACTTTAATGTGCAGATAATTCATCAGAGTACCGATTCTTCAATCATGACCGTGTAATCAAGCATGCATCTTAGTATTAAGTTCTATATTCAGACACCTATGCATGGTTAATTAGATCGATCTAGCGAGGGGTCGTAAAACAGATGAAACTGGTTACGGGCATACACGCATGCCCCTCTACCAACGGCGAAAGTACGTACGTTCGTCGTCATCAAGTTTTCCAGGATGTGGCCCAACGGCAGCCCACGGATTGGAGCCCATTGCACGCAGGACGGCACAGTTAGCGCGTCCCAGTCTGTGGCTCTGTGCCACTGCAAACAGCGGGCAAGAAAGAACAGGGGATCGGTATAAGCCACACGCACGATACGACCAGAAATATCTGGCGTAATCAAGATCTCGTGTCTCATGCAACGTCGTCACTTTCACCGGCACAAACAGCGTCCCGGCCGGCCGGCCTGTCACGGGTGGACGTACTCCTCGACGATTTGATCGATGCGCTACCCATGGTATTGTTGTCGTCGGCGACGAAAGTATGTTTTGACAGATCGGTTGCAGTGGGAATGTTCCACTGTACCAAGGGTAGGGTTTAGATCTGGATCTCTTGAAAGTTGAAACAATTATTTGGGGTTAGTGATAATTTCGCTTATCGCTTTGTACTTTTCTCATGCCATCAAGTTTTCTCCTTTGGGAGGATGTGCATGTACAGGCATAGCTTAATTACAAATTAAGGGATATAAGCTGATGTGAGTTTTGTAGCCTCCTTGCGACATGGCGAATTTCTTTGGATCCTCCTATACTTTGCGGATCGGTCACGGCATCAATGATCAATACGGTACCGAACTTGTTACTCTGATGGATCGAGAACCCATATACGTGGTCCACCACCCGGCCGACTAGCGAGCCAAGGATGGTCGCACGCGGATTCGCGGTGTACCTACAAAATCCACCGAAGCCGACACGACCTCCCTGCGGTGTGCCGTACGGGCACGCGCGGCCCTGCGGTGTTCCGAGATCGATGTACATCCTCCGTTTCAAAATAACTTAATATAAAATAAAGTAGAACATATTTTACTACAACGAATTTGAACACCCTTATTTAAATTCGTTGTATTAGGATATATCTCATTTCATTTTAGATTTAGTTAGTTTGGAACGAAGGGTAAATTGGTAACATGTATGATAGCTCCGTTATCCTCGTAGTTGCAGCCTTGCAGGACAAGTTTATTAGGTTAATGTTCACGCACAGTCTAGGTCCGTGAACACTTTTGGTCCAGCTCACGTACGTTATTTAACTGAAATACGAGAACCTGTTCTAGTAAACATTATACATATAAATGTTTTATTAAACATTTAATGTAAAAACATTTGAATCCAAATTTAAGGTTTAAATCAGAGTCGGAATATAAACTCTTTCGGTGTATAATTAACAGAAATGAAAAACCACATGGTATCAAAAAGAAAAGATACATACTGCATTGTTAGATATATCTGTGTGAATACACTGAGCTATGGAAGGGTTAGGGTTTTGGCGATGCCCGGGCGACCGGGGCACGGTGGCCATATTCCCCGATGGGACATAAAATTGGATGAAACTTTCCTCCGATCCACTGAGGGAATCCGTAGAGATTGCATCTATGACGAAAACCAACATAGTTGGTTTTGATTGGGGTAACCTTTTTGGTTATGTTCATGAGTTCCAATGGAAGTTGTGCCCATGGAGGATGGTTCCAAATCCAAGGAGGATGGCTACCGTGGATTATGGTATGGTTGCTAAATTTGTTAAATTCTAGCGTGGAATTTTATTATATGATCTTGGCAGGTTGGGTCTTTTGGGGAATAATACAGTCCAAGGTCATCTCGGAGAAGGTTTCCGCTCGCAAATAATCGTGAAGGTTTTGGACTCGAGATTGATGGGATATAAATTTGTGCGTGGGGAGGATCTAGAAGCACATCTTTCTCCATCCTTGAAGCCAAAAAATCTCATATTTCAATCTAGGGTTCGTTTGTCGAATTCTTCAGTTCCAAGTCATGGCGACTACTGATGGTGGGGGCGAAAAAGGGACTATCAATGCGATGGTTACCTGCCCGACGTTGTCTGGTAGCGTGATGACGGTTCTTGCTAACAAGGCACTGGCTCAAATCCAAGAAATTGCTGCAATGGATCCAAAGGCTATGGTAGATCAAGTTTGTGTCTTGAGGACTAAGGAGCCATCATCACCTCATGGCCAAGAAGGAGAGGTTCATGGAAGCAATAGTACAAGCTAGGGACCTGCTATGCATACAGTAGGAGAAGTGGCTGATGAGGAGGAAGATGCTGTGGAGATTGTACTTGAGGAGGACAAAGTCAAGATGGCTGGACAATGGACTACCCTAGCGAGGTTTTAAAATTCCCAAACCAAGTGGCGTTGTTCGAGGATATGAGGAGAGCATGGCGACTTAGGGCGGAGATGAGCTATAAATCTCTGAAGGATAATCTATTCATCGTTTTGTTCAGTGCAGAGAATTACAGATTTGTTCTGCAAGGAGGGCCATGGCTTCATAGAGGAGATGCTCTGCTCATAGTGGACTTTAATGGTCTGATGAGTCCATCCATGGTACCTTTGGAGACGATACCTATCTAGGTAAGAATATATGACCTTCTCCTAGTCATGATGAATAAGGCAAGAGGAGAATTATATGGGAGTAAGCTAGGCAAGGTCCGTGAGGTAGATGTGCAGGAAGATGGTTGTAATAAGCATGATTTCTTCTGTATTTGTGTGGATCTTCCAGTAAATCACCCCCTTAGAAGAATGCTGGCAATTAAGATCAAGGTACAAGGAAAAGAGGAGACTCGCAGGTATAATCTGTGGCTTTATCGGGCATTTAGATAAGGAATGCGAAAAGAGGTTAGCAAATGAGGACGAACCCTGTTATTCTGTCACGCCCAGAAATTTAACCAAATTTTCAGACTATTTTGTGTATAAATCCCTGTCCAGGAATCAAGTCAGGTACACAAAATGACAAATTAATATACAGATCCAAACGTAAATAAAGCGTAAATACTTATAGAAGAGGCACTTAGTCTTCACACCGAAAAGAAAACAGCAGCAGCGAAAAAAGGCGATCCTATCGGGGCTTCAGCTCCACTTCACATGCAAAACTCAACTGGGATATAAACCTTGGTCCTCTAACTTCGTCTTCAGCTCAGAAGCACTACACTTTTGAAAAGAGGAAAAAATAGCAAGACTGAGTACAACTACCGTACTAAGCAAGCCACACCAACGATGCAGTCGTGCAAAGGGAGACAAAGGAGGTTTGTGGCTATTTGCGTAAAGGCATTTATAAACAGTTATATTGGCAAATGTTAAAACTGTTGATTAATTAAGACAAGATTAAATCTCCACTGAACAACGCTACACCACGTTGAACAGGTCCAACCAAACCACATGAACTACACCAGTTCATTAAATTAGGTTAATTAATTATGAGACTAATCACGGTGAATTTGGTTGATCGCCCATAACTGCGGGTACAACTATTCGAATAGTTTTACTCTGGTCAGAGGTGTACAACTGTACCCACAAGACACAATCCACCGTCATGTTACCGTGCCCGGCCGGACACGTCACCATGGCGAGTGATTGTGACAAAACCCTTCACATAACTCCCCCTGACAAAACGCACCACACTGCAGGTTTCACCCCTACTCTTAAATCCAAGGTAGGTAGCCCCTTGTCACGCCCAGAAATTCGCTAACCCAAATTCCAAGCAAAATGTGTATTAAAATCCCCGTCCAGGACCGGCCAGGATACACAAACGACAAAGTTGCCATACAGATCCACGTCTTACAAACATTATAAAAATCTCTTACATAAACGTAGTGGAAAAAGAAAAACAAGCTATTCTAATAAACTAGACGCTCGCAGCGTGACAACTCCATTCCACGGGCATCCTTGACGGCAAGCACAAGCCTACTCCTCCGAGTAGCCTTCATCTGACGCGTACTCCAACTCTGATGTGGGGAAAAAATTAAGCAAGACTGAGTACTACCCTCTGTACTCAACAAGTCATACCGGAAAGAAAGTAATGATGCAAGTGATAACAAAGGAGGCTGAAGGGGTTATTTGCATAAAATACGCATTTTAAAAACAATAGTTGAATGCGGTAAAAACAGTTAAGTTAATTAACCAAAATTGAACCATCGTTGCCCAACGTTACACCACGTTGCGACAGGCCCAAACCACCACCTGAACTGCACCAGTTCCACTAGGTCAAATTATTAGAAGTGTAACTAATCACGGTGAATCTGGTTGATCGCCCATGACCGCGGGAACGACTATTCGAATAGTTCTACTCTATCCACAAGACACAGTCCCACAACATGTTACCATGCGCCGACATACCACCACGGTACACCGGAAAAGAACTGCGACAGGACCCTTCGCACAACCCTTCCTAACCAAGCGCACCACACCCCAGGTTTTGCCCCCACCTTTAAACCAAGGCAGGCAGCCCCCTCTCGTGCCTAGGTGAATCCTGCAGCTGATCAACGGGTAAACCCCCGCCGACCCAACTCCATCACGCCCACCCTCGCCTGGGTACGTCGGCTAGGAAAAAACCATACTACAAGTCCAGCCATTACCCATGCTGGCTTGTGAAAAGTACGATAATTCTTCTAGGGTTTCCCGCGAACCGGTCCTTAATTGTCATGAGCACGACCATCAAAACCATGTGCTCACAACCCACCATTATCCAGGTTTTAGTTGGACTAATTATTTGTAACGCCCGTTTTGTCGCGGCGTTAGCGGGAAAACCTAATTGCTAAAAACTCTATTTGCGAAAGTTTGCTCTTCGGTTGAGTCTTGTCGTGTGCCAAGATCTCGTGTTTCCCCTCTCGCCTCAATCCCGGAGAAAACCGCGAAATCGGATTTCAATTCCGAGCCCTAGAACTCCTCCTCTTTCTCTCGGGAAAAGTCTACTTTCCCTCCCTCCTTGCCCGGGCCGATCCCCTCTCGGCCTACTCCCTCTTCCCTCCCCTCTCCCTCGGGCCGCCCTCGGCCCAGTTTCCCCTCGCCCTCACGGCCTGCTCCCTCCTCCTCCTCTCCTCCTCGGGCCGCCGTCGGCCTGGTTCGCCCCGGCCTGCGCGCCCCCGGGCACGTGCGTCGCACGTGCCGAGAGAGCGCCGCTCCCCTCTCTTGCTCGCCCGTTCTACCTCCCATTTTCTCTCTCTCTCTCGGAGGTCCCCCACCGGCACCTCTCCCCTTCCCGTTCCTGCCGGCTTCGGCCCCGTCCCGTCTCGCCGTGGTCCCGCGTCCGCGCGGCGTGGCCGACCGCCACGCCCGCCACCGCCGTCACCCGGGACCCCTCTGCGCCGTTGCCCCCGCGCCGCGCCAAGCGCTGGTGTCGGCCGTCGGCCTCGCCGCTCGCGCGCCCGCGCGCTGCCGAGGCGGAGAGCAGCGTCCTCCCGCGCGCTTCTCTCTCTCTTTCCCCGTGCCTTTACCCGTTTCGGCAAGGGCCGGCTCCCCTTTTCCTTTCCCCCTTTTCTTTTCCCCGGTCGCCGACCGTCGCCGACGTCACCCGCTGCCGCCGCTCGGCCGCTAGCGCGGAGAGCGCCAGCGCGGTCCCCTCCCCGTGCTCCACCACCTCCACGAACCGACCGCCTCTCCGCCCCCAAACCGACCTAGCGCCCCCCTATAAAACTCCCCTCCGCCCGGTCGCCATTGCTGCTTCCCCCACCGAGCGCCCTCCTCCTCTAGTCCACCGTACCGCGTCGTCGCCCTCGCCGTCCGCCGCCGGAGCCCGAGGACGCCGAAGGAGCTCCGGGCGCCGCCTCTCTTCCCATCTTCCTCAGCCCGGAGCCAGGCCGCGAGCCGCCTCCGCGCCGCCGGCCTCCGTCCTCGGCAACCTCTCCCTTCCCGCGGTAATCTTTTTCCCTCTCCTTTCCTTCCCCGTAGCCTCCCTTCCCCTAGGCCGTTAGCCAGCTCCGCCGCCTCCGGCCCGCCGCACCTCCTCGGAGCACTGCTTTAGCCGTCGTTCCTCTTCCTTGCTCCCTCCCCGCGGCCATGTCCATCGTCCTCCGCCGTCGTTGTGCCCCGCTCCGATCCGAGCCAAGGGCTCGTACTCCCTCTCTCCTCTCTCCCCTCCGGCGCCTCCCGACGCCGTCCGCCTCCCCTCCGGCTCGCCGCCCCCTCGCCGAAGCACGCTTCCGCCGCCGGCCGTCCATGAGCCGCCCGCTCCCGGGCGGGCTCGTCTCCCTCTTCTTTTTTTCCCTCCCCGCGCACGCCTACGTGGACGCCACGTCCGCCGTCCCGGGTCCCACGGGAGACCGGTCAACGGCCTCCCTCACGCGCATCGGCCGGGCCGCGTCGCCAGGCCGGCCATCTGGGCCTCCTTGGCCGCTCGGCCTCGGCCCAGTCGGCCCTCCGCCCCGTCCCACGCGCTCCCTTCAGGCCTTGGGCCGACTTCCCTTGCCCGCTTGGCCCAGTCGGCCTCCCGCCATCGGCCTCCGGCCTATCGGCCGCTAGGCCCATCGGCCTTCCCCCCTCGCGCGCCGATCGGCCATGGGCCGATCCCCTTCGGGCCGTCGGCCCATTAATTCAGTCGCGCCCATACTATTCCATTGGGCCGTTCTCAGCCGCCCGAAATAAAGTCCAATTTGCGTCCCTCCTTTCTTTTTCTTTTCCATGGAATTAATGATTCCTTTTCCTTTAGACAGAAAATCATTTAATCTTCGAAAATTCATATCTTCTCAACCGTTCGTCCGATTGACTCCGTTCAACTTCCAAAATTCCTCGAAAATCGAGATCTATCCAATGGCACGCTTAGTGGTCTTTAATAGGGCTTCCTTTTATCGTTGTGTTGAGTCACCTCGTTTCGCGTGTAATTCTGGAGCCCGAAGACCCGCAGTGCGCAGAATTCGAGGAAGAAGCTCAAGATCTCGAGCAAGGCAAGTCACCTTTGATCAATTGAACCTATAATTTAAATTAAGTATTTTGATTCCGTAAACTATGCATTAATTAGGTTACACTTGGCACTTGGCCTCGGTTTGCAATACAACCGGCAGGCCCTACCCAATTGCTGCATTTACCTTCCATGACTATTGAATACCCTGACACCCTTGGCACCCTTCTAGTGAGGCCTCGGTATCCGTACCTCGCGTACGAATATCGAGACTCCCCTCCAAATTTAAAATTGATCAACTGGTAAAACTTGAGTTTACAAAATGCTTGGAAAACCCGACACTTGGGTCGGTGCCTTGAAAACTAAAGTGAGTTTCTAAAACTCGCGGTACGGGAGACGTACTGGACGTACGGTCTGCCCGTTCTCGCTCTAAGGACCGATTCCTTGGGAATTACATCCGAGCATATGTCAAGTACGACCACATGGGTGATATGGGACGCCCCTGGCTGAGTAATTAGCTAGGCCAGGGAAATCTTGATGCCAAGGGACAAGTGGATTCGCCGGGGTGGTGTCGGGGAGGACCCCTGGGCTTCCTGGCACAGTATGGTCTGGGACCTAACCTGGTGTTGGTCCGTGGGACCCCTCCCATTGGCATAACATGACCCTGAGTCGGCTTTCGAAATGCCTTGTCGTGAAAGCCTCAAGGTCACCAGACGTGACTGAGAGTCGCGGGCTGGGTGATTCGGGGTTAGTAACGTCGTGTGGGTAAAGTGTACCCCCTCTGCAGAGGTTAATAACTGTTCGAACAGCCGTGCTCACGGTTATGGGCGGATGTGAGGTGATTCCTTAGCGTAGTTTTAATGAACACTTTGTGAACTGCTGTAGGCGTGAGGTTTTCCCTTCTGTGCTTGGTTTAAGGCTGCTGGAGCAGCCGAAGTCGGTGACGATTGGGAGGGAGCCTCTCGTACCGATGGGTGGACTTGTGGCCGTTGGAGCAGCCGGAGTCGGTGACGACCGGTGTGTGTGAGTTGTGGCTGTTGGTGCAGCTGGGGTCGGTGAACGATTGGCAGGGAGCCTCTCGTGCCGACAAGAAACAATCGATACATTTTCACTGCTCCGGCCGGACGAGACGCACTTTCTCGTCCGTGTCGTTGAGAAGCACTCACTTAGATGTTTCTGAAAGTCTTAAACTAAAATCAATTGCGAAAAACAATTGGCTTTCCTCTGAAGCTTGCATTAAACACTTAATTCCCCTGACTTGCTGAGTACTCCCGTACTCACGCTTGCTCTATATAAATAAACCCCCCCCAGTTCTCGAAGACGAAGAGGTGGACCCTGCTGATGAAGAGTTCTTCCAGGAGCAAGCTGTCTTCGAGCAGTAGTAGGGTTTCGGCCTTTCCCCAAGGCTTTGCTTGTGGCTTAGGGCCAGCCTCCGCCTTTTTTCGCTTCCGCCTTTTTGTACTGCTGTTGCGAACTCGGGTTCTGTCCGCAATTCTGTCACGCCCAGAAATTCACTACCAGAATTTCCAAAGCAAATTGTGTATTAAAATCCCTGTCCAGGACCAGCCAGGGTACACAAATGACAAAGTTGCCATACAGATCCACGTCTTACAAAACAATAAAAATCTCTTACAAAACTGCAGCGGAAAAAGGAAACAACTATTCTAATAAACTAAACACTCGCAACGTAGCGGCTCCAAACCACTGGCATTCCTCGACGGTAGCAACAAGCCTACTCTTCTGAAAAGTCTTCCTCTGAAACATACTCCAACTCTGGTGTGGGGAAAAATAAAGCAAGACTGAGTACTACCCACTGTACTCAATAAGTCATACCGGAAAGGAAAATAATGATGCAAGTAATAACAAAGGAGAGCTGCAATGGTTATTTTGCATAAAATACGCATTTAAAAACAATAGTTGAAAGCAGTAAAACAGTTGAATTAATTAATCATAATTATACCATCACTGTCCAACGCTACACCACGTTGCGACAGGCCCAACCATCCACCTAAACTAAACCATTTCCATCAAGTCAAATTATTATAGAGTTCAACTAATCACGGTGAATCTGGTTGATCGCCCATAACCGCGGGCACGGCTATTCGAATAGTTTTACTCTGATCAGAGGTGCGCAACTGTACCCACAAGACACGATTCCACACATGTTACCATGCCCCGAAGTATCACCACGATACTGCAAAGGGGGAAATCGTGACAAGACCTTTCGCATAACCCCTCCTAACCAAGCGCACCACACCGCAGGTTTCGCCCCCACCCCTCAAAAGGCAGTGGGCAGCCCCCCTTCGTGCCTTGGTGAATCCGGCAGCTAAGCAACCGGTATATCCCCGGCCGACTCAACTCCATCACGCCCACCCTTTCCGGGGAACGTCGGCTAGGAAAGAGCTATGCTACGAGTCCAGCAGTTGCCCATTCTTGCTTGTGGTAAGCACAGTTATTCTTCCAGGGTTTCCTATGAACCGGTCCTTAATTGCCATGGGTGCGACCAGCAAAACCATGCACCCACAGCCCACCATTAAGTCATATTTTAGTTGAAGCAATTATTAAATCACCCACGATTAACCATCGCGAGCCAACATGAAATAACCATCATTAAGTATTAATGAAGCTTTAAATATCCCAATTGTGAGCTAATGTTTCTAAGCAGGGCTAAGCAAGTTCTATTGTAGCAACTACTCAAATTATTTCCCAAGCTATCAAAGGAATAAGGTAATTGCAATATAAGGCTGAGTACAATAGGTAAACTATCCCATAGATGACATTATAAAACAATGCAGTATTTAGAGAAAAATAAGACTGTTTCGCAATTTAGGTACAACATGATCAAATGAATAAGTATGACTTGCCTTGCTCTTGCGCTGGGTCGACTTCGGCAACGACTTCGAAGTAAACCGGAGAGTCGGAATTACCGGAATCTATACGACAAACAAAGCAAACAACAATACATGCTATAAGTCTACTGAAACAAAGAACAAAACTATTTTTAATGGATTCTCTGACATTTTTATGAATTTTCTGAGACTTGAACGGACTAAAACGGAGTCCGGATGAATTAGTTATGAATTTTTGAAGTTATCTGTGTTTTTACTAAAACAGAAAAATCCTTAATTAATTATTGCGCAATAAACCCTTAGGGCTGACGTCACTGCTGACGTCAGCGGCTAGGGCTGACGTCAGCCGCGGCGGCGGCGGCTGCGCTCCACGTGGCGCCGACGCGGCAGCCACGCGGCGCCCACGTGGCGGCCACGCGGGGCGGGAGCGGGCGGCCGGGATCGGCCCGAGTGGCCGATCCGACGGCTGAGGCGCGCGGGCGGCCGAGCGGCCGGGCTCGGGCTCGGCCGAGCCGGCCATGGCGCGCGGCGGCGCTAGGGTTTCGGCGCGGGAGGCGGCGGCGCGGCGGCGCGCGAGAGGCGGCGCACGAGCGGCAGCGGGGCGGTGCGGGAGCGCACGGGCGACGGCGGCGCGGGAGGCGCGCACGGCAGCGGGCGGCGTGGCCGGGAAAGGGGAGAAGGAAAAGGCGGTGGCGCTTACCGGCGGCGGAAAACGGCGGCGGCGGAGCGGCGCTAGGGTTAGGGTTAGGGCGGCGGTGGCGCGGGGAAAAACGAGGAGCGACGGCCTCGGGGGGGGAAATAAATAGGGGCGCCCGGCGGGAGTCCCGCCGGGAAACGCGGGCGGGCGCGCGGCGGCTCCGGCCGAGTCGGAGACGACTCGGGCGCAGGCCCACGTGTCAGCGAGCGCGGCGCGGGGGAGGCGGCGCGGACTTTCCGGGCGGCTCGGGCCGTGGCCTCGGGCCGGCCCGGGAAGGAGGAGAGGCGCGGGGAGGCGGCGGCGGCTTGGGCCGGCTGGGCCGGTCCGGGAGGGAAGGAGGCGCGCGCGCGACGGCGGCTTGGGCCAGGGGGGAAAAATGGGCTAACGGCCCGAGAAGAGGAAAAAGAAAAAGAAAAGGAATTTTTCCCAGGGATTTATTTATTGCGCTTGAGGGTTTTTAATTGGTTAAAATTATTTCTGGGGCTCTGAAAATTCCACTAAAAATCCAGTTACTGTATTTTGACATGGGGAACTCAAGAAAAATTCCACCTTGCCATTTTCACTTCTTTAGTGTATTATTTAATTGGGTTTTTCTCCAGATTTAATTAAACAATTTCTCAGATAAATTATTAAATTTGATTTTTACGATTTGGGAGAACTTCAGGGTGTGACAAATTCCAACCCTGGTTGTAATCCTACTCTTAATAAAGAGACAGCTGTTGTTGCGATAATCTATCTTCCTGTTGTACCAGCGCTATTTCCTGGGACTGGTACAGGCATATAGGTTAATTTGGATCGCCTTATACTGGCCTCCGTTCGGGGCTAGTTCGGGGCGTGACATTATTTAATTATTCATGATTAACCATCGTGAGCTGACAATAAATGACCATCGTTAAATAATAATGAGGCATTAGTGATCCCTTTAATGTGCTATTGTTACTAAGCAGGGCTAAGCATGTTCTATCCTAGCGACTACTCAAATTACTTCCCAAGCTATCAAAGGAATAAGATAATTGAAATATAAAGCTAAGTACAATAGGTAAATAAGCCCATAAATGACATTATAAAACAATGCAGTATTTAGAGAAAAAAATAAGACATTAGTAATTTAGGTACAATATGTTCAAAAGAATAAGCATGACTTGCGTTGCTCTTGCGCTGGACCTACCTCAGCAACAACCTCGAAGTAAACCGGAGAGTCGAAATTACCGGAATCTAAACGAGAAACAAAGCACACAAGCAAACAGGCTATAAGTCTACTAAAATAGAGAACAAAACTATTTTTAATGGATTCAAGACATTTTTATGAATTTTTTGCAACTTGAATGGACTCAAACGGAGTCCGGATGAATTAGTTATGAATTTTAGAAGATTAACTGTGTTTTTACTATAAACAGAAAAGTCCTTATTCAATTATTGCGCAATAAACCCTAGGGCTGACGTCACTGACGCCAGGGCTGATGTCAGCGGAGCTAGGGCTGACGTCAGGATGACGCCAGCGGCGGCGCCGACCGGTGGGCCCCACCTGTCGGTGGCATGGGGATCCCGGTCCACGGTGGACCGAGTCCACTGGCCGGCGGCGGTGGCGCACCACGTGGCGCACACGCGGCAGCCATGCGGCGGCCACACGGCGGGGCGGCATGGCGACGCGGTGCCCACGCGGCGCATGTGCGGCGTCGACGCGGCGGCCACGCGGCGCCAACCGCGACCATGGCGCAGCCATGGCGCGGCGGCGCGGGCGGCGGCCGGCACGGCCGGCCGCGGGCGGCGCGGGGAGCGGCAGGATAAGGCGGGCGAGCGCGAGCGGCGGCGGCCGAGGGGGGCGCGCGAGGACGGCGGCCGAGAGGAGAGGGAGAGAGGGAGGGGCGGAGCTCACCGGAAGGGAGGAAGACGACGGCGGCGGCGGCGCTATGGTTCACGGGAGACGACGACAAGTGGGGAAAAAAGGAGAGGGGAGCGCGGGGGGCGAATTTAGAGGGGAACCCGGGGCTAGGGTGCGACCGAGCGCTCCGGATTCCTCGCCGGAGTTCGGCGTGGGAGAGGAGAGAGAGAGAGGGAGATTCGGCCGGGAATCCCGCCTCTACGACGCGGGGAAGGGGGTGCGGAGTGGGAAAACGGGCGTGCGCGGCGTGGGGCGACGCGGGGAGGTGGCCCGGCGGCGGTTGCTGGCGCGTGGGCGCGCGGGGAAAGCGAACGGCGTGGGCGGCGGCGGTTGGTCGCGGGAGAGACGGCCCGGGCGGCGGCCCCACTTGTCAGCGCCCGGGAGGCGGCGCGGACTTCGGCGGCCTTGGGCCGGCTCGAGAGGGAGAGGAGGGGGCGGCGGGTGGCTGTGGGCGGCCTTGGGCCGGCCCGGGAGAGGGAGGGAGGGGGGCCGACGGCCCAAAAAGAGGAAAAAGAAAAGGAAAAAGGAAAAAAAATTTCCCAAGGATTTATTTATTGCGCTAGAGGTTTTTAATTGATTAAAATTATTTCTAGTGCTCTGAAAATTCCACTAAAAATCCTGTTAATGTATTTTAACATGGGGAACTCAAGAAAAATCCCACCATGCCATTTTCACTTGGTTTAATATATTTTTAAATTGGAATTTTGCTCTAGGTTAAAAAGGAAATTTTATTTTACGTGATTTATTTCACGCATTTTACCTGGAAAGCAAACTTCGGGGTGTGACACCCCTCTTGTGCCTAGGTGAATCCGGAAGCCGCATAGACCGTCACAGGGCCCATCCAAACTCCATCACCCCCACCCTTGCCTGGGTACGTCAGAAAGGAAAGAGCTACGCTAGAAGTCCAGCAGTTGTCCATTCTTGCTTGTGGTAAGCACTATAAGTCTTTCAGGGTTTCCTGCGAACCGGTCCTTAATTGCCATGGGAGCGATAAGCAAAACCATGCACTCACAGCGCACCATTAAGCCATATTTTAGTTGGATAATTACGACTAATAAAACATGGCTAAATGTCTCGAGCTTACAGCTCAGCAAGATGTTAAATGTAGATAGTGTAATTATCCCATTAAATGAGCTCGTGGTAATTAAGCATGGCTAAGCATATATAATTCTAACAAAGTCAACATAAGTGACATAAGCAAGTCAAATTATCACCCATGTTCAATGTTTTCCTCTGTTTACTGTTTAGACTGTTTAAACTCTGTTTAAACAAGATTAAACGGACTAAACGGATTTCTAAAAAATCACCCAAAAAAACATATTTATGCATGTAAAAAATCTTTTTTTTTCAGATTCTCATAGAATATGAAAGTCAACTCATAGGCATACAGCTAGAACCAAGAATAATACCACATCATTACTCATTAGAGTTCAGACATGGTCACTCACAACAATTTATTAATTGTCCAGCAAATATAAATAAGTTCTAACTTCCAAGTCCAAAGCAAAAGCAAAATAAAATAAGCAACCATGCATGTGTATTGAAAGAAAACCTAAGCCCCGTTGCATCTCGCATATATATATATACGGTGCTACTGGGCTCAAAAATCCAAAATCCATTCTGTCGAACTGTCACTCTATCGCCTAAACGGTGTGCTAAACGCGTGTTTCTTCCGTTTAGGCCCGCCTAGCACGTTTCCGTTTCTCCCGTTTAGGCCGTTTTTCAACGTGTTTGACCGTTTAAACGGTCTGGCCGTTTAGCCTGCCGTTTATGGCCTAAACAAGGCGGCCAACCTTTGTTTACCGTTTAATGGCCGTTTAGACGGCTGTTTAGCCCGTTTGGGCGAACATTGCCCATGTTTAGCAAAGGACGAATAACAAGTATGTATGGCATAAGCAAGCAGATAGGTAATTCCAATCCCTTGTAATTAGCAAAATATGCACTTTATTTGCAAACGATAAAACATTTTATAGATTAGGTTCAACATGCTCAAGGAGGAATGTGTGAATTGCCATGCATCTTCAAAACTCTTCCAGAGACTTTTCCTCGCGAACGTGATCTTCCGAAACGGCGAAATCTACACGCTGGCATGTAAAACGAGGAAAACCCTAATAAAAACCAAATAAACAGTACATCAAAAGTAAACAAACATGTAAACAATTTTAGATGAATTTTGCAAGTTGAATGACTCAATTTGGAGTTTGTATAAATTAGTTATGAATTTTACAAGTTCTGAGTCATTTAAATGAATTTTTGGAAATTAATTCAATTTATTGCGTAATTAATTATTATTTTTACAAAGGAAAAGGTGAGCGCTGGCGTCAGCAAGAGGCCGAGCGCCAACTAGCGGGCCCCACACGTCAGCGAGTCAAGTACGGCTAGCCTACCGTGGACCGAGTCCATGGAGGCGAGGGCGCGGGCGCGGGCGCACCACGTGGCACACACGTGGCGCCCACGGCGACCCGACAGGGAGGAGGTGGCGCCGACGTGGCGCCACGGCGACACCCACGCGGGACGCCACTAGGAAGCCCACGTGGACGGCTCGGAATCACCCCAAGGTGGATCGGGTGGCCATGGGCGAGCTGGGCGGGACCAGCCGGCCGCCCGGCCGGGATGTGGCGGCGCTCGGCGCGATGGTCGTCGGCGGCAACCATCGGCGCGGTGGCACGCGCAGGAGACGGTGGGGAAAGGTGGGGAAGAAAAGTGGAGCTCACCGAGGGCGACAGTGGAAGAGGCAGAAGGCGGCTGAGGGCTCCCGGACGGCGATGGGAACAATGGGGTGCGGCATGGAGCGGCGGAGCTCATGGTGGCGGCAGCGGAGCGCAGGGGCTGCTATAGCGGCGACGGCGTCGGCGGAGAGAGAGCGGGCGACAGGGAGTCCAAGGGAGGGTGCGGGAAGCTCCGGAGGGAGGAGAAAACGGGAGAGGGAGCTCGGGGGAGGGTTTTAATAGCCTGATAGGTGACGGGGAGGCCGGGGAGAGGCCGGAAGAGGCGGGCGCAGAGGTTACCGGTGTGAGCGGGATTCGGTTTGGCTCGGCGCCGATTTCACCGGGAAGAGAGGGGGATAAGGTGAAGGAGGTGGGGACGATTGCATCCAGTGCACGCAAGAGCGAGAGGCGACCGAAAAAGACGGCGACGTGGGCTGGTCGGCGGTTGCCGGCTCTCCTGATCGGAGGTTGGGGATGGAGCTGACAGGTGGGGTCCCCGGTCCCACCTGTCGGCAAGAGGGAGAGAGAGAAGGCTGGGAGGGGAGGTAAAACAGACTTTGAGTGAGGTGGAGGCACACGGGCCGACAGCCCAAGGAGGAGGGAGGGGAGGCGAGTGGGCCGGGGAGAGGAAGGGAGCCGGCCCGGGGAGAGAAGAGGACGGGCCGAGGAAGGAGGAAAAACAGACTTTAGGCCAGAAATGGAGAGGAGGCAGGCTGGGCTAGCGAGGGAAGAGAGAGATTGGAAAAAGATGGGCCAGATTCGGCCCGACTCCAAGCAGGAGGATTTTAAATTTGTTTTTCGATTTATTTAATTGATTAAATGATGTTTGTATTTTTAAAATTATTTCTTGAGGTCCAAAAATTCACGGGAAATTTCAGAGAGTACTTTAGGACATGGAGAATATTAAAAAATATTCCCAGCCATGATTTTTAAAGGAAATTCTTAATTCCCTCATTAATTGCACTTGTTAAATTGCTTTACAATTTAATATAAATTCTAGAAATGCTTTATTTAATGATTTTTTAATCCCGAACAAAAATCGGGGCGTGACATATTCTCAGTTGAGTTACGATGCTTTCCCCAAAACCCTTTAAGAGGAAAATTGGTAAAGTGAAAGCTATCCACAATTTAGGGGTGCAAAGGAAGCTGTCTTTTAGAGGCGCAGGAAGTGCAAGTTCATCATCGGCAGGAATACAGCAAGGAGAACATATATATGAGAGTACCCCTACAAGGATAGACGCTTTTGACGACTTTGAGAACATGGAAGAAAAGGGTAAAGAGATGATTGATGCTCAGCTGGCAGAAGAGGCAAATCAGATGCATGTGTTGGACGTGCACAATCCAAGGAAGACGTAGTCAGGCAAGGAGATGGAAGGTGGGGGAACAAACTCATTGACATCTAATGAGATGATCCCAACTATTAGGCACTTGAACTCTCAGCAAGAATCCATCAATGATGGTTCAACCGATGATGTTAACAACCCAAATAAGAGAAAAGCTCTTCCTGATGCTGTAACAAAGAGATCAGGTATTGTTCAGAAGGCACTGTTAGAATACAGCCGGAGGGGGGAAGATACACTGTTGGAACAGAAGAAGACCAAAAATGTTTCAAGGGCACTGAAACGCTTCAGAAGGATGCTGAGGTTAGTACTGGCTTGGAGGACTTGGAAGCAACTAGCTCTGGGGCTGCTAGTAAACTAGCGAGACCTAACATAGGGTCTTGCAAGGAGCAACGAGTTGCTTATCTTGGAAATATCATGGGTTGGGGAACATTGCGACAGTTCATGACTTGTGTGCCTTAGTCAAGGAGGTGGGTTCCCAGCTAATTTTTTTGTGTCAGACTAGACAAAGTGTGGAGAAGATTGGTCGTCTACGAAGGAGATTGGGTCTTAGAGGTTTTGTAGGAGTAAGTAGCGAAGGGATGAGTGGAGGTCTTGCTTTGTTTTGGCATGAATCTGTTTTTGTCGATGTTAGAGAATTAAATAAAAGATATATATTGATGTGTATGTGTGTTTGTCTCCTGATGATCCAATGTGGCATGATACCTTTGTGTATGGAGAACCCTGGACTGAAAATAAACATCGAATGTGGTCCATGCTTAGGACAATTCGACAATCATCAGACTCGACAGAAATGTATGCACTATGAAATTGTCTGGGAAAGAGAACCGGAAGCTGTATAGGTCATAGAAGACGCCTGGATCAGTGCGGGTGAAAAAGAAGATCTTGGTGACATCAACAAAGATCTTGCCAAAGTTATGGCAGCCCTGAGAACATGGAGTAAATCTAAGGTGAAGAATGTGAGGAGAGAATTAGAGAAAGCAAGGAAGAAGTTGTCAGAGTTACTAGGAGTAAATGCAGATAATACATTAATTTGCCAAGCTACTGACCACATGAATGAAATGCTGTATAGAGAGGAGATGTTGTGGTTACAATGATCTAGAGTAAACTGGTTGAAGGAGGGAGATCGTAATACCCGTTTCTTCCACAATCGGGCAGTTTGGCAGGCAAAAATGAATAAAATCACCAGGCTGAGGGATGCGGAGGGCACTGTTCATAATACGACAACGATGCTGGAAAACATGACGACGACATATTTTAGCTATGTTTTTACCGCGGATCCAAACATCAACCCTGAGAGTGTTACCTGCTTAATTCAAGATAAAGTCACAGAGGATATGAATGTGAAATTATGTGAGGAATTCAAGGAGGATGAGATTGCACAAGCATTGTTTCAGATCGGGCCTCTGAAATCTCCTGGACCGGATGGATTCCCTATTAGGTTTTATCAGCGGAATTGGGGTACAATTCAAGGAGACATAATAGGTGCATTCCACAAATCCTTTCAAATAGGTATGATGCCTGAGGGAGTTAATAATACTGCTACTGTTCTTATCCCTAAAACAGAGCAATCGCTGGAACTGCGGGACTTTCGGCCGATAAGTTTATTCAATGTGGTCTACAAAGTTGTTGCAAAATGGCTAGTTAACAAATTGTTAACATCAAAATTTGGTAAAGATAAGCTAGCAAAAAGGATTGGATCCAAGACGGATTTGAAGGGATAAGGTGGTTTCCAAGAACAAACAACACATCAGCTGGAGCCATATCGGTCGATATAAAATCGGATTCGGGCAGCCGATACGGGTAAAATGAATCGGAGTTGGTTGAGCCGATACGGGTAAACTGAATCGGACTTGGTTGAGCCGATACGGGTAAACTGAATCGGACTTGGTTGAGCCGATACAGATAGCTTGGCTTCGTGTTGGTTTTGGAGAAAGACTTGAAGATATTGCCAACTAGGAATTGAGTCCAGATAAGGCAATTGTATCTATTAATTAAGAATAAGAGTTAGTTTCTTTTTTGTAATATTGTGGTAAGAGTCCACCTAGAACTTGTTTGTTTAGGCAAGTTGTAAATAGTGTCCGACAATGTAACGCCCGTTTTGTCGCGGCGTTAGCGGGAAAACTAATCTGCTAAAAACCCTAATTGCGAAAATTTGCTCTTCGGTTGAGTCTTGTCGTGTGCCAAGGTCTCGTGTCTCCCCTCCCACTTCAATCCCGGAGAGAACCGCGAAATCGGATTTCAAATCCGAGCCCTAAACCTCCCAGAATCAAACCCTAAGAAAAAGTCTAAGTTACCTCCCTTGTCCCGGGCCGTTTTCCCTTCCCGGCCTGTTTCTTTTCCCTTTCTTTTCCCTGGGCCGCTGCCGGCCCAGTCCTCCCTTTCCCCTCTTCCTTCCCTGGGCCGCCCCCCCCGGCCCAGCTCTCTCTTCCTCTTGGGCCGCCTCGGCCCAGCCGCTGCCCGGCCGCCTCCCTCCCGCTGGGCCGCGCCAGGCCGCTCGGCCCGCGCGCGCCCGAGCCGGTCCGCCGGCTCTCCCCCTCTCTCTCTCTTTCCCGTTTCTTCTCCCAGCCCCGCCGGCGCCGTTCCGTCCCGCCTCCGCCGCTGGCCCCCGCCTCGGCCCCGCCGCCTGCGCGCGTGCCGACAAGGCGCCGAGCGCGCCCCCTCGCCCCCTTCTCTCCTCCCCCGCGCGCGCGCGCCCTTGCCCGAATCGGCAAGGGGGCAAGCCCCCTTTTCCCTCCTCTTTTCCTTTTCTTTTCTCTTCTCTCTCGGCAGCCGACCGCCGCCGACGTCACCTGCGGCCGCGCTTGGCCGCTAGCGCGGGGAGCGCCCGCGCGGTCCCCTCGCCGCGCTCCACCGCCTTTCCCCTCCGCCCCAAACCGACCTAATTCCCCCTCTACAAATCCCCCCCCTCTCTCGCCCCGGCCGCCATTGCCACCCCGAGCTCCCCACTCCGCCTCGCTGCCACCGCCGCCCTTGCCGACCACCGCCGCCGCAGCCGAGGGCTCCCGAAGGAGCCCCGGGCGCCGCCTTGCCCGCCCTCACCCTCGGCCGGACCCGCGCCGCCGCCCGCGTCGTCACCCCGTCCCCGGCAAGCACCGCCCGCCGCGGTAACCCCCCCCCCTCTCCCCCTCTCCCCTTTTCCCTCGCGGTTAGGCCGCTAGGTAGCCGTGGTTCTCCCCCGGGCACCGCCGTCGTGCCGTCGCCCTTTCCCCCCTTGCTCCGTCCCCGTGCGCCCATGCCGCCGTCACGTGGCGCCGTCGTCGGCCGCTACCGCCCCCCCCCTCTTTTCTCTTCAATCCTCGCCGGCGAGCCGACTCCGCTTCACCTCCCCTCACCCGCCGGTGCCCGCCGCCGCCCGCTCCGACTCGTCGCCCCGCCGGAGCCCGCGCTCGTCGCCGACCGCCGCGAGCCGCCCTCTCCGGGGGCGAGCCCCCCCCTTCTCCCCTCTCGGTCCGACGTGGTGTCCACGTGGGCGCCACGTCCGCCCGCCCCGGCCCCACGGAGGCCGGTCAAACCCCCTTCATCGGCCGGGCCGCGCGGCCCAGTCGGCCGCTCGGCCTCTTTCCCGCCTCGGCCCCTCTCCCGCTTGGCCCACTCGGCCAACGGCCTCCCTCTCGCGAATCGGCCGACCGCGTAGGCCGCGACCCTTCGGCCTCGGTCCCCTCGGCCCATCGGCCTGCTCCGGCCCATCGGCCGCTAGGCCCATCGGCCATTTCCCTCCCGCGCGCCGATCGGCCGTGGGCTAATTCCTTGGGCCATCGGCCGGCCCATCAGTCCCCTCGGCCCAACGGCCTCCTTGCTCGGCCCAGGCCGGTTCCCTTCGGGCCGCCGGCCCAATTATTTCGGCCGCGCCCGTTCTATTCTTTTGGGCTGCTCTAGGCCGCCCAAATTAAAGTCTAATTGGCATCCCTCCTTCTTTTCTTTTCAGGGAATTATTAATTAATTATTAATTCATTTTCTTTATTCCAGAAAATCCTTTAATCTTCAGAAATTCATATCTTTTCAACCGTTCGTCCGATTGACTCCGTTCCACTTCCAAAATTCCTCAAAAATCGAGATCTACCTAATGGCACGCTTAGTGGTCCTTATTAGGGCTTCTTTTTATCGCTTTGTTGAGTCGTCTCGTTTCGCGTGTAGTCTCGGAGCCCGAGGACCCGCAGTGCGCGGATTTCGAGGAAGAAGCTCAAGATCTCGAGCAAGGCAAGTCACCTTTGATCAATTGAACCTATAATTTAAATTAAGTATTTTGATTCCGCAAACTATGCATTAATTAGGTCACACTTGGCACTAGGCCTCGGTTTGCAATACAACCGGCAGGCCCTACCCATTTGCTGCATTCACCTTCCTTGATAATTGAATACCCTAACACCCTTGTCACCCCTCAGGAGATGCCTCGGTATCCGTACCTCGGGTACGAATATCGGGACTCCCCTCGAACTTAAAAATTGATCACCTGGGTAAAATTTGAGTTTACAAAATGCTTGGAAAACCCGACACTTGGGTCGGTGTCTTGAAAACTAAAGTGAGTTTCTAAAACTCGCGGTACGGGAGACGTGCTGGAGGTACGGTCTGCTCGTTCTCGCTCTAAGGACCGATTCCTTGGGAACTACATCCAAGCATATGTCAAGTACGACCACATGGGTGATATGGGACGCCCCTGGCTGAGT
>BDMV01000004.1:31437379-31450989 GCA_008326285.1 Oryza officinalis | reverse complement strand
AAACTTTAAGGACATTGCCCTAAAACGCATCGTTATCCAAAAGTTGTGCCAAACAAGGTGAGGAATGTGTTTATTCGCCAAGTTTCTAAACTTTTCACCTGAAAAGGTTGTATGCTCCATGACGTAGCACACATGAGTGCCACTCCAGGGCCTTGTAGAATGTCCCCGTTGCCAGACATCAATCGAAACGACTTCCGTTATGATGGAAATGCATGACAACATGGAATTTGAAGTGAGTTTTTTAGCCCGTCCAATGTCGTTCTTTCCCTGCCGCACTACCAAAAATTACTTCCTAAATCTGACGTGCTCAGTGTAGAAGGGCCCTCAACGGACCAGATTCACTTATTGTAGGGTTAGTTCCTTCGAAACTTTAAGGACATTGCCCTAAAACGCATCGTTATCCAAAAGTTGTGCCAAACAAGGTGAGGAATGTGTTTATTCGCCAAGTTTCTAAACTTTTCACCTGAAAAGGTTGTATGCTCCATGACGTAGCACACATGAGTGCCACTCCAGGGCCTTGTAGAATGTCCCCGTTGCCAGACATCAATCGAAACGACTTCCGTTATGATGGAAATGCATGACAACATGGAATTTGAAGTGAGTTTTTTAGCCCGTCCAATGTCGTTCTTTCCCTGCCGCACTACCAAAAATTACTTCCTAAATCTGACGTGCTCAGTGTAGAAGGGCCCTCAACGGACCAGATTCACTTATTGTAGGGTTAGTTCCTTCGAAACTTTAAGGACATTGCCCTAAAACGCATCGTTATCCAAAAGTCGTGCCAAACAAGGTGAGGAATGTGTTTATTCGCCAAGTTTCTAAACTTTTCACCTGAAAAGGTTGTATGCTCCATGACGTAGCACGCATGAGTGCCACTCCAGGGCCTTATAGAATGTCTCCGTTGCCAGATATCTGTCGAAACGACATCCGTTATGATGGAAATGCATCACAACATGGAATTTGAAGAGTGTTTTTTAGCTCTTCCAATGTTATTCTTTCCCTGCGACGCTACCACAAATTAGTTCCTGAACCTGACGTGCTCTGTGTAGAAGGTCTCTCAACGGGCTAGATTAACTTGTTGTTGGGTTATTTCCATCAAAACTTTAAGGACATTACCCTAAAACGGATCGCTTATCCAAACGGTGTGCCAAACAAGGCGAGGAATGTGTTTATTGACAAAGTTTCTAAACTTTTCACCTGAAAAGGTTTCATGCTGCATGACCTAGCACGCATGAGTGCCACTCCAGGGCCTTGTAGAATGTCTCCGTTGCTGGATATCAGTTGAAACGACATCCATTATGATGGAAATGCATGACAACATGGAATTTCAAGAGAGGTTTTTAGCCCGTCCAATGTCGTTCTTTCCCTGCCACACTATCACAAATTTGTTCCTGAACCTGACGTGCTCGGTGTAGAAGGACCCTCAACAGATCAGTTTCACTTGTTGTAGGGTTATTTCCATCAAAACTTTAAGGACATTGCCCTAAAATGCATCACTCATTCAAAGGGTGTGGCAAACAAGGCGAGGAATGTGTTTATTCGCCAAGTTTCTAAACTTTTCACCTGAAAAGGTTGTATGCACCATGACGTAGCACGTATGAGTGCCACTGCAGGGCCTTGTAGAATGTCTCCGTTGCCAGATATTAGTCGAAACGACATCCGTTATGATGGAAATGCATGACAACATGGAATTTGAAGAGAGTTTTTTAGCTCTGCCAATGTTATTCTTTCCCTGCCGCACTACCAAAAATTACTTCCTGAACCTGACGTGCTCAGTGTAGAAGGGCTCTCAACGGGCCAGATTAACTTGTTGTCGGGTGATTTCCAACAAAACTTTAAGGACATTACCCGAAAACGCATCGCTTATCCAAAGGGTGTGCCAAACAAGGCGAGGAATGTGTTTATTGACAAAGTTTCTAAACTTTTCACCTGAAAAGGTTGCATGCTGCATGACGTAGCACGCATGAGTGCCACTCCAGGGCCTTGTAGAATGTCTGCATTGCTGGATATCAGTTGAAACGACATCCGTTATGATGGAAATGCATGACAACATGGAATTTGAAGAGAGGTTTTTAGCCCGTCCAATGTCGTTCTTTCCCTGCCACACTATCACAAATTTGTTCCTGAACCTGACGTGCTCGGTGTAGAAGGACCCTCAACAGACCAGATTCACTTGTTGTAGGGTTATTTCCATCAAAACTTTAAGGACATTGCCCTAAAACGCATCGCTCATCCAAAGGGTGTGGCAAACAAGGCGAGGAATGTGTTTATTCGCCATGTTTCTAAACTTTTCACCTGAAAAGGTTGTATGCTCCATGACGTAGCACGTATGAGTGCCACTGCAGGGCCTTGTAGAATGTCTCCGTTGCGAGATATCTGTCGAAACAACATCCGTTATGCTGGAAATGCATGACAACATGGAATTTGAAGAGAGTTTTTTAGCCCGTCCAATGTCGTTCTTTCCCTGCCACACTATCACAAATTAGTTCCTGAACCTGACGTGCTCGGTGTAGAAGGGCCCTCAACGGACCAGATTCACTTGTCGTAGGGTTATTTCCATCAAAACTTTAAGGACATTGCCCTAAAACGCATCGCTTATCCAAAGGGTGTGGCAAACAAGGCGAGGAATGTGTTTATTCGCCAAGTTTCTAAACTTTTCACCTGAAAAGGTTGTATGCTCCATGACGTAGCACGCATGAGTGCCACTCCAGGGCCTTGTAGAATGTCCCCGTTGCCAGATATCAGTCGAAACGACATCCGTTATGATGGAAATGCATGACAACATGGAATTTGAAGAGAGTTTTTTAGCTCTTCCAATGTCATTCTTTCCCTGCGACGCTACCACAAATTAGTTCCTGAACCTGACGTGCTCTGTGTAGAAGGTCTCTCAACGGGCCAGATTAACTTGGTGTCGGGTTATTTCCATCAAAACTTTAGGGACATTACCCTAAAACGCATCGCTTATCCAAAGGGTGTGCCAAACAAGGCGAGGAATGTGTTTATTGACAAAGTTTCTAAACTTTTCACCTGAAAAGGTTGCATGCTGCATGACGTAGTGAGTGCCACTCCAGGGCCTTGTAGAATGTCTCCGTTGCTGGATATCAGTTGAAACGACATCCGTTATGATGGAAATGCATGACAACATGGAATTTGAAGAGAGGTTTTTAGCCCGTCCGATGTCGTTCTTTCCCTGCCACACTATCACAAATTACTTCCTAAACCTGACGTGCTCGGTGTGGAAGGGCCCTCAACGGACCAGATTGACTTGTTGTAGGGTTGTTTCCATCAAAACTTTAAGGACATTGCCCTAAAACGCATCGCTTATCCAACGGGTGTGGCAAACAAGGCGAGGAATGTGTTTATTCGCCAAGTTTCTAAACTTTTCACCTGAAAATGTTGTATGCTGCATGACGTAGCACGCATGAGTGCAACTCTAGGGCCTTGTAGAATGTCTCCGATGCCAGATATAAGTCGAAACGCATCCGTTATGTTGGAAATGCATGACAACATGGAATTTGAAGAGAGTTTTTTAGCTCGTCCAATGTCGTTCTTTCCGTACCACACTACCAAAAATTACTTTCTAAACCTGACATGCTCCGTGTAGAAGGGCCCTCAACGAACCAGATTCACTTGTTGTAGGGTTATTTCCATCGAAATTTTGAGGACATTGCCCTAAAACGCACCGTTATCCAAAAGTTGTGCCAAACATGGTGAGGAATGTGTTGATTCGCCAAGTTTCTAAACTTTTCACCTGAAAAGGTTGTATGCTCCATGACGTAGCACATATGAGTGCCACCCCAGGGCCTTGTAGAATGTCTCCGTTGCCAGATATCAGTCGAAACGACATCCGTTATGATGGAAATGCTTGACAACATGGAATTTGAAGAGAGTTTTTTGGCCCGTCCAATGTCGTTCTTTCCCTGCCACACTACCAAAAATTACTTCCTAAACCTGACGTGCTCGGTGTAGAAGGGCCCTCAACGGACCAGATTCACTTGTCGTAGGGTTATTTCCATCGAAACTTTAAGGACATTGCCCTAAAACGTATCGCTTATCCAAAGGGTGTGGCAAACAAGGCGACGAATGTGTTTATTCGCCAAGTTTCTAAACTTTTCACCGGAAAAGGTTCTATGCTCCATTTTGTAGCACGCATGAATGCCACTCTAGGGCCTTGTAGAATGTCTCCGTTGCCAGATATCAGTCGAAACGACATCCGTTATGATGAAAATGCATAACAACATGGAATTTGATGAGAGTTTTTTAGCCTGTCCAATGTCGTTCTTTCCCTGCCACACTATCACAAATTTGTTCCTGAACCTGACGTGCTCGGTGTAGAAGGGCCCTCAACGGACCTGATTCACTTGTTGTAGGGTTATTTCCATCGAAACTTTAAGGACGTTGCCTTAAAATGCATCGCTTATCCAATGGGTGTGGCAAACAAGGCGAGGAATGTGTTTATTCGCCAAGTTTCTAAACTTTTCACCTGAAAAGGTTGTATGCTCCATGACGTAGCACGCATGAGTGCCACTCTAGGGCCTTGTAGAATGTCTCCGTCGCCAGATATCAGTCGAAACGACATCTGTTATGATGGAAATGCATGACAACATGGAATTTGAAGAGAGTTTTTTAGCCCGTCCAATGTCGTTCTTTCCCTGCCACACTACCAAAAATTACTTCCTAAACCTGACGTGCTCGGTGTAGAAGGGCCCTCAACGGACCAGATTCACTTGTTGTAGGGTTATTTCCATCGAAACTTTAAGGACATTGCCCTAAAACGCATCGTTATCCAAAAGTTGTGGCAAACAAGGTGAGGATGTGTTTATTCGCCAAGTTTCTAAACTTTTCACCTGAAAAGGTTGTATGCTCCATGAGGTAGCACGTATGAGTGTCATTCCAAGGCCTTGTAGAATGTCTTCGTTGCCAGATATCAGTCGAAACGACATCCGTTATGATGGAAATGCATGACAACATGGAATTTGAAGAGAGTTTTTTAGCCCGTCCAATGTCGTTCTTTCCCTGCCACAGTACCAAAAATTACTTCCTAAACCTGACGTGCTGGGTGTAGAAGGGCCCTCAACGGACCAGATTCACTTGTTGTAGGGTTATTTCCATCGAAACTTTAAGGACATTGCCCTAAAACGCATCGCTTATCCAATGGGTGTGGCAAACAAGGCGAGGAATGTGTTTATTGACCAAGTTTCTAAACTTTTCACCTGAAAAGGTTGCAGGCTGCATGACGTAGCACGCATGAGTGCAACTCCAGGGCCTTGTAGAATGTCTCCGTCGCTGGATATCAGTCGAAACGACATCTGTTATGATGGAAATGGATGACAACATGGAATTTGAAGAGAGTTTTTTAGCCCGTCCAATGTCGTTCTTTCCCTGCCATACTACCAAAAATTACTTCCTAAACCTGACGTGCTCGGTGTAGAAGGGCCCTCAACGGACCAGATTCACTTGTTGTAGGGTTATTTCCATCGAAACTTTAAGGACATTGCCCTAAAACGCATCGTTATCCAAAAGTTGTGGCAAACAAGGTGAGGATGTGTTTATTCGCCAAGTTTCTAAACTTTTCACCTGAAAAGGTTGTGTGCTCCATGACGTAGCATGTATGAGTGCCATTCCAGGGCCTTGTAGAATGTCTTCGTTGCCAGATATCTGTCGAAACGACATCCGTTATGATGGAAATGCATGACAACATGGAATTTGAAGAGAGTTTTTTAGCCCGTCCAATGTCGTTCTTTCCCTGCCACAGTATCACAAATTAGTTCCTGAACCTGACGTGCTCAGTGTAGAAGGGCCCTCAACGGACCAGATTCACTTGTTGTAGGGTTATATCCATCGAAACTTTAAGGACATTGCCCTAAAACGCATCGCTTATCCAAAGGGTGTGGCAAACAAGGCGTGGAATGTGTTTATTGACCAAGTTTCTAAACTTTTCACCTGAAAAGGTTATAGGCTGCATGACGTAGCACGCATGAGTGCAACTCTAGGGCCTTGTAGAATGTCTCCGTTGCTAGATATCAGTCGAAACGACATCCGTTATGATGGAAATGCATGACAACATGGAATTTGAAGAGAGTTTTTTAGCTCGTCCAATGTCGTTCTTTCCCTACCACACTACCAAAAATTACTTTCTAAACCTGACGTGCTCAGTGTAGAAGGGCCCTTAATAGACCAGATTCACTTGTTGTAGGGTTATTTCCATCGAAAATTTAAGGACATTGCCCTAAAACGCATCGTTATCCAAAAGTTGTGCAAAACATGGTGAGGAATGTGTTTATTCGCCAAGTTTCTAAACTTTTCACCTGAAAAGGTTGTATGCTCCATGACGTAGCACGCATGAGTGCCACTCCAGGGCCTTGTAGAATGTCTCCGTTGCCAGATATCAGTTGAAACAACATCCGTTATGCTGAAAATGCATGACAACATGGAATTTGAAGAGAGTTTTTTAGCCCGTCCAATGTCGTTCTTTCCCTGCCACACTATCACAAATTAGTTCCTGAACCTGACGTGCTCAGTGTAGAAGGGCCCTCAACGGACCAGATTCAATTGTTGTAGGGTTATTTCCATCGATACTTTAAGGACATTGCCCTAAAACGCATCGCTTATCCAAAGGGTGTGGCAAACAGGGCAAGGAATGTGTTTATTCGCCAAGTTTCTAAACTTTTCACCTGAAAAGGTTGTATGCTCCATGACGTAGCACGCATGAGTGCCACTCCAGGGCCTTGTAGAATGTCTCCGTTGCCAGATATCAGTCCAAACAACATCCGTTATGATGGAAATGCAAGACAACATGGAATTCGAAGAGAGTTTTTTAGCCCGTCCAATGTCGTTCTTTCCCTGCCACACTACCAAAAATTACTTCCTAAACCTAACGTCCTCGGTGTAGAAGGGCTCTCAACGGACCAGATTAACTTGTTGTGGGGTTATTTCCATCAAAACTTTAAGGACATTACCCTAAAACGCATCGATTATCCAAAGGGTGTGCCAAACAAGGCGAGGAATGTGTTTATTGACAAAGTTTCTAAACTTTTCACATGAAAAGGTTGCAGGCTGCATGACGTAGCACGCATGAGTGCAACTCCAGGGCCTTGTAGAATGTCTCCGTTGCTGGATATCAGTCGAAACGACATCCGTTATGATGGAAATGAATGACAACATGGAATTTGAAGAGAGTTTTTTAGCCCATCCAATGTCGTTCTTTCCCTACCACACTACCAAAAATTACTTCCTAAACCTGACGTGCTCAGTGTAGTAGGGCTTTCAACGGACCAGATTCACTTGTTGTAGGGTTATTTCCATAAAAACTTTAAGGACATTGCCCTAAAACGCATCGTTATCCAAAATTTGTGCCAAACAAGGTGAGGAATGTGTTTATTCGCCAAGTTTCTAAACTTTTCACCTGAAAAGGTTGTATGCTCCATGACGTAGCACGTATGAGTGCCATTCCAGGGCCTTGTAGAATGTCTTCGTTGCCAGATATCAGTCGAAACGACATCCGTTATGATGGAAATGCATGACAACATGGAATTTCAAGAGAGTTTTTCAGCCCGTCCAATGTCGTTCTTTCCCTGCCACAGTACCAAAAATTACTTCCTAAACCTGACGTGCTCGGTGTGGAAGGGCCCTCAATGGACCAGATTCACTTCTTGTAGGGTTATTTCCATCGAAACTTTAAGGACATTGCCCTAAAACGCATCGCTTATCCAAAGGGTGTGGCAAACAAGGCGTGGAATGTGTTTATTGACCAAGTTTCTAAACTTTTCACCTGAAAAGGTTATATGCTGCATGACGTAGCACGCATGAGTGCAACTCTAGGGCCTTGTAGAATGTCTCCGTTGCTAGATATCAGTCGAAACGACATCCGTTATGTTGGAAATGCATGACAACATGGAATTTGAAGAGAGTTTTTTAGCTCGTCCAATGTCGTTCTTTCCGTACCACACTACCAAAAATTACTTTCTAAACCTGACATGCTCCGTGTAGAAGGGCCCTCAACGGACCAGATTCACTTGTTGTAGGGTTATTTCCATCAAAGCTTTAAGGACATTGCCCTAAAACGCATCGTTATCCAAAAGTTGTGCCAAACATGGTGAGGAATGTGTTTATTCGCCAAGTTTCTAAACTTTTCACCTGAAAAGGTTGTATGCTCCATGACGTAGCACATATGAGTGCCACCCCAGGGCCTTGTAGAATGTCTCCGTTGCCAGATATCAGTGGAAACGACATCCGTTATGATGGAAATGCTTGACAACATGGAATTTGAAGAGAGTTTTTTGGCCCGTCCAATGTCGTTCTTTCCCTACCACACTACCAAAAATTACTTCCTAAAACTGACGTGCTCGGTGTAGAAGGGCCTTCAACGGACCAGATTCACTTGTTGTAGGGTTATTTCCATCGAAACTTTAAGGACATTGCCCTAAAACGCATCGATATCCAAAAGTTGTGCCAAACAAGGTGAAGAATGTGTTTATTCGCCAAGTTTCTAAACTTTTCACCTGAAAAGGTTGTATGCTCCATGACGTAGCACGTATGAGTGCCACTCCAGGGCCTTGTAGAATGTCTCCGTTGCCAGATATCATTCGAAACGACATCCGTTATGATGGAAATGCATGACAACATGGAATTTGAAGAGAGTTTTTTAGCCCGTCCAATGTCGTTCTTTCCCTGCCACACTACCAAAAATTACTTCCTAAACCTGACATGCACGGTGTAGAAGGGCCCTCAACGGACCAAATTCACTTGTTGTAGGGTTATTTACATCGAAACTTTAAGGACATTGCCCTAAAACGTATCGCTTATCCAAAGGGTGTGGCAAACAAGGCGAGGAATGTGTTTATTCGCCAAGTTTCTAAACTTTTCACCTGAAAAGGTTCTATGCTCCATTATGTAGCACGCATGAATGCCACTCTAGGGCCTTGTAGAATGTCTCCGTTGCCAGATATCAGTCGAAACGACATCCGTTATGATGAAAATGCATAACAACATGGAATTTGAAGAGAGTTTTTTAGCCTGTCCAATGTCGTTCTTTCCCTGCCACACTATCACAAATTTGTTCCAGAACCTGACGTGCTCGGTGTCGAAAGGCCCTCAACGGACCAGATTCACTTGTTGTAGGGTTATTTCCACCGAAACTTTAAGGACATTGCCCTAAAATGCATCGCTTATCCAATGGGTGTGGCAAACAAGGCGAGGAATGTGTTTATTCGCCAAGTTTCTAAACTTTTCACCTGAAAAGTTTGTATGCTCCATGACGTAGCACGCATGAGTGCCACTCCAGGGCCTTGTAGAATGTCTCCGTCGCCAGATATCAGTCGAAGCGACATCCGTTATGATGGAAATGCATGACAACATGGAATTTGAAGAGAGTTTTTTAGCCCGTCCAATGTCGTTCTTTCCCGGCCACACTACCAAAAATTACTTCCTAAACCTGACGTGCTCGGTGTAGAAGGGCCCTCAACAGACCGGATTCACTTGTTGTAGGGTTATTTCCATCGAAACTTTAAGGACATTGCCCTAAAACGCATCGTTATCCAAAAGTTGTGCCAAACAAGGTGAGGAATGTGTTTATTCGCCAAGTTTCTAAACTTTTCACCTGAAAAGGTTGTATGCTCCATGACGTAGCACGTATGAGTGCCATTCCAGGGCCTTGTAGAATGTCTTCCTTGCCAGATATTAGTCGAAACGACATCCGTTATGATGGAAATGCATAACAACATGGAATTTGAAGAGAGTTTTTTAGCCTGTCCAATGTCGTTCTTTCCCTGCCACACTATCACAAATTTGTTCCTGAACCTGACGTGCTCGATTTAGAAGGGCCCTCAACGGACCAGATTCACTTGTTGTAGGGTTATTTCCATCGAAACTTTAAGGACATTGCCCTAAAAAGCATCGCTTATCCAAAGGGTGTGGCAAACAAGGCGTGGAATGTGTTTATTGACCAAGTTTCTAAACTTTTCACCTGAAAAGGTTATATGCTGCATGACGTAGCACGCATGAGTGCAACTCTAGGGCCTTGTAGAATGTCTCCATTGCTAGATATCAGTCGAAACGACATCCGTTATGATGGAAATGCACGACAACATGGAATTTGAAGAGAGTTTTTTAGCTCGTCCAATATCGTTCTTTCCCTACCACACTACCAAAAATTACTTTTTAAACCTGACGTGCTCAGTGTAGAAGGGCCCTCAACGGACCAGATTCACTTGTTGTAGGGTTATTTTCATCGAAACTTTGAGGACATTGCCCTAAAACGCATCGTTATCCAAAAGTTGTGCCAAACATGGTGAGGAATGTGTTTATTCGCCAAGTTTCTAAACTTTTCACCCGAAAAGGTTGTATGCTCCATGACGTAGCACGCATGAGTGCCACTCCAGGGCCTTGTAGAATGTCTCCGTTGCCAGATATCAGTTGAAACGACATCCGTTATGATGAAAATGCATGACAACATGGAATTTGAAGAGAGTTTTTTAGCCCGTCCAATGTCGTTCTTTCCCTGCCACACTATCACAAATTAGTTCCTGAACCTGACGTGCTCAGTGTAGAAGGGCCCTCAACGGACCAGATTCAATTGTTGTAGGGTTATTTCCATCGATACTTTAAGGACATTGCCCGAAAACGCATCGCTTATCCAAAGGGTGTGGCAAACTAGGCAAGGAATGTGTTTATTGACCAAGTTTCTAAACTTTTCACCTGAAAAGGTTGCAGGCTGCATGACGTAGCACGCATGAGTGCAACTCCAGGGCCTTGTAGAATGTCTCCGTTGCTGGATATCAGTCGAAACGACATCCGTTATGATGGAAATGAATGACAACATGGAATTTGAAGAGAGTTTTTTAGCCCATCCAATGTCGTTCTTTCCCTACCACACTACCAAAAATTACTTCCTAAACCTGACGTGCTCGGTGTAGAAGGGCCTTCAACGGACCAGATTCACTTGTTGTAGGGTTATTTCCATCGAAACTTTAAGGACATTGCCCTAAAACGCATCGTTATCCAAAAGTTGTGCCAAACAAGGTGACGAATGTGTTTATTCGCCAAGTTTCTAAACTTTTCACCTGAAAAGGTTGTATGCTCCATGACGTAGCACGTATGAGTGCCACTCCAGGGCCTTGTAGAATGTCTCCGTTTACAGATATCAGTCGAAACGACATCCGTTATGATGGAAATGCATGACAACATGGAATTTGAAGAGAGTTTTTTAGCCCGTCCAATGTCGTTCTTTCCCTGCCACACTACCAAAAATTACTTCCTAAACCTGACGTGCTCGGTGTAGAAGGGCCCTCAACGGAACAGATTCACTTGTTGTAGGGTTATCTCCATCGAAACTTTAAGGACATTGCCCTAAAACGCATCGCTTATCCAAAGGGTGTGGCAAACAAGGCGAGGAATGTGTTTATTCGCCAAGTTTCTAAACTTTTCACCTGAAAAGGTTGTATGCTCCATGACGTAGCACGCATGAGTGCCACTCTAGGGCCATGTAGAATGTCTCCGTTGCCAGATATCAGTCGAAACGACATCCGTTATCATGGAAATGCAAGACAACATGGAATTTGAAGAGAGTTTTTTAGCCCGTCCAATGTCGTTCTTTCCCAGCCACACTGCCAAAAATTACTTCCTAAACCTGACGTGCTTGGTGTAGAAGGGCCCTCCACGGACCAGATTCACTTGTTGTAGGGTTATTTCGATCGAAACTTTAAGGACATTGCCCTAAAACGCATCGCTATCCAAAAGTTGTGCCAAACAAGGTGAGGAATGTGTTTATTCGCGAAGAAAATTTTGATGCAAGGAACCCCCTTTTTTTTTCAAAAATCCCAAAGACCACACCACCATTCCCAATTTTTTCCCAAAGCAATTTAAAATTTAAGGGAAAATGCACATGAAAAATTTTAGAGGGCTCTTAAGGTTTCCAGTTGGCTTGTCATACGGTCAAGGTCGGCTCTGATACCAACTTGTCACGCCCAGAAATTCACTACCAGAATTTCTAAAGCAAATTGTGTATTAAAATCCCTGTCCAGGACCAGCCAGGGTAAACAAATGACAAAGTTGCCATACAGATCCACGTCTTACAAAACAATAAAAATCTCTTACAAAACTGCAGCGAAAAAAGGAAACAACTAATCTAAAAAAAACTAAACACTCGCAACGTAGCGACTCCACTCCACAGGCAAACCTCAACGGTAGCAACAAGCCTACTCTTCTGAAAAGTCTTCCTCTGACACAACCTCCAACTCTGGTGTGGGGAAAAAAATAAAGCAAGACTGAGTACTACCCACTGTACTCAACAAGTCATACCGGAAAGGAAAATAATGATGCAAGTAATAACAAAGGAGAGCTGCAATGGTTATTTTGCATACAATACGCATTTAAAAACAATAGTTGAAAACAGTAAAACAGTTGAATTAATTAGTCATAATTAAACCATCACTGTCCAACGCTACACCACGTTGCGACAGGCCCAACCATCCACCTGAACTAAACCATTTCCATTAAGTCAAATTATTAAAGAGTTCAACTAATCACGGTGAATCTGGTTGATCGCCCATAACCGCGGGCACGGCTATTCGAATAGTTTTACTCTGATCAGAGGTGTACATCTGTACCCACAAGACACAGTCCTACAACACATTACTGTGCGCCAACATACCACCACGGTACACTGGAAAAGGAGCTGTGACAGGACCCTTCGCATAACCCTTCCTAACCAATCGCACCACACCTCAGGTTTCGCCCCCGCTCCGCTTCCCGGCAACGGGCAGCCCCCTCTCGTGCCTTGGTGAATCCGGCAGCCAAGCAACCGGTATATCCCCGGCCGACTCAACTCCATCACGCCCACCCTTTCCGGGGAACGTCGGCTAGGAAAAAGCTATACTCCGAATCCAGCCATTACCCACGCTGGCTTGTGGAAAGTACGGTAATTCTTCCAGGGTTTCCCGCGAACCGGTCCTTAATCGTCATGAGCACGACCATCAAAACCATGTGCTCACAACCCACCATTAATCAATATTTCAATTGAAACATTTAATTAAATCACCCACGATTAACCATCGCGAGCCAACATGAAATAACCATCATTAAGTATTAATGAAGCTTTAAATAACCCATTTGTGAGCTAATGTTTCTAAGCAGGGCTAAGCAAGTTCTATTATAGCAACTATTCAAATTATTTCCCAAGCTATCAAAGGAATAAGGTAATCCCAATACAAGGCTGAGTACAATAGGTAAACTATCCCATAAATGACACTATAAAACAATGCAGTATTTAGAGAAAAATAAGACTGTTTCGCAATTTAGGTACAACATGATCAAATGAATAAGTATGACTTGCCTTGCTCTTGCGCTGGGTCGACTTCGGCAACGACTTCGAAGTAAACCGGAGAATCGGAAATACCGGAATCTACACGACAAACAAAGCAAACAACAATACATGCTATAAGTCTACTGAAACAAAGCACAAAACTATTTTTAATGGATTCTCTGCATTTTTATGAATTTTCTGAGACTTGAACGGACTAAAACGGAGTCCGGATGAATTAGTTATGAATTTTTGAAGTTATCTGTGTTTTTACTAAAACAGAAAAATCCTTAATTAATTATTGCGCAATAAACCC
>BDMV01000004.1:31424637-31437279 GCA_008326285.1 Oryza officinalis | reverse complement strand
TCGGCCGCGGGCGGGCCCACGCGTCAGCGGGCGAGCGGCGCGGGGAGGCGCGGCGGACTTCCGGGCGGCCTTGGGCCGGCCCAGGAGGGGAAACGGCGGGGCGCGGGGAGGCAGCGCAGCCTTGGGCCGAGGAGGGAAGCGGCGACGGCTTGGGCCGGCTGAGCCGAGGGAGAGGGGAGGGAGAGCGGCGCGCGGGGTGGCGCTCGGCTTGGGCGGAGGGAGAGAAAATGGGCCGACGGCCCGAGAAGAGGAAAAGGAAAAAGAAAAGGAAAAAGAATTTCCCAGGGATTTATTTATTGCGCTTGAGGGTTTTTAATTGGTTAAAATTATTTCTGGGGCTCTGAAAATTCCACTAAAAATCCTGTTAATGTATTTTGACATGGGGAACTCAAGAAAAATTCCACCTTGCCATTTCCACTTCTTTAATGCATTATTTAATTGGGTTTTTCTCCAGATTTAATTAAGCAATTTCTCAGATAAATTATTAAATAAGATTTTTACTCTTTGGGAGAACCTCAGGGTGTGACAAACCTACCCCCCTTAAACGGAATCTCGACCCCGAGATTCGGAGGTGCTGGCGAAGAGGTGCGGATGGGCAGCCTTCAATTCATCCTCTCTTTCCCATGTAGCTTCTTCCTCGGAATGATGGCTCCACTGAACTCTGCAGAACTTGGTAACCTTGTTTCTGGTCCTCCTCTCGCTGGTTTCGAGAATACGAACTGGCTTCTCCACATAAGTCAAGTCCTCTTGAATCTCAATTTGATCGGGACTGGCCTGTTCTTCCGGTACTCTCAAGCATTTCTTCAATTGCGAGACGTGAAACACATCGTGAATACCGGCCATGTTGGGTGGAAGCTCAAGCTGGTAAGCGACTTCTCCTCGACGCTCGCAGGTCTTGTATGGTCCCACAAAGCGTGGTGCCAATTTGCCTTTAGTTTGAAAGCGGTGTACTCCTCGAAGCGGTGTGACACGAAGGTACACGTAGTCCCCTGTTTCGAAAGTTAACTCCCTTCGACGATTGTCAGCATAGCTTTTCTGTCGAGACTGCGCAATTCTCAACCTTTCTCTGACGGTTCTGACCTTTTCTTCCGCATCACTCAAGACTTCAGTCCCAAATAGTTGTCGTTCTCCGGTCTGAACCCAAAAGAGCAGGGTACGACACTTCCTGCCATACAACGCCTCAAATGGTGCCATCTGCAAGCTGGCTTGATAACTGTTGTTGTAGGAGAACTCAGCATATGGCAAACTCTTGTCCCATGCTCCTCCAAAATCAAGCGCACAGGCTCTGAGCATATCCTCAAGTATCTGGTTCACTCGCTCGGTCTGGCCATCAGTTTGCGGATGGTAAGCCGTGCTAAAGTTCAAACGGGTTCCCAATTCTTCTTGTAATTTCTGCCAGAACTTTGAGGTGAACTGGCTTCCTCGATCCGATACGATCTTCTTAGGCACTCCGTCTAAGCACATGATTCTTGCGAGGTAGAGTTCTGCTAGCTTCTTTCCAGAGTAGGTAGTATGCACAGGAATGAAATGAGCCACCTTCGTGAGTCGATCCACGATGACCCAGATAGAATCATGTCCAGACGACGTTCTCGGCAAACCTGGGATGAAATTCATTCCAATTTCTTCCCATTTCCATTCCGGAATTTGGAGAGGCTGTAACAGTCCTGCAGGCCTTTGATGCTCTGCCTTGACTCGCTGGCACACGTCACAGAGTGTGACAAATTCAGATATTTCTCTTCAAATACTAACCCACCAAAACTTCTCTTTAAGGTCTTGGTACATCTTGGTACTGCCAGGGTGAATTGAATACGAGTTTGATGGGCTTCCGTGAGTATTAACTCCTTTAACTCTTTGTCTTCTGGGACGCACAGTCTTTCTCCCATCCATATCGTGCCATGCTCATCTTCGGAGAAATCTCGGGCCTTTCCAACCCTCATGTTTTTCTTGAGCTCTGCTATCTCCGGATCCTTAGCTTGAGCTGCTCGGACCTGCTCCACGAGCGTTGGTCGTGCTTCTAGAGCGGACGCGAACCCATGTTCAACAATACCGAGGTTCAGCCGTTCGAAGTCTCGCTGCAACTGGCTGCTCATCTCTTCCATACTGGTGGAACTGCAGTAGCTCTTCCGGCTTAAAGCATCTGCCACGACATTAGCTTTACCGGGATGGTAGTGGATTCCGAGATCATAGTCTTTAATCAATTCCAACCATCTTCGCTGATGGAGATTTAAGTCCGGTTGGGTGAAGATATACTTCAAACTCTTGTGATCTGTATACACCTCACAACAGTTTCCAATAAGATAATGTCTCTAGATCTTTAGGGCATGCACCACTGCTGCTAATTCCAGATCATGAGTGGGGTAATTATTCTCATGTGGGCGCAGTTGACGAGAAGCGTTTGCAACCACTCTGCCTTCTTGCATCAATACACATCCTAGCCCTTGGCGAGACGCATCGCAATAAACCTGAAAATCTTTAGTCTGATCTGGCAGAATTAAGACCGGTGCCGTTACCAACTTCTTCTTAAGTTCTTGAAAACTTTTGTTGCATTCTACGGACCACTTGAACTTCTCATCCTTTTTCAGTAACTGTGTCATTGGCTTGGCAATCTTGGAGAAATTCTCTATGAACCGACGGTAGTAACCCGCAAGTCCAAGAAAACTCCTAATCTGCGAAACCGTGCGCGGAGGCTTCCACTTGGTAACCGACTCCACATTCGACGGGTCTACTGCCACTCCTTGAGCTGTGATGATGTGGCCTAGGAACTGTACCTCCTCAAGCCAAAAGTCACACTTGCTAAACTTGGCATACAACTGGTGTTCCTTTAATTTCTCAAGTACCAGGCGAAGATGTTGTTCATGCTCCTCCTTGGACTTAGAGTAAACAAGTATATCATCGATAAAAACCACGACGAACTTATCCAGAAATTCCATGAACACCTTATTCATCAAGTTCATGAAAAAGGCCGGTGCATTGGTAAGTCCAAAAGACATGACTGTGCACTCAAACAACCCATATCGAGTAGTGAATGCCGTCTTCGGAATGTCTTCCTCTCTAATCCTCAATTGATGGTAGCCTGATCGCAGGTCTATCTTGGAGAACCATGTTGCTCTCTTTAGCTGATCAAACAAATCATCAATCCGAGGTAACGGGTATTTGTTCTTGACAGTCACCTCATTGAGGGCGCGATAGTCGACGCACATCCTCTTGGTCTTATCTTTCTTCTCCACAAAGATCACCGGAGCACTCCAAGGTGACGTACTCGGGCGAATATATCCTTTCTGCAACTGCTCATCAACTTGCTTCTTGACTTCCCTGCTACGTCCTGAATTGGACTGCCTTCCTCTTCCGATCCATCCTGTTGCGTTGATCCTCTTGACGGATCGCCTTATCAACCAACTTCTTGAAATCAGCATAATCCCCTGAGATTAGCTGGTTGGCCAATTCATCATCCAGGCCGGAAAGAAACTTTTCCTGCCTTTCCGCATCAGTGTGCACATCCTCCGGAGCATAACGTGCGAGACGGTTGAACTCATGGAGGTACTCTGTCACTGTTCTATTACCTTGGTGGAGTGCTCTAAACTCCCTCTTCTTCTGGGCTACTATGCCGTCAGGAATTTGGGCTTTCCTGAAACTGCGGCAAAACTCCGCCCAAGTGACCTTCGTTCCGGGTGGACGGGTAACCAAATAGTTATCCCACCAAGCCGAAGCGGGACCTTGCAATTGATGGGTAGCGAAAGCGACCTTCTCTTGATCATTGCACTGGAGTAGATTAAGCTTCTTCTCAATAACATGAAGCCAATCATTCGCTTCCATGGGATTGGTAGTACTTGTGAAAACCGGCGGTCTGACACGAAGAAACTCTGGCAACTTGGATTGGGGTGGTGGTTGATTCTGTTGGGCCTGCTGCTGCTGCTGTTGAGCTTGTTGTTGCATTTGTTGATGTTGCTGCTGCATTTGCTGCATCATAGCTGCCATCATCTGCGTCTGGCTAGCTAGCACTTGAGCAAGAGTGGGATTATCCGGTGGTGGAGGAGGAGCGTTGGTGTTTGTTCCATTAGTCTGGGATCCCTCTTGTCCGTTGTTGTTACCACTTGTCCTGGTGTTGACCATCTAAAGGAGAAAAACCAGCAGAAAGAAATGGACAAGAAAGAAAACAGATTGCTCAGAACAAAGCTTTAATATATTATTAATTTAACTGTAATTGTTGTGATCTAACTTAAAACACTTCCAAAACAGCACGCAAAAATCCTTAATAAGATAGGCATACCATAGGCACATGGTATCGACCATCGGCTAAACCCCAGTGCAACAACCTAACACACAGCAACTAACAAGCAAGCAAACTAAGAAAAATGGGGAAACTAAGGGTAACGAGCCTAATGCTCGGAACGGTTTCCGGAATCCGCCATGGCAGTGTCTCCACTTGTTGGCTCTGAACTTGAACCACTGCCGTTGCTACCGCTGGGTGTGGCGTGAACCCAACCTCCGCTACCACTGGCTGGACCCTGGTACGCAGACGCTGGGGCGAAGGTGATGGCGAACCCTGGTGGCGGCGGCGGAACTGGCGTTGGAGCGGGTGGTGAATTCCTTGGCGCAAGCTGGATACGTACAGGAGCGGTGGTCCTCTTCCTTGGCACGGTGCGAATCCTGAGTCCTCCTGACGCTGGGTGTCCTGGCAACCTAGCATTATCGGCCTTGAGTCGCGCGACTTCATCCTCCAAGCGGGCAATCTTGATCAACTTCTGGTCATTAAGAGCCTTGGATGCCTTGTGGAGATCGGCGTGCATCTTGTCCAGACCCTTCATCACTATGACCATCCGTCCGAAGGTAGTGTCGTTCTCCTCCGCTGCAGATCGGTAGGTGCTACTGGTAGAAGAGCTACCGCGACGAGGATGATAGCGGTACGCCGAGCTGTGGAGAGCGTAGTCGTGTAGTTCTCGCATCCTGGCCATCATCAAGTAAGCCGCCTCTTGACAGGCGTGCTCGCAGATCCTCCTGAAGCGGTGACCACCATATTGGGAAGACTGGTGCCCACGAAGCCATGTACTTCCAAACGGACTCGGAACGGGAACTTGCCACTGAGAGGCTCGATCGTGGTGTACTCCGGCGCTTCAAGGTACCCTACAACCAAAGTCATACGGGCAAGCTCTGCCACGAAGCCTTCCATGTTCTGACCACGGTGCGTCGGGGGATGACCTGCCATCTACAGAGGGCAAAGGAACGGGACTCAACATATGCTCAAAAAGAAAATTTTGATGCAAGGAACCCCCTTTTTTTTTTCAAAAATCCCAAAGACCACACCACCATTCCCAAATTTTTCCCAAAGCAATTTAAAATTTAAGGGAAAATGCACATGAAAAATTTTAGAGGGCTCTTAAGGTTTCCAGTTGGCTTGTCATACGGTCAAGGTCGGCTCTGATACCAACTTGTCACGCCCAGAAATTCACTACCAGAATTTCCAAAGCAAATTGTGTATTAAAATCCCTGTCCAGGACCAGCCAGGGTACACAAATGACAAAGTTGCCATACAGATCCACGTCTTACAAAACAATAAAAATCTCTTACAAAACTGCAGCGGAAAAAGGAAACAACTAATCTAAAAAAAACTAAACACTCGCAACGTAGCGACTCCACTCCACAGGCAAACCTCAACGGTAGCAACAAGCCTACTCTTCTGAAAAGTCTTCCTCTGACACAACCTCCAACTCTGGTGTGGGGAAAAAAATAAAGCAAGACTGAGTACTACCCACTGTACTCAACAAGTCACACCGGAAAGGAAAATAATGATGCAAGTAATAACAAAGGAGAGCTGCAATGGTTATTTTGCATACAATACGCATTTAAAAACAATAGTTGAAAACAGTAAAACAGTTGAATTAATTAGTCATAATTAAACCATCACTGTCCAACGCTACACCACGTTGCGACAGGCCCAACCATCCACCTGAACTAAACCATTTCCATTAAGTCAAATTATTAAAGAGTTCAACTAATCACGGTGAATCTGGTTGATCGCCCATAACCGCGGGCACGGCTATTCAAATAGTTTTACTCTGATCAGAGGTGTACATCTGTACCCACAAGACACAGTCCTACAACACATTACTGTGCGCCGACATACCACCACGGTATACCGGAAAAGGAGCTGTGACAGGACCCTTCGAATAACCCCCTCTAACCAATCGTACCACCTCGGGTTTCGCCCCCACTCCTCAAAAGGCAGTGGGCAGCCCCCTCTCGAGCCTTGGTGAATCCGGTAGCCGCATAGACCGTCGCAGGGCCCATCCAAACTCCATCACGCTCACCCTAACCAATGTACGTCGGCTAGAGGAAAGCTACACTTCAAGTCCAGCCGTTGCCCACGCTGGCTTGTGGTACGCACGGTTCTTCTTCCAGGGTTTCCCGTGAACCGGTCCTTAATCGTCATGAGCACGACCATCCAAACCATGTGCTTACAACCCACCATTAATCAATATTTTAGTTGAAACATTTAATTAAATCACCCACGATTAACCATCGCGAGCCAACATGAAATAACCATCATTAAGTATTAATGAAGCTTTAAACAACCCAATTGTGAGCTAATGTTTCTAAGCAAGGCTAAGCAAGTTCTAGTGTAGCAACTACTCAAATTATTTCCCAAGCTATCAAAGGAATAAGGTAATCGCAATATAAGGCTGAGTACAATAGGAAAACTATCCCATAGATGACATTATAAAACAATGCAGTATTAAGAGAAAAATAAGACTGTTTCGCAATTTAGGTACAACATGATCAAATGAACAAGTATGACTTGCCTTGCTCTTGCGCTGGGTCGACTTCGGCAACAACTTCGAAGTAAACCGGAGAATCGGAATTACCGGAATCTACACGACAAACAAAGCAAACAACAATACATGCTATAAGTCTACTGAAACAAAGAATAAAACTATTTTTAATGGATTCTCTGCATTTTTATGAATTTTCTGAGACCTGAACGAACTAAAACGGAGACCAGATGAATTAGTTATGAATTTTTGAAGTTATCTGTGTTTTTACTAAAACAGAAAAATCCTTAATTAATTATTGCGCAATAAACCCTTAGGGCTGACGTCACTGCTGACGTCAGCGGCTAGGGCTGACGTCGTCGCTGACGTCAGCGGCTAGGGCTGACGTCAGCCGCGGCGGCGGCTGCGCACCACGTGGTGCACATGTGGCGCCGACGCGGCAGCCACGCGGCGCCCACGTGGCGGCCACGCGGGGCGGGAACGGGCGGCCGGGATCGGCCCGAGTGGCCGATTCGACCGCTGAGGCGCGTGGGCGGCTAGGGTTAGGGTTTGGGCGTGGGAGGCGACGACGGAGCGGCGGCTCGCGGGCGGCGGCGCACGGGCGGCGGCGGGCGGCGCGGGCGGCCGGCCGTCTCGGAGGCGGACTCGGCCGCGGGCGGGCGGCGCGGGGAGGCGCGGCGGACTTCCGGGCGGCCTTCGGCCGGCCCAGTAGGGGAAACGGCGAGGCGCGGGGAGGCGGCGCAGGGTTGAGCCGAGGAGGGAAGCGGCGGCGGCTTGGGCCGAGGGAGAGAAAATGGGCCGAGGGAGAGGGGAGGGAGAGCGGCGCGCGGGGCGGCGCTCGGCTTGGGCCGAGGGAGAGAAAATGGGCCGACGGCCCGAGAAGAGGAAAAAGAAAAAGAAAAGGAAAAGGAATTTCCCAGGGATTTATTTATTGTGCTTGAGGGTTTTTAATTGGTTAAAATTATTTCTGGGGCTCTGAAAATTCCACTAAAAATCCTGTTAATGTATTTTGACATGGGGAACTCAAGAAAAATTCCACCTTGCCATTTCCACTTCTTTAATGCATTATTTAATTAGGTTTTTCTCCAGATTTAATTAAACAATTTCTCAGATAAATTATTAAATTTGATTTTTACGATTTGGGAGAACCTCAGGGTGTGACAAAAGGTTGCATGCTGCATGACGTAGCACGCATGAGTGCAACTCCAGGGCCTTGTGGAATGTCTCCGTTGCTGGATATCAGTCGAAACGACATCCGTTTTGATGGAAATGCATGACAACATAGAATTTGAAGAGAGTTTTTTAGCCCGTCCAACGTCGTTCTTTCCCTACCACACTATCACAAATTAGTTCCCGAACCTGACGTCCTCGGTGTAGAAGGGCCCTCAACAGACCAGATTCACTTGTCGTAGGGTTATTTCCATCAAAAGTTTAAGGACATTGCCCTAAAACGCATCGCTTATCCAAAGGGTGTGGCAAACAAGGCGAGGAATGTGTTTATTCGCCAAGTTTCTAAACTTTTCAGCTGAAAAGGTTCTATGCTCCATGACGTAGCACGCATGAGTGCCACTCCAGGGCCTTATAGAATGTCTCCGTTGCCAGATATCAGTCGAAACGACAAACGTTATGATGGAAATGCATGACAACATGGAATTTGAAGAGAGTTTTTTAGCCCTTCCAATGTCATTCTTTCCCTGCGACGCTACCACAAATTAGTTCCTGAACCTGACGTGCTCGGTGTAGAAGGGCCCTCAACGGACCAGATTCACTTTTTGTAGGGTTATTTCCATCAAAAGTTTAAGGACATTGCCCTAAAACGCATCGCTTATCCAAAGGGTGTGGCAAACAAGGCGAGGAATTTGTTTATTCGCCAAGTTTGTAAACTTTTCATCGGAAAAGGTTGTATGCTCCATGACGTAGCACGCATGAGTGCCACTCCAGGGCCTTGTAGAATGTCTCCGTTGCCAGATATCAGTCGAAACGACATCCGTTATGATGGAAATGCATGACAACATGGAATTTGAAGAGAGTTTTTTAGCCCGTCCAATGTCGTTCTTTCCCTGCCACACTATCACAAATTAGTTCCTGAACCTGACGTGCTCAGTGTAGAAGGGCCCTCAACGGACCAGATTCACTTGTAGTAGGGTTATTTCCATCAAACCTTTAAGGACATTGCCCTAAAACGCATCGCTTATCCAAAGGGTGGGGCAAACAAGGCGAGAAATGTGTTTATTGACAAAGTTTCTGAACTTTTCACCTAAAAAGGTTGCATGCTGCATGATGTAGCACTCATGAGTGCAACTTCAGGGCCTTGTAGAATGTCTCCGTTGCTGGATATCAGTCGAAACGACATACGTTATGATGGAAATTCATGACAACATGGAATTTGAAGAGAGTTTTTTAGCCCGTCCAATGTCGTTCTTTCCCTGCCACACTATCACAAATTAGTTCCTGAACCTGACGTGCTCAGTGTAGAAGGGCCCTCAACGGACCAGATTCACTTGTTGTAGGGTTATTTCCATCAAAACTTTAAGGACATTGCCCTAAAACGCATCGCTTATCCAAAGGGTGTGGCAAACAAGGCGAGAAATGTGTTTATTGACAAAGTTTCTAAACTTTTCGCCTAAAAAGGTTGCATGCTGCATGACGTAGCACGCATGAGTGCAACCTCATGGCCTTGTAGAATGTCTCCGTTGCTGGATATCAGTCGAAACGACATCCATTATGATGGAAATGCTTGACAACATGGAATTTGAAGAGAGTTTTTTTGCCCGTCCAATGTCGTTCTTTCCCTACCACACTACCAAAAATTACTTCCTAAACCTGACGTGCTCGGTGTAGAAGGGCCTCAACGGACCAGATTCACTTGTTGTAGGGTTATTTCCATCGAAACTTTAAGGACATTGCCCGAAAACGCATCGTTATCCAAAAGTTGTGCCAAACAAGGTGAGGAATGTGTTTATTCGCCAAGTTTTTAAACTTTTCACCTGAAAAGGTTGTATGCTCCATGATGTAGCACGCATGAGTGCCGCTCTAGGGCCTTGTAGAATGTCTCCGTTGCCAGATATCAGTCGAAATGACATCCGTTATGTTGGAAATGCATGACAACATGGAATTTGAAGAGAGTTTTTTTGCACGTCCAATGTCGTTCTTTCCCTACCACACTACCAAAAATTACTTCCTAAACCTGACGTGCTCAGTGTAGAAGGCCTTCAACGGACCAGATTTACTTGTTGTGGGGTTATTTCCATCAAAACTTTAAGGACATTGCCCTAAAACGCATCGTTATCCAAAAGTTGTGCCAAACAAGGTGAGGAATGTGTTTATTCGCCAGGTTTCTAAACTTTTCACCTGAAAAGGTTGTATGCTCCATGACGTAGCACGCATGAGTGCCACTCCAGGGCCTTGTAGAATGTCTCCGTTGCCAGATATCAGTCGAAACGACATCCGTTATGATGGAAATGCATGACAACATGGAATTTGAAGAGAGTTTTTTAGCTCTTCCAATGTCATTCTTTCCCTGCGACGCTACCACAAATTAGATCCTGAACCTGACGTGCTCTGTGTAGAAGGGCTCTCAACGGACCAGATTAACTTGTTGTGGCGTTATTTCCATCAAAACTTGAAGGACATTACCCAAAAACGCATCGCTTATCCAAAGGGTGTGCCAAACAAGGCGAGAAATGTGTTTTTTGACAAAGTTTCTAAACTTTTCACCTAAAAAGGTTGCATGCTGCATGACGTAGCACGCATGAGTGCAACTTCAGGGCCTTGTAGAACGTCTCCGTTGCTGGATATCAGTCGAAACGACATCCGTTATGATAGAAATGCTTGACAACATTGAATTTGAAGAGAGTTTTTTAGCCCGTCCAATGTCGTTCTTTCCCTGTCACACTATCACAAATTAGGTCCTGAACCGGACGTGCTCGATGTAGAAGGGCCCTCGACAGACCAGGTTCACCTGTTGTAGGGTTATTTCCATCAAAAGTTTAAGGACATTGCCCTAAAACGCATCGCTTATCCAATGGGTGTGGCAAACAAGGCAAGGAATGTGTTTATTCGCCAAGTTTCTAAACTTTTCACCTGAAAAGGTTGTATGCTCAATGACGTAGCACGCATGAGTGCCACTCCAGGGCCTTGTAGATTGTCTCCGTTGCCACATATCAGCTGAAACGACTTCCGTTATGACGGAAATGCATGACAACATGGAATTTGAAGAGAGTTTTTTAGCCCGTCCAATGTCGTTTTTCCCTGCCACACTATCACAAATTAGTTCCTGAACCTGACGTGCTCAGTGTAGAAGGGCCCTCAACGGACCAGATTCACTTGTTGTAGGGTTATTTCCATCAAAACTTTAAGGACATTGCCCTAAAACGCATCGCTTATCCAAAGGGTGTGGCAAACAAGGCGAGAAATGTGTTTATTGACAAAGTTTCTAAACTTTTCGCCTAAAAAGGTTGCATGCTGCATGACGTAGCACGCATGAGTGCAACCTCATGGCCTTGTAGAATGTCTCCGTTGCTGGATATCAGTCGAAACGACATCCGTTATGATGGAAATGCTTGACAACATGGAATTTGAAGAGAGTTTTTCTGCCCATCCAATGTCGTTCTTTCCCTACCACACTACCAAAAATTACTTCCTAAACCTGACGTGCTCGGTGTAGAAGGGCCCTCAACGGACCGGATTCACTTGTTGTAGGGTTATTTCCATCGAAACTTTAAGGACATTGCCCTAAAACGCATCGTTATCCAAAAGTTGTGCCAAACAAGGTGAGGAATGTGTTTATTCGCCAAGTTTCTAAACTTTTCACCTGAAAAGGTTGTATGCTCCATGACGTAGCACGCATGAGTGCCGCTCTAGGGCCTTGTAGAATGTCTCCGTTGCCAGATATCAGTCGGAATGACATCCGTTATGTTGGAAATGCATGACAACATGGAATTTGAAGAGAGTTTTTCTGCATGTCCAATGTCGTTCTTTCCCTACCACACTACCAAAAATTACTTCCTAAACCTGACGTGCTCGGTGTAGAAGGGCCTTCAACGGACCAGATTCACTTGTTGTAGGGTTATTTCCATCAAAACTTTAAGGACATTGCCCTAAAACGCATCGCTTATCCAAAGGGTGTGGCAAACAAGGCGAGAAATGTGTTTATTGACAAAGTTTCTAAACTTTTCGCCTAAAAAGGTTGCATGCTGCATGACGTAGCACGCATGAGTGCAACCTCATGGCCTTGTAGAATGTCTACTTTGCTGGATATCAGTCGAAACGACATCCGTTATGATGGAAATGCTTGACAACATGGAATTTGAAGAGTGTTTTTTTGCCCGTCCAATGTCGTTCTTTCCCTACCACACTACCAAAAATTACTTCCTAAACCTGACGTGCTCGGTGTAGAAGGGCCCTCAACGGACCAGGTTCACTTGTTGTGGGGTTATTTCCATCAAAACTTGAAGGACATTACCCAAAAACGCATCGCTTATCCAAAGGGTGTGGCAAACTAGGCGAGAAATGTGTTTATTGACAAAGTTTCTGAACTTTTCACCTAAAAAGGTTGCATGCTGCATGACGTAGCACTCATGAGTGCAACTTCAGGGTCTTGTAGAATGTCTCCGTTGTTGGATATCAGTCGAAACGACATCCGTTATGATGGAAATTCATGACAACATGGATTTTGAAGAGAGTTTTTTAGCCCGTCCAATGTCGTTCTTTCCCTGCCACACTATCACAAATTAGTTCCTGAACCTGACGTGCTCAGTGTAGAAGGGCCCTCAACGGACCAGATTCACTTGTTGTAGGGTTATTTTCATCAAAACTTTAAGGACATTGCCCTAAAACGCATCGCTTATCCAAAGGGTGTGGCAAACAAGGCGAG
>BDMV01000004.1:31369983-31385272 GCA_008326285.1 Oryza officinalis | reverse complement strand
TGGGCCGATGCGGGTTGTGAGTTGACAGTGTCAACGTGGGCTTGGTCTGGGCTCGAAGTAAGCTTCAAGGAAGTTGCCAAATAGAGATAAAGCTCGGTTTTAGGCAATTGTATCTTGTAAATTAAGTAGTGTAGATCTAATCTGTGGCTTAAGTCTGCCGCAAGGACTTGTTTGTTAGTTGTAGATAAGATCGTGCCCTACAAGGGTTCTGTTGTAACCTCGGGTATAAATATCCCGATAGTTTGTACATGTAAGCTCTCTCGAATCAATCACAAAAAAACCAGTTCAATCTACTTTCGGCGCATCGCCAACCCTCGCAAGAGGTCTTCTTCGACGAGTTCTTGCTTCCTCGGAGCAGAGGTAAGAACTCGTCCCCGACGATCTGCATCGTCGGGGCTAGTGTGTCGTTTTAGACACATTAAGCCTCGATGATGTGATCGTCGATTATCATGTCTTGAATAGTTTTGACAGGTATTCTAATTAAGCCTTGCCAGCGGTTTACTCGTTTTAGGGTTTATTGTTGACGATGGTTTAATTCTTATGCTTGGCTAAATTGTTCAATGCATCTACCATCCCCAAAAGCGATCGAAGACTTGATTTTCTTTATGTTAACTCTCGATCTGCACTTTGAGTTGCTATCGACCTTAGTCGTGTTTCGAGGTTTAAACTAAAGCCTGTTTTTGATCGTAACTAAGGATAGCGCCGGGGTTTCAGCCGGTCTTACCTAATGCATGTGATTATTTTATGTTCTTGCATGTGTTTGCCACTTATGCAGGCGGATTGGTAAATATAAATACATTGATTACAGGGTATTCTTAGGATTTCTCTGTGGTTGGCATATTTATATTGGCCGATTGGCTTGTATAAGTTTACACTAGAGTATTAGCTAGTGTATTTATCTTCATGCTACCCTCATCGGCCGATTCCAGTAATTTGCTATAAACATGATCACATGGGCCGATGAGATTAGATCTACTCTATTAGTTCTACCTTATTATCACCTCAAGTAAGCCGATATAGGTTTGCCCTATCTGCTAGGCCTTCACGATGCAACATCGGCCTATCGGCCGATCGGCCATCGGTTCTCACATGGTTTACTTGTTTAATCTTGTTGATTGCAGATCAAATCAACTGGCACGCTCTACTTACGACTAGGCAAGCCATTTGGACCTGCACTAGAGTTAAGCAGATCTCCCAGGCCGCCGTGGTAACGCGGAACCCGTTTGGTTGCTGGACGGGTCGAAATTCTGCGCCAACACGCTTTTGGCACGCCCGGTGGGACCTTCTCACCAGCAACAAGAACACCTCGAGATGTCGAAGCAGGCCGAGATCGTCGAGGAGAACGTCATTCCTGTGACCGCCGACCAGCTCAGCACAGAACAAAAAGCTGAGATGGACAGTCTGGTCGCGCAGTTCCAGAATATGTACCTGCAAACATATTCTAGGACTCGGCAGGGCACCTTGATTCAAAAGTCCAACGTGGTCATGCCAAGTTCTGGAGATGGAGCTGGAACGTCGGTGGCGGCGCACGATCACGCCGTCAAAACTGAAGACACTACAGCGCCGACGTTGCAAGACCGAATCGACTCCGCAGTTCACTCTGCGCTAGTCAACCAGTCAGGGATCCTGGTGAACACGTTGACCAATACGGTCAAATCGATCCTGGATGGTTCAATCCATCAGTACAAGCCTCAAGGCCCGATTTACCTGCCAGAAAATAAGTTCCCTGCCTATCGGACCTTGAGGAACGACCTGAGCACGGCTCAGCCAACAGCGCCGATGCCACCTCCATCGGCGCAACCAACAACGACCCTGCCGCTGGTCCTCACCAAGCAGGCGGGAGGAAGCCCTCAGCACATCACAGAGGAGCAGTACGCTCAATGGACCAAGGGGAAGCAACCGGTGGTTGAGCTGATGCAGCAAGTTCCCATCCACCAGCCATCGGCCGGACAACCGCAAGCCCCGGCGTTCAATAGTCCTCCACTTCAAGCTGCATACAACGTGTCGCAAGGCTATCGGCAGTACACCGCAGGGCAATACGGTGCGCAGAACCTGGATCACCACTATCAACCGTACTCCCCCAGGCACTATCAAGCAGAGGGCCTCCAACAATCCTACCAGCAGGACCTCCCGCATCGGCCCGCAGGATACTGGGCTGACATGATAGCCGAAGTGATGCGAGATCAATTCGGCTTGAAGCCCAAGGAGAGCTCTACGGTGTATCAGCACCCGTATCCCGAAGAATTTGACAGGGTACCATTGCCAGGCCGATACAAGATCCCGGATTTCTCCAAATTTTTGGGACAGGACAACGTATCGACATATGAGCATGTCAGCCGATTCTTAGCACAGTGCGGGGAGGCGTCGGCTGTTGAGGCGTTGAGGGTGAGGTTTTTCCCTCTGTCCTTATCAGGGTCTGCATTCACATGGTTTTCTTCCTTGCCCTGCAATTCCATCAGAGGATGGATAGATCTGGAGAAACAGTTTCATAGATATTTCTACAATGGCGTACAAGAAATGAAACTGTCAGATCTGACTGCCATCAGGCAACGAGTGGATGAATCGGTCCTTGAGTACATACAAAGGTTCAGAGACATACGCAACAGATGTTATAGCCTCAGTCTGACCGATTCCCAGCTGGCCGACCTGGCATTTCAGGGATTGCTAGGGCCGATACGCGAGAGGTTCTCCTCTCAGGAATTTGACAGCCTCGCTCAGCTGGCACAACGAGTATCGGCCCACGAGCAACGATTCCAGGAGGCAAAGAAGTTCGCGAAAAAGATTAACACTGTTTATCAGTACGCCTCCGACGATGAAGACGATGAAGACGCTGATGTCGATCTAGCCGAGTGGGCCCGGATGAAGAAATCAACAACTTACCAGTGGGCCAAGAAAGGAGATAAGGAAGATAAATATGATTTCGACATCAACAAGGCCGATAAGATATTTGACCTGCTGTTGCAAGAAAAGCAGATTCAGCTGCCAGTAGGTCACGTATTGCCATCGGCCGAAGACATCAAGAAAAGGAGATATTGCAAGTGGCACAATTCCTATTCACACCATACGAATGAATGCAAGATCTTCCGGCAACAGATCCAATCGGCCATCGAGCAGGGCAGAATTAAAATCGATGATGCCAAGCGGCCGATGAAGATTGAAGGCCACCCGTTCCCAGTCAACATGGTGCGCGCGGACAGGGCCGATGGCGGTGGTCATCGGACTGGCAAGCGGCCTCATCAGACCTCTGAGGGTCTGATCAGAAAATATCAGCGGAGGCGGGAGGAACAAGCTCAAGACCAAGCTGATCAAGACAACTCCTACGACCCACACTGGGAGTGCGAGTTTTTTCGCTTCTGCTGGAATGAAGGGATGAGGTTGCCATCTATCCAGGAGTGCCCTGCATGCAGTGGTGCAGAAGATTCTTATCAGGGCAGCTCAAGCAGACAAACGCATCGGCTGGCCAAGCAACGGAAATCCGTGCACGAAAGGCTGGGGCCGATGCTCCAAGACCAACACGATGAAGATGAGGAGCAAGTCCAGAACCCCCAATGGTGCCCAAGCGATGTATTCACCAAGACACAGAAGCGGCGGGTTCAGAGGCTGAGGCGGAAAGAGCAAATCCAAGAGCAACAAGCTGAAATACCCCATCGGCCAACCAAGACCAGAAGAGAGTGGAGAATAAAATCCACGGTGACCAAGGCCGATGAGGGCACCTCCAATACAGCTCAGGGCTACTCAGCTTCAAAAGGTAAAAAAACGGCATCGGCGCCTGTTAACATGGTGTTTATATTGCCAGCAGAATACAGTGTGCAGGCGGCCGATGAAGCGATGGCTGATGAGGAACAAAGTTCAGCCAGGCTACGGTTGTCACCAGACCAAGCCACCTTCGACAAGCCAGTTGACGCCAGCTACAGACATCTACGGCCGTTGTACATCAAAGGATTCATCAATGGGCGGCCGATGACGAAGATGCTGGTCGATGGTGGCGCAGCAGTCAATTTAATGCCATACACAACCTTCAGGAAGCTTGGAAAAGTACCTGAGGATCTTATCAAGACAAATATGGTATTAAAGGACTTCGGTGGCAACGCATCCGAGGCGAAGGGGGTCCTGAACGTGGAGCTCACCGTGGGCAGCAAAACTATTCCCACCACCTTCTTCGTCTTCGATTGAAAGGGTTCCTACAGCTTGTTGTTGGGACGAGATTGGATCCATGCTAATTGCTGTGTCCCTTCAACAATGCACCAATGCCTCATGCAATGGCAAGGGGACCAAGTCGAGATCGTGTAGGCCGATCGGTCAGTACATGTCGCCAATGCCGATCTCGCAGTTTGGGAGACGGAGGGAATCGACTGCTTGTCCGGGCGAGTCTGGGACGCCGATTTCCTCAAGGTAACCGATTGCAACATCGAGGCAATTGAAGACCAAGACCAGCGGTTACTTTAGCAAAGATGCACCATCCGCCGTTGATAATGACCTCTACACAGATGACGCGGTGGATGAGTTAGACGGCAAGTTGGGACAAGGTTTTACGTCGGCCGATGAATTGGAAGAAATTGATATAGGAATAGGTGATAGGCCTAGGCCGACGTATGTAAGCGCTAATTTGCCAAAGGAATATAAGAATAATTTGATAGATCTTTTGAAAGAATTCAGAGATTGTTTTGCATGGGAATACCATGAGATGCCAGGATTAAGCCGATCGATTGTAGAACATCGGCTACCAATCAAACAAGGCTATCGGCCTTTTAAGCAAGCTCCTCGGAGGTTTAAGGCCGATATGCACGAAGCCATAAAAGCAGAGATCACAAGACTTTACGACGCCAACTTTATCAGGCCCTGCCGATACGCGGAGTGGGTCTCCAACATAGTTCCGGTGTTGAAAAAGAACGGCAAGCTAAGGGTATGCGTCGATTTCAGAGATCTAAATAAGGCAACTCCCAAAGACGAGTACCCTATGCCGTTGGCTGATTTGCTAGTCGATGCTGCTTCTGGGCATAAGATCATTAGTTTCATGGACGGAAACGCGGGTTACAACCAGATCTTTATGGCTAAAGAGGACGTCCATAAGACAGCCTTCAGGTGCCCAGGGGCAATCGGCCTATATGAATGGGTCGTCATGACATTTGGTTTGAAGAATGCTGGAGCTACGTATCAGAGGGCTATGAATTACATTTTTCATGATCTTATTGGCTCTCTGATTGAAGTTTATATAGACGATGTCATCGTAAAATCAAGAGAACATGATACGCACTTGGCCGACTTACGCAAGGTACTAGAAAGGGCAAGGAAATATGGTTTGAAGTTGAACCCTAACAAATGTGCCTTCGGCGTATCGGCCGGTCAGTTTTTGGGTTTCTTGGTCCATGAGAGGGGGATTGAAATCACACAGAAGAACATCGATGCCATCAAGAAAATCAAGCCTCCAGAAAACAAGACCAAGTTATAGTCTCTGCTTGGCAAGATCAACTTCGTCCGGCGTTTTATATCAAATTTGTCAGGCCGTATAGAGCCATTCACTCCACTGTTGAAAATAAAGGACGACGAAGAATTCATATGGGGTGACAAGCAACAGAAAGCGCTAGACGATATCAAAGAATATTTAACCTCTCCGCCGGTCTTAATGCCTCCACAAAAAGGAGTCCCATTCAAATTGTACTTGTCAGCCGATGAGAAATCCATCGGCTCAGTCCTGGTTCAAGATGTTAACGGCAAGGAAAGAGCTATTTTTTATCTCAGCAGGAGAATGTTAGACGCTGAGACAAGGTACACGCCGGTGGAGAAATTATGCCTTTGTTTATATTTTTCATGTACTAAATTGAGGCATTACCTGCTTTCCAACGAGTGCATAGTGGTGAGCAAGGCCGATGTGATGAAATACATGCTATCGGCCCCTGTGTTGAAAGGACGAGTTGGGAAGTGGATCTTTGCTTTAACAGAGTTTGATCTTCGATATGAATCGGCCAAAGCGATCAAAGGACAAGCCCTGGCCGATTTCATCGTTCAACATAGAGATGACTCAGTTGCATATGCAGACATTGTACCGTGGACATTATATTTCGATGGATCCGTCTGCAGACACGGTTGCGGTATCGGCCTAGTCATCATATCCCCTCGGGGGGCAAGTTTTGAGTTTGCCTTCACCATCAAGCCTTACTATACCAACAATCAAGCAGAATATGAAGCGGTGCTTAAAGGCTTGCAGTTATTACAAGAAGTCGAGGCTGATGCCGTGGAAATCATTGTTGATTCACAGCTAGTAATTAGTCAACTTTCTGGGGAGTATGAGTGCAGAGACGATATTCTCAAAGTCTATAATGAGGAATGCAAAGAGTTATTACACGGTTTCCGGATTGTAATGATGAGGCATATACCCAGGAAGCAGAATTTCGAAGCCAATGATTTAGCTCAGGGGGCATCAGGATACAGGCCGATGGCTAAAGATGTTCCAATTCAGATTGCTCTCGTGCACGCCGACGACTGGAGGTTTGATATCATTGAGTACTTGAGAAACCCTTCCCAGTCGGCGTCACGCAAAATGAAATATAAAGTTTTACACTATGTCTTATTGGACGATAACCTATATTATCGGACGGTTGATGGTGTCCTGCTCAAATGCCTAGGTCCTGAGGAAGCTAAAACCGTTATGAGCGAAGTACATGAAGGGATTTGTGGCACCCATCAATCGGCCCATAAAATGAAATGGCTGATGAAGCGCGTCGGATATTTTTGGCCAACCATGCTAGAAGATTGCTTCAGGTATTATAAAGGATGTCAGTATTGTCAGAAATTTGGAGCAATTCAGAGAGCGCCGGCATCGGTTATGCATCCAATCATAAAGCCGTGGCCGTTTCGAGGATGGGGAATAGATATGATCGGCCAGATTAACCCACCATCAAGTAAGGGGCACAAGTATATATTAGTGGCTACAGATTACTTCACAAAGTGGGTTGAGGCCGTTCCTCTCAAGAAGGTTGATTCCAAAGACGCTATTCAGATCGTCAAGGAGCATATCATATATCGGTTTGGGTTACCTCAGACAATAACTACAGATCAGGGATCAATCTTCGTGTCCGACGAGTTCGTCCGATTTGCTGACAGCATGGGCATCAGATTACTCAATTCTTCTCCTTACTATGCGCAGGCCAATGGGCAGGCGGAGGCTTCCAACAAGTCTATAATCAAATTAATCAAGAGGAAAATTGACGAACAGCCGAGGCAATGGCATACAACGCTGGCCGATTCCCTTTGGGCGTATCGGATGGCTTGCCATGGTGCAATCCAAGTGCCTCCCTATCAACTGGTCTACGGGCATGAAGCTGTACTGCCGTGGGAAACCGCCATCGGCTCAAGAAGGATTACTTTGCAAGACGACTTGACAGCCGATGAGTACCATAATCTTATGGTTGATGAATTGGATGATTTGGCACATGTTCGATTACGGGCCTTAGAGAAAATCAAGCGTGATAAGGATAGAGTGGCCCGTCATTATAATAAAAAGGTTGTTGCCAAATCGTTTGAGGAAGGAGACCTTGTGTGGAAATTAATAATGCCGATTGGTTCTAGAGATAATAAATTCGGCAAATGGTCACCTAATTGGGAAGGCCCCTTTCGAATTCATCGATGTGTTCCTCACAATGCCTATCTGCTCAAGGGATTAGATGGCGAGATTTATGGACGAGCTCTCAATGGCAAATACTTGAAACAATATTATCCCAGTATCTGGATTGACTCGTGATCGGCCCTCTAGCCGATTTATGATTACAGCCGATGTAGTCAAGCATCGTCTTTAGATGGCCGGTAGATACTATCGCCCTTAGTTCAAAATTTCAGAATATGAGCCCTCATCTTCCAAAATTTGGGGGGCATATATATATACAGGAAATTTCAAGGATTTTTCAGTTGGAAGAATTTTCAAGGATTTTTCAGTTGGAATTTTCAAGGATTTTTCAGTAGGAATTTTCAAAGCGATTGACTTCGGCTCTCCGGCCGATGAGATTGTTCGTATTAAAGATATATGTGTCTGGAATTTTCAAAACAAATTCGGCTGTACGGCCGATAAGGTGTGAGAGGATTTCAGAAGCAGTAAATTAGGCTGGAATTTTCAAAACAAACTCGGCTGCATGGCCGATAAGGTGTATGGTTATACATTATAGAAATAACATATGCTACATCACCCTATGAAGTCTGCAATGGCAGCAATGGCTTTACAACGAATCTGCTCAACGTCTTCGACAGCCTGGGCATCATCGGCCATCGTCCCTGGGATTGGTTTCAATGATTTTCTTAAGGTCGCGAGGTACTTGGCCGATGCCTTGAGCTTTGCCGTCTGATCTTCTATGACCTTGGGTGATGCAGCTATCCCGGCTTCGACTTCCTGGATTTCTTGGCGTGTAGCGGCCAGCTTCGATTCTAGCTCTGCCTCGAGGCGACGGAGTTCTTCAAGCCTATTCTTCAGCACAATCGGCTCCACCGTTAGCTCGTCCAACCTGGTCTTATCGGCATTCACTTGAACTTTGCTAGCGGACAGGGCCGATTCCAGTTGTTCGCGCTGTCGTCGCTCTGCAAGTCTTTCCTTTGCTCTGAAAAGCTTGAATCGGTATTGTTCCAGGAAGATGGCCGGCGTAAGGATTTCCATCAGGTCTTCGGGCAGTTCGTCTTGGATTTCTTGTACTCTGACTCTGATGGAGGAGCAGTCTTCTACCAAACACTCCAGCGAGGCTTCTAGCCGATTCCCAATATCGGTCAGCCGATTCTTCAGATCATCAGAGATTGGTGCCCTGGCTGTGCTGGGTAGTTCCTTATCCTCATCATCAAGAAACTGGCCGATATCGAAGGAGAACATATCGGCTAGGTTCTGCAAATATCAACATGGGTTGAGGTTAGCCTTGTTAATCAGGAATCGGCAGAAAGAGGATCAGGGTAATCATGGTTACCTGTGTTGGAGCATTGGTGGTGCTTACATCGGTCTTCCTTTGCTTTGTCGACATAACAGGCGAGGGGGCTGGCCGATGTGGTGAAGATGATGGAGCCCTAGGCTGAAGAAGCAGGAAATTGGTGAATAGGGTTATGTGATTAGAAAAATTATGCAAAAAATCAACTCTTACCGAGACAGTCGGAGAGGGTGGTGGAGAAGGAGAAGGGGTTCTCAATCGTGCCTTGGCTCGTTCGCGTCGCTGTAAAGTTGTTTTCTTGGATCTTGGTAAAGGGGCCGATTGAGTTCTCTCCTTCAACACAGATGACACCGCAGCCTGAAAAGGATATGAAGTTAAAGTATGACAGTACAAGGAGATTATGTAAACACAGAGAAGGGATTATATTGACCTTGCGAACTGCGTGTCTGGTCCTTTTTGGTTGCGGGGCATCATCTTGGTCATCGGCCGGTGGGATCTCAGCAATTTTGGCCGATGGCTCTTGGGTGGTTTCGACCGACGGGTTTTCTTCTTCGTGTGTATCGGCCGCTGCTGCATCGACTTCCTCCTCCATCACTTGTTCTTCGAGGAATTCTTCCAAGGAGGGGTCTAGCTCTTCGGCATCGGCCTGGTCATCGGTTTTGGCCTTCTTGCTGGCTTTCTGCGACTTGCCTTTGGCCGGCGCTTTCCTCTTGGGGTTTTCTTTAAGCATCGGACCTTGGAGAAGTGACGCCACTTTTGGGGCAGTAAGGCCGATGATAGATTCTAAAATGGTTGACCCCGATGGAGCTACAGCTTGAGCGTAGAAGATCTTCCGTCCACTGTTGCTCACAGATGGAATCGGCTCATCCGGGACCTGAGGGCTGATGCCTTGGATAAGTTCTGTCACATAGAACCTGGCCGATTGATGAAAGATGTGAGCGGCCCACTCTTGCCACCAAGTTTGGAAGTTAATGTGCACGAAGGCATTCAGATGCAGCCGATCGCAGTCACCAAGATTGGGGAGCTCGATTTCCATTGCTTTGTTCATGATCAGGGCCGATGGGACTATGCCTCTGCTCTCTAGGAGCTTATGAAGATGCAAGCTGATGGGAAGTTGTCCGAGCCCGCATTGTCTAGCAGCTGTCATTGGGGTGTAAAACTCATAAGACAAGCTGGTATTCCTTCCCTGAAAGACGCCTACTGGGAGCAGGCATGGAGTGAGGCCGATCATGAATAATTCCCTTGATTCCATGTCATCATTTGTTAAGCTCAGTTGCAGATCATCTGGAAGCTCGAAGTCTTGGTCCGATGTATAGACAAACATATCCATCTTGGCTGATGGACGGCCGGTGAAGAAACGGATGAACCATGTAGCCATGTCATCGGCCGATTGATCTGCGCCGGGGTAGATGGAGGCTGCTTCCCCGTAGGACATGCATCTTCTGTTCCTGGGGTCTTCGTGATCGGCATATTTTGATGGGAAGCGAGAATCTGATAGAGGTGGCCGATCAACCATGGTGTTGGTGTATATAGTTAGCCAGAGTTGGACGAACCACCATGGTCCTCCATGAGCCACAGTCTGTTTTAGCATCAAGTCTTGTGTGGAAACATGGAGTAGCCGATATACAGCTCCTAGAAGGTATCGGCCCAAGGGGATTTGTCTCTTGTCGACCAAAGCTTGAGCCAAGTGTTGACAGTTTGTAGTAGGGCCGCAGGTCGATCCGCAAAAGACAAATCTCTCCAACCATAATGTCAGGAAAGCTACGTGTTCTCGCTCTGAGACCGATCCCTGTTCCATGTGTTCAGAGATATATCCGGACCAGACTCCGATTTTCTTGGTCTTCAACTTGTGGCTGCTGTTTACCAGGAGGCTGAAGGGGTTGATCTCGGAGCTGATATCCAGTCCTGTGAGTACATTGATATCTATGAGGGTTGGGGTCATCGGACCTTGCTTGAACATAAAGGCGTTCAAGGTACTTGACCAGAAGTAGCTGGCGGCTGACATTAATGGCTCATTCTTCTTGGTATCGGCCAAGGACAGAGTTATGGATTGGCCGATTCCAATCTCGTCCCAGTGGACTTGTTTGACGGCAGCGATCCTTTTGTGCCAGGAACTATATCCGTTTAGCTTTGATGGCCATGATCTGAAGGTGTGCTTCCACGCCGAGACAGTGGGTTTGGCTTGCCTGAAAGGAATTCTGTCTGTTTCGGCGTTGATGAGCCAGGTTGGGTCGCAGTCGCCCATGGGGCCCAAGAGGAAGCGATGGGACTTATCGTCGGTGGGAATCAAGATTTGGTTTTTGAAGACCTGAAACGTGAGAACGACGATGAAAATATAAGGCCTGAGGTGGGCAAAAAGTAAAGACCTAACTTGGGGAAATCTGCGGAAAAGGTAATAATGCGGGCTTTGAAGGAATTGACTCACCGCAGGGATCTCGGAGGCGTAGAACGGGGCGGAGGCCATCGTTGTTGGAGGGGTCGCTGTGAAGGGGGTCGATGTTGATGAGACGCCGAGGGGTCGCCGGAATTGAAGAACACGAGGGGTTTGTCGAATCGGCGGCGAAAGGGTTCGAGTCTGGATCTATGCGGTTTTCAGACTTAGCAAAGAGTCGATGAGTTCCCTGGGGCTAATTCCGCCACATTATATAATGAAGCGGAATAGGGGGGCATGTGTTAACGACGGATTTTGGTAATCGACTCGGAAAGAAAAGAGGAAATCAAAGCAGAGAGGAAGGATTGAGTTGGAGTCGGACCAGGCTTCGTATCGGACCCAGTAACCGTATCGGACTTGGGGAGTGTTGCTATAAAGAGCATATCGGCCGATACGGATTTGGTTTGGTCATAGGCCGATGCGGGTTGTGAATTGACAGTGTCAACATGGGCCTAGTCTGGGCTCGAAGTAAGCTTCAAGGAAGTTGCCAAATAGAGATAAAGCTCGGTTTTAGGCAATTGTATCTTGTAAATTAGGTAGTTTAGATCTAATCTGTGGCTAGAGTCTGCCGCAAAGACTTGTTTGTTAGTTGTAGATAAGATCGTGCCCTACAAGGGTTCTGTTGTAACCTCGGGTATAAATATCCCGATAGTTTGTACATGTAAAGTCTCTCGAATCAATCACACAAAAACCAGTTCAATCTACTTTCGGCGCATCGCCAACCCTCGCAAGAGGTCTTCCTCAACGAGTTCTTACTTCCACGGAGCACAGGTAAGAACTCGTCCCCGACGATCTGCATCGTCGGGGCTAATGTGTCGTTTTAGACACATTGAGCCTCGATGATGTGATCATTGATTATCATGTTTTGAATAGTTTTGACAGGTATTTTAATTAAGCCCTGCCAGTGGTTTACTCGTTTTAGGGTTTATTGCTGACAATGGTTTAATTCTTATGCTTGGCTAAATTGTTCTTGATGGGAAGCGAGAATCTGATAGAGGTGGCCGATCAACCATGGTGTTGGTGTATTATAGTTAAGCCAGAGTTGAACGAACCACCATGGTCCTCCATGAGCCACCAGTCTGTTTTAGCATCAAGTCTTGTGTGGAAACATGGAGTAGGCGGATATACAGCTCCTAGAAGGTATACGGCCCCAAGGGGATTTGTCTCTTGTCGACCAAAGCTTGAGCCAAGTGTTGACAGTTTGTAGTGGGGCCGACAGGTCGATCCGCAAGAAGACAAATCTCTCCAACACAATGTCCAGGAAAGCTACGTGTTCTCGCTCTGAGACCGATCCCTGTTCCATGTGTTCAGAGATATATCCGGACCAAGACTCCGATTTTCTTTGGTCTTCAACTTGTGGCTGCTGTTTACCAGGAGGCTGAAGGGGTTGATCTCGGAGCTGATATCCATCCTGTGAGTACCTTGATATCTATGAGGGTTGGGGTCATCGGACCTTGCTTGAACAATAAAGGCGTTCAAGGTACTTGAACCAGAAGTAGCTGGCGAGCTGACATTATGGCTCATTCTTCTTGGTATCGGCCAGGACAGAGTTATGGCATTGGCCGATTCCAATCTCGTCCCAGTCGGACTTTTTTGACGGCAGCAATCCTTTTTGTGCCAGGCCTAGTATCCGTTTAGCTTTGATGGCCATGATCTGAAGGTGTGCTTCCACGCCGAGACAGTGGGTTTGGCTTGCCTGAAAGGAATTCTGTCTGTTTCGGCGTTGATGAGCCAGGTTGGGTCGTCAGTCGCCCATGGGGCCCAAGAGGAAGCGATGGGACTTTATCGTCGGTGGGAATCAAGATTTGGTTTTTGAAGACCTGAAAACGTGAGAACGAACGATGAAAATATAAGGCCTGAGGTGGGCAGAAAGTAAAACCTAACTTGGGGAAATCTGCGGAAAACGGTAATAAGCGGGCTTTGAAGGAATTGACTTACCGCAGGGATCTCGGAGGCGTAGAACGGGGCGGAGGCCATCGTTGTTGGAGGGGTCGCTGTGAAGGGGGTCGATGTTGACGAGACGCCGAGGGTCGCCGGAATTGAAGAACACGAGGGGTTTGTCGAATCGGCGGCGAAAGGGTTCGAGATCTGGATCTTGCGGTTTTCAGGACCTAGCAAAGAGTCGATGAGTTCCCTGGGCCTAATTCCGCCACATTATATAATGAAGCGGAATATGGGGGGCATGTGTTAACGACGGATTTTGGTAACGACTTGGAAAGAAAGAGGAATCACCAAGCAGAGAGGAAGGATTGAGTTGGAGTCGGACCAGGCTTCGTATCGGACCCAGTAACCGTATCGGACTTGGGGAGTGTTGCTATAAAGGGCATATCGGCCGATACGGATTTGGTTTGGTCATAGCCGATCGGGTTGTGAAGTTGACAGTGTCAACGTGGGCCTTGGTCTGGGCTCGAAGTAAGCTTCAAGGAAGTTGCCAAATAGAGATAAAGCTCGGTTTTAGGCAATTGTATCTTGTAAAATTAGGTAGTTTAGATCTAATCTGTGGCTAGAGTCTGCCGCAAAGACTTGTTTGTTAGTTGTAGATAAGATCGTGCCCTACAAGGGTTCTGTTGTAACCTCGGGTATAAATATCCCGATAGTTTGTACATGTAAACTCTCTCAATCAATCACACAAAAAACAGTTCAATCTACTTTCTGGCGCATCGCCAACCCTCGCAAGAGGTCTTCCTCACGGGTTCTTACTTCCTCGGAGCACGAGGTAAGAACTCGTCCCCGACGATCTCATCGTCGGGCTAGCTGTCGTTTAGACACATTAAGCCTCGATGATGTGATCATGATTATCATGTCTTGAAATAGTTTTGACAGGTATTTTAATTAAGCCTGCCAGTGGTTTACTTCGTTTTAGGGTTTATTGCCGGCGATGGTTTTAATTCTTATGCTTGGCTAGATTGTTCAATAGCAGTTGCCATCCCCAAAAGCGATCGACGACTTGATTTTCTTTACGTGTTAACTCTCGAATCTACACTTTGAGTTGCTCATCGACCTTAGTCCTGTTTTGAGTATCTAAACACTAAAGCCTGTTTTTGAGTCTGTAATTAAGGATAGCGGTCCGGGGTTTCAGCCGGTCTTATCTAACATGTGACTATTTTATGTTCTTGGCATGTTTTGCCACTTATGCAGGTCGGATTGGTAGAATATAAATATATTGATTACAGGGTATTCTCAGGATCTCTCTGTGGTTGGTATATTTATATCTGGCCGAATTGGCTTGTATAAGTTTGCACTAGAGTATTAGCTAGTGTATTTATCTTCATGCTACCTCTCATCGGCCGATTCCAGTAATTTGCTATGAACATGATAACATGGGCCGATGAGATTAGATCTACTTTATTAGTTCTACCTTAATTATCAGCTCAAGTAAGGCCGATATAGGTTTGCCCTATCGGCCAGGCCTTCACGATGCAGACATCGCCCTATCGGCCGATCGGTCCATCGTTCTCACATGGTTTACTTGTTTCTTGTTGATTGCAGATCAAATCAACTGGCACGCTCTACTTACGACTAGGCAAGCCATTTGGACCTGCACTGGAGTTAAGCAGATCTCCCAGGCCGCCGTGGTAACGCGGAACCCGTTTGGTTGCTGGACGGGTCGAAATTCTGCGGCAACAAAAGGTTGCATGCTGCATGACGTAGCACGCATGAGTGCAACTCCAGGGCCTTGTAGAATGTCTCCGTTGCCAGATATCAGTCGAAACGACATCCGTTATGATGGAAATGCATGACAACATGGAATTTGAAGAGAGTTTTTTAGCCCGTCCAATGTCGTTCTTTCCCTGCCACACTACCACAAATTAGTTCCTAAACCTGACGTGCTCGGTGTAGAAGGGCCTCAACGGACCAGATTCACTTGTTGTAGGGTTATTTCCATCGAAACTTTAAGGACATTGCCCTAAAACGCATCGCTTATCCAAAGGTTGTGCAAACAAGGTGAGGAATGTGTTTATTC
>BDMV01000004.1:31357927-31369973 GCA_008326285.1 Oryza officinalis | reverse complement strand
AATGCAGGCTGCCATCCCCAAAAGCAATCGAAGACTTGATTTTCTTTGAGTTAATCTCAATTCTACACTTTGAGTTGCTATCGACCGTTAGTCTGTGTTTGAGGTTTAAACCAAAGCCTGTTTTCGTGTCGTAATTAAGGATAGTCCGGCGGGTTTCAGGCCGGTCTTACTCTAAATATGTGACTATTTTATGTTCTTGGCATGTGATTTGCCACTTATGCAGGTCGGATTGGTAATATAAATACTATTGATTACAGGGTATTCTCAGGATCTCTCTGTGGTTGGTATATTTATATCGGCCAATTGCTTGTATAAGTTTGACACTAGAGTATTAGCTAGTGTATTTATCTTCATGGCTACCCTCATCGGCCGATTCCAGTAATTTGCTATGAACATGATACACATGGGCCGATGAGATTAGATCTAACTTTATTAGTTCTATCCTTATATTACAGCTCAAGTAAGCCGATATAGGTTTGCCGCTATCGGCAGGTCTTCACGATGCAGACATCGGCCTATCGGCCGATCGGTCCATCGGTTCTCACATGGTTTACTTGTTTATCTTGTTGATTGCAGATCAAATCAACTGGCACGCTCTACTTACGACTAGGCAAGCCATTTGGACCTGCACTGGAGTTAAGCAGATCTCCCAGGCCGCCGTGGTAACGCGGAACGCCGTTTGGTTGCTGGACGGGTCGAAATTCTGCGCCAACACATACCACGCTGGCCGATTCCCTTTAGGCGTATCGGATGGCTTTGTCATGGTGCAATCCAAGTGCCACCTTATCAGCTGGTTTTATGGACATGAAGCTGTACTGGCCATGGAGACCAACATCGGCTCAAGGAGGATTGCTCTGGCAAGACGACTTAACAGCCGATGAGTATCATAAATCTTATGGTTGATGAGTTAGATGATTTGGCGCACGTCCGATTGCGGGCTTTGGAGAAAGTAAAGTAAGATAAAGATCGAGTTGCTCGTCATTATAATAAGAAAGTTGTCGCCAAGTCATTTGAGGAAGGTGATCTTGTTTGGAAATTAATAATGCCGATTGGTTCCAGAGATAATAAATTCGGCAAGTGGTCACCTAATTGGGAATGTCCTTTTCAGATTCATCGATGTGTTCCCCCATAATGCTTATCTGCTCAAAGGATTAGATGAAGAAATTTATGGAAGAGCCCTTAACGGCAAATACTTAAAGAAATATCATCCTAGTGTCTAGATCGATTCCATGATCGGCTTGCCAGCCGATTTATGAATAATAGCCGACGTGGTACGCATCGTCTTTAGATGGCCGATATGCATTATCGCCCTTAGTTCAAATTTTACAACATGAGCTCTTATCTTCCAAAATTTGGGGGGCATATATATATACAAGCATGAAATTCACAAGATTTTTTCATGATTATTAGGATTGTTCAAGTTTATGGACTTCAACAACTTTTTCAAGTTTGGGCTTTTTCAGAGTTGTTTCAGATCAAATTCGGACTGATTGGCCGATGCGATTTATGACTTTTTCAAGCTTTGAACTTTTTTTAGATTTGGCTCAGATCAACTTCGGGTGATTGGCCGATGAGATTCATGGTTAATCATCACAGGAGTTTATTTGTTTACACAAAGGACACAACATATATTACATCACGCCTATAAAGTTTTTCAATAGCTGCAATGGCCTTACGACGGATTTGGTCAATGTCTTCTATTACTTGGGCGTCATCGGTCGTCGACCCTGGGATTGGCCTTCAAAGATTTGCTCAAGGTTGCAAGATACTTGGCCGATGCCTTCAGCTTCGCCGTTTGGTCTTCTATGGCCTTGGGTGATGCAGGCTATTCCAGCTTCGGAATGTGTTTATTCGCCAAGTTTCTAAACTTTTCACCTGAAAAGGTTCTATGCTCCATGACGTAGCACGCATGAGTGCCACTCCAGGGCCTTGTAGAATGTCTCCGTTGCCAGATATCTGTCGAAACGACATCCGTTATGATGGAAATGCATGACAACATGGAATTTGAAGAGAGTTTTTTAGCCCGTCCAATGTCGTTCTTTCCCTGCCACACTACCAAAAATTACTTCCTAAACCAGACGTGCTCGGTGTAGAAGGGCCCTCAATGGACCAGATTCACTTGTTGTAGGGTTATTTCCATCGAAACTTTAAGGACATTGCCCTAAAACGCATCGTTATCCAAAAGTTGTGCGAAACAAGGCGAGGAATGTGTTTATTCACCAAGTTTCTAAACTTTTCACCTGAAAATGTTGTATGCTCCATGACGTAGCACGCATGAGTGCCACTCTAGGGCCTTGTAGAATGTCTCCGTTGCCAGATATCAGTCGAAACGACATCCGTTATGGTGGCAATGCATGACAACATGGAATTTGAAGAGAGTTTTTTAGCCCGTCCAATGTCGTTCTTTCCCTGCCACACTTCCACAAATTAGTTCCTGAACCTGACGTGGTCGGTGTAGAAGGGCTCTCAACGGACCAGATTCACTTGTTGTAGGGTTATTTCCATCGAAACTTTAAGGACATTGCCCTAAAACGCATCGCTTATCCAAGGGGTGTGGCAAACAAGGCGAGGAATGTGTTTATTCGCCAAGTTTCTAAACTTTTCACCTGAAAAGGTTCGATGCTCCATGACGTAGCACGCATGAGTGCCACTCTAGGGCCTTGTAGAAAATCTCTGTTGCCAGATATCAGTCGAAACGACATCCGTTATGATGGAAATGCATGACAACATGGAATTTGAAGAGAGTTTTTTAGCCCGTCCAATGTCGTTCTTTCCCTCCCACACTACCAAAAATTACTTCCTAAACCAGACGTGCTCGGTGTAGAAGGGCCCTCAACGGACCAGATTCACTTGTTGTAGGGTTATTTCCATCGAAACTTTAAGGACATTGCCCTAAAACGCATCGTTATCCAAAAGTTGTGCCAAACAAGGTGAGGAATGTGTTTATTGACCAAGTTTCTAAACTTTTCACCTGAAAATGTTGTATGCTCCATGACGTAGCACGCATGAGTGCTACTCTAGGGCCTTGTAGAATGTCTCCGTTGCTAGATATCAGTCGAAACGACATCCGTTATGATGGAAATGCATGACAAAATGGAATTAGAAGAGAGTTTTTTAGCCCGTCCAATGTCGTTCTTTTCCTGCCACACTACCAAAAATTACTTCCTGAACCTGACGTGCTCAGTGTAGAAGGACCCTCAACGGACCAGATTGACTTGTTGTAGGGTTATTTCCATAGAAACTTTAAGGACATTGCCCTAAAACGCATCGTTATCCAAAAGTTGTGCCAAACAAGGTGAGGAATGTGTTTATTCGCCAAGTTTCTAAACTTTTCACCTGAAAAGGTTGTATGCTCCATGACGTAGCACGCATGAGTGCCACTCCAGGGCCTTGTAGAATGTCTTCGTTGCCAGATATCAGTCGAAACGACATCCGTTATGATGGAAATGCATGACAACATGGAATTTGAAGAGTGTTTTTTAGCCCGTCCAATGTCGTTCTTTCCTTGCCACACTACCAAAAATTACTTCCTAAACCTGACGTGCTCGGTGTAGAAGGGCCCTCAACGGACCAGATTCACTTGTTGTAGGGTTATTTCCATCGAAACTTTAAGGACATTGCCCTAAAACGCATCGTTATCCAAAAGTTGTGCCAAACAAGGTGAGAAAAATGTTTATTCGCCAAGTTTCTAAACTTTTCACCTGAAAAAGTTGTATGCTCCATGACATAGCACGCATGAGTGCCACTCCAGGGCCATGTAGAATGTCTCTGTTGCCAGATATCAGTCGAAACGACATCCGTTATGATGGAAATGCTTGACAACTTGGAATTTGAAGAAAGTTTTTTAGCCTGTCCAATGTCGTTGTTTCCCTGGCACACTACCACAAATTAGTTCCTGAACCTGACGTGGTCGGTGTAGAAGGGCCCTCAACGGACCAGATTCACTTGTTGTAGGGTTATTTCCATCGAAACTTTAAGGACATTGCCCTAAAACGCATCGCTTATCCAAAGGGTGTGGCAAACAAGGCGAGGAATGTGTTTATTCGCCACGTTTCTAAACTTTTCACCTGAAAATTCTATGCTCCATGACGTAGCACGCATGAGTGCCACTCCAGGGCCTTGTAGAATGCCTCCCTTGCCAGATATCAGTCGAAACGACATCCGTTATGATGGAAATGCATGACAACATGGAATTTGAAGAAAGTTTTTTAGCCCGTCCAATGTCGTTCTTTTCCTACCACACTACCAAAAATTACCTCCTAAACCTGACGTGCTCGGTGTAGAAGGGCCCTCAATGGACCAGATTCACTTGTTGTAGGGTTATTTCCATCGAAACTTTAAGGACATTGCCCTAAAACGCATCGTTATCCAAAAGTTGTGCCAAACAAGGTGAGGAATGTGTTTATTCGCCAAGTTTCTGAACTTTTCACCTGAAAAGGTTGTATGCTCCATGACGTAGCACGCATGAGTGCCACTCCAGGGCCTTGTAGAATGTCTTCGTTGCCAGATATCAGTCGAAACGACATCCGTTATGATGGAAATGCATGACAACATGGAATTTGAAGAAAGTTTTTTAGCCCGTCCAATGTCGTTCTTTCCCTGCCACACTACCACAAATTAGTTCCTGAACCTGACGTGGTCGGTGTAGAAGGGCCCTCAACGGACCAGATTAACTTGTTGTGGGGTTATTTCCATCAAAACTTTAAGGACATTACCCTAAAACGCATTGCTTATCCAAAGGGTGTGCCAAACAAGGCGAGGAATGTGTTTATTGACAAAGTTTCTAAACTTTTCACCTGAAAAGGTTGCATGCTGCATGACGTAGCACGCATCAGTGCAACTCCAGGGCCTTGTAGAATGTCTCTGTTGCCAGATATCAGTCGAAACGACATCCGTTATGATGGAAATGCATGACAACATGGAATTTGAAGAGAGTTTCTTAGCCCGTCCAATGTCGTTCTTTCTCTGCGACGCTACCAAAAATTACTTCCAAAACATGACGTGCTCGGTGTAGAAGGGCCCTCAACGGACCAGATTCACTTGTTCTAGGGTTATTTCCTTCGAAACTTTAAGGACATTGCCCTAAAACGCATCGGTATCCAAAAGTTGTGCCAAACAAGGTGAGGAATGTGTTTATTCGCCAAGTTTCTAAATTTTCACCTGAAAAGGTTGCATGCTCCATGACGTAGCACACATGAGTGCCACTCCAGGGCCTTGTAGAATGTCTCCGTTGCAAGATATCAGTCGAAACGACATCCATTTTGTTGGAAATGCATGACAACATGGAATTTGAAGAGAGTTTTTTAGCCCGTCCAATGTCGTTCTTTCCCTGCCACACTACCACAAATTAGTTCCTGAACCTGACGTGCTTGGTGTAGAAATGCCCTCAACCGATCAGATTCACTTGTTGTAGTGTTATTTTCATCGAAACTTTAAGGACATTGCCCTAAAACGCATCGCTTGTCCAAAGGGTGTGGTAAACAAGGCGAGGACTGTGTTTATTCGCCAAGTTTCTAAACTTTTCACCTGAAAAGGTTCTATGCTCCATGACGTAGCACGCATGAGTGCCACAGCAGGGCCTTGTTGTTGATGCAAAAAACACACACTAGCCTGGGAGATCTGCTTAGCTCCAGTGCAATGACTTGATAAAGTGAAACGAAAGTTAGACATACTCGATCGGCTGTAGATATCAATGATACATAATCTAAATCTCAAAATATATTTAAACCAAGTGATTGGGATAGATCGGACAGGGCGCCGAGACAGTATAAATCACTTATGTCTAAAAACACCTCAAGAAAGAGATTATATATATTCATAGCATAGCCGATGAAGTGAATCTAACATAGATCCAATGCCATAAAATCCACAAGATTAGATTAAACAGTGAAACCTTTGTTGTCATCGGCTAAATTCAACTTATATGCAATCCTTATAAGCCGATGCAACGTCCAGATAACTCATCGGCTGAAACCCCGATGAAACCCTTATCGGCAATCAAAAAGCAGGCTAGAGATTCATGGTTCTAAGCACGACTTAGTAGGTCAAACTCAACTGATGCAGCACTAAGTATGTAAAGAAACACGGTATCTAGATGATCAAGCCCTTGACTGATTTTCAGGGTGGTAGATGCCTAAGCTAATCTAATCTAGCAAGACGATTTAGTCGATACCAGCAGAAACCCTAAAACGAGAAGCAGCCGATAAAGCTAAATCGAGATGCTAATACTAGATTAACAGAAGACATATGATAAATAGCCAGGCAAATATATCATCTAAACCAGAGCAATCCAAGAGATCGAATGTACTGATGCAGCCTTGAACGACGCCGACGTAGATGATACGATTGCCTGAACCGACGGAACATTGGACTTACCCCTTCGCCGGAGATCGATAGCCGATGCAGGCCCGTGTCAGGTGCCAAATTCCGCCGGTTGATAAAGAAACCGTAACAGAGTAAAAGGTGGCGATGCGCCGAATTGTATTGATCGAGAGTTGATCCATTACAATAATCCCGGGTGTACATATTTATACCCATGGGGAGATACTAGTTCTTGTAGGACAAGAAAGAAACTTTCCTAAAGATAAAAGAAAAACATAAAGTCCTTAAGGGACACTAAACACACTTTCCTAAAGATAAAAGGAAACTAACAAATATTCTAATTAATAGATACAATTGCCTTCTTTGGACTCAATCCGCACGTGGCAATCCTCAGGAAGCACACCAACCGAACCCGACAATGATCCTGCCATCTCCTCATCGGAATCGGCTACATCGGCTATCCTTGTCCGATTCTGTTTCAGCCGATGCACACCGTAGCCGATTTGGCTTGCAGCCGATTCATACTCCGTTTTCTGTAATCGCTTATCTCCTCCAATCGGCTTCGGCTTTAACTCTGAATCCAATGCATGATTTACCAAATTTCGTCGTTAACACATGCCCCCCAGTTTTGGTGTATGGGAACTCATGCTTCAAAATTATCTTCTATGACTCCAAAATTGATCCTCTTTTGCTTCTTGCAATCGGCCTTCATGAGCCGATACCGTCTGCATTAGATGAGCTAGGCTGTCAAACTTGTGGCAAAAGAATTTATCCTTGATAGGTGCTGATAACCCCTGGAATGCAAGATCTGCTAGCTGCTCATCGCTTAGATTCAAACTATAACATCGGCTGCGGACATCACGAAATCTTTGTATATATTCCATAGCCGATTCTCCTTCTTGCTGCTGCACTGATATCAAATTTGAAAGTTTCATCTCACTGACGCCAGCAAAGAAGTAGTCCTGAAATTGCTTCTCAAGATCGGTCCATCTTCTAATGGAATTTGATGGTAGTGATGAAAACCATGTGAAGGCCGATCCAGTCAAAGACAATGGAAAAAATCTAACTCTCAGAGCTTCCTCAGCCGATGCTTCCCCACATTGCACTAAGAATCGGCTGATGTGTTCCATTGTAGATATATCATCTTGCCCTGAAAACTTGGAGAAATCTGGAACCTTGTATCGATGTGGCAATGACACCCTATCAAACCACTCAGGATATGGCAGCCGATACACAGAAGTTTGTTCCTTGGGCTTTATTCCAAACTGCTCCTCTATTACCTTTGCAATTCTATCGGCCAAATCGTTGTTATATTGATGCCCATATTGATGAAGTTCTTCTGGCCGATGTTGATATGGCTCATCATGTTGATACTGATATGCTTGCCCCCCGAGCCAATATTGTTGCTGCTGATGATGCTGAAGTTGTTCGCCGATTTGCCCCCCTGGCTGATTTTTGTAAGCAACTACTTCAGGAACTATTTGCTTGATCAAATCTTGTAACGTACTCATCAAAACCCCAGACTGATCAAACAAAGTACGATGAACTGCTTCATTAATACTTTCTTCAATAATTTCATCGATCGGCTTAAGAGATTGTTCCTTCTCGGCATTGACTTCTTCTTCAGACATACTGGGTAGAAAACTCGCGTCCCACTGGGCGTGCCAAAAGCGTGTTGATGCAAAAAACACACACTGGCCTGGGAGATCTGCTTAGCTCCAGTGCAGGTCCAAATCTTGGTGAGATGCGGGCGTGCCAGTCAGTTTGATCCTGCAACTGACAAGATATACAAACGACAGATCAAAGAACCGATCGGCCAACATAGCCGATGTAGTAATTCCAGCCGATCCTGATAACAGCCGATAGCGATAGGGTTTTGAGCTATCGGCTATGTGTTCAATGTAGATTCTGACACTTGACAAAGAGACAATCGGCTGATGATAATATGCATTAGATCGGCAATGACTTGATAAAGTGAAACGAGAGTTAGACATACTCGATCGGCCGTAGATATCAATGATACATAATCTAAATCTCAAAATATATTTAAACCAAGTGATTGGGATAGATCGGACAGGGCGCCGAGACAGTATAAATCACTTATGTCTAAAAACACCTCAAGAGAGAGATTATATATATTCATAGCATAGCCGATGAAGTGAATCTAACATAGATCCAATGCAATAAAATCCACAAGATTAGATTAAACAGTGAAACCTTTGTTGTCATCGGCTAAATTCAACTTATATGCAATCCTTATAAGCCGATGCAACGTCCAGATAACTCATCGGCTGAAACCCCGATGAAACCCTTATCAGCAATCAAAAAGCAGGCTAGAGATTCATGGTTCTAAGCACGACTTAGTAGGTCAAACTCAACTGATGCAGCACTAAGTATGTAAAGAAACACGGTATCTAGATGATCAAGCCCTTGACTGATTTTCAGGGTGGTAGATGCCTAAGCTAATCTAATCTAGCAAGACGATTTAGTCGATACCGGCAGAAACCCTAAAACGAGAAGCAGCCGATAAAGCTAAATCGAGATGCTAATACTAGATTAACAGAAGACATATGATAAATAGCCAGGCAAATATATTATCCAAACCAGAGCAATCCAAGAGGTCGAATGTACTGATGCAGCCTTGAACGACGCCGGCGTAGATGATACAATTGCCTGAACCGACGGAACATTGGACTTACCCCTTCGCCGGAGATCGACAGCCGATGCAGCCCCGCGTCAGGTGCCAAATTCCGCCGGTTGATAAATAAACCGTAACAGAGTAAAAGGTGGCGATGCGCCGAATTGTATTGATCGAGAGTTGATCCATTACAATAACCCCGGGTGTACATATTTATACCCATGGGGAGATACTAGTTCTTGTAGGACAAGAAAGAAACTTTCCTAAAGATAAAAGAAAAACATAAAGTCCTTAAGGGACACTAAACACACTTTCCGAAAGATAAAAGGAAACTAACAAATAATCTAATTAATAGATACAATTGCCTTCTTTGGACTCAATCCGCACGTGGCAATCCTCATGAAGCACACCAACCGAACCCGACAATGATCCTGCCATCTCCTCATCGGAATCGGCTACATCGGCTATCCTTGTCCGATTCTGTTTCAGCCGATGCACACCGTAGCCGATTTGGCTTGCAGCCGATTCATACTCCGTTTTCTGTAATCGCTTATCTCCTCCAATCGGCTTCGGCTTTAACTCTGAATCCAATGCATGATTTACCAAATTTCGTCGTTAACACTTGTAGAATGTCTCCGTTGCCAGATATCAGTCGAAACAGCATCCGTTATGATGGAAATGCATGACAACATGAAATTTGAAGAGAGTTTTTTAGCCCGTCCAATGTCGTTCTTTCCCTGCCACACTACCAAAAATTACTTCCTAAACCTGACATGCTCGATGTAGAAGGGCCCTCAACGGACCAGATTCACTTGTTGTAGGGTTATTTCCATCGAAACTTTAAGGACATTGCCCTAAAACGCATCGTTATCCAAAAGTTGTGCCAAACATGGTGAGGAATGTGTTTATTCGCCAAGTTTCTAAACTTTTCACCTGAAAAGGTTGTATGCTCCATGAGATAGCACGCATGAGTGCCACTCCAGGGCCTTGTAGAATGTCTCCGTTGCCCGATATCAGTCAAAACAACATCCGTTATGATGGAAATGCATGACAACATGGAATTTGAAGAAAGTTTTTTAGCCCGTCCAATGTCGTTCTTTCCTTGCCACACTACCACAAATTAGTTCCTGAACCTGACGTGGTCGGTGTAGAAGGGCCCTCAACGGGCCAGATTCACTTGTTGTAGGGTTATTTCCATCGCAACTTTAAGGACATTGCACTAAAACGCATCGCTTATCCAAACGGTGTGGCAAACAAGGCGAGGAATGTGTTTATTCGCCAAGTGTCTAAACTTTTCACCTGAAAAGGTTCTATGCTCCATGACGTAGCACGCATGAGTGCCACTCCAGGGCCTTGTAGAATGTCTCCGTTGCCAGATATCAGTCGAAACGACATCCGTTATGATGGAAATGCATGACAACATGGAATTTGAAGAGAGTTTTTTAGCCCGTCCAATGTCGTTCTTTCCCTACCACACTACCAAAAATTACTTCCTAAACCTGACGTCATTTAATCAATTAAATTAATTGAAAAACAATTAAAAAAGGTCTCCTTTTGTTTTGGGCCGTTTCCGGCCCAAAACCCCTCTCTCTCTCTCCCGCGGCCCATGCGGCCTCAAGCCTCCTTCCTCCATCCCTCCGGCCCAGCTCGGCCCGTAGCCGCGCCCGCGCCGAAGTCTGAATTGCCTCCCTCCTCCTTCCTCCGGCTGGTCAAGCCAGCAACCGCCCCGCCGCCATTTCCGCCGGCCACCAGCCCACTCCGCCGCGATTTTCGGCCGCCCCCGGCCACGATCCTCCACCTCCGCGCCTATAAAACCCGCGCCCCGGGCCGCTCTCTCCCTTTTCCTCTCTTTCCGCGAGCGCGCCGCCCGCCCGGCCGCCTCCCGTGCTGCCGTGCGTTGCCTCGGCCGCGCACCGCCGCCGCTCCGCCGCTGAGCCGCTCGCGCCGTGCGCCCGTGCGCACGGCGCTCGCGCCCAAGCGCCTTGCCGCCGCCTTCCTCCTTCGTGTCGGTCGTCCTCGGTGAGCCCTCCCCTTCCCCTCTTCTTCCTCCCCTCTGGCGTCCCTAGCCGCCGTGCTACCGCGCGCCGTCTCGCCGCGCCGGTGGCCGCGCCGCCGCTTCGCCGTCGCTCGGCCGTAGCCGCCGCCACCGTGCCCTGGCCGGGTCGGCTAGGGTTTCGGCCGAACCCTAGCCGTCCGCCCGGCCGTAGAGGCCACCCCGGGCCGGCCCACCACTTCCTCCGGCCCAGTGGCAGTTGGGCCGTTTGGCCCATCTCCCTGCAAAAGTCTATTTTGCGTCCCCCTGCTCATTTCTCAGGCCGGCCCATCACCCCGCTCGGCCCGTGGGCGCATCTTCTCACGAAAGTCCAATCTTGGTCCCTCGTCTTTTTGGGCCGTCAGCCCGTTAGTCCTCTCTCCCAAAGTCCACTTCACGTCCCTCCCAGCCCTTTCTCCTCTATTGGGCCGTCGGCCTATTATCTTTTATCCACACAAAAGTCTACTTTACGTCCCTCGGCCCTTTTAACTTTTTCCTGAGAAAATCTAGCTCATCTCCTCAAGTCCAGTGAACCTCCCTCTCAGCCTAATTTTCCCCTTTCTCCTGCTGTTGATGTAAAAAACACACACTGGCCTGGGAGATCTGCTTAGCTCCAGTGCAGGTCCAAATCTTGGTGAGATGCGGGCGTGCCAGTCAGTTTGATCCTGCAACTGACAAGATATACAAACGACAGATCAAAGAACCGATCGGCCAACATAGCCGATGTAGTAATTCCAGCCGATCCTGATGACAGCCGATAGCGATAGGGTTTTGAGCTATCGGCTATGTGTTCAATGTAGATTCTGACACTTGACGAAGAGACAATCGGCTGATGATAATATGCATTAGATCGGCAATGACTTGATAAAGTAAAACGAAAGTTAGACATACTCGATCGGCTGTAGATATCAATGATACATAATCTAAATCTCAAAATATATTTAAACCAAGTGATTGGGATAGATCGGACAGGGCGCCGAGACAGTATAAATCACTTATGTCTAAAAACACCTCAAGAGAGAGATTATATATATTCATAGCATAGCCGATGAAGT
>BDMV01000004.1:31330974-31357827 GCA_008326285.1 Oryza officinalis | reverse complement strand
TTGGTGTGGCTTGTTGAGTACGGTGGTTGTACTCAATCTTGCTATTTTTCCCCCTTTTCAGAAGTTTAGTACTTCTGAGTTGAAGATGAAGTTAGAGGACCAAGGCTCAGACCCCAGTTGAGTTTGCCTGTGGAGTGGAGCTGAAGCCCCGCTAGGATCGCCTCTTTCCGCTGCTGTTTTCTTTTCGGTGTGAGGATTAAGTGCCTCTGTTGTAAGTATTTATCGCTTTATTTACGTTTGGGTCTGTTTATTGATTTGTCGTTTTGTGTACCCTGGTTGATGCCTGGACAGGGACTTAATACACAAAATGGTCTGGAAATTTGGGAAAATTTCTGGGCGTGACAAAAGGTTCTATGCTCCACGACGTAGCACGCATGAGTGCCACAGCAGGGCCTTGTAGAATGTCTCCGTTGCCAGATATCAGACGAAACGACATCCGTTATGATGGAAATGCATGACAACATGGAATTTGAAGAGAGTTTTTTAGCCCGTCCAATGTCGTTATTTCCCTGCCACACTACCAAAAATTACTTCCTAAACCTGATGTGCTCGGTGTAGAAGGGCCCTCAGTGGACCAGATTCACTTGTTGTATGGTTATTTCCATCGAAACTTTAAGGACATTGCCCTAAAACGCATCGTTATCAAAAAGTTGTGCCAAACATGGTGAGGAATGTGTTTATTCGCCAAGTTTCTAAACTTTTCACCTGAAAAGGTTGTATGCTCCATGACATAGCGCGCATGAGTGCCACTCCCGGGCCTTGTAGAATGTCTCCGTTGCCAGAAATCAGTCGAAACGACATCCGTTATGATGGAAATGCATGACAAAATGGAATTTGAAGAAAATTTTTTAGCCCGTCCAATGTCGTTCTTTCCCTGCCACACTACCACAAATTAGTTCCTGAACCTGACGTGGTCGGTGTAGAAGGGCCCTCAACTGGCCAGATTCACTTGTTGTAGGGTTATTTCCATCGAAACTTTAAGGACATTGCCCTAAAACGCATCGCTTATCCAAAGGATGTGGCAAACAAGGCGAGGATTGTGTTTATTCGCCAAGTTTCTAAACTTTTCACCTCAAAAGGTTCTATGCTCCATGACGTAGCACACATGAGTGCCACTCCAGGGCCTTGTAGAATGTCTCCGTTTCCAGATATCAGTCGAAACGACATCCGTTATGATGGAAATGCATGACAACATGCAATTTGAAGAAAGTTTTTTAGCCCGTCCAATGTCGTTCTTTCCCTGCCACACTACCACAAATTAGTTCCTGAACCTGACGTGGTCGGTGTAGAAGGGCCCTCAACGTACCAGATTCACTTGTTGTAGGGCTATTTCCGTCGAAACTTTAAGGACATTATGCTAAAACGCATCGCTTATCCAAAGGATGTGGCAAACAAGGCGAGGAATGTGTTTATTTGCCAAGTTTCTAAACTTTTCACCTGAAAAGGTTCTATGCTCCATGACGTAGCATGCATGAGTGCCACTCCAGGGCCTTGTAGAATGTCTCCGTTGCCAGATATCAGTCGAAACGACATCCGTTATGATGGAAATGCATGACAACATGGAATTTGAAGAGAGTTTTTTAGCCCGTCAAATGTCGTTCTTTCCCTGCCACACTACCACAAATTAGTTCCTGAACCTGACGTGGTTGGTGTAGAAGGGCCCTCAACGGACCAGATTAACTTGTTGTGGGGTTATTTCCATCAAAACTTTAAGGACATTACCCTAAAACGCATTGCTTATCCAATGGGTGTGCCAAACAAGGCGAGGAATGTGTTTATTGACAAAGTTTCTAAACTTTTCACCTGAGAAGGTTGCATGATGCATGACGTAGCACGCATGAGTGCAACTCCAGGGCCTTGTAGAATGTCTCCGTTGCCAGATATCAGTCGAAATGACATCCGTTATGATGGAAATGCATGACAACATGGAATTTGAAGAGAGTTTTTTAGCCCGTCCAATGTCGTTCTTTCCCTGCCACACTACCACAAATTAGTTCCTGAACCTGACATGCTCAGTGTAGAAGGGCCCACAACAGACCAGATTCTCTTGTTGTATGGTTATTTCCATCGAAACTTTAAGGACATTGCCCTAAAACGCATCGTTGTCCAAAAGTTGTGCCAAACAAGGTGAGGAATGTGTTTATTCGCCAAGTTTCTAAACTTTTCACCTGAAAAGGTTGTATGCTCCATGACATAGCACGCATGTGTGCCACTCCAGGGCCTTGTAGAATGTCTCCGTTGCCAAATATCAGTCGAAACGACATCCGTTATGATGGAAATGCATGACAACATGGAATTTGAAGAGAGTTTTTTAGCCCGTCCAATGTCGTTCTTTCCCTGCCACACTACCAAAAATTACTTCCTAAACCTGACGTGCTCGGTGTAGAAGGGCCCTCAACGGACCAGATTCACTTGTTGTAGGGTTATTTCCATCGAAACTTTAAGGACATTGCCCTAAAACGCATCGTTATCCAAAAGTTGTGCCAAACAAGGTGAGGAATGTGTTTATTCGCCAAGTTTCTAAACTTTTCACCTGAAAAGGTTGTATGCTCCATGACATAGCACGCATGAGTGCCACTCCAGGGCCTTGTAGAATGTCTCTGTTGCCAGATATCAGTCGAAACGACATCCGTTATGATGGAAATGCATGACATTATGGAATTTGAAGAAAGTTTTTTAGCCCGTCCAATGTCGTTCTTTCCCTGCCACACTACAACAAATTAGTTCCTGAACCTGACGTGGTCGGTGTGGAAGGGCCCTCAATAGACCAGATTCACTTGTTGTAGGGTTATTTCCATCGAAACTTTAAGGACATTGCCGTAAAACGCATCGTTATCCAAAAGTTGTGCCAAACACGGTGAGGAATGTGTTTATTCGCCAAGTTTCTAAACTTTTCACCTGAAAAGGTTGTTTGCTCCATGACATAGCACGCATGAGTGCCACACCAGGGCCTTGTAAAATGTCTCCGTTGCCAGATATCAGTCGAAACGACATCCGTTATGATGGAAATGCGTGACAACATGCAATTTGAAGATAGTTTTTTAGCCCGTCCAATGTCATTCTTTCCCTCCCACACTACGACAAATTAGTTCCTGAACCTGACGTGGTCGGTGTAGAAGGGCCCTCAACGGATCAGATTCAGTTGTTGTTGGGTTATTTCCATCGAAACTTTAAGGACATTGCCCTAAAACGCATCGCTTATCCAAAGGGTGTGGCAAACAAGGCGAGGAATGTGTTTATTCGCTAAGTTTCTAAACTTTTCACCTGAAAAGGTTCTATGCTCCATGACGTAGCACACATGAGTGCCACTCCAGGGCCTTGTAGAATGTCTCCGTTGCCAGATATCAGTCGAAACGACATCCGTTATGACGGAAATACATGACAACATGGAATTTGAAGAAAGTTTTTTAGCCCGTCCAATGTCGTTCTTTGCCTGCCACACTTCCACAAATTAGTTCCTGAACCTGACGTGGTCGGTGTAGAAGGGCCCTCAACGGACCAGATTCACTTGTTGTAGGGTTATTTCCATTGAAACTTTAAGGACATTGCCCTAAAACGCATCGCTTATCCAAAGGGTGTGGCAAACAGGGCGAGGAATGTGTTTATTCGCCATGTTTCTAGACTTTTCACCTGAAAAGGTTCTATGCTCCATGACGTAGCACGCATGAGTGCCACTCCAGGGCCTTGTAGAATGTCTCCGTTGCCAGATATCAGTCGAAACGACATCCGTTATGATGGAAATGCATGACAGCATGGAATTTGAAGAGAGTTTTTTAGCCCATCCAATGTCGTTCTTTCCCTGCCACACTACCACAAATTAGTTCCTGAACCTGACGTGGTCGGTATAGAAGGGCCCTCAACGGACCAGATTAACTTGTTGTGGGGTTATTTCCATCTAAACTTTAAGGACATTACCGTAAAATGCATTGCTTATCCAAAGGGTGTGCCAAACAAGCCGAGGAATGTGTTTATTGACAAAGTTTCTAAACTTTTCACCTGAAAAGGTTGCATGCTGCATGACGTAGCACGCATGAGTGCAACTCCAGGGCCTTGTAGAATGTCTCCGTTGCCAGATATCAGTCGAAACGACATCCGTTATGATGGAAATGCATGACACCATGGAATTTGAAGAGAGTTTTTTAGCCCGTCCAATGTCGTTCTTTCCCTGCCACACTACCAAAAATTACTTCCTAAACCTGACGTGCTCGGTGTAGAAGGGCCCTCAACAGACCAGATTCACTTGTTGTTTGGTTATTTCCATCGAAACTTTAAGGACATTGCCCTAAAACGCATCACATATCCAAAGGGTGTAGCAAACAAGGCGAGGAATGCGTTTATTCGCCAAGTTTCTAAACTTTTCACCTGAAAAGGTTCGATGCCCCATGACGTAGCACGCATGAGTGCCACTCCAGGGCCTTGTAGAATGTCTCCGTTGCCAGATATCAGTCGAAATGACATCCGTTATGATGGAAATGCATGACAACATGGAATTTGAAGAGAGTTTTTTAGCCCGTCCAATGTCGTTCTTTCCCTTCCACACTACCAAAAATTACTTCCTAAACCTGACGTGCTCGGTGTAGAAGGGCCCTCAACGGACCAGATTCACTTGTTGTAGGGTTATTTCCATTGAAACTTTAAGGACATTGCCCTAATACGCATCGTTATCCAAAAGTTGTGCAAACAAGGCGAGGAATGTGTTTATTCGCCATGTTTCTAAACTTTTCAACTGAAAAGGTTGTATGCTCCATGACATAGCACGCATGAGTGCCACTCCAGGGCCTTGTAGAATGTCTCCGTTGCCAGATATCAGTCGAAACGACATCCGTTATGATGGAAATGCATGACAACATTGAATTTGAAGAGAGTTTTTTAGCTCGTCTAATGTCGTTCTTTCCCTGCCACACTACCAAAAATTACTTCCTAAACCTGACGTGCTCGGTGTAGAAGGGCCCTCAACGGACCAGATTCACTTGTTGTAGGGTTATTTCCATCGAAACTTTAGGGACATTGCCCTAATACGCATCGTTATCCAAAAGTTGTGCAAACAAGGCGAGGAATGTGTTTATTCGCCATGTTTCTAAACTTTTCAACTGAAAAGGTTGTATGCTCCATGACATAGCACGCATGAGTGCCACTCCAGGGCCTTGTAGAATGTCTCCATTGCCAGATATCAGTCGAAACGACATCCGTTATGATGGAAATGCATGACAACATGGAATTTGAAGAAAGTTTTTTAGCCCGTCCAATGTCGTTCTTTCCCTCCCACACTACGACAAATTAGTTCCTGAACCTGACGTGGTCGGTGTAGAAGGGCCCTCAATGGACCAGATTCACTTGTTGTTGGGTTATTTCCATCGAAACTTTAAGGACATTGCCCTAAAACGCATCGCTTATCCAAAGGGTGTGGCAAACAAGGCGAGGAATGTGTTTATTCGCCAAGTTTCTAAACTTTTCACCTGAAAAGGTTCTATGCTCCATGTGGTAGCACACATGAGTGCCACTCCAGGGCCTTGTAGAATGTCTCCGTTGCCAGATATCAGTCGAAACGACATCCGTTATGATGGAAATGCATGACAACATGGAATTTGAAGAGAGTTTTTTAGCCCGTCCAATGTCATTCTTTCCCTGCCACACTACCACAAATTAGTTCCTGAACCTGACGTGGTCGGTGTAGAAGGGCCCTCAATGGACCAGATTCACTTGTTGTAGGGTTATTTCCATCGAAACTTTAAGGACATTGCCCTAAAACGCATCGCTTATCCGAAGGGTGTGGCAAACAAGGTGTGGAATGTGTTTATTCGCCAAGTTTCTAAACTTTTCACCTGAAAAGGTTCTATGCTCCATGACGTAGCACACATGAGTGCCACTCCAGGGCCTTGTAAAATGTCTCCGTTGCCAGATATCAGTCGAAACGACATCCGTTATGATGGAAATGCATGACAACATGGAATTTGAAGAGAGTTTTTTAGCCCGTCCAATGTCGTTCTTTCCCTGCCACACTACGACAAATTAGTTCCTAAACCTGACGTGGTCGGTGTAGAAGGGCCCTCAACGGACCAGATTCACTTCTTGTAGGGTTATTTCCATCGAAACTTTAAGGACATTGCCCTAAAACACATCGCTTATCCGAAGGGTGTGGCAAACAAGGCGAGCAATGTGTTTATTCGCCAAGTTTCTAAACTTTTCACCAGAAAAGGTTCTATGCTGCATGACGTAGCACACATGAGTGCCACTCCAGGGCCTTGTAGAATGTCTCCGTTGCCAGATATCAGTCGAAACGACATCTGTTATGATGGAAATGCATGACAACATGGAATTTGAAGAGAGTTTTTTAGCCCGTCCAATGTCGTTCTTTCCCTGCCAAACTACCACAAATTAGTTCCTAAACCTAACGTGCTCAGTGTAGAAGGGCCCTCAATGGACCAGATTCACTTGTTGTAGGGTTATTTCCATTGAAACTTTACGGACATTGCCCTAAAACGCATCGTTATCCAAAAGTTGTGCCAAACAAGGTGAGGAATGTGTTTATTCGCCAAGTTTCTAAACTTTTCACCTGATAAGGTTCTATGCTCCATGACGTAGCACACATGAGTGCCACTCCAGGGCCTTGTAGAATGTCTCCGTTGCCAGATATCAGTCGAAACGACATCCGTTACGATGGAAATGCATGACAACATGGAATTTGAAGAGAGTTTTTTTGCCCGTCCAATGTCGTTCTTTCCCTGCCACACTACCACAAATTAGTTCCTGAACCTGACATGCTCGGTGTAGAAGGGCCCTCAACGGACCAGATTCACTTGTTGTAGGGTTATTTCCATCGAAACTTTAAGGAGATTGCCCTAAAACGCATCGCTTATCCAAAGGGTGTGGCAAACAAGGCGAGGAATGTATTTGTTCGGCAAGTTTCTAAACTTTTCACCTGATAAGGTTCTATGCTCCATGACGTAGCACACATGAGTGCCACTCCAGGGCCTTGTAGAATGTCTCCGTTGCCAGATATCAGTCGAAACGACATCCGTTATGATGGAAAGGCATGACAACATGGAATTTGAAGAGAGTTTTTTAGCCCGTCCAATGTCGTTCTTTCCCTGCCACACTACGACAAATTAGTTCCTGAACCTGACGTGGTCGGTGTAGAAGGGCCCTCAACAGACCAGATTAACTTGTTGTGGGGTTATTTCCATCAAAACTTTAAGGACATTACCCTAAAACGCATTGCTTATCCAAAAGTTGTGCCAAACAAGGCGAGGAACGTGTTTATTGACAAAGTTCCTAACTTTTCACCTGAAAAGGTTGCATGCTGCATGACGTAGCACGCATGAGTGCAACTCCAGGGCCTTGTAGAATGTCTCCGTTGCCAGATATCAGTCGAAACGACATCCGTTATGATGGAAATGCACGACAACATGGAATTTGAAGAGAGTTTTTTAGCCCGTCCAATGTCGTTCTTTCCCTGCCACACTACCACAAATTAGTTCCTGAACCTGACGTGCTCAGTGTAGAAGGGCCCTCAACGGACCAGATTCACTTGTTGTAGGGTTATTTCCATTGAAACTTTAAGGACATTGCCTTAAAACGCATCGCTTATCCAAAGGGTGTGGCAAACAAGGCGAGGAGTGTGTTTATTCGCCAAGTTTCTAAACTTTTCACCTGAAAAGGTTCTATGGTCCATGACGTAGCACGCATGAGTGCCACTCCAGGGCCTTGTAAAATGTCTCCGTTGCCAGATATCAGTCGAAACGACATCCGTTACGATGGAAATGCATGACAACATGGAATTTGAAGAGAGTTTTTTAGCCCGTCCAATGTCGTTCTTTCCCTGCCACACTACCAAAAATTACTTCCTAAACCTGACGTGCTCGGTGTAGAAGGGCCCTCAACGGACCAGATTCACTTGTTGTAGGGTTATTTCCATTGAAACTTTAAGGACATTGCCCTAAAACGCATCGTTGTCCAAAAGTTGTGCCAAACAAGGCGAGGAATGTGTTTATTCGCCAAGTTCTAAACTTTTCACCTGAAAAGGTTGTATGCTCCATGACGTAGCACACATGAGTGCCACTCCAGGGCCTTGTAGAATGTCTCCCTTGCCAGATATCTGTCGAAACGACATCCGTTATGATGGAAATGCATGACAACATGGAATTTGAAGAAAGTTTTTTAGCCCGTCCCATGTCGTTCTTTCCCTGCCACACTACCACAAATTAGTTCCTGAACCTGACGTGCTCGGTGTAGAACGGCCCTCAACGGACCAGATTCACTTGTTGTATGGTTATTTCCATCGAAACTTTAAGGACATTGCTCTAAAATGCATTGCTTATCCAAAGGGTGTGGCAAACAAGGCGAGGAATGTGTTTATTCGCCAAGTTTCTAAACTTTTCACCTGAAAAGGTTGCATGCTGCATGACGTAGCACGCATGAGTGCAACTCCAGGGCCTTGTAGAATGTCTCCGTTGCCAGATATCAGACGAAACTACATCCGTTATGATAGAAATGCATGACAACACGGAATTTGAAGAGAGTTTTTTAGCCCGTCCAATGTCGTTCTTTCCTTGCCACACTACCACAAATTAGTTCCTGAACCTGACGTGCTCGGTGTAGAAGGGCCCTCAACGGACCAGATTCACTTGTTGTAGGGTTATTTCCATCGAAACTTTAAGGACAATGCCCTAAAACGCATCGTTATCCAAAAGTTGTGCCAAACAAGGCGAGGAATGTGTTTATTCGCCAAGTTTCTAAACTTTTCACCTGAAAAGGTTGTATGCTCCATGACGTAGCACACATGAGTGCCACTCCAGGGCCTTGTAGAATGTCTCCCTTGCCAGATATCTGTCGAAACGACATCCGTTATGATGGAAATGCATGACAACATGGAATTTGAAGAAAGTTTTTTAGCCCGTCCCATGTCGTTCTTTCCCTGCCACACTACCACAAATTAGTTCCTGAACCTGACGTGCTCGGTGTAGAACGGCCCTCAACGGACCAGATTCACTTGTTGTATGGTTATTTCCATCGAAATTTTAAGGACATTGCCCTAAAACGCATCGCTTATCCAAACGGTGTGGCAAAGAAGGCGAGGAATGTGTTTATTCGCCAAGTTTCTAAACTTTTCACCTGAAAAGGTTCTATGCTCCATGACGTAGCACGCATGAGTGCCACTCCAGGGCCTTGTAGAATTTCTCCGTTGCTAGATATCAGTCGAAACTACATCCGTTATGATGGAAATGCGTGACAACATGTAATTTGAAGAGAGTTTTTTAGCCCATCCAATGTCGTTCTTTCCCTGCCAGACTACCAAAAATTACTTCCTAAACCTGACGTGCTCAGTGTAGAAGGGCCCTCAACGGACCAGATTCACTTGTTGTAGGGTTATTTCCATTGAAACTTTAAGGACATTGCCCTAAAACGCATCGTTATCCAAAAGTTGTGCCAAACAAGGCGAGGAATGTGTTTAATCGCCAAGTTTCTAAACTTTTCACCTGAAAAGGTTGTATGCTCCATGACGTAGCACACATGAGTGCCACTCCAGGGCCTTGTAGAATGTCTCCCTTGCCAGATATCTGTCGAAACGACATCCGTTATGATGGAAATGCTTGACAACATCGAATTTGAAGAAAGTTGTTTAGCCCGTCCAATGTCGTTCTTTCCCTGCCACACTACCACAAATTAGTTCCTGAACCTAACGTGCTCGATGTAGAAGGGCCCTCAACGGACCAGATTCACTTGTTGTATGGTTATTTCCATCGAAACTTTAAGGACATTGCTCTAAAACGCATCGCTTATCCAAAGGGTGTGGCAAACATGGCGAGGAATGTGTTTATTCGCCAAGTTTCTAAACTTTTCACCTGAAAAGGTTGCATGCTGCATGACGTAGCACACATGAGTGCAACTCCAGGGCCTTGTAGAATGTCTCTGTTGCCAGATATCGGACGAAACTACATCCGTTATGATGGAAATGCATGACAACACGGAATTTGAAGAGAGTTTTTTAGCCCGTCCAATGTCGTTCTTTCCCTGCCACACTACCGCAAATTAGTTCCTGAACCTGACGTGCTCGGTGTAGAAGGGCCCTCAACGGACCAGATTCACTTGTTGTAGGGTAATTTCCATCGAAACTTTAAGGACATTGCCCTAAAACGCATCGCTTATCCAAACGTTGAGGCAAACAAGGCGAGGAATGTGTTTATTTGCCAAGTTTCTAAACTTTTCACCTGAAAAGGTTCAATGCTCCATGACGTAGCACGCATGAGTGCCACTCCAGGGCCTTGTAGAATGTCTCCGTTGCCAAATATCAGTCGAAACGACCTCCGTTATGATGGAAATGCATGACAACATGGAATTTGAAGAGAGTTTTTTAGCTCGTCCAATGTCGTTCTTTCCCTGCCACACTACGACAAATTAGTTCCTGAACCTGACGTGGTCGGTGTAGAAGGGCCCTCAACGGACCAGATTAACTTGTTGTGGGGTTATTTCCATCAAACCTTTAAGGACCTTACCCTAAAACGCATTGCTTATCCAAAAGTTGTGCCAAACAAGGCGAGGAATGTGTTTATTGACAAAGTTTCTAAACTTTTCACCTGAAAAGGTTGCATGCTGCATGACGTAGCACGCATAAGTGCAACTCCAGGGCCTTGTAGAATGTCTCCGTTGCCAGATATCAGCCGAAACGACATCCGTTATGATGGAAATGCATGACAACATGGAATTTGAAGAGAATTTTTTAGCCCGTCCAATATCGTTCTTTCCCTGCCACACTACCGCAAATTAGTTCCTGAACCTGACGTGCTCGGTGTAGAAGGGCCCTCAACGGACCAGATTCACTTGTTGTAGGGTTATTTCCATCGAAACTTTAAGGACATTCCCCTAAAACGCATCGCTTATCCAAAGGGTGTGGCAAACAAGGCGAGGAATGTCTTTATTCGCCATGTTTGTAAACATTTCACCTGAAAAGGTTCTATGCTCCATGACGTTGCACGCATGAGTGCCACTCCAGGGCCATGTAGAATGTCTCCGTTGCCAGATTTCAGTCGAAACGACATCTGTTATGATGGGAATGCATGACAACATGGAATTTGAAGAGAGTTTTTTAGCCTGTCCAATGTCGTTCTTTCCCTGCCAAACTACCACAAATTAGTTCCTGAACCTTACGTGCTCAGTGTAGAAGGGCCCTCAACGGACCAGATTCACTTGTTGTAGGGTTATTTCCACTGAAACTTTAAGGACATTGCCCTAAAACGCATCGTTATCCAAAAGTTGTGCCAAACAAGGTGAGGAATGTGTTTATTCGCCAAGTTTCTAAACTTTTCACCTGAAAAGGTTATATGCTCCATGACGTAGCACACATGAGTGCAACTCCTGGGCCTTGTAGAATGTCTCCGTTGCCAGATATGAGTCGAAATGACATCCGTTATGATGGAAATGCATGACAACATGGAATTTGAAGAGAGTTTTTTAGCCCGTCCAATGTCGTTCTTTCCCTGCCACACTACCACAAATTAGTTGCTGCACCTGACGTGCTCGGTGTAGAAGGGCCCTCAACGGACCAGATTCACTTGTTGTAGGGTTATTTCCATCGAAACTATAAGGACATTGCCCTAAAATGCATCGCTTTTTCAAAGGGTGTGGCAAACAATGCGAGGAATGTGTTTATTCGCCAAGTTTCTAAACTTTTCTCCTGAAAAGGTTCTATGCTCCATTGCGTAGCACGCATGAGTGCCACTCCAGGGCCTTGTAGAATGTCTCCGTTGCCAGATATCAGTCGAAACGACATCCGTTGTGATGGAAATGCATGACAACATGGAATTTGAAGAGAGTTTTTTAGCTCGTCCAATGTCATTCTTTCCCTGCCACACTACCAAAAAATACTTCCTAAACCTGACGTGCTCGGTGTAGAAGGGCCCTCAACGGACCAGATTCACTTGTTGTAGGGTTATTTCCATCGAAACTTTAAGGACATTGCCCTAAAACGCATCGTTATCCAAAAGTTGTGCCAAACAAGGTGAGGAATGTGTTTATTCGCCTTGTTTGTAAACTTTTCACCTGAAAAGGGTGTATGCTCCATGACATAGCACGCATGAGTGCCACTCCAGGGCCTTGTAGAATGTCTCCGTTGCTAGTTATCAGTCGAAACGACATCCATTATGATGGAAATGCATGACAACATGGAATTTGAAGAATGTTTTTTAGCCCGTCCAATGTCGTTCTTCCCTGCCACACAACCACAAATTAGTTCCTGAACCTGACGTGGTCGGTGTAGAAGGGCCCTCAACGGACTAGATTAACTTGTTGTGGGGTTATTTTCATCAAAACTTTAAGGACATTACGCTAAAACGCATTGCTTATCCAAAGGGTGTGCCAAACAAGGCGAGAAATGTGTTTATTGACAAAGTTTCTAAGCTTTTCACCTGAAAAGGTTGCATGCTGCATGACGTAGCTCGCATGAGTGCAACTCCAGGGCCTTGTAGAATGTCTCCGTTGCCAGATATTAGTCGAAACGACATCCGTTATGATGGAAATGCACGACAACATGGTATTTGAAGAGAGTTTTTTAGCCCGTCCAATGTCGTTCTTTCCCTGCCAAACTACCACAAATTAGTTCCTGAACCAGACGTGCTTAGTGTAGAAGGGCCCTCAACGGACCAGATTCACTTGTTGTAGGGTTATTTCCATTGAAACTTTAAGGACATTGCCCTAAAACGCATTGTTATCCAAAAGTTGTGCCAAACAAGGTGAGGAATGTGTTTATTCGCCAAATTTCTAAACTTTTCACCTGAAAAGGTTGTATGCTCCATGATGTAGCACGCATGAGTGCCACTCCAGGGTCTTGTAGAATGTCTCCGTTGCCCGATATGAGTCGAAACGACATCTGTTATGATGGAAATGCACGACAACATGGTATTTGAAGAGAGTTTTTTAGCCCGTCCAATGTCGTTCTTTCCCTGCCAAACTACCACAAATTAGTTCCTGAACCAGACGTGCTCAGTGTAGAAGGGCCCTCAATGGACCAGATTCACTTGTTGTAGGGTTATTTCCATTGAAACTTTAAGGACATTGCCCTAAAACGCATCGTTATCCAAAAGTTGTGCCAAACAAGGTGAGGAATGTGTTTATTCGCCAAGTTTCTAAACTTTTCACCTGAAAAGGTTGTATGCTCCATGATGTAGCACGCATGAGTGTCACTCCAGGGTCTTGTAGAATGTCTCCGTTGCCAGATATGAGTCGAAACGACATCCGTTATGATGGAAATGCATGACAACAGGGAATTTGAAGAGAGTTTTTTAGCCCGTCCAATGTCGTTCTTTCCCTGCCACACTACCACAAATTAGTTCCTGCACCTGACATGCTCGGTGTAGAAGGGCCCTCAACGGACCAGATTCACTTGTTGTAGGGTTATTTCCATCGAAACTTTAAGGACATTGCCCTAAAATGCATCGCTTTTCCAAAGGGTGTGGCAAACAAGGCGAGGAATGTGTTTATTCGCCAAGTTTCTAAACTTTTGACCTGAAAAGGTTCTATGCTCCATGACGTAGCACGCATGAGTGCCACTCCAGGGCCTTGTAGAATGTCTCCGTTGCCAGATATCAGTCGAAACGACATCCGTTGTGATGGAAATGCATGACAACAAGGAATTTGAAGATAGTTTTTTAGGCCGTCCAATGTCATTCTTTCCCTGCCACACTACCAAAAAATACTTCCTAAACCTAACGTGCTCGGTGTAGAAGGGCCCTCAACGGACCAGATTCACTTGTTGTCGGGTTATTTCCATCGAAACTTTAAGGACATTGCCCTAAATCGCATCGTTATCCAAAAGTTGTGCCAAACAAGGTTAGGAATGTGTTTATTCGCCAAGTTTGTAAACTTTTCACCTGAAAAAGTTGTATGCTCCAAGACATAGCACGCATGAGTGCCACTCCAGGACCTTGTAGAATGTCTCCGTTGCTAGATATCAGTCGAAACGACATCCGTTATGATGGAAATGCATGACAACATGGAATTTGTAGAAAGTTTTTTAGCCCGTCCAATGTCGTTCTTCCTTGCCACACTACCACAAATTAGTTCCTGAACCTGACGTGGTCGGTGTAGAAGGGCCCTCAACGGACTAGATTAACTTGTTGTGGGGTTATTTTCATCAAATCTTTAAGGACATTACCCTAAAACGCATTGCTTATCCAAAGGGTGTGCCAAACAAGGCGAGAAATGTGTTTATTGACAAAGTTTCTAACCTTTTCACCTGAAAAGGTTGCATGCTGCATGACGTAGCACGCATGAGTGCAACTCCAGGGCCTTGTAGAATGTCTCCGTTGCCAGATATCAGTCGAAACGACATCCGTTATGATGGAAATGCACGACAACATGGAATTTGAAGAGAGTTTTTTAGCCCGTCCAATGTCGTTCTTTCCCTGCCACACTACCACAAATTAGTTCCTGAACCTGACGTGCTCGGTGTAGAAGGGCCCTCAACGGACCAGATTAACTTGTTGTGGGGTTATTTCCATCCAAACTTTAAGGACATTACGCTAAAACGCATCGCTTATCCAAAGGGTGTGCCAAACAAGGCGAGGAATGTGTTTATTCGCCAAGTTTCTAAAGTTTTCACCTGAAAAGGTTGCATGCTGCATGACGTAGCACGCATGAGAGCAACTCTAGGGTCTTGTAGAATATCTCCGTTGCCAGATATCCGTCGAAACGACATCCGTTATGATGGAAATGCATGACAACATGGAATTTGAAGAGAGTTTTTTAGCCCGTCCAATGTCGTTCTTTCCCCGCCACACTACCACAAATTAGTTCCTGCACCTGACGTGCTCGGTGTAGAAGGGCCCTCAACGGACCAGATTCACTTGTTGTAGGGTTATTTCCTTCGAAACTTTAAGGACATTGCCCTAAAACGCATCGCTTATCCAAAGGGTGTGGCAAACAAGGCGAGGAATGTGTTTATTCGCCATGTTTCTAAACTTTTCACCTGAAAAGGTTCTATGCTCCATGACGTAGCACGCATGAGTGCCACTCCAGGGCCTTGTAGAATGTCTCCGTTGCCAGATATCAGTCGAGACGACATCCGTTATGATGGAAATGCATGACAACATGGAATTTGAAGAGAGTTTTTTAGCCCGTCCAATGTCGTTCTTTCCCTGCCACACTACCGTAAATTAGTTCCTGAACCTGACGTGCTCAGGGTAGAAGGGCCCTCAACAGACTAGATTCACTTGTTGTATGGTTATTTCCATCGAAACATTAATGACATTACCCTAAAACGCATCGCTTATCCAAAGGGTGTGGCAAACAAGGCGAGGAATGTGTTTATTCGCCAAGTTTCTAAACTTTTCACCTGAAAAGGTTCTATGCTCCATGACGTAGCACGCATGAGTGCCACTCCAGGGCCTTGTAGAATGTCTCCGTTGCCAGATATCAGTCGAAACGACATCCGTTATGATGGAAATGCATGACAACATGGAATTTGAAGAGAGTTTTTTAGCCCGTCCAATGTCGTTCTTTCCCTGCCACACTACGACAAATTAGTTCCTGAACCTGACGTGGTCGGTGTAGAAGGGCCATCAACGGACCAGATTAACTTGTTTTGGGGTTATTTCCATCAAAACTTTAAGGACATTACCCTAAAACGCATTGCTTATCCAAAGGGTGTGCCAAACAAGACGAGGAATGTGTTTGTTGACAAAGTTTCTAAACTTTTCACCTGAAAAGGTTGCATGCTGCATGACACAGCACGCATGAGTGCAACTCCAGGGCCTTGTAGAATGTCGCCGTTGCCAGATATCAGTCGAAACGACATCCGTTATGATGGAAATGCATGACAACATGGAGTTTGAAGAGAGTTTTTTAGCTCTTCCAATGTCATTCTTTCCCTGCGACACTGTCACAAATTAGTTCCTGAACCTGACGTGCTTTGTGTAGAAGGGCTCTCAACGGACCAGATTAACTTGTTGTGGGGTTATTTCCATCAAAATTTAAGGACATTACCCTAAAACGCATCGCTTATCCAAAGGGTGTGGCAAACAAGGCGAGGAATGTGTTTATTGACAAAGTTTCTAAACTTTTCACCTGAAAAGGTTGTATGCTGCATGACGTAGCACGCATGAGTGCAACTACAGGGCCTTGTAGAATGTCTCCGTTGCCAGATATCAGACGAAACAACATCCGTTATGATGGAAATGCATGACAACACGGAATTTGAAGAGAGTTTTTTAGCCCGTCCAATGTTGTTCTTTCCCTGCCACACTACCACAAATTAGTTCCTGAACCTGACGTTCTCGGTGTAGAAGGGCCCTCAACGGACTAGATTCACTTGTTGTAGGGTTATTTCCATCGAAACTTTAAGGACATTGCCCTAAAACGCTTGGCTTATCCAAAGGGTGTGGCAAACAAGGCGAGGAATGTGTTTATTTGCCAAGTTTCTAAACTTTTCACCTGAAAAGGTTCTATGCTCCATGATGTAGCATGCATGAGTGCCACTCCAGGGCCTTGTAGAATGTCTCCGTTGCCAGATATCAGTCGAAACGACATCCGTTATGATGGAAATGCATGACAACATGGAATTTGAAGAAAGTTTTTTAGCCCGTTGTCACGCCCGGAAATTTTCCCAAATTTCCAGACCATTTTGTGTATTAAGTCCCTGTCCAGGCATCAACCAGGGTACACAAATCGACAAATCAATAAACAGATCCAAACGTAAATAAAGTGATAAATACTTACAACAGAGGCACTTAGTCCTCACACCGAAAAGAAAACAGCAGCGGAAAGAGACGATCCTAGCGGGGCTTCAGCTCCACTCCACAGGCAAACTCAACTGGGGTCTGAGCCTTGGTCCTCTAACTTCATCTTCAACTCAGAAGTACTAAACTTCTGAAAAAGGGGAAAAATAGCAAGATTGAGTACAACCACCGTACTCAACAAGCCACACCAATGATGCAAACATGCACAGGGGAGACAAAGGGAGGCTTGTGGCTCTTTGCAGAAAAGCGGTTGAAAACCTTTATATTTTAAAACAGTAAAATAGTTGTTTAATTAAAGCAATATTAAATCTCCACTGAACAACGCTACAACCACGTTGAACAGGCCCAACCATTCCACCTGAACTACACCAGTTCATTAAATCAAATTAATTAAGCATGTGGGACTAATCACAGTGAATCTGGTTGATCGCCCATAACCGCGGGCACGGCTATTCGAATAGTTTTACTCTGATCAGAGGTGCGCAACTGTACCCACAAGACACGATTCCACACATGTTACCATGCCCCGAAGTATCACCACGATACTGCAAAGAGGGAAATCGTGACAAGACCTTTCGCTTAACTCCTCCTAACCAAGCGCACCACACCGCAGGTTTCGCCCCCACCCCTCAAAAGGCAGTGGGCAGCCCCCTCTCGTGCCTTGGTGAATCCGGCAACCGGTCAACCGGTATATCCTCGGCCGAACCGACTCCATCACGCCCACCCTTTCCGGGGAACGTCGGCTAGGAAAGAGCTATGCTACGAGTCCAGCAGTTGCCCATTCTTGCTTGTGGTAAGCACTGTTAGTCTTCCAGGGTTTCCCATGAACCGGTCCTTAATTGCCATGGGTGCGACCAGCAAAACCATGCACCCACAGCCCACCATTAAGTCATATTTTAGTTGGATAATTACGACCAATAAAACATGGTCGGGTGTCCCGAGCGAACCGCTCGTTAGAAGCTAATTGTAAACAGTGTAATTATCCCATTAAATGAGCTAGTGGTAATTAAGCATGGCTAAGCATATATAATTCTAGCAAAGTGAACATAAGTGACTCACGCTAGTCAAATTATCACCCAAGGTTAACAAAGGACGGTTTACAAGTAAACATGGCACAAGCAGACGGATAGGTAAACCCTATTCCCATGTAATTAGCAAAACATGCACTTTATTTGCAAATGGAAAACATTTCGTAAAATAGGTACAACATGCTCAAGGGGGAATGTGTGACTTGCCTTGCTTCTTCAAACAATCTTCCGGACTCTTTTCCTTGCGAGCGCAAACTCCCGAAACGACGGAATCTACACGCTGGCACGCAAAACGAGGAAAAACTCTAATAAAAAAACAAGTAAACAGTACATAAAAAGTAAACAAACATGTAGAGCTCAATTTTTGATGAATTTTGCAAGTTGAATGGCTCAATTTGGAGTTCGTATGAATTAGATATGAATTTTAGAAGTTTTGAGCCATTTAAATGAATTTCTGGAAATTAAATCGATTTATTGCGCAATTATTAATTAATTTTGCAAAGGAAAGGACTACGCTGACCTCATCAAAGGGAAACGACGCCGGAACGGCGGGTCCCACGTGTCAACGGGTCAAGGGCGGACAGTCCACGGTGGAAAAGCACCACGTGGCGCCGACGAGGCGACCACGGCGGACGAAAGGGAGAAGGTAGCACCGACGTGGACGACAACGTGGCGAAGCCGCGGGCGGCCACGTGGTCTGGGTGTGGATTAGAGCAAACAAAGGGGGCCCACGTGTTGGCGACACAAGTGTCGGCGAACAGGAGAGAAAAAGGAGGTGAAAAGGACTTTGTAGGGAAAGGGGAAAATTAGGCTGAGAGGGAGGTAAACTAGACTTGAGGAGATCAGCTGGATTTTTCTCGGGAAAAAGTTAAAAGGGCCGAGGGACGTGAAGTGGACTTTTTGCGAGAAGCTGGGCCAAACGGGCCGAGCGGGGTGATGGGCCGGCCTGAGAAAAGGGGAGGGGGACGCAAAACAGACTTTTGCGGGGAGATGGGCCAATCGGCCCGACGGCCGCTGGGCCGGAGGGAGCGGTGGGCCGGCCCGGAAGGAAAAAGCCGGCCTCTAGGCCGAGGCGGGCGGCTTGGGTTCGGCTGAAACCCTAGCCGACCCAGTGAGGGCACGGCGGCGGCGGTGCGGCGNTCCCATGTAATTAGCAAAACATGCACTTTATTTGCAAATCGGAAAAACATTTCGTAAAATAGGTACAACATGCTCAAGGGGAATGTGTGACTTGCCTTGCTTCTTCAAACAATCTTCCGGAACTCTTTTCCTTGCGAGACGCAAACTCCCGAAACGACGGAATCTACACGCTGGCACGCAAAACGAGGAAAAACTCTAATAAAAAAACCAAGTAAACAGTACATAAAAAGTAAACAAACATGTAGAGCTCAATTTTTAGATGAATTTTGCAAGTTGAATGGCTCAATTTGGAGTTCGTATGAATTAGATATGAATTTTTAGAAGTTTTGAGCCATTTAAATGAATTTCTGGAAATTAAATCGATTTATTGCGCAATTATTAATTAATCTTTGCAAAGAAAGGACTACGCTGACCTCATCAAAGGGAAATCGCGCCGGAACGGCGGGTCCCACGTGTCAACGGGTCAAGGGCGGACAGTCCACGGTGGCAAAAGCACCACGTGGCGACCGACGATGGCGACCACGGCGGACGAAAGGGAGAAGGTAGCCCGACGTGGACGACCAACGTGGCGAAGCCGCGGGCGGCCACGTGGTCTGGGTGTGGATTAGAGAAACAAAGGGGCCCACGTGTTGGCGACACAAGTGTCGGCGAACAGGAGAGAAAAAGGAGGTGAAAATGGACTTTGTCAGGGGAAAGGGGAAAATTAGGCTGAGAGGGAGGTAAACTGGACTGAGGAGATCGAGCTGGATTTTTCTCGGGAAAAAGTTAAAAGGGCCGAGGGACGAAAGTGAGACTTTTTGTGAGAAGTAATGGCGCGCCAAAGGACGAGGCCGATGACTTACGAGGGGTGGCAATCGGGCCGAGGGGCCCTGAGAAAAGAGGGAGGGGGACGCAAAACAGACTTTTGCGGGGAGATGGGCAATCGGCCCGACGGCCGCTGGGCCGGGGGAGCGGTGGGCCGGCCCGGAAGGAAAAAGCCGGCCTCTAGGCCGAGGCGGGCGGCTTGGGTTCGGCTGAAACCCTAGCCGACCCAGTGAGGGCACGGCGGCGGCGGTGCGGCGGCGTGCTGCCACCGGGCCGGCAGCGGCGGGCGCACGGCCGGGCGACGGCGCGGGCGGCACGGGCGGCACGGGCGGCGGCGACGCGGGCGGCGCTCACCGGCGGTGACGAAGGAGGCGGCGGAGCTCACCGGCGCGATGAAAACGACGACGGCGGCGGCGCTAGGGTTAGGGTTTGGGGCGGCGGCGGCGGGAAAAACGAGGAGGGGCCTCGGGGGGGGGGGAAATATAAAGGCGGCGCGGCGGGAATCCCGCGGGGAAAAGCGGCGGAGCGGGCGTGCGGCGGCCGGCCGAGGCGGTGACGAAGGAGGCGGCGGAGCTCACCGGTGCGATGAAAACGACGACGGCGGCGGTGCTAGGGTTAGGGTTTGGGGGCGGCGGCGAGGGAAAACGAGGAGGGGGCCTCGGGGGGGGGGGGAAATATAAGGGCGGCGCGGCGGGAATCCCGCCGGGAATAGCGGCGGAGCGGGCGGCGCGGCGGCCGGCTGAGACGGGGACGACTCGGCCGCGGCCCCACCCGTCAGTGGGGCGCGCGGCGGGGAGGCGGTGGCGGCTCTCGGCCGGCCTTTGGGCCACGGCCTTGGGCGGCCCGAGAGGGGGAGGGACGCGGAGGCGGGCGGCTTGGGCCGCCTTGGGCGAGGAGGGAAGAGGCGCGGTGGCTCGGGTGGCTGGGCCGGAGAGGGGAGGAAGGGACGGGGCCCGTGGGCCGCGCGGGAGGGAGAGAGGGGGCGGCAGCGTGGGCCGCGAAAGAGGGGGAGGGTTTTGGGCCGAAAACGGCCCAAAACAAAAGAGCCCCTTTTAATTTGTTTTTCCTTTAATTTAATCAATTAAATGAAGTTTGTGACTTAAAATTATTTCTTTAGCTCCAAAAATTCACGAAAAATTTTGGAGAGTATTTTAAGGCACAGAGAATATTACAAAAATATTACCGGCCATGATTTTTAAAGGAAATTTTTGATTTCCTTGCTAATTTCACTTGTTTAAATTGCTTTTGATTTTTATTTAATTTCTGGAAAACGTATTATTAGGTAATTTTTAATCCCGATCGAAAATCGGGGTGTGACACCCGTGCAATGTCGTTCTTTCCCTGCCACACTACCAAAAATTACTTCCTAAACCTGACGTGCTCGGTGTGGAAGGGCCCTCAACGGACCAGATTCACTTGTTGTAGGGTTATTCCCATCGAAACTTTAAGGACATTGCCCTAAAACGCATCGTTATCCAAAAGTTGTGCCAAACAAGGTGAGGAATGTGTTTATTCGCCAAGTTTCTAAAGTTTTCACCTGAAAATGTTGTATGCTCCATGACGTAGCACGCATGAGTGCCACTCCATGGCCTTGTAGAATATCTCCGTTGCCAGATATCAGTCGAACGACATCCGTTATGATGGAAATGCATGACAACATGGAATTTGAAGAGAGTTTTTTAGCCCGTCCAATGTCGTTTTTTCCCTGCCACAGTACCACAAATTAGTTCCTGAACATGACGTGCTCGGTGTAGAAGGGCCCTCAACGGACCAGATTCACTTGTTGTGGGGTTATTTCCATCGAAACTTTAAGGACATTGGCCTAAAACACATCGCTTATCCAATGGGTGTGGAAAACAAGGCGAGGAATGTGTTTATTCACCAAGTTTCTAAATTTTTCGCCTGAAAAGGTTGGATGCTCCATGATGTAGCATGCATGAGTGCCACTACAGGGCCTTGTAGAATGTCTCCGTTGCCAGATATCAGTCGAAACGACATCCGTTATGATGGAAATGCATGACAACATGGAATTTGAAGAGAGCTTTTTAGCCCGTCCAATGTCGTTCTTTCCCTGCCACACTACCACAAATTAGTTCCTGAACATGACGTGCTCGGTGTAGAAGGGCCCTCAACGGACCAGATTCACTTGTTGTGGGGTTATTTCCATCGAAACTTTAAGGACATTTCCCTAAAACACATCGCTTATCCAATGGGTGTGGCAAACAAGGCGAGGAATGTGTTTATTCACCAAGTTTCTAAATTTTTCGCCTGAAAAGGTTGGATGCTCCATGATGTAGCACACATGAGTGCCACTGCAGGGCCTTGTAGAATGTCTCTGTTGCCAGATATCAGTCGAAACGACATCCGTTATGATGGAAATGGATGACAACATGGAATTCGAAGAGAGCTTTTTAGCCCGTCCAATGTCGTTCTTTCCCTGCCATACTACCACAAATTAGTTCCTGAACCTGACGTGGTCGGTGTAGAAGGGCCCTCAACGGACCAGATTCACTTGTTGTAGGTTTATTTCCATCGAAACTTTAAGGACATTGGCTTAAAACGCATCGCTTATCCAAAGAGTGTGGCAAACAAGGCGAGGAATGTGTTTATTCGCCAAGTTTCTTAACTTTTCACCTGAAAAGGTTCTATGCTCCATGACGTAGCACGCATGAGTGCCACTCCAGAGCCTTGTAGAATGTCTCCGTTGCCAGATATCAGTCGAAACGACATCCGTTATGATGGAAATGCATGACAACATCGAATTTGAAGAGAGTTTTTTAGCCCGTCCAATGTCGTTCTTTCCCTGCCACACTACCACAAATTAGTTCCTGAACCTGACGTGCTCAGTGTAGAAGGACCCTCAACGGACCAGATTTACTTGTTGTAGGGTTATTTCCATCGAAACTTTAAGGACATTGCCCTAAAATGCATCGCTTATCCAATGGGTGTGGCAAACAAGGCGAGGAATGTGTTTATTCGCCATGTTTCTAAACTTTTCACCTGAAAAGGTTGTATGCTCCATGACGTAGCAGGCATGAGTGCCACTCAGGGCCTTGTAGAATGTCTCCGTTGCCAGATATCAGTCGAAACGACATCCGTTATGATGGAAATGCTTGACAACAAGGAATTTGAAGAGAGCTTTTTAGCCCGTCCAATGTCGTCCTTTCCCTGCCACACTACCACAAATTAGTTCCTGAACCTGACGTGGTCGGTGTAGAAGGGCCCTCAACGGACCAGATTCACTTGTTGTAGGGTTATTTCCATCGAAACTTTAATGACATTGGCTTAAAACGCATCGCTTATCCAAAGGGTGTGGCAAACAAGGCGAGGAATGTGTTTATTCGCCAAGTTTCTTAACTTTTCACCTGAAAAGGTTCTATGCTCCATGACGTAGCACACATGAGTGCCACTCCAGAGCCTTGTAGAATGTCTCCGTTGCCAGATATCAGTCGAAACGACATCCGTTATGATGGAAATGCATGACAACATGGAATTTGAAGAGAGTTTTTTAGCCCGTCCAATGTCGTTCTTTCCCTGCCACACTACCACAAATTAGTTCCTGAACCTGACGTGCTCAGTGTAGAAGGACCCTCAACAGACTAGATTTACTTGTTGTAGGGTTATTTCCATCGAAACTTTAAGGACATTGCCCTAAAATGCATCGCTTATCCAATGGGTGTGGCAAACAAGGCGAGGAATTTGTTTATTCGCCATGTTTCTAAACTTTTCACCTGAAAAGGTTGTCTGCTCCATGACGTAGCAGGCATGAGTGCCACTCAGGGCCTTGTAGAATGTCTCCGTTGCCAGATATCAGTCGACACGACATCCGTTATGATGGAAATGCTTGACAACAAGGAATTTGAAGAGAGCTTTTTAGCCCGTCCAATGTCGTTTTTCCCTGCCACACTACCACAAATTAGTTCCTGAACCTGACGTGGTCGGTGTAGAAGGGCCCTCAACGGACCAGATTCACTTGTTGTAGGGTTATTTCCATCGAAACTTTAATGACATTGCCCTAAAACGCATCGCTTATCCAATGGGTGTGGCAAACAAGGCGAGGAATGTGTTTATTCTCCATGTTTCTAAACTTTTCAGCTTAAAAGGTTCTATGCTCCATGACGTAGCACACATGAGTGCCACTCCAGGGCCTTGTAGAATGTCTCCGTTGCCAGATATCAGTCGAAAAAACATCCGTTATGATTGAAATGCATGACAACATGGAATTTGAAGAAAGTTTTTTAGCCCGTCCAATGTTGTTCTTTCCCTGCCACACTACCACAAATTAGTTCCTGCACCTGACGTGGTCAGTGTAGAAGGGCCCCCAACGGACCAGATTCACTTGTTGTAGGGTTATTTCCAACGAAACTTTAAGGACATTGTCCTAAAACACATCGCTTATCCAAAGGGTGTGGCAAACAAGGCGAGGAATGTGTTTATTCGCCAAGTTTCTAAACTTTTCACCTGAAAAGGTTGTTTGCTCCATGACGTAGCATGCATGAGTGCCACTCCAGGGCCTTGTAGAATGTCTCCATTGCCAGATATCAGTCGAAACGACATCCGTTATGATGGAAACGCATGACAACATGGAATTTGAAGAAAGTTTTTTAGCCCGTCCAATGTCGTTCTTTCCCTGCCACACTACCACAAATTAGTTCCTGAACCTGACGTGCTCGGTGTACAAGGGCCCTCAACGGACCAGATTCACTACTTGTAGGGTTATTTCCATCGAAACTTTAAGGACAGTGCCCTAAACCGCATCGCTTATCCAATGGGTGTGGCAAACATGGCGAGGAATGTGTTTATTCGCCAAGTTTCTAAACTTTTCACCTGAAAAGGTTGTATGCTCCATGACGTAGGTTGCATGAGTGCCACTCCAGGGCTTTGTATAATGTCTCCGTTGCCAGATATCAGTCGAAACGGCATCTGTTATGATGGAAATGCATGACAACATGGAATTTAAAGAGAGTTTTTTAGCCCGTCCAATGTCGTTCTTTCCCTGCGACGCTACCACAAATTAGTTCCTGAACCTGACGTGCTCGGTGTACAAGGGCCCTCAACGGACCAGATTCACTTGTTGTAGGGTTATTTCCATCGAAACTTTAAGGACAGTGCCCTAAACCGCATCGCTTATCCAATGGGTGTGGCAAACATGGCGAGGAATGTGTTTATTCGCCAAGTTTGTAAACTTTTCACCTGAAAAGGTTGTATGCTCCATGACGTAGGTTGCATGAGTGCCACTCCAGGGCTTTGTATAATGTCTCCGTTGCCAGATATCAGTCGAAATGGCATCCGTTATGATGGAAATGCATGACAACATGGAATTTAAAGAGAGTTTTTTAGCTCTTCCAATGTCATTTTTTCCCTGCGACGCTACCACAAATTATTTCCTGAACCTGACATGCTCTGTGTAGGAGGGCTCTCAACGGACCAGATTCACTTGTTGTAGGGTTATTTCCATCGAAACTTTAATGACATTGCCCTAAAACGCATCGCTTATCCAATGGGTGTGGCAAACAAGGCGAGGAATGTGTTTATTCACCAAGTTTCTAAACTTTTCACCTTAAAAGGTTCTATGCTCCATGACGTAGCACGAATGAGTGCCACTCCAGGGCCTTGTAGAATGTCTCCGTTGCCAGATATCAGTCGAAACGACATCCGTTATGACGGAAATGCATGACAACATGGAATTTGAAGAAAGTTTTTTAGCCCGTCCAATGTCGTTCTTTCCCTACCACACTACCAAAAATTACTTCCTAAACCTGACGTGCTCGGTGTAGAAGGGCCCTCAAAGGACCAGATTCACTTGTTGTAGGGTTATTCCCATCGAAACTTTAAGGACATTGCCCTAAAACGCATCGTTATCCAAAAGTTATGCCAAACAAGGTGAGGAATGTGTTTATTCGCCAAGTTTCTAAACTTTTCACCTGAAAATGTTGTATGCTCCATGACGTAGCACGCATGAGTGCCACTCCATGGCCTTGTAGAATGACTCCGTTGCATGATATCAGTCGAAACGACATCCGTTATGATGGAAATGCATGACAACATGGAATTTGAAGAGAGCTTTTTAGCCCGTCCAATGTCGTTCTTTCCCTGCCATACTACCACAAATTAGTTCCTGAACCTGACGTGGTCGGTGTAGAAGGGCCCTCAACGGACCAGATTCACTTGTTGTAGGGTTATTTCCGTTGAAACTTTAAGGACATTGGCTTAAAACGCATCGCTTATCCAAAGGGTGTGGCAAACAAGGCGAGGAATGTGTTTATTCGCCAAGTTTCTTAACTTTTCACCTGAAAAGGTTCTATGCTCCATGACGTAGCACGCATGAGTGCCACTCCAGGGCCTTGTAGAATGTCTCCGTTGCCAGATATCAGTCGAAACGACATCCGTTATGATACAAATGCATGACAACATTGAATTTGAAGAGAGTTTTTTAGCCCGTCCCATATCGTTCTTTCCCCGCCACACTACCACAAATTACTTCCTAAACCTGACGTGCTCGGTGTAGAAGGGCCCTCAACGGACCAGATTCACTTGTTGTAGGGTTATTCCCATCGAAACTTTAAGGACATTGCCCTAAAACGCATCGTTATCCAAAAGTTGTGGCAAACAAGGTGAGGAATGTGTTTATTCGCCAAGTTTCTAAACTTTTCACCTGAAAAGGGTGTATGCTCCTTGACGTAGCACGCATGAGTGCCACTCCATGGCCTTGTAGAATGTCTCCGTTGCATGATATCAGTCGAAACGACATCCGTTATGATGGAAATGCATGACAACATGGAATTTGAAGAGAGCTTTTTAGCCCGTCCAATGTCGTTCTTTCCCTGCCATACTACCACAAATTAGTTCCTGAACCTGATGTGGTCGGTGTAGAAGGGCCCTCAACGGACCAGATTCACTTGTGGTAGGGTTATTTCCATTGAAACTTTAAGGACATTGGCTTAAAACGCATCGCTTATCCAAAGGGTGTGGCAAACAAGGCGAGGAATGTGTTTGTTCGCCAAGTTTCTTAACTTTTCACCTGAAAAGGTTCTATGCTCCATGACGTAGCACGCAAGAGTGCCACTCCAGGGCCTTGTAGAATGTCTCCGTTGCCAGATATCAGTCGAAACGACATCCGTTATGATGGAAATGCATGACAACATGGAATTTGA
>BDMV01000004.1:31307037-31330874 GCA_008326285.1 Oryza officinalis | reverse complement strand
GCATGAGTGCCACTCCAGGGCCTTGTAGAATGTCTCCGTTGCCAGATATCAGTCGAAACGACATCCGTTATGATGGAAATGCATGACAACATGGAATTTGAAGAAAGTTTTTTAGCCCGTCCAATGTCGTTCTTTCCCCACCACACTACCAAAAATTACTTCCTAAACCTGACGTGCTCGGTGTAGAAGGGCCCTCAACGGACCAGATTCACTTGTTGTAGGGTTATTCCCATCGAAACTTTAAGGACATTGCCCTAAAACGCATCGTTATCCAAAAGTTGTGCCAAACAAGGTGAGGAATGTGTTTATTCGCCAAGTTTCTAAAGTTTTCACCTGAATATGTTGTATGCTCCATGACGTAGCACGCATGAGTGCCACTCCATGGCCTTGTAGAATGTCTCCGTTGCCAGATATCAGTCGAACGACATCCGTTATGATGGAAATGCATGACAACATGGAATTTGAAGAGAGTTTTTTAGCCCGTCCAATGTCGTTTTTTCCCTGCCACAGTACCACAAATTAGTTCCTGAACATGACGTGCTCGGTGTAGAAGGGCCCTCAACGGACCAGATTCACTTGTTGTGGGGTTATTTCCATCGAAACTTTAAGGACAGTGCCCTAAAACACATCGCTTATCCAATGGGTGTGGCAAACAAGGCGAGGAATGTGTTTATTCACCAAGTTTCTAAATTTTCCGCCTGAAACGGTTGGATGCTCCATGATGTAGCACACATGAGTGCCACTGCAGGGCCTTATAGAATGTCTCTGTTGCCAGATATCAGTCGAAACGACATCCGTTATGATGGAAATGGATGACAACATGGAATTCGAAGAGAGCTTTTTAGCCCGTCCAATGTCGTTCTTTCCCTGCCATACTACCACAAATTAGTTCCTGAACCTGACGTGGTCGGTGTAGAAGGGCCCTCAACGGACCAGATTCACTTGTTGTAGGGTTATTTCCATCGAAACTTTAAGGACATTGGCTTAAAACGCATCGCTTATCCAAAGGGTGTGGCAAACAAGGCGAGGAATGTGTTTATTCGCCAAGTTTCCTAACTTTTCACCTGAAAAGGTTCTATGCTCCATGACGTAGCACGCATGAGTGCCACTCCAGAGCCTTGTAGAATGTCTCCGTTGCCAGATATCAGTCGAAACGACATCTGTTATGATGGAAATGCATGACAACATGGAATTTGAAGAGAGTTTTTTCGCCCGTCCAATGTCGTTCTTTCCCTGCCACACTACCACAAATTAGTTCCTGAACCTGACATGCTCAGTGTAGAAGGACCCTCAACGGACCAGATTTACTTGTTGTAGGGTTATTTCCATCGAAACTTTAAGGACATTGCCTTAAAATGCATCGCTTATCCAATGGGTGTGGCAAACAAGGCGAGGAATGTGTTTATTCGCCATGTTTCTAAACTTTTCACCTGAAAAGGTTCTATGCTCCATGACGTAGCACGCAAGAGTGCCACTCCAGGGCCTTGTAGAATGTCTCCGTTGCCAGATATCAGTCGAAACGACATCCGTTATGATGGAAATGCATGACAACATGGAGTTTGAAGAGAGTTTTTTAGCTCTTCCAATGTCATTTTTTCCCTGCGACGCTACCACAAATTAGTTCCTGAACCCGACGTGCTCTGTGTAGAAGGGCTCTCAACGGACCAGATTAACTTGTTGTGGGGTTATTTCCATCAAAACTTTAAGGACATTACCCTAAAACGCATTGCTTATCCAGTGGGTGTGCCAAACAAGGCGAGGAATGTGTTTATTGACAAAGTTTGTAAACTTTTCACCCGAAAAGGTTGCATGCTGCATGACGTAGCACGCATGTGTGCAACTCCAGGGCCTTGTAGAATGTCTCCGTTGCCAGATATCAGTCGAAATGACATTCGTTATGACGGAAATGCATGACAACATGGAATTTGAAGAGAGTTTTTTAGCCCGTCCAATGTCGTTCTTTCCCTGCCAAACTACCACAAATTAGTTCCTGAACCTGACGTGCTCAGTGTAGAAGGGCCCTCAACAGACCAGATTCACTTGTTGTAGGGTTATTTCCATCGAAACTTTAAGGACATTGCCCTAAAAGGCATCGCTTATCCAAATGGTGTGGCAAACAAGGCGTGGAATGTGTTTATTTGCCAAGTTTCTAAACTTTTCACCTGAAAAGGTTCTATGCTCCATGACGTAGCACACATGAGTGCCACTCCAGTGCCTTGTAGAAAGTCTCCGTTGCCAGATATCAGTCGAAACGACGTCCGTTATGATGGAAATGCATGACAACATGGAATTTGAAGAGAGTTTTTTAGCCCGTCCAATGTCGTTCTTTCCCTGCCACACTACAACAAATTAGTTCCTGAACCTGACATGGTCAGTGTAGAAGGGCCCTCAACGGACCAGATTCACTTGTTGTACGGTTATTTCCATCGAAACTTTAAGGGCATTGCCCTAAAACGCATCGCTTATCCAAAGGGTGTGGCAAACAAGGCGAGGAATGTGTTTATTCACCAAGTTTCTTAACTTTTCACCTGAAAAGGTTGTATGCTCCATGACGTAGCACGCATGAGTGCCACTCCAGGGCCTTGTAGAATGTCTCCGTTGCCAGATATCAATCAAAACAACATCCGTTATGATGGAAATGCATGACAACTTGGAATTTGAAGAAAGTTTTTTAGCCCGTCCAATGTCGTTCTTTCCCTGCCACACTACCACAAATTTGTTCCTGAACCTGACGTGGTCAGTGTAGAAGGACCCTCAACGGACCAGATTCACTTGTTGTAGGGTTATTTCCATCGAAACCTTAAGGACATTGCCCTAAAAGGCATCGCTTATCCAAATGATGTGGCAAACAAGGCGTGGAATGTGTTTATTTGCCAAGTTTCTAAACTTTTCACCTGAAAATGTTCTATGCTCCATGACGTAGCACACATGAGTGCCACTCCAGTGCCTTGTAGAAAGTCTCCGTTGCCAGATATCTGTCGAAACGACGTCCGTTATGATGGAAATGCATGACAACATGGAATTTGAAGAGAGTTTTTTAGCCCGTCCAATGTCGTTCTTTCCCTGCCACACTACCACAAATTAGTTCCTGAACCTGACGTGCTCGGTGTTGAAGGGCCCTCAACGGACCAGATTCACTTGTTGTAGGGTTATTTCCATCGAAACCTTAAGGACATTGCCCAAAAACACATCACTTATCCAATGGGTGTGGCAAACAAGGCGAGGAATGTGTTTATTCGCCAAGTTTCTAAACTTTTCACCTGAAAAGGTTGTATGCTCCTTGACGTAGCACGCATGAGTGCCACTCTAGGGGTTTGTAGAATGTCTCCGTTGCCAGATATCAGTCGAACCGACATCCGTTATGATGGAAATGCACGACAACATGGAATTTGAAGAGAGTTTTTTAGCCCGTCCAATGTCGTTCTTTCCTTGCCACACTACAACAAATTAGTTCCTGAACCTGACATGGTCAGTGTAGAAGGGCCCTCAACGGACCAGATTCACTTGTTGTACGGTTATTTCCATCGAAACTTTAAGGACATTGCCCTAAAACGCATCGCTTATCCAATGGGTGTGGCAAACAAGGCAAGGAATGTGTTTATTCGCCAAGTTTCTTAACTTTTCACCTGAAAAGGTTGTATGCTCCATGACGTAGCACGCATGAGTGCCACTCCAGGGCCTTGTAGAATGTCTCCGTTGCTAGATATCAGTCAAAACAACATCCGTTATGATGGAAATGCATGACAACTTGGAATTTGAAGAAAGTTTTTTAGCCCGTCCAATGTCGTTCTTTCCCTGCCACACTACCACAAATTAGTTCCTGAACCTGACGTGGTCGGTGTAGAAGGACCCTCAACGGACCAGATTCACTTGTTGTAGGGTTATTTCCATCGAAACTTTAAGGACATTGCCCTAAAACGCATCGCTTATCCAAAGGGTGTGGCAAACAAGGCGAGGAATGTGTTTATTCGCCAAGTTTCTAAACTTTTCACCAGAAAAGGACCAAGGAACCCGGTGCACTCTCCTCTCCGAGTTAGCCTGCACTATCGAGAATGCCTATGAGCAGGCACTCGAGGAGCTGGACGAGCTTCAAGACCAGTACACAGACCTGGATGCCCGCTACCAGCAGCTGAACCATAGGAACACCTCTGCACTGCTCGCACAGGCGAACGTGGCGGCCAACATGATGAAAGCCCGCGAGATGAGCAGAAAACGCGGAAAATCCCCCCTGGGGATGGATCCACTCTCCCCTGCGCCATCGCCATGAGTAGCGTTAGGTGTGTAAGCCCTGTTAGGCTTTGCACTATTAGGCGTGGTAGCTCCATTTCCCCCTTTCGCTTGAATTGTACCCCACCTCCTGGAGTTGTACCCCTCTGTATCCTGTTATGAGAATGAATGGAATGAAGCCGTTGGTCCGACATGAGTTCATGGTTTGCAACCGAATATTTTGTTCATAGCTAAAACATCACGCCTTCCTCTGGGAAACCCGTTGTTGTCAGTATGGGTTATTCCAAGTCCTGGTTAATAAGCACACCTAGCAGAAAGGAGCGACCCCTGTTACCCAAGCAAAAAGCGAAGTAAGCATAGTAAGGAACTGGTAATAAACTCAGTATCCAAGCCCTCATCAACGAGTGGCACTAGACAGACTCAACAAGGACCCGAAGTAACCATGCTCATGACAAAACAGAACAAAGAAAAAGTACATTGGACACTAGGACTGATACATGAGGAAACCCTTGTTAAAGATTGGTAATGATAACCATACATGCCTACTCTAACATCGCCTTCAGAACGGAAATGAAGACGATGGGCGCCAACACTATGAGGAGGAACACCGCCTCACATAAGTGGTCGGCATACTCATTCGCAACAAGCACGCGCCACCACCCCCAAAGGATGACCACTGGACGCACCAACCAAGATAAAGTGGCGCAAATAGTTGCGATAACAAACTGTAGGCCGGACCATACCCACACCCAGTACAAGGCAATGCACACCCACGACAAGAAGGTCCCTCTTCGATTGGGATGTCCTCGCGCCATCATCACAGCAGCCCCGCCCCTAATGGCGTCGCTTGCCGCCTGCGCCGGAGAAGAAGCACGCCGCTGCGACTCAACCGCAGCAGTCGCTGACCCCAACCGCCGGCGTAGCTCACCCCTGGCCGCAACGCCCCCGCTCGGAGCACCTTGCGCCGCAGCGCCTCGCTCCGCGCCGCCACCGGCACCGTGGTAGCTAGCGCCGCGCTCGCTGCCATCCAGGTCGCTTCCACCGCCGAGCCGCCGCTCCATCTCCTCCCTTAGTTGAGCTACACCACCCTCCACTCACACTCCGCTCGGGGCTACCGCGCAAAGAGGCGTAAAGCAGCCCCCTCTCTCTTCCCCTTTTTATCAAAAGTTGCACGCCTGGCAAAGCAACTACCCAAGTGTACAGGGCGATTGGAAATTTTGGATAGACCGGTGTATTTCGAAACGAGCCGTTGAATATTTGGATGCCCCGGTTAATGGCTATGAACCTCGTAGAGTACACAAGGTACCACTGCGACAACCAGTCGTTGCGCGCTACAACCACTGCCACATGCGCATGCATATGAATCACAAAAAAAAGGATAAAGGTACCGACGCCTGTCCCCAGAAAAAGTGCAAGCTTATCCGCGTGAAAAAGGAGTTTAAAATGGTCAGGACAGTGAACCAGGATGTTCTTCACCAGCCCAGCACCGAACCTGTATAATTTGGAAAATTCATGATACCTCAGCCTCTGTGTTTATTCAGAAGTCTCCCGGAGTGCAACCATCCCTCTCTTTTTCTAACCCCTAAGTAATCTCGGGGACGAGATTATTTTAAGGGGGGTAGGTTTGTAACATCCTGAATATTTCGACTTTGGAATACGGAATTAAAAATTCAGAATAACCAAAAATCTTTTTCAAAATACATTCATGCCTGAACTAACTCAATTCGATCTGTCGTTTTTCGTTTACACTTGGGCTAATAGACGAACGTCTGAGGATACGTCGATATTTGATTTCAAATATTATTTATTCAAGGAGCTATGATTTGCATATGCCAATTATTTTCGAAAAACAAAAACCCTCGGGCATATTTACTTTATAAATAAAGCTATATATCTAAATGTATCACCATTTTGGATAAAACCCATTAAGGGATAGTTTATTAAAACAAATATTGTTCCACTAAAGAAATAGCTTTGATTATTTTCTATGCACCTTTATATAGAGTGATAAGCTTTTGGAAATTATTTGCAAACTAATGTCTATTGGTAAAGTATTTACTAGAAACCTTAATTGCGAAATATAAATTCCTAATAGGCTATTTTCAAGGATATGACCTCCTCAGACAAAGTCTAGTCCTCAGGCATAATTTTAGTTTGCTTGTTTATTGTTTATTTGTGTGTGTCTAGAATCTGTGCCAAAAGATCTCGATTAAATCCTTTTACCGAAAAGGTTGTCCTCTGTACAAATTCTATCTCAAACCCCCTTCAAATTTCCAAATTTCATATCCCAAAGAAAATATTCGAACATCCTATTTCTTTGGGCCACATTTCCCTCTGTTAGCCCAACCCATTCCGCAAAACAAGTTCATTTCCACTCCCTCTATCGTGGCCTTCCTGCTGGGCTTTTTCTGGAAAAGTCCATGTTGCCTCCCCGAGCCCTTTCATTCCTATTGGGTTGGTAGTAAAAATAAAGTCTAATTCTCCCCCCCCCATACTGTTTTCGGTGGCGACGTCACCGCACGCCGCGCCGCTACGACGAGGCCGCTGCGACACCACCGGCTGCCATCTTCCGCTCCCGTCTCACCGGCGAGCTTGCCGGCCATTCCACGCGCATCCTGCTCAACCTCGCACCGCCGCCAGCCATGCAACGAGCTAGTTGTGCATGTGCATGCATGCAAGCAAGTCAGCCACGAGCATGCACCATGCAGCTGGCTAGCTATGCGTATGCCTACATGCAAGCGGCTAGTCGAGCCTAAGCTGGCATGCGCACCAACCCGCGCGGCCGCTGCAACTACCCCGTCCCTGTCTTCATGGCCATTCAAGACGAGCTCGTGCGGTGAAGCCTATATAAGGGCAACCATAGCCGAATACGCAACCGTCCCTCTCCATTTTTTCTTCTCCTCCTGCTCGTTCTGCATCCTCTCAGCCACTTCCTCCCACGCACGCGCTGCCGTCTCTCCGCTTGCTCCACCGCGGCCGGCTCCGGCTGGGCCTTAGTTGAGCAAGAGGATAGGTAGGCCGCCGCGCCATCATCTGAACCCCGAGAACGACTAACTTATCGAACGGCTAACCTCTAACATCTAACATTCGACCCATTAACTCACTAACCCGCTGACCTCTAACTCACTAACCCGCTGACCTCTAACTCACTAACCTGCTGACCTCTAACTCGCTAACCCCTGACCCCTGACTTGCACTAACCCGCTAACATTTATTCCTTAACACTGTGTGTTCGTTTGTTACCACCGATCGAACACGTGGAGTGCGAGGATGATCCGCGGGTCGACCGTCCCCAGGCTATACCTCGACGACCGTAGTTCGCGCGAGGACCGTCGCCCGGTACGCCGCTACCCGGCTGCCGCAAGGTGAGCTTCTCTCCTACTCTTCCTCTTGCTTTTGCCTCCTTACCTCATTCCTTGTCTACCGTTGTTGCCGCGGCGCAGTGACGTCGTGAGGCGCAACACCGTACCCGTCCCTTGCGCGGCCGCCCTCCGCAGCGATCGCCGCTTCACCACCGCCAATGCATGCGCCATGCAACTAGCTAGCCGTGTGCATGCATGCATGCAAGCAGCTCACATGCATGCAGCTAGCTAGCTGTGTGTATGCATATGCAAGCACACTTGCAGTTTGGCCAAGCCGCTCGTCGTTCGGCGGAGCCACCTGAAGTCCAGCCAAGCTACCCAAGTCGCGTCCCCGGTCGTTGTTCGGCCGAACCCTCGGATGGTGCCACCCCTGCCGCGACGAGCGCAGGTCCCTGCCCGGCCGGTACCATGGCGCACTGCCGTGCCACCATACCCGGCTGACGCCCGTGCCTCCCCGAGCCGCCGACACCCCATCCTCCTCCTACCGGCGCACTGCCGCACGCCACCCGGCCTCCTCCTAGCCATGCCGCACAAGCCAAGCCGGCACCAACCCGGTCCCGGCCTCCTCTAGCCCGGCCGCGCGCCACCGGCCGCGCGCAGCTGCCGCCCCGTAGCCGCCCCGGCCAGCACGCACGCGTGCCGCTTCGCCCTGCGAGCCGCGGGCCGCCGCCCCCAGCCGAGCCGCGCCGCTCGGCCGCCGCACGCGCGTGCCGCGCCACCCGCGTGCTGCCACCACGCGCCCGCAGCCGCCGTGCCGCCCGGGCCGAGCCGCGCCATTGCCTGCGCTCTCCCAGCCGGCGCCGCTCCACCCATAGCCACGCCGCGCCCAGCCGCCCCACCGCCGGCGCCCTCTCGCTCGGCACCCTCCTCTCCTCCCGGCAAGAACAACAGAGGAAGCAGGAGAAAAGAAAGAGAGAAGAAGGAGAGAGAAGAAGGAAAGGAAGAAAAAGAAAAAGAAAAGGAAAAGGAGGTGGGACCCACTAGTGGGCCCCACATTCTCTCCCCGCGGGCCCCACTTTGACCTAGAACTTGCGAAAGTCTATATTGCCTCCCTCACGATGTCGGGCTAAGCCCATGAAAATTCCTACAAGTCTACTTGATGTCCCTCAACTTCATTGGGCTAGCCGACCTGATATTATATCCACAAGTCCATGTAACCTCCCTTTGGTTCCTCGGACCAAGACCATGAAGTCACTTATAGAAGTCTATACAACGTCCCTACTCATCCATTGGGCTGCCGACTAAAAGTCGACATTAACTCCCTAGCCGACCTCCCTCATCTCTGGGCTAAAGCCCAAGCCCTCCCAAAACCAAGTCCACATTGCCTCCCTCTTACTTCACAGCCAAAAGAATATTCTTGGGAATATTCCTTTCCAACTTAATAAATTCATTTTCGTATTCCAGAAAATCCATTAATCTTCCAAAATTCATATCTCCTCAACCGTAAGTCCAATTGACTCCGTTCAACTTCCATAATTTTTCTAAAAATGTGATCTATCCAATGGCACAATTAGTTTATAATAGTTATTATCTGCTTTATAGGGTTTTGGATGTTTTTCTCTTTTCGATCGCGTAGTGGATGATCCGGAAATTCTACTGACGCGGGATTGTTGGAAGATATAGGAACCTAAAAGCAAGGCCAGTCACTACGCCCCCTTCCTCGAACATGTTGATCCTATTTTTATAAATGTGTTGATTGCAAATAAAATTGCATGCTAATTATAAAACGCGTACCTACATTTGCTTAAAGCCTTACCTTCGATATTGTTTATCCTTATGTATTTACACACCTTTGTTACCTGAGTATATTACTTTACGCGTGATTATTTACTCACTGCTTAGCCCTGCTTACATAGACGTTATACACTCCATATGTGGGATATGTGGATGTGGTTACACTGATCACTCGATGGGAGTGATTGATAGAGATCGGGTGGAGACATAAGCGCCACCCACAGCATGAAAACCTTTGTGAAAACCCAAAAACTTAATTAAACAAAAGTGATTTCGACTGGGGCGGCACGGATAGAATATGGGTGGTTCTGGGAACGGTAAGCCACCGACCCTGGTCAGTTAAGGATCGAGTCAAGAAGCTAAGCGGGAAACGAACCGAGTACGACCACACTTCTTGAGTGGGGTTAGACCCGGTGGACTAGGTTATTCTCGTGGGGTGGCACCCCAGACATGGTAGGTTCTGGATATCGGTATGGAAATGTGGAAGTGTGTGGTTTAATGACGTCAAGCTTTATATATGTATGATGTAACCTTCAATCTCGGGAGCGCCAGGACTCCCCTCACAACCGGCTCGAGGTAGGAATGTGGCGCCGGGGGTGCAATGGGGATTCATAGTCCTTGGAGCGGGTGCCGCCATGCAAGGGTAACTGAAAAACCGGGCCGTGACAAGTCTCATGTGTTGGGTGCGTCACGGAGTGTGGGATTAAAAGCGTACATCCACTGCAGTGTGAGTAAATTAAACTATTCGAATAGCCGTGCTCGCGGTTAATGAGCGCCGGGACTTGCATTACTCTTGACTAGCCTCGTCAATTTATAATATTGCTTAAAATATGATGGGTATGGAAGGCGTGACCTTGCCTGATGTGCAAAAAGGTCATAGTGGTTAAAACTGTGGAAATTGGATGCGAGGGTAAACCGGACCAAGCGAGGCTTGGGGAAGGTGGATGAACTCTCGCAGGTTAATGACAACTTCAACTTAACGTGGTTTTCAGTTAAAACGGTTATGGCATAGGTTTGTGAAATAATTTGTGAAAACTAGCTTCATGCAAATAAACCAAGCCATCCTTGAACCCCTATGAACATTATATGCATTCTGTAGTGGTGGCTTGCTGAGTACGGTTGGTACTCACTCTTGCTTATTTACATCTTTTAGAAAGGTGTTGGTGTCGACCTGTACATGTGCTATGCTGGCAAGGAGTTATCGAGGACGGTGGAATAGGGACCTAGGTTCACCAGTCGATGCGTGTGGGATAAGATGGACCGCCGCTGCTTCGCTTCCGCTACTTCATTTAGTTGTTTTGGTATTTTGTGTTGCTATCGACCATGCTTGGTCTATTCGGGTTCCATTTGGGCTACCCTTGTATTATTAATATATTGTAAGACCTGTAAGACGATGTCAGCTTGAGATATACAACTGTGTCATGTGTGTACCATCTACTGATCCAGGGAATGGTATTGTAATACACATGGGGTTCCCGGTATACAAAACCGGGGGCTCACACAAGGCAAGGAATGTGTTTATTCGCCAAGTTTCTAAATTTTTCACCTGAAAAGATTGTATGCTCCATGACGTAGCATGCATGAGTGCCACTCCAGGGCCTTGTAGAATGTCTCCGTTGCCAGATATCAGTCGAAACGACATCCGTTATGATGGAAATGCAAGACAACATGGAATCTAAAGCGAGTTTTTTAGCTCTTCCAATGTCATTCTTTCCCTGCGACGCTACCACAAATTAGTTCCTGAACCTGACGTGCTCTGTGTAGAAGGGCTCTCAACGGACCAGATTAACTTGTTGTGGGGTTATTTCCATCAAAACTTTAAGGACATTGCCCTAAAACACATCGCTTATTCAAAGGGTGTGGCAAACAAGGCGAGGAATGTGTTTATTCGCCAAGTTTCTAAACTTTTCACCTGAAAAGGTCGTATGCTCCATGACGTAGCATGCATGAGTGCCACTCCAGGGCCTTGTAGAATGTCTCCGTTGCCAGATATCAGTCGAAACGACATCCGTTATGATGGAAATGCAAGACAATATGGAATTTAAAGCGAGTTTTTTAGCTCTTCCAATGTCATTCTTTCCCTGCGACGCTACCACAAATTAGTTCCTGAACCTGACGTGCTCTGTGTAGAAGGGCTCTCAACGGACTAGATTAACTTGTTGTGGTGTTATTTCCATCAAAACTTTAAGGACATTACCCTAAAACGCATCGCTTATCCAAAAGGTGTGCCAAACAAGGCGAGGAATGTGTTTATTGACAAAGTTTCTAAACTTCTCACCTGAAAAGGTTGCATGCTGCATGACGTAGCACGCATGAGTGCAACTCCAGGGCCTTGTAGAATGTCTCCGTTGCTAGATATCAATCGAAACGACATTCGTTATGATGAAAATGCATGGCAACATGGAATTTGAAGAGAGTTTTTTAGCCCGTCCAATGTCGTTCTTTCCCTGCCACACTACCAAAAATTACTTCCTAAACCTGACGTGCTCAGTGTAGAACGGCCCTCAACGGACCAGATTCACTTGTTGTAGGGTTATTTCCATCAAAACTTTAAGGACATTGCCCTAAAACGCATCGTTATCCAAAAGTTGTGCCAAACAAGGTGAGGAATGTGTTTATTCCCCAAGTTTCTAAATTTTCACCTGAAAAGGTTGTATGCTCCATGACGTAGCATGCATGAGTGTCACTCCAGGGCCTTGTAGAATGTCTCTGTTGCCAGATATCAGTTGAAACGACATCCGTTATGATGGAAATGCATGACAACATGGAATTTGAAGAGTGTTTTTTAGACCGTCCAATGTCGTTCTTTCCCTGCCACACTACCACAAGTTAGTTCCTGAACCTGACGTGCTCGGTGTAGAAGGGCCCTCAACGGACCAGATTCACTTGTTGTAGGGTTATTTCCATCGAAACTTTAAGGACATTGCCCTAAAACGCATCGCTTATCCAAAGGGTTTGGCAAACAAGGCGAGGAATGTGTTTATTCGCCAAGTTTCTAAACTTTTCACCTGAAAAGGTTCTATGCTCGATGACGTAGCACTCATGAGTGCCACTCCAGGGCCTTGTAGAATGTCTCCGTTGCCAGATATCAATCGAAACGACATCCGTTATGATGGAAATGCATGACAACATGGAATTTGAAGAGAGTTTTTTAGCCCGTCCAATGTCGTTCTTTCCCTGCCACACTACCAAATATTACTTCCTAAACCTGATGTGCTCGGTGTAGAAGAGCCCTCAACGGACCAGATTCACTTGTTGTAGGGTTATTTCCATCGAAACTTTAAGAACATTTCCCTAAAACGCATCGCTTATCCAAAGGGTGTGGCAAACAAGGCGAGGAATGTGTTTATTCGCCAAGTTTCTAAACTTTTCACCTGAAAAGGTTCTATGCTCCATGACGTAGCACGCATGAGTGCCACTCCAGGGCCTTGTAGAATGTCTCCGTTGCCAGATATCAGTCGAAACGACATCCGTTATGATGGAAATGCATGACAACATGGAATTTGAAGAGAGTTTTTTAGCCCGTCCAATGTCGTTCTTTCCCTGCCGCACTACCAAAAATTACTTCCTAAACCTTGCGTGCTCAGTGTAGAAGGGCCCTCAACGAACCAGATTCACTTGTTGTAGGGTTATTTCCATCGAAACTTTAAGAACATTGCCCTAAAACGGATCGTTATCCAAAAGTTGTGCCAAACAAGGTGAGGAATGTGTTTATTCGCCAAGTTTCTAAACTTTTCACCTGAAAAGGTTGTATGCTCCATGACGTAGCACGCATGAGTGCCACTCCAGGGCCTTGTAGAATGTCTCCGTTGCCAGATATCAGTCGAAACGACATCCGTTATGATGGAAATGCATGCCGACATGGAATCTGAAGAGAGTTTTTTAGCTCTTCCAATGCCATTCTTTCCCTGCGACGCTACCACAAACTAGTTCCTGAACCTGTCGTGCTCTGTGTAGAAGCGCTCTCAACGGACCAGATTAACTTGTTGTGGGGTTATTTCCAACAAAACTTTAAGGACATTGCCCTAAAATGCATCGCTTATCCAAAGGGTGTGCCAAACAAGGCGAGGAATGTGTTTATTGATAAAGTTTCTAAACTTTTCACCTGAAAAGGTTGCATGCTGCATGACGTAGCACGCATGAGTGCAACTCCAGGGCCTTGTAGAATGCCTCCATTGCTAGATATCTGTTGCAATGTCATCCGTTATGTTGGAAATGCATGACAACATGGAATTTGAAGAAAGTTTTTTAGCCCATCCAATGTCGTTCTTTCCCTACCACACTACCAAAAATTACTTCCTAAACCTGACGTGGTCGGTGTAGAAGGGCCCTCAGCGGACCAAATTCACTTGTTGTTGGGTTATTTCCATCGAAACTTTAAGGACATTGCCCTAAAACGCATCGTTATCCAAAAGTTATGCCAAACAAGGTGAGGAATGTGTTTATTCGCCAAGTTTCTAAACTTTTCACCTGAAAAGGTTGTATGCTCCATGACGTAGCACGCATGAGTGCCACTCAAGGGCCTTGTAGAATGTCTCCGTTGCCAGATATCAGTTGAAACGACATCCGTTATGATGGAAATGCATGACAACATGGAATTTGAAGTGAGTGTTTGAGCTCATCCAATGTCATTCTTTCCCTGCGACGCTACCACAAATTTGTTCCTGAACCTGACGTGCTGTATGTAGAAGGGCTCTCAACGGACCAGATTAACTTGTTGTGGGGTTATTTCCATCAAAACTTTAAGGACATCACTCTAAAACGCATCGCTGATCCAAAGGGTATGCCAAACAAGGCGAGGAATGTGTTTATTGACAAAGTTTCTAAACTTTCCGCCTGAAAAGGTTGCATGCTGCATGATGTAGCACGCATGAGTGCCACTACAAGGCCTTGTAAAATGTCTCCTTTGCCAGATATCAGTCGAAACGACATCCGTTATGATGGAAATGCATGACAACATGGAATTTGAAGTGAGTGTTTGAGCTCTTCTAATGTCATTCTTTCCCTGCGACGCTACCACAAATTAGTTCCTGAACCTGACGTGCTGTATGTAGAAGGGCTCTCAACGGACCAGATTAACTTGTTGTGGGGTTATGTCCAACAAAACTTTAAGGACATTACCGTAAAACGCATCGCTTATCCAAAGGGTGTGCCAAACAAGGCGAGGAATGTGTTTATTGACAAAGTTTCTAAACTTTTCACCTGAAAAGGTTGCATGCTGCATGACGTAGCACGCATCAGTGCAATTCCATGGCCTTGTAGAATGTCTCCGTTGCTAGATATCAGTCGAAACGACATCCGTTATGTTGGAAATGCATGACAACATGGAATTTAAAGAAAGTTTTTTAGCCCGTCCAAAGTCGTTCTTTCCCTACCAAAGGGTGTGCCAAACAATGCGAGGAATGTGTTTGTTGACAAAGTTTTTATACTTTTCCCCTAAAAAGGTTGCATTCTGCATGATGTAGCATGCATGAGTGCCACTACAGGGCCTTGTAGAATGTCTCCGCTGCCAAATATCAGTAGAAACGACATCCGTTTTGATGGAAATGCATGACAACGTGGAATTTGAAGAGAGTTTTTTAGCCCGTCCAATGTCGTTCTTTCCCTGCCACACTACCAAAAATTACTTCCTAAACCTGACGTGCTCGGTGTAGAAGGGCCCTCAATGGACCAGATTCACTTGTTGTAGGGTTATTTCCATCGAAACTTTAAGGACATTGCCCTAAAACGCATCGTTATCCAAAAGTTGTGCCAAACAAGGTGAGGAATGTGTTTATTCGCCAAGTTTCTAAACTTTTCACCTGAAAAGGTTGTATGCTCCATGACGTAGCACGCATGAGTGCCACTCCAGGGCCTTGTAGAATGTCTCCGTTGCCAGATATCAGTGGAAACTACCTTCGTTATGATGGAAATGCATGACAACATGGAATTTGAAGAGAGTTTTTTAGCCCGTCCAATGTCATTCTTTCCCTGCCACACTACCAAAATTTACTTCCTAAACCTGACGTGCTCGGTGTAGAAGGGCCCTCAATGGACCAGATTCTCTTGTTGTAGGGTTATTTCCATCGAAACTTTAAGGACATTGCCCTAAAACGGATCGTTATCCAAAAGTTGTGCCAAACAAGGTGAGGAATGTGTTTATTCGCCAAGTTTCTAAACTTTTCACCTGAAAAGGTTGTATGCTCCATGACGTAGCACGCATGAGTGCCACTCCAGGGCCTTGTAGAATGTCTCCGTTGCCAGATATCCGTGGAAACTACCTTCGTTATGATGGAAATGCATGACAACATGGAATTTGCAGAGAGGTTTTTAACCCGTCCAATATCGTTCTTTCCCTGCCACACTACCAAAACTTACTTCTTAAACCTAACGTGCTCGGTGTAGAAGGGCCCTCAACGGACCAGATTCACTTGTTGTAGGGTTATTTCCATCGAAACTTTAAGGACATTGCCCTAAAACGCATCGTTATCCAAAAGTTGTGCCAAACAAGGTGAGGAATGTGTTTATTCGCCAAGTTTCTAAACTTTTCACCTGAAAAGTTTGCATGCTGCATGAGGTACCACGCATGAGTGCAACTCCAGGGCCTTGTAGAATGTCTCCGTTGCCAGATATCAGTCGAAACGACATCCGTTATGATGGAAATGCATGACAACATGGAATTTGAAGAGAGTTTTTCAGCTCTTCCAATGTCATTCTTTCCCTGCGACGCAACCACAAATTAGTTCCTTAACCTGACGTGCTCTGTGTAGAAGGGCTCTCAACGGACCAGATTAACTTGTTGTGGGGTTATTTCCATCAAAACTTTAAGGACATTACCCTAAAACGCATCGCTTATCCAATGGGTGTGGCTAACATATTGACAAAGTTTCTAAACTTTTCACGTGAAAAGGTTGCATGCTGCATGACGTAGCACGCATGAGTGCAACTCCAGGACCTTCGTTATGATCGAAATGCATCACAACATGGTATTTAAAGAGAGTTTTTTAGCCCGTCCAATGTCGTTCTTTCCCTGCGACGCTACCATAAATTACTTCCTAAACCAGACGTGCTCGGAGTAGAAGGGCCCTCAACGGACCAGATTCACTTGTTGTGTGGTTATTTCCATCGAAACTTTAAGGACATTACCCTAAAACGCATCGCTTATCCCAAGGTTGTGCCAAACAAGGCGAGGAATGTGTTTATTTACAAAGTTTCTAAACTTTTCACCTGAAAAGGTTGTATGCTCCACGACGTAGCACGCATGACTGCCTCTCCAGGGCCTTGTAGAATGTCTCCGTTGCCAGATATCAGTCGAAACGACATCCGTTAGGATGGAAATGCATGACAACATGGAATTTGAAGAGAGTTTTTTAGCTTTTCCAATGCCATTCTTTCCCTGCGATGCTACCACAAATTAGTTCCTGAACCTGACGTGCTCTGTGTAGAAGGGCTCTCAACGGACCAGATTAACTTGTTGTGGTGTTATTTCAATCAAAACTTTAAGGACATTACCCTAAAATGCATCGCTTATCCAAAGGGTGTGCCAAACAAGGCGAGGAATGTGTTTATTGACAAAGTTTCTAAACATTTCACCTGAAAAGGTTGCATGCTGCATGATGTAGCACGCATGAGTAAAACTCCAGGGCCTTATAGAATGTCTCCGTTGCTAGATATCAGTCGAAACGACAACCGTTATGATGGAAATGCATGACAGAATGGAATTTGAAGAAAGTTTTTTAGCCCATCCAATGTCGTTCTTTCCCTACCACACTACCAAAAATTACTTCCTAAACCTGACGTGCTCGGTGTAGAAGGGCCCTCAACGGACCAGATTCACTTGTTGTAGGGTTATTTCCATCGAAACTTTAAGGACATTGCCCTAAAACGATTCGTTATCCAAAAGTTGTGCCAAACAAGGTGAGGAATGTGTTTATTCGCCAAGGTTCTAAACTTTTCACCTGAAAAGGTTGTATGCTTCATGACGTAGCATGCATGAGTGCCACTCCAGGGCCTTGTAGAATGTCTCCGTTGCCAGATATCGGTCGAAACGACATCCGTTATGATGGAAATGCATGACAACATGGAACTTTAAGAGGGTGTTTTAGCTCTTCCAATGTCGTTCTTTCCCTGCGACGCTACCACAAATTAGTTCCTGAACCTGACGTGCTCTATGTAGAAGGGCTCTCAACGGACCAGATTAATTTGTTGTGGGGTTATTTCCATCAATACTTTAAGGACATTGCCTTAAAACGCATCGTTATCCAAAAGTTGTGCCAAACAAGGTGAGGAATGTGTTTAGTCGCCAAATTTCTAAACTTTTCACCTGAAAAGGTTGTATGCTCCATGACGTAGCACGCATGAGTGCCACTCCAGGGCCTTGTAGAATGTCTCCGTTGCCAGATATCCGTGGAAACTACCTTCGTTATGATGGAAATGCATGACAACATGGAATTTGAAGAGAGGTTTTTAGCCCGTCCAATGTCGTTCTTTCCCTGCCACACTACCAAAACTTACTTCTTAAACCTGACGTGCTCGGTGTAGAAGGGCCCTCAACGGACCAGATTCACTTGTTGTAGTGTTATTTCCATCGAAACTTTAAGGACATTGCCCTAAAATGTATCGTTATCCAAAAGTTGTGCCAAACAAGGTGAGGAATGTGTTTATTCGCCAAGTTTCTAAACTTTTCACCTGAAAAGGTTGTATGCTCCACGACGTAGCACGCATGAGTGCCACTCCAGGGCCTTGTAGAATGTCTCCGTTGCCAGATATCAGTCGAAACGACATCCGTTATGATGGAAATGCATGACAACATGGAATTTGAAGAGAGTTTTTCAGCTCTTCCAATGTCATTCTTTCCCTGCGACGCTACCACAAATTAGTTCTTTAACCTGACGTGCTCTGTGTAGAAGGGCTCTCAACGGACCAGATTAACTTGTTGTGGGGTTATTTCCATCAAAACTTTAAGGACATTACCCTAAAACGCATCGCTTATCCAAAGGGTGTGGCAAACATATTGACAAAGTTTCTAAACTTTTCACGTGAAAAGGTTGCATGCTGCATGACGTAGCACGCATGAGTTCAACTCCAGGACCTTCGTTATGATGGAAATGCATCACAACATGGTATTTAAAGAGAGTTTTTTAGCCCGTCCAATGTCGTTCTTTCCCTGCGATGCTACCACAAATTAGTTCCTGAACCTGACGTGCTCGGTGTAGAAGGGCCCTCAACGGACCAGATTCACTTGTTGTAGGGTTATTTCCATTGAAACTTTAAGGACATTGCCCTAAAACGCTTCGTTATCCAAAAGTTGTGCCAAACAAGGTGAGGAATGTGTTTAGTCGCCAAGTTTCTAAACTTTTCACCTGGAAAGGTTGTATGCTCCATGACGTAGCACGTATGAGTGCCACTCCATGGCCTTGTAGAATGTCTCCGTTGCCAGATATCAGTCGAAACGACATCCGTTATGATGGAAATGCATGACAACATGGAATTTGAAGAGAGTTTTTTAGCACTTCGAATGTCATTCTTTCCCTGCGACGCTACCACAAATTAGTTCCTGAACCTGACGTGCTCGATGTAGAAGGGACCTCAACGGACCAGATTCACTTGTTGTAGGGTTATTTCCATCGAAACTTTAAGGACATTGACCTAAAACGCATCGTTATCCAAAAGTTGTGCCAAACAAGGCGAGGAATGTGTTTATTCGCCAAGGTTCTAAACTTTTCACCTGAAAAGGTTGTATGCTTCATGACGTAGCATGCATGAGTGCCACTCCAGGGCCTTGTAGAATGTCTCCGTTGCCAGATATCGGTCGAAACGACATCCGTTATGATGGAAATGCATGACAACATGGAATTTTAAGAGAGTGTTTTAGCTCTTCCAATGTCGTTCTTTCCCTGCGACGCTACCACAAATTAGTTCCTGAACCTGACGTGCTCTGTGTAGAAGGGCTCTCAACGGACCAGATTAACTTGTTGTGGGGTTATTTCCATCAATACTTTAAGGACATTGCTCTAAAACGCATCGCTTATCCAAAGGGTGTGCCATACAAGCCGAGGAATGTGTTTATTGACAAAGTTTCTAAACTTTTCCCTAGAAAAGGTTGCATGCTGCATGATGTAGCACGCATGAGTCCCACTACAGGGCCTTGTAGAATGTCTCCGTTGCCAGATATCAGTCGAAACGACATCCGTTATGATGCAAATGCATGACAACATGGAATTTGAAGGGAGTTTTTTAGCCCGTCCAATGTCGTTCTTTCCCTGCCACAGTACCACAAATTACTTCCTAAAGCTGACGTGCTCGGTGTAGAAGGGCCCTCAACGGACCAGATTCACTTGTTGTAGGGTTATTTCCATCGAAACTTTAAGGACATTGCCTTAAAACGCATCGTTATCCAAAAGTTGTGCCAAACAAGGTGAGGAATGTGTTTAGTCGCCAAGTTTCTAAACTTTTCACCAGAAAAGATTGTATGCTCCATGACGTAGCACGCATCAGTGCCACTCCAGGGCCTTGTAGAATGTCTCCGTTGCCAGATATATGTCGAAAGGACGTCCGATATGATGGAAATGCTTGAAAACATGGAATTTGAAGAGTGTTTTTTAGCTCTTCCAATGTCATTCTTTCCTTGCGACGCTACCACAAATTAGTTCCTGAACCTGACATGCTCTGTGTAGAAGGGCTCTCAACGGACCAGATTAACTTGTTGTGCGGTTATTTCCATCAAAACATTAAGGACATTATCCTAAAACGCATCGCTTATCCAAAGGGTGTGGCAAACAAGGCGAGGAATGTGTTTATTGACAAAGTTTCTAATCTTTTCACCTGAAAAGGTTGCATGCTGCATGATGCAGCACGCATGAGTCCCACTACAGGGCCTTGTAGAGTGTCTCCGTTGCCAGATATCAGTCGAAACGACATCCGTTATGATGGAAATGCATGACAACATGGAATTTGAAGGGAGTTTTTTAGCCCGTCCAATGTCGTTCTTTCCCTGCCACACTACCAAAAATTACTTCCTAAACCTAACGTGCTCTGTGTAGAAGGGCCCTCAACGGACCAGATTCAATTGTTGTAGGGTTATTTCCATCGAAACTTTAAGGACATTGCCCTAAAACGCATCGTTATCCAAAAGTTGTGCCAAACAAGGTGAGGAATGTGTTTATTCACCAAGTTTCTAAACTTTTCACCTGAAAAGGTTGTATGTTCCATGACGTAGCACGCATGAGTGCCACTCTAGGGCCTTGTAGAATGTCTCCGTTGCCAGATATCAGTCGAAACGACATTCGTTATGATGGAAAGGCATAACAACATGGAATTTGAAGAGAGTTTTTTAGCCCGTCCAATGTCGTTCTTTCCCGGCCACACTACCAAAAATTACTTCCTAAACCTGACGTGCTCGGTGTAGAAGGGCCCTCAACGGACCAGATTCACTTGTTGTAGGGTTATTTCCATCGAAACTTTAAGGACATTGCCCTGAAATGCATCGTTATCCAAAAGTTGTGCCAAACAAGGTAAGGAATGTGTTTAGTCGCCAAGTTTCTAAACTTTTCACCTGAAAAGGTTGTATGCTCCATGACGTAGCTTGCATGAGTGCCACTCCAAGGCCTTGTAGAATGTCTCCGTTGCGAGATATCAGTCGAAATGACATTCGTTATGATGGAAATGCATGACAACAAGGAATTTGAAGAGAGTTTTTTAGCCCGTCCAATGTCGTTCTTTCCCTGACACACTACCAAAAATTACTTACTATATCTGATGTGCTCGGTGTAGAAGGGCCCTCAACGGACCAGATTCTCTTGTTGTAGGGTTATTTCCATCGAAACCTTAAGGACATTGCCCTAAAACGCATCGTTATCCAAAGGTTGTGCCAAACAAGGTGAGGAATGTGTTTATTCGCCAAGTTTCTAAACTTTTCACCTGAAAAGGTTGTATGCTCCATGACGTAGCACGCATGAGTGCCACTCTAGGGCCTTGTACAATGTCTCCATTGCAAGATATCAGTCGAAACGACATTCGTTATGATGGAAAGGCATAACAACATGGAATTTGAAGAGAGTTTTTTAGCCCGTCCAATGTCGTTCTTTCCCGGCCACACTACCAAAAATTACTTCCTAAACCTGACGTGCTCGGTGTAGAAGGGCCCTCAACGGACTAGATTCACATGTTGTAGGGTTGTTTCCATCGAAACTTTAAGGACATTGCCCTAAAACGCATCGTTATCAAAAAGTTGTGCCAAACAAGGTGAGGAATGTGCTTATTCACCAAGTTTCTAAATTTTTCACCTGAAAAGGTTGTATGCTCCATGACGTAGCACACATGAGTGCCACTCGAGGGCCTTGTAGAATGTCTCCGTTGCCAGATATCAGTCGAAACGACGTTCGATATGATGGAAATGCATGACAACATGGAATTTGAAGAGTGTTTTTTAGCTCTTCCAATGTCATTCTTTCCCTGCGACGCTACCACAAATTTGTTCCTGAACCTGACGTGCTTTGTGTAGAACGGCTCTCAACGGACCAGATTAACTTGTTGTGCGGTTATTTCCATCAAAACTTTAAGGACATTACCCTAAAACGCATCGCTTATCCAAAGGGTGTGGCAAACAAGGCGAGGAATGTGTTTATTGACAAAGCTTCTAGACTTTTCACCTGAAAAGGTTGCATGCTGCATGACGTAGCACGCATGAGTGCAACTCCAGGGCCTTGTAGAATGTCTCCGTTGCTAGATATCAGTCGCAACGACATCCGTTATGATGGAAATGCAAGACAACATGGAATTTGAAGAGAGTTTTTTAGCCCGTCCAATGTCGTTCTTTCCCTGCCACACTACCAATAATTACTTCCTAAACCTGACGTGCTCGGTGTAGAAGGGCCCTTAACGGACCAGATTCACTTGTTGTAGGGTTATTTCCATCGAAACTTTAAGGACATTACCCTAAAACGCATCGTTATCCAAAAGTTGTGCCAAACAAGGTGAGGAATGTGTTTAGTCGCCAAGTTTCTAAATTTTTAACCTGAAAAGGTTGTATGCTCCAAGACGTAGCACGCATGAGTGCCACTCCAGGGCCTTGTAAAATGTCTCCGTTGCCAGATATCAGTCGAAACGACGTCTGATATGATGGAAATGCAGGACAGCATGGAATTTGAAGAGTGTTTTTTAGCTCTTCCAATGTCATTCTTTCCCTGCGACGCTACCACAAATTAGTTCCTGAACCTGACGTGCTTTGTGTAGAACGGCTCTCAACGGACCAGATTAACTTGTTGTGCAGTTATTTCCATCAAAACTTTAAGGACATTACCCTAAAACGCATCGCTTATCCAAAGGGTGTGGCAAACTGTTAACGACCAAATTTGGTAGATCAAATATTGGATCTGAAGATAGAATCGAAGCGGATTTGGAGGAGGCTGGCGGTTACCAAAACAGAGCAAGAATCGGTTGGTGACCGAATCGGCTACGGTGTGTATCGGCTGGTGACCGAGTCGGCTATTGTGACCATCGGCTGAGACAGATTCGGACAAGGATAGCCGATGTAGCCGATTCCGACGAGAGGATAACAGAGTCTTTGTCGGGTTCGGTTGGTGAGCTTCATGAGGACTCCCACATACGGATTGGGTCCGAAGAAGGGAATTGTATCTATTACTTAGGATATAATGTTAGTTTCCTAGTAGATACTGTCGGTTAGAGTTTGTATTAGGGAACTGTCTTTAATGTGAGTTGTAATAGAGATAAGAGTCGTGTCCGATAAGGACTTATTGTGGAGTTCTGGGTATAAATTAAACCCAGGTTCGTGTAAAGAAAACGACAGATCAATACAACAACTTCGGCGCATCGCCACCTTTACTCTTTCATTGTTTTCGACGAGTTCTTGCTTTCGAGTTGGGCTGCATCGGTTTCGATCTCCAGCAAGAGGTAAAACTTGTTATGGCGGCTTGCGCTCTCGGGATTAGTGCTTCCATCTTCATGACACTCTAATCTTGTTTGTGTAAATCGTCGAGTTATCATATATGTTGTATAATCTAGATTGATATCAGCATATAACTCAGATTGGTTAATAACTGTTCTACAGAAAACTAGCCGATAGAGTTATATATTGATGCTGGTTTAGATTACACAATATATCTACCATCTCGAAAAGGTTTTCATCGACTTGATCATCTAGGCATTGTGTTTCTTTACATATTTGGTGCTGCATCAGTTAGGTTTGACCTACTAAATCATGTTTAGAACCATAGTTTCTAGCTTGTCTATGATTGCTAATAGAGATAGCGCCGGGGTTTCAGCCGATCTTACCTGGTTTAATTATCTTGTTATCTTGATATATTAAATCTGCCCTTTATATCGAGATATTAACTTAGTAAAATATATTGAGCTTGTTGTCAAATCTGGTTAGGATCATCTTAACATTAGTTTGACGAGTTGTTTAATATATTTTGTTCATGATAATATCTCTGTATAAAGTAGTATCGGAGTACTAGCCGATACATGTTAGATTTACCTAATCGGCTATGCTATGAATATGTATAATCTATGCTT
>BDMV01000004.1:31295950-31306937 GCA_008326285.1 Oryza officinalis | reverse complement strand
TTATTTCCATCGAAACTTTAAGGACATTGCCCTAAAACGCATCGTTATCCAAACGTTGTGCCAAACATGGTGAGGAATGTGTTTATTCGCCAAGTTTCTAAACTTTTCACCTGAAAAAAGGTTGTATGCTCCATGACGTAGCATGCATGACAGCCACTCCAGGGCCTTGTAGAATGTCTCCGTTGCCAAATATCAGTCGAAACGACATCCGTTATGATGGAAATGCATGACAACATGGAATTTGAAGAGAGTTTTTTATCCCGTCCAATGTCGTTCTTTCCCTGCCACACTACCAAAAATTACATCCTAAATCTTACGTGCTCGGTGTAGAAGGGCCCTCAACGGACCAGATTCACTTGTTGTAGGGTTATTTCCATCGAAACTTTAAGGACATTGCCCTAAAACGCATCGTTATCCAAAAGTTGTGCCAAACAAGGTGAGGAATGTGTTTATTCGCCAAGTTTCTAAACTTTTCACCTGAAAAGGTTGTATGCTCCATGATGTAGCATGCATGAGTGCCACTCCAGGGCCTTGTAGAATGTCTCCGTTGCCAGATATTAGTCGAAACGACATTCGTTATGATGGAAATGCATGACAACATGGAATTTGATGAGAGTTTTTTAGCCCGTCCAATGTCGTTCTTTCCCTGCCACACTACCAAAAATTACTTCCTAAACCTGACGTGCTCGGTGTAGAAGAGCCCTCAACGGACCAGATTCACTTGTTGTAGGGTTATTTCCATCGAAACCTTAAGGACAATGCCCTAAAACGCATCGTTATCCAAAAGTTGTGCCAAACATGGTGAGGAATGTGTTTATTCGCCAAGTTTCTAAACTTTTCACCTGAAAAGGTTATAAGCTCCATGACGTAGCACGCATGACTGGCACTCCAGGGCCTTCTAAAATGTCTCCGTTGCCAGATATCTGTCGAAATGACATCTATTATGATGGAAATGCATGACAACATGGAATTTGAAGAGAGTTTTTTATCCCGTCCAATGTCGTTCTTTCCCTGCCACACAACCAAAAATTACTTCCTAAATCTGACGTGCTCGGTGTAGAAGGGCCCTCAACGGACCAGATTCACATGTTGTAGGGTTATTTCCATCGAAAATTTAAGGACATTGCCCTAAAACGCATCGTTATCCAAAAGTTGTGCCAAACAAGGTAAGGAATGTGTTTATTCGCCAAGTTTCTAAACTTTTCACCTGAAAAGGTTGTATGCTCCATGATGTAGCACGCATGAGTGCCACTCCAGGGTCTTGTAGAATGTCTCCGTTGCCAGATATTAGTCGAAACGACATTCGTTATGATGGAAATGCATGACAACATAGAATTTGATGAGTGTTTTTTAGCCCGTCCAATGTCGTTCTTTCCCTGCCACACAACCAAAAATTACTTCCTAAACCTGACGTGCTCAGTGTAGAAGGGCCCTCAACGGACCAGATTAACTTGTTGTGCGGTTATTTTCATCAAAACTTTAAGGACATTACCCTAAAACGCATCGCTTATCCAAAGGGTGTGGCATACAAGGCGAGGAATGTGCTTATTGACAAAGTTTCTAAGCTTTTCACCTGAAAAGGTTGCATGCTGCATGACATAGCACGGATGAGTGCAGCTCCAGGGCCTTGTACAATATCTCCGTTGCCAGATATCAGTCGAAACAACATCCATTATGATGGAAATGCATGACAACATGGAATTTGAAGAGAGTTTTTTACCCCATCCAATGTCGTTCTTTCCCTGCCACACTACCACAAATTAGTTCCTGAACCTGACGTGCTCGGTGTAGAAGGGCCCTCAACGGACCAGATTAACTTGTTGTAGGGTTATTTCAAACGAAACTTTAAGGACATTGAGCTAAAACGCATCGTTATCGGAAAGTTGTGCCAAACAAGGTGAGGAATGTGTTTATTCGCCAAGTTTCTAAACTTTTCACCTGAAAAGGTTGTATGCTCCATGACGTAGCATGCATGAGTGCCACTCCAGGGCCTTGTAGAATGTCTCCGTTGCCAGATATCAGTCGAAACGACATCCGTTATGATGGAAATGCAAGACAACATGGAGTTTGAAGAGAGTTTTTTAGCTCTTCCAATGCCATTCTTTCCCTGCGACGCTACCACAAATTAGTTCCTGAACCTGACGTGCTCTGCGTAGAAGGGCTCTCAACGGACCAGATTAAATTGTTGTGGGGTTATTTCCATCAAAACTTTAAGGACATTACCCTAAAACGCATCGCTTATCCAAAGGGTGTGCCAAACAAGGCGAGCAATGTGTTTATTGACAAAGTTTCTAAACTTTTCACCTGAAAAGGTTGCATGCTGCATGACGTAGCACGCATGAGTGCCACTACAGGGCCTTGCAGAATGTCTCCGTTGCTAGATATCAGTCAGAACGACATTCGTTATGATGGAAATGCATGACAACAAGGAATTTGGAGAGAGTTTTTTAGCCCGTCCAATGTCGTTCTTTCCCTACCACACTACCAAAAATTACTTCCTAAACCTGACGTGCTTGGTGTAGAAGGGCCCTCAATAGACCAGATTCACTTGTTGTAGGGTTATTTCCATCGAAACTTTAAGGACATTGCCCTAAAACGCATCGTTATCCAAAAGTTGTGCCAAACAAGGTGAGGAATGTGTTTATTCGCCAAGCTTCTAAACTTTTCACCTGAAAAGGTTGTATGCTCCATGACGTAGCACGCATGACAGCCACTCCAGGGCCTTGTAGAATGTCTCCGTTGCCAGATATCAGTCGAAACGACATCCGTTATGATGGAAATGCATGACAACATAGAATTTGAAGAGAGTTTTTTAGCTCTTCCAATGTCATTCTTTCCCTGCGACGCTACCACAAATTAGTTCCTGAACCTGATGTGCTCGGTGTAGAAGGGCCCTCAACGGACCAGATTCACTTGTTGTGGGGTTATTTCCATCGAAACTTTAAGGACATTGCCCTAAAACGCATCGTTATCCAAAAGTTGTGCCAAACAAGGTGAGTAATGTCTTTATTCGCCAAGTTTCTAAACTTTTCACCTGAAAAGGTTGCATGCTGCATGATGTAGCACGCATGAGTGCCACTGCAGGGCCTTGTAGAATGTCTTCGTTGCTAAATATCAGTCGAAGCGACATCCGTTGTGATGGAAATGCATGACAACATGGAATTTGAAGAGAGTGTTTTAGCTCTTCCAATGTCATTCTTTCCCTGCGACGCTACCACAAATTAGTTTCTGAACCTGACGTGCTCTGTGTAGAAGGGCTCTCAACGGACCAGATTAACTTGTTGTGGGTTTATTTCCATCAAAACTTTAAGGACATTACTCTGAAACGCATCGCTTATCCAAAGGGTGTGCCAAACAAAGCGAGGAATGTGTTTATTGACAAAGTTTCTAAACTTTTCCCCTGAAAAGGTTGCATGCTGCATGATGTAGCACGCATGAGTGCAACTCCAGGGCCTTGTAGAATGTCTTCGTTGCTAAATATCAGTCGAAACGACATCCGTTATGATGGAAATGCATGACAACATGGAATTTGAAGAAAGTTTTTTACCCCGTCCAATGTCGTTCTTTCCATACCACACTACCAAAAATTACTTCCTAAACCTGACGTGCTCGGTGTAGAAGGGCCCTCAACGGACCAGATTCACTTGTTGTAGGGTTATTTCCATCGAACCTTTAAGGACATTGCCCTAAAACGCATCGCTATCCAAAAGTTGTTCCAAACAAGGTGAGGAATGTGTTTATTCGCCACGTTTCTAAACTTTTCACCTGAAAAGGTTGTATTCTCCATGACGTAGCACGCATGAGTGCCACTCCAGGGCCTTGTAGAATGTCTCCGTTGCCAGATATCAGTCGAAACGACAACCGTTATGATGGAAATGCATGACAACATGGAATTTGAAGAGAGTGTTTTAGCTCTTCCAATGTCATTCTTTCCCTGCGACGCTACCACAAATTAGTTCCTGAACCTGACGTGCTCTGTGTAGAAGGGCTCTCAACAGACCAGAATAACTTGTGGGGTTATTTCCATCAAAACTTTATGGACATTACTCTAAAACGCATCACTTATCCAAAGGGTGTGCCAAACAAGGCGAGGAATGTGTTTATTGACAAAGTTTCTAAACTTTTCCCCTGAAAAGGTTGCATGCTGCATGACGTAGCACGCATGAGTGCAACTCCAGGGCCTTGTAGAATGTCTCCGTTGCTAAATATCAGTCGAAACGACATCCGTTATGATGGAAATGCATGACAACATGGAATTTGAAGAAAGTTTTTTAGCCCGTCCAATGTCGTTCTTTACATACCACACTACCAAAAATTACTTCCTAAACCTGACGTGCTCGGTGTAGAAGGGCCCTCAACGGACCAGATTCACTTGTTGTAGGGTTATTTCCATCGAACCTTTAAGGACATTGCCCTAAAACGCATCGTTATCCAAAACTTGTTCCAAACAAGGTGAGGAATGTGTTTATTCGCCACGTTTCTAAACTTTTCACCTGAAAAGGTTATATTCTCCATGACGTAGCACGAATGAGTGCCACTCCAGGGCCTTGTAGAATGTCTCCGTTGCCAGATATCAGTCGAAACGACATCCGTTATGATGGAAATGCATGACAACATGGAATTTGAAGAGAGTTTTTTGGCCCATCCAATGTCGTTCTTTCACTGCCACAATACCACAAATTAGTTCCTGAACATGACGTGCTCGGTATAGAAGGGCCCTCGACGGACCAGATTCACTTGTTGTAGGGTTATTTCCATCGAAACTTTAAGGACATTGCCCTAAAACGCATCGTTATCCAAAAGTTGTGCCAAACAAGGTGAGGAATGTGTTTATTCGCCAAGTTTCTAAACTTTTCACCTGAAAAAGCACGCATGAGTGCCACTACAGGGCCTTGTAGAATGTTTCCGTTGCGAGATATCAGTTGAAACGACATCCGTTATGATGGAAATGCATGACAACAAGGAATTTGAAGAGAGTGTTTTAGCTCTTCCAATGTCATTCTTTCCCTGCGACGCTACCACAAATTAGTTCCTGAACCTGACGTGCTCTATGTAGAAGGGCTCTCAACGGACCAGATTAACTTGTTGTGGGGTTATTTCCATCAAAACTTTAAGGGCATTACTCTAAAACGCATCACTTATCCAAAGGGTGTGCCAAACAAGGCGAGGAATGTGTTTATTGACAAAGTTTCTAAACTTTTCCCCTGAAAAGGTTGCATGCTGCATGATGTGGCACGCATGAGTGCCACTACAGGGCCTTGTAGAATGTCTCCGTTGCCAGATATTAGTCGAAACGACATCCGTTATGATGGAAATGCATGACAACATGGAATTTGAAGAGAGTTTTTTAGCCCGTCCATTGTCGTTCTTTCCCTGCCACCCTACCAAAAATTACTTCCTAAACCTGATGTGCTCGGTGTAGAAGGGCCCTCAACGGACCTGATTCACTTGTTATAGGGTTATTTCCATCAAAACTGTAAGGACATTGCCCTATAACGCATCGTTATCCAAAAGTTGTGCCAAACAAAGTGAGGAATATGTTTTTTCGCCAAGTTTCTAAACTTTTCACCTGAAAAGGTTGTATGCTCCATGACGTAGCACGCATGAGTGCCACTCCAGGGCCTTGTAGAATGTCTCCGTTGCCAGATATCAGTCGAAACGACATCCGTTATGATGGAAATGCATGACAACATGGAATTTGAAGAGAGTTTTTTAGCTCTTCCAATGTCATTCTTTCCCTGCGACGCTACCACAAATTAGTTCCTGAACCTGTCGTGCTCTGTGTAGAAGGGCTCTCAACGGACCAGATTAACTTGTTGTGGGGTTTTTTCCATCAAAACTTTAAGGACATTACCCTAAAACGCATTGCTTATCCAAAGGGTGTGGAAAACAAGGCGAGGAATGTGTTTATTGACAAAGTTTCTAAACTTTTCACCTGAAAATGTTGCATGCTGCATGACGTAGCACGCATGAGTGCAACTCCAGGGCCATGTAGAATGTCTCCGTTGCTAGATATCAGTCGAAACGACATCCGTTATGATGGAAATGCCTGACAACATGGAATTTGAAGAGAGTTTTTTAGCCCGTCCAATGTCGTTCTTTCCCTGCCACACTACCAAAAATTACTTCCTAAACCTGACGTGCTCGGTGTAGAAGGGCCCTTAACGGACCAGATTCACTTGTTGTAGGGTTATTTCCATCGAAACTTTAAGAACATTGCCCTAAAACGCATCGCTTATCCAAAGGGTGTGGCAAACAAGGCGAGGAATGTGTTTATTCGCCAAGTTTCTAAACTTTTCACCTGAAAAGGTTGTATGCTCCATGACGTAGCACGCATGAGTGCCACTCTAGGGCCTTGTAGAATGTCTCCGTTGCAAGATATCAGTCGAAACGACATCCGTTATGATGGAAATGCATGACAACATGGAATTTCAAGAGGGTTTTATAGCCCGTCCAATGTCGTTCTTTCCCTGCCACGCTACCAAAAATTACTTCCTAAACCTGACATGCTCGGTGTAGAAGGGCCCTCAAAGGGCCAGCTTAACTTGTTGTGGGGTTATTTCCATCAAAACTTTAAGGACATTACCCTAAAACGAATCGCTTATCCAAAGGGTGTGGCAAGCAAGGCGAGGAATGTGTTTATTGACAAACTTTCTAAACTTTTCACCTGAAAAGGTTGCATGCTGCATGACATAGCACGCATGAGTGCCACTCCAGGGCCTTGTAGAATGTCTCCGTTGCCAGATATCAGTCGAAACGACATCCGTTATGATGGAAATGCATGACAACATGGAATTTGAAGATAGTTTTTTAGCCCATCCAATGTCATTCTTTCCCTGCCACACTACCAAAAATTACTTCCTAAACCTGACGTGCTCGGTGCAGAAGGGCCTACAACGGACCAGTTTCACTTGTTGTAGGGTTATTTCCATCGAAGCTTTAAGGACATTGCCCTAAAACGCATCGCTTATCCAAAGGGTGTGGCAAACAAGGCGAGGAATGTGTTTATTCGCCAATGTTCTAAACTTTTCACCTGAAAAGGTTGTATGCTCCATGACGTAGCACACATGAGTGCCACTCCAGGTCCTTGTTGAATGTCTCCGTTGCCAGATATCAGTCGAAACGACATCCGTTATGATGGAAATGCATGACAACATGGAATTTGAACAGAGTTTTATAGCCCGTCCAATGTCGTTCTTTCCCTGCCACACTACCAAAAATTACTTGCTAAACCGGACGTGATCGGTGTAGAAGGGCCCTCAACGGACCAGATTCACTTGTTGTAGGGTTATTTCCATCGAAACTTTAAGGACATTGCCTTAAAACGCATCGTTATCCAAAAGTTGTGCCAAACAAGGTGAGGAATGTGTTTATTCGCCAAGTTTCTAAACATTTCACCTGAAAAGGTTGTATGCTCCATGACGTAGCAGGCATGAGGGCCACTCCAGGGCCTTGTAGAATGTCTCCGTTGCCAGATATCAGTCGAAACGACATCCGTTATGTTGGAAATGCATGACAACATGGAATTTGAAGTGAGTTTTTTAGCTCTTCCAATGTCATTCTTTCCCTGCGACGCTTCCACAAATTAGTTCCTGAACCTGACGTGCTCTGTGTAGAAGGGCTATCAACGGACCAGATTAATTTGTTGTGCGGTTATTTCCATCAAAATTTAAGGACATTACCCTAAAACGCATCGCTTATCCAAAGGGTGTGGCAAACAAGGCGAGGAATGTGTTTATTGACAAAGTTTCTAAACTTTTCACCTGAAAAGGTTGCATGCTGCATGACGTAGCACGCATGAGTGCAACTGCAGGGCCTTGTAGAATGTCTCCGTTGCCAGATATCAGTCGAAACGACATCCGTTATGATGGAAATGCATGACAACATGGAATTTGAAGAGAGTTTTTTAGCCCGTCCAATGTCGTTCTTTCCCTGCCACTCTACCACAAATTAGTTCCTGAACCTGACGTGCTCAGTGTAGAAGGGCCCTCAACAGACCAGATTCACTTGTTGTACAGTTATTTCCATCGAAACTTTAAGGACATTGCTCTAAAACGCATCGTTATCCAAAAGTTGTGCCAAACAACGTGAGGAATGTGTTTATTCGCCATGTTTCTAAACTTTTCACCTGAAAAGCGTGCATGCTGCATGACGTAGCACGCATGAGTGCCACTCCAGGGCCTTGTAGAGTGTCTCCGTTGCTAGATATCAGTCAAAATGACATCCGTTATGATGGAAATGCATGACAACATGGAATTTGAAGAGAGTTTTTTAGCTCTTCCAATGTCATTCTTTCCCTGCGACGCTACCACAAATTAGTTCCTGAACCTGACGTGCTTTGTGTAGAAGGGCTCTCAACGGAGCAGATTAACTTGTTGTGGGGTTATTTCCATCGAAACTATAAGGACATTAGCCTAAAATGTGTCGCTTATCCAAAGGGTGTGGCAAACAAGGCGAGGAATGTGTTTATTCGCCAAGTTTCTAAACTTTTCACATGAAAAAGGTTGCATGCTCCATGACGTAGCATGCATGAGTGCTACTCCAGGGCCTTGTAGAATGTCTCCGTTGCCATATATCAGTCGAAACGACATCCGTTATGATGGAAATGCATGACAACATGGAATTTGAACAGAGTTTTTTAGCCCGTCCAATGTCGTTCTTTCCCTGCCACACTACCACAAATTAGTTCCTGAACCTGACGTGCTCAGTGTAGAAGGGCCCTCAACGGACCAGATTCACTTGTCGTACGGTTATTTCCATCGAAACTTTAAGGACATTGCCCTAAAACGCATCGTTATCCAAAAGTTGTGCCAAACAACGTGAGGAATGTGTTTATTCGCCAAGTTTCTAAACTTTTCACTTGAAAAGGTTGCATGCTGCATGATGTAGCACGCATGAGTGCCACTACAGGGCCTTGTAGAATGTCTCCGTTGCTAGATATCAGTCGAAACGACATCCGTTATGATGGAAATGCATGACAACATGGAATTTGAAGAGAGTTTTTTAGCCCGTCCAATGTCGTTCTTTCCTTGCCACACTACAACAAATTAGTTACTGAAACTGACGTGCTCGGTGTAGAAGGGCCCTCAACAGACCAGATTCACTTGTTGCACGGTTATTTCCATCGAAACTTTAAGGACAATGCCCTAAAACGCATCGTTATCCAAAAGTTGTGCCAAACAACCTGAGGAATGTGTTTATTCGCCAAGTTTCTAAACTTTTCACCTGAAAAGGTTGCATGCTGCAAGACGTAGCACGCATGAGTGCCACTCCAGGGCATTGTAGAATGTCTCCGTTGCTAGATTTCATTCAAAACGACATCCGTTATGATGGAAATGCATGACAACATGGAATTTGAAGAGAGTTTTTTAGCTCTTCCAATGTCATTCTTTCCCTGCGACGCTACCACAAATTAGTTCCTGAACCTGACGTGCTTTGTGTAGAAGGGCTCTCAACGGAGCAGATTAACTTGTTGTGGGGTTATTTCCATCGAAACTTTAAGGACATTACCCTAAAACGTGTCGCTTATCCAAAGGGTGTGGCAAACAAGGCGAGGAATGTGTTTATTCGCCATGTTTCTAAACTTTTCACTTGAAAAAGGTTGTATGCTCCATGACGTAGCACACATGAGTGCTACTCCAGGGCCTTGTAGAATGTCTCCGTTGCCAGATATCAGTCGAAACGACATCCGTTATGATGGAAATGCAAGACAACATGGAATTTGAAGAGAGTTTTTTAGCCCGTCCAAGGTCGTTCTTTCCCTGCCACACTACCAAAAATTACTTCCTAAACCTGACGTGCTCGGTGTAGAAGGGCCCTCAACGGACCAGATTCACTTGTTGTAGGGTTATTTCCATCAAAACATTAAGGACATTGCCCTAAAACGCATCGTTATCCAAAAGTTGTGCCAAACAAGGTGAGAAATGTGTTTATTTGCCAAGTTTCTAAACTTTTCACCTGAAAAGGTTGCATGCTGCATGACGTAGCACGCATGAGTGCCACTCCAGGGCCTTGTAGAATGTCTCCGTTGCTAGATTTCATTCAAAACGACATCCGTAATGATGGAAATGCATGACAACATGGAATTTGAAGAGAGTTTTTTAGCTCTTCCAATGTCATTCTTTCCTTGCGACGCTACCACAAATTAGTTCCTGAACCTGACGTGCTTTGTGTAGAAGGGCTCTCAACGGACCAGATTAACTTGTTGTGGGGTTATTTCCATCGAAACTTTAAGGACATTACCCTAAAACGTGTCGCTTATCCAAAGGGTGTGGCAAAAAATGCGAGGAATGTGTTTATTCGCCAAGTTTCTAAACTTTTCACTTGAAAAAGGTTGTATGCTCCATGACATAGCACGCATGAGTGCTAGTCCAGGGCCTTGTAGAATGTCTGCATTGCCAGATATCAGTCGAAACGACATCCGTTATGATGGAAATGCAAGACAACATGGAATTTGAAGAGAGTTTTTTAGCCCGTCCAATGTCGTTCTTTCCCTGCCACACTACCACAAATTAGTTCTTGAACCTGACGTGCTCGGTGTAGAAGGGCCCTCAACAGACCAGATTCACTTGTTGTACGGTTATTTCTATCGAAACTTTAAGGACATTGCCCTAAAACGCATCATTATCCAAAAGTTGTGCCAAACAAGGTGAGAAATGTGTTTATTCGCCAAGTTTCTAAACTTTTCACTTGAAAAGGTTGCATGCTGCATGATGTAGCACACATGAGTGCCACTACAGGGCCTTGTAGAATGTCTCCGTTGCCAGATATCAGTCGAAACGACATCCGTTATGATGGAAATGCATGACAACAAGGAATTTGAAGAGAGTTTTTTAGCCCGTCCAATGTCGTTCTTTCCCTGCCACACTACCACAAATTAGTTCTTGAACCTGACGTGCTCGGTGTAGAAGGGCCCTCAACAGACCAGATTCACTTGTTGTACGGTTATTTCTATCGAAACTTTAAGGACATTGCCCTAAAACGCATC